>JABSTQ010009319.1:205000-865000 GCA_013358835.2 Ixodes persulcatus | reverse complement strand
ATAATTAAGCCCGATGATATCTAAAGCCTTCCAAGTTATTTCTAAGCAAGAAGGTAAAAATAAAAGTGTCTGAAAAAAGATGGATACGATGCCCTGAGTGGACGAATCGAGGAATTTTGTTTCTTTAAATTCATCCGTCAAAGTTGCCGCCCTCAAATTACCATCGCGCCTGTACAGACCGCGGCATCATAAGGGTGGAGAAGCCAGCACGAGGACATGATTGATCATACAAAAAAGAAAAAAAAAGGGGAAAAAAAAGAAAGAAAGAGAGGGCCTGTAGTTAAAGTAATCTGCACTGACGAGCACATCATCTCGTCACCTCGAGCATTCCCTCCAGTGCCAACCGACGTAACTGGTATCGACAAGGTCGACAAAGAAAATAAAGTACGGCAGTGTCCATGGAGAGGATAACACTATAGGTAACCATAGGAAATTACGGGTCAAATAGGGTTGGGCAGCTAAGCTAAACAGGGTTATCATGGACGCAAGATTCCCGCATCCATCAGCGCTATATTAGCGGCAAGTTAGCCACTCTGACGTCGAGGGACCTTCCGGTAATGACGTGCCCTACCAGGATGTTCCTTCGTACGACGCCTAAGGTGGGGACAGTAAAATGGTAATTTTCAACCCAAGATGAAACATAAGAAAAGCATTCGCCTATTGCAGGTCCAAAAAGGGCAATGTCGCCGTTCGTTTTTAGTGCCTATTTGGATCAGTCCGTAGAGTGCTGGGCCTGGTACATCCCTGGTACATTAGTTCATCTGGTGAAACAAAAATGGCGGCACGCTGCATCCTGAACGCCTGCTAGGCTGAGCTACCACGTGTAACTTTCTCTTCGGTCCATCAGAAGGGGAGAAAAAGGAAAGACCAAATAACAACCAGACCAACAACGACAAGAAGAAGAAGAAGAAGAAGAATAAAAAGAAGAAGAAGAATAGCAACAACAACAACAACAAGAACAATAACAAGAACAACAACAGCAACAAGAACAACAACAACAGCAACAACAACAACAACAACAACAACAACAACAACAACAACAACAAGAACAACAACAACAACAACAACAAAAACAACAACAACAACAACAACAACAACAACAACAACAACAACAACAACAACAACAACAACAACAACAACAACAACAACATCAATAACGGCAACAGCAACGAGCACAGGAATTTTCCGAGGTGATGCTTTGTCGCTGGCCCACCCAGGGTGCATGAGTATATACTCTTGTACGCGTCGGCTGGCCAGTGGAACGGAGTGGCCAGGCGCTAATTGCCTTTATAGGGTCTATAATTGTAGACCATTGGCACGTGGTGTCTCGAAGGTGGCGACTTGCGACATGCATGACCGAAGTCTTGTCTCGTTTAGCCTGACCGTCCCCCTGCCGGTTGGGCGATAGAAGAGGAGTTCACGAATAAAGTGGCGAAGAAGGATTATGATGGACGACGGGGAACACGGACATGTGCCATGAATGGGTACTTTGTTTTTCGTGTCTCGTATATTTTGCCTATCTTGGGTTCGAGTGACAGCTTTCACACTCTAGAGCAAGATAAATATAGGAAGGTGTTCACTGTTGATGATTGGAGGACTGCGGCTCTCTCTAAGCCGCCTTCTGCATCGATTAGTGACCTTCTGGTTCTCAGTTTCTGCAACAATCTTAATTACTGCGCAAAGTGTCACGCGTACATTGAGCGCCAATGAAGAGTTGCCATGTTCGCTCGCTTGGGACTGTGCAAACGTGCATCTCTTCGCACTGTGATGTTTTGTGCAGGTTATCAAATATATATAAACAAAAATACTTTTGCAAAGTTCTCACATCAATCTGCGAAGATGACGACAACGAGAACTGTTTTGGGTGCGAATTAGTGAGTTTGTAGCTTTATTACACATTTTCAGCACGTAGTTTTCGATCCTGCTTTCAAGGCTTCATGTTTAAACCGCCAGACGCTGAAAGTCTTTGATTCACTCGTGCATGCGAGCCGGCGAGCAAACTTACCGCGACAGTTTTGTGTTCGATAGTTAAAGACAGCTCAGGTCGCGGCGAGCTCCCCCCATTTTATAATCGTTCCGCCGCTATTGAGATAATGAGATTGTGGCATTAAAACTCTGAATGCATACATAATTGTTTCACTTGCCCCCCTCCCGCTTCTTTCTCTCTATTGCACCGTATAATATCTGGCACTCTATTATGCTTTGTCTAACTTTTTGTTTTTGTTTTTTACGTATATCTTTAACATTTTTTCACCTGATCCCCTCCCCTTCTTGTGCGTTGCGTTGTATAATCTTTGATAATCTTGCTTTGTATAAACGTTACATAGGTAAACGTTACATACCTACGCTCCTGCTCGGAACACAATATTGGTTCTCGGTATCCTGCACATAAATAAAAACAAAAAGAAATAGATACGCAAATAAAACTAATTCCGACGCAAGAATAGTGATCATAAGATGCCCCGCGTTTCTCAAGCAGTGAGTAGTCACAGTTGGTTACACCGAAAATCGTCATATTCAAATTGAGTCACTCGAGAAGCCAAACTTACCCGCGAAAAGAAGCCTAATGTAATTTAAGACGGAAGTATAGACCATTATAATAACTGTTTCAACCGCCATCAATCTAGTTTCCTGCTATCAAGCGTTGTTTCGAATTGCGCAAGACGTCGGCTCCAATTACGCGACACCGGAGTCGTGATTCAGCCGATTGCGCAACAGTCATCCGCCTTGGTGGACCCCTGAAAGCGAAGAACACATCAATATTATCCTCATCTCAAGAGCAAATACAACGAAAGACGCCAGCACAGAGACAGCGTTAGACTAATGTTTCCGCAAGGCCACGAAATTAGACGTCTTCTCCCGTTTGTTTCCTTGATTGGTCACGACCGAGTCAGGCTCCCTATTGAGGCCCCATGCATTAGCGTAAACCTTGTGGCTCTTCCCACCGCATCCTTCTCGCCGACGCCACATTTGAACAAGCAATTAGCTCAGATACGGAAATTCACGATGAACGATGAGTTTGGTAAGCGATCTCCTTTCAACTTTGCTCTTCTTCGGATTGTAAGAGGCCCTGCGCATAAAACCGTTGGCTGTGGACCAGATCGCGTATGACAAAGCGTCAGAGGATAGGGCCTTGACGGTTCTTACAGACTCTTAAGGTTTAGCAAATGATGATAATGATTATTATTATCATTTTTATGACGATGATATATTAAAAGCCCAAGGGCGCGGCAAAAGCATCTTATTACCTCTCCTTGGTCAATGCGATTGCAGACGAGTCGAACGCCGAAGAAAGAATTACGAATATCGCGAATGAAGAATTAGGATCATGATAGGACGCACTCCGTTTCTTTGCTTGTCTGCGTCCGACAATTTCGTCCGTGTAAACACAACCCAAGAATCGTCAATACCGACTCGGAAACGTCCCAATCCCCTCCTTGCCGTCAGTTTACCGTTTCACTTCCATTTTTGTTTTTGAAGCGTGAAATGTTTTTTAAGGCTATCCACTCAATCTCAAACTTGTTTCCGTCCGTCCGTTCGTTCGTGCATTTTTCGCTAAATCTAGCGAAAAAAATGACGTCACGTGACGCTACCTGACGTCACGTGACCTATACACCTTGCGGAAATTGACGGCCCGTGACCCACACGTCAACTCAGTTTCCCCGCTACATTTAGCGGGAAATTGACGTCACGTGACACAACAATTCTCTCACCGATTCCCTATAATGCATTTCATGCAATACAGGAATTTGAAGCTAAAGCTCACTGCCAAGGTTTTTGACTCTATTCGAATATTTTTGTTTCTCCACCATGACTAACTCCGCCCTCCCCCTCAGCTCGTAGCAACACATCACAACCATCCCTCACCTGCACGAGTGTAGAATATACATTGCACGGCGAATGTACCCGGAACACGTATTATTTGCCCTTGTTTATACATGCCAAATGAGGAGAAAGAGAGATAGTGTCCGAGTGACTAAGCAGTTTCAGTGGCAAAAGGCGCCTCCTTGTTTAACCATACCAGCGCGGCGGACGATATCACCCACCACCTATAGACCTTTGCATCGCTTATCACCAGGGCGGAAAATGCTGAGCCACTGAGCTATGGACGCATGCGCAGCGTCTGATATACCGCACAGAAGAGAAACAGCGCATGTTCAGAAGGCGTTCCACAGCCCAGCGGACAAAGATGGCAGCGCGCAGAAGGCGATTTTTGCAAAAGTCTATCCTTAGTTTCATCTTAAGTCCAGACGTAGCGCCACAACGCTAACAGCTGATGTGACCAGTCAGGCAGCGTAAAAAGCGCACCGTCATTGTGTTTGTCATGCATCTGTAGGTGTTAGATCATCGCCGAACGAACAATCATGGTCTTTCGGCGTCATCACCGTGATATCGAGCGCAGACGCTGATTGCACACGAGTGGCTCGCGTCAGCATTCGGTTGGGCCTCGTGTCCCACCAACCCAATCGCTGGGTTGGTGGGACACGGATAGTGTCCAACCCAATCGCTGGGTTGGACACTATCCGAGCGTGTTGATGTCCCGTGAAGCAAGAGGCGGCCGTTCACAGGCTTTGGGTATTCTATAGGTGGGGGTGGGGTAACCCCATGTTTTTTGTCCACCGAGAGAGAAGTCTCGAAATATGAACTATATGTTACTGACAAATTAAAGGGGATAAAATAAATTTTGGGCGGGGATAGATGATTTTAAACCTATAGTAACAGCGTTCTTAACTGTCATTAAGACAACGACAGTTGACTCAATCGCGATCGGCCGGAGTTAGACGGCGGCGCCAACTGTCATTGAGCCGTTAACGATCATTGAGTTCGACTGAGCTGGGGTGCTATGTTGCGCTTTTTGGACTCCCAGGAGACTTGGAAGAGGGAAGTGACGTCAACGACTAGAGAAACGCAGATTGGATGTTGACAGAAGAAACCAAAATCAACATCCAATCTGCATATGCTGCGTCGTTGACGTCACTTCCCTCTCCCTAGTCTCCTGGGAGTCCAAAAAGCGCAACATAGCCCCCCTGGTCTTCCTCAGTTGTACTCTATTTCACCTTGTGATGTACCGCAGGAAAGGCTACAAGCGCGAGCTCTTTGCACTGGGGCACATCTCGGTGGCACAAGCTCTCGTGCATTAAAGGCAGCTGCCAACGCTATGAGTTCGCGCTTCTCGCCTTCGCTGCGGTACTGCATAAGAGGATACGGAGTAGATTTGATGGGGGTTCGCTCCAGTATAAAGATGGTTGCAGTGAAGCGCTTACTATTGCGAAAGATTGGGGGAGGTATCTAGAAAGTATCGTAGCAGCAAATATTGTCAGAAGAGCTGTGGTTCGGGGCCAGAGCTGCCGCTAGAGCGATCACGGCACATCGCGAAAGCCAAAGCTCCGCGAGGGCGGCCGTTGTAATGTCTGTGCGGATAAGACTTTCGTAGTGCCTCTCTTGCTTGAATTCCTGTGAAACGTTCTGATTATCGTTTCTTTACTAAAAAAAAAGTATTTTATTTTATTTTAAGCGTTTATATTGAATCAAAAGTGTGTAAACATTTCATTAGCATCACTATTAAAAAAAGAAGATGCTAATGTGACATCAGTTTTGGTTTCGTTTCGGTTTCAATTATGTTTTATGACGCGCATCTCAACTGGGGTCGTTAGGCTTATGTGCCGCGCAACACCGGACAACTTAGTTAAGCTCAATGACAGTTGGGAGATGTCAACGATCGTTGGCTTAATGCGAGTTAAGAGCGCTGGTGTAAATAGAGTCGTAGATCGGGATTTTACTAATCACATATCGTTTGTTGGGCAAAAAAAAAAAAAAAAAGAAAAAAAAGGCAGAATGTCAAAAGCCTGTTTTACGGTACTAACATTTTAAAATAGGGAGTTTTAGTGGATCGTTTTCAAAGGCCCGCTACCGATACGGGCGCGCGCTTCAGAGCATACATCGAAGTGGCAGCGCGAGCTCCCGCTCCAAATAGCCAGGGCTGGGCAGAGATTCTACAAAAAGTAGTCTGGAATACAAATACTTAGATACATGTATTTTAAGGCCCTGTTCGAGGCGGGGCTTAGGCCGCACGTCCGGGAGCTTCCTGGCTCGTGACGACGACCATTCCCCGAAGAGAAGAACCCAGGGGTCCAGTGGAGGTGGGAGAATTGGTAACGTAACGAACGGTTTAATTACATGGTAGCGATACAGTCGTCAAATCCGAGAGAACAAATGGAGCCCTCACGCCCCGCCTTATATAGGGGTCCGTTTTCTCCCTCTCTCTCCGCCAGGGCAGCAGGTGCGACCGCCACGTGCTTTGCAGCTGGGTCCGCCGCGACGTAGTCAGAAATGAGTCATAGCCAAGGTTCTCCGCAGTTAGGCCAGGCCTCTCTCCCCTTCCGGAGCGCACGAACCCACACGCACACACACACACGTCCCGTTGACGTCACGGACGCGTTGAGACACGTTTTGGGCAGCCTTCGACAGGTGGGCGTCAGTCCTGAACACGTCGGGACTCGTTTCGGGACTCGTTTCCGCAGCGTTGAAACTCGGAAGAAGGTTGCCGAAGGTTCCATTCTTAACAGCCCCTCCGGGGCCAGGGAAACCTCGAATGGCCGGTGGTACAATCGCTGGCCTGAAGAGGTGGGCTTGGAGTAGGCCTTGAGAAGACGCTGCAAGCACCAAACAAACTCCCAAACCTCTCAACGGAGGCATCAGCGGAAACGTCCCCCCACAACACCCCGCCACACCGCAGTCAAACGCTCAGAATTCGCCAAAGACCCGCCAGACTGGATTACGGATTACCAAAATTTGGTACAATTCCGGGTATCGAGACCCCCTGTCGCCAAAAAAACTCATTTTTCCAACGAGGTCACTAAGAACAAAATACAAAAGACAAAAACTCTTCGCAATTTGTGAGGTCATTTTTGGGGTTTCAACGAAGTGCCCCACTTAGATCCTCATTCCCGTGGATGACGAAGACCTCTGAGATCATCCCTACTATTTTTCGTGATGTCAGAAAAAATCTGCTCAACCCATCGGCATTGCCGTTAAATTTGCCTTTCCTTTTTCTTACGCTGAAGTCATAGTGATCGATTTTCACGTGATTTCTAGACGTGAAAATGCGGTCCTTATAGCGCCGATAAAACAATCCGCCTCTTTCATTCCCTGTCACATTGGTCCTAGCAATCTCCTGAGCTGTACAGCGAAACCCTGACACACTAGGGTCGCTCTTCTGCTCGACTGTCAAAGACACTCTGTCTACTCGTAGCAGAGGACCAAAGTTACGCGACGCCGGAGCTACGAGAGATCTTTCACTGATCCCGTCTTCCTCCGTTTTTTTCGCCGGCGCGTTGGGACGGCGTACGCTTTCTAGTGCTACGAGGTCAGGCTGTTCTACAACCTGGTCCCTCTCATCCCGGTTTTCTGCCTCCAACTCTGGGAGTGCTTGCTCCCCGTCAGCTGCCTCTGGCTCTGGATCCCTCGTCAACAAAGGGGCGACCTGACGCGATTTGGACCTCGTACACGACTGAACTAGCCCTTCTCCCAGTTGTTGACCCCTTTCGCGCAGCAGGAAATCTGACCGGTTAGAAAACAAATAAGGCCAACGGGACTGTTTGCGAGACAGCCGCCTCTGTCACTAGCTCTCCGAACGGGCCAGTTATCCTTACTCTCGCCATAGGCAGACAGACACTGTGCTTTTCGAGCAGCTGCTTGATCCAAACTACCTTTCCGGTAAAATCGGATGTCGTTACATACGACGGATGGACAACGTCCATCGTCGCTGCACTGTCACGAAGCACCCTGCACGGCTTTCCGTTTACCTGGAGCTCGTGAAGATAGGGACGAAGGAGCTTCAGGTCCTCGTCACTACCGTTCACGTACGAGAACACCACCCGCGGTTTCTTACATCTGGCCGCTGTGTGTCCCGGCTCCTGACAGTTGTAGCACAGGAACGGCTTCCTTGCCTCGAACTGCCCTGTTGGGCTTTTCCGCGCCTCGTCTCCGTTCGAGTGTTCTGCGCTCTTTTCTGGGACCTTTTGTCCTGCTTCGGGCTTCTCGGGCCCGTTTTCTCGCGAGCCGTTCCCCTGTCGGAAGGTCTTGCGCTGATCGCTCCGGCCGGGTTCGCTTTCCTCTCCGCTCAGCTTTCTACGCGTTGCGTACTCTTCGGCTAGCTCAGCGGCCCTTTCGACAGAGTCGACTCCCACCCTATCCTGCACCCAGAGCTTGACTGACTGCGGAATGCTACGAAAGAACTGTTCGAGGCACACACACTCGACTACCTTGTCTCGGCTTTCGTACACTTCCTCGCTCTTCCACCATTCTATCAGGTTGGTTTTAAGCCCGTACGCGAATTCCGAGTAGCCCTCGCTGCTCTTTTTGGATGCGTTTCTAAACCTTTGACGGAACGCCTCGGCAGAAAGGCGGTACCGCTTCAAAAGGCTGGACTTCACCTTGTCGTAGTCGTCCGCGTCTCCAGCACTAAGGCGCGCGACAACCTCTGCTGCCTCACAGGGCAACAAAGTCAAAAGCCGTTGCGGCCACGTTTCTGGGGCGAAGCTCAACTTCTCACATGTCCTCTCAAAGTTAACTAAGAATAGGCCCACGTCTTCCCCAACTTTAAACGGCTGCATGAGCTTCTTCATTTGATACGACTCGGTCTCACTTGCTCGTACCGGAGCCCCAACTCTACTGTTCTGCGAGTTTAATCGCTGTTGTTCAATTTCGAGCTCTAGCCTTTTCAGCGCTCGCTCCTCTGTCGCTGCAGCCCGCTCCTGTTCTCGTTCCTCTTTCGCTGCAGCCTGTTCTCGTTCCTCTTTCGCTGCAGCCTGTTCTCGCTCTCGTTCCTCTCTAGCTGCAGCTTCACTCTTAGCGTTCTGAAGCAGTTCCCACGCAATTTTAATTTCCTCTGCTTCCGCACTCTCTGAAATCGCTTTACTGATCTCAGATTTCTTCATCTTTTGCTCCACCTCCACACCCAATTCTTCACATAAACAGAATAAATCTGTTCTCAGTAACCTCATTAGATCCATGATCGCTGCTCTTTAGCTTTGGCTTTGCTATAAAACTTGTCGCGAGGTTGTACCAAAAACTAGCGCACGAGTCAAACACTAAGGATTCCCAGCAGTTCAAAATTAATTACCCATAATCTGAAGCCTGGCGAATCTCAAAGCAAAGTCCAAACGCTCACCCGCAGATGTAGCACGATGTCGCATGGTCCGATCCCAACCGCTGCCAACCAGTTGTTCGAGGCGGGGCTTAGGCCGCACGTCCGGGAGCTTCCTGGCTCGTGACGACGACCATTCCCCGAAGAGAAGAACCCAGGGGTCCAGTGGAGGTGGGAGAATTGGTAACGTAACGAACGGTTTAATTACATGGTAGCGATACAGTCGTCAAATCCGAGAGAACAAATGGAGCCCTCACGCCCCGCCTTATATAGGGGTCCGTTTTCTCCCTCTCTCTCCGCCAGGGCAGCAGGTGCGACCGCCACGTGCTTTGCAGCTGGGTCCGCCGCGACGTAGTCAGAAATGAGTCATAGCCAAGGTTCTCCGCAGTTAGGCCAGGCCTCTCTCCCCTTCCGGAGCGCACGAACCCACACGCACACACACACACGTCCCGTTGACGTCACGGACGCGTTGAGACACGTTTTGGGCAGCCTTCGACAGGTGGGCGTCAGTCCTGAACACGTCGGGACTCGTTTCGGGACTCGTTTCCGCAGCGTTGAAACTCGGAAGAAGGTTGCCGAAGGTTCCATTCTTAACAGCCCAAAGCACAAATACTGAGATACATTTGCCTTTTATGGCAATGCGATATCCCTGAGAAACTTCTGCAAGAACGTGAAAAAAGTATAGCGGAATAAAGATACGGATACTTATAGAAATACGCGTTTGTTCCCGAACGGTGCTACGAGGGGAGTGTGTAGTTCGTGTTGAGTGCAAGTGGCAGTTTATGCGTGTGCTTCACTCTCCGTATCATTTCATTCACTTCCCATTACCTCAAAATTTATATATATATAAAAACTTACCACCGGGAAGCCACATGTAGTTACTGAACAGTAAAAACTGCATGCCATGCTTGAAAAAAAAAAAAAAAAGGTGTCTGCACGAAATGAACCCTGTTTTTTCGTGAGAGCGCATTTCAAACTGTCGTCTTATATTTTTCTGGAACTGGAAAGAATGGAAGGCTGTGTGAGATGAGCGTATTCTGTTATTATTGCAAGTAATCTTTTTAAAACCGCAGTAGATTTTATGTTGGTGTCTGTGATGGATCATGTTAGAGGGCGGATTCATATTATAAATTCTGAAGCGCCTTTCACCAAACAGGTGTTTGTATCTTTTAAATTTATCGTAACAATTCGGCAACAAATGTAACAAGGTACCTAAGTCTGGCAAAGTATCGCTATACATTGTAAATGTATTTCACTACCGAGCTACAAATGCATTCTGTTAAGTGTACAGAGATACAGAGATACAGATACTGGAAAAAATCTCTAAGATACTATTGCGATACTGCCCAGCCCTGCAAATAGCGTGGCTTGAAAGCCCGATCTTCTAAAACTTTCTAATATAGCGGATTATTTCGTACCTCCATTCCTTCGAAAACTCTCTGCCTTTTCACTGTGGTATACATCCGCGGTATCCATGCATGTCAGCCGGCCCTTAGCTCACGCATTAGACACGAGCAGTGTGTCACTCGGACATATATACGCGCTCTCGTCAACAATCAATCGGTCGACGAATATTTGGATTCGCGTTCATGACCAATGTGACGGCACTTATTATCACTTGCGAATGACAACTTCTATGGTGTTCTGGTGTGCTTACAAAGCACGGTGAAAGTGGTGAAAGCTTGGAATCATGGCATCCGGTGCACAGACACGTCACGACCAGATGATTTATACTAATTTAGATTTTGAGTAAAGGAGGAAAGTTAGGGGGGGGGGGGAGAGAAGAAGCGTCAATTCATGGTTCCTTTGTGAACCGCGGGGCGTGATTTATTATGTTCCTCTGATCCGTTTCTTGCTTCGCTATTCATCGGCTTTCTTATCGGAAAATGGCGCAGCTTCGTTGACCGCGAGGCGATGAAAGCTGAGATAAAGAAGCCATATGTTTTGCTTTACGTCTCCCGATGTATCTCTCTATTCGCGGTCCGGATCACCCAACGGGCTTGGGTATCACTTAGAGCGGCAAACCGCAACCCAAGGCCTGCAGTGGAAATGGCACCCCCCCTGGTTGCCGCCATATTGCCCGTTTGCCACATTAGTGATCACGTGACGTCAAGATGGCTGCGCCCAAAGGTGGGCCAGATCAGATTGGCCAGATCAAGGTAACCAGAGGCTCTGGAACTGAGTTCCATTCTTACTCGAATGAATCTGAGTTACTCCGGTGGGTCATGTCACGTGACAAGACTGACAGAGCAACTGGACGCGGGTAGGTTTGCGAACGACAAGGTACAGAACATTTACCCTAGAATGAGATCAATACCGTGCTCCAAATCTTACCCAAATGGATCCGATCGAGTTACCCCGGCGGGTCATGTCACGTGACAACACAGATTGAAAAGCGCTGGACGCGACAAGGTTTCGGAACGCCAAGGAACAAAACAATTCCTGAAGTAAGATGGAGTAAAGTTTGGCACACGGCCCAAGTATATTTTGGTTCGCGGCCCTGCTTACCGCAATCTGGCCAATCTGATCTGGCGCACATATAGGCGCAGCCATCTTAAAGTCATGTGATCCCTAATGTGGCAAACGGTAGAGATGGCGGCAACCGGGGGGGGGGGGGGGCTGCAATTTTTGGTCGCTGGTTTACAGCTTTAAGTTTACTCAAGCTCGTTGGGATCACCGCATTCTTGCCTTCACGCAGGGGGAACGCTTCCGCTGTTTCCGCGAGCCGGCGATGGATGGCGCCACTGTGTCGCTATTCCCGTGGTGGCCTCCATGTGCGTCCTATCCTCTCGTTTATCACGCGTACAACGTCCGCCTTTTTTTCCTGCCATGCAAGAATGTAAAGCAGAAAATCTGATTAAGACGCATCTTGGAATGTGTCCGATCGTACGTGCGTGGTTATTAATCACTACGTCGGGACGTACCGTAATCGAAAATTCTTCTATATACACAATGAAGCAGGGGCATAGCCCGGGGGGGGGGGGATCTTATGGACTTTGAGCCCCCCCCCCCCCCCTTCCCCAAAATCCAGCCGACCCTATAATACACTTATTTTGACATAATGCGCCGCAAGACAGGGACAGAGTAGGTAAGACAACACGAAGCGCATAACACACCCTACATTATGGGAGTTATTCTTTTCTTAACACCCTTTCAATCGAATCGCAAGAGGGTGTAGTTCTGACTATAATGCCTTTCATCTGGATGTTGCAGTGTGCGAGCGCTTCGTGTTGTCTTACCTACTCTGTCCCTGTCTTGCGGCGCATTATGTCAAAATAAGTCATGTACCAACTGGTCCATCTGTCACTATAATATGCACACGCATTTTGACCCCCCCCCCCCCCCCCTCCCCTCTCCGCACCCCAAGTCATGGACATCCCAGCCACCTCAGCACCCCCCGAAAACAATCCCTGGCTACGCCACTGCAATGGCGGCCAAGAATATTGTCGAAGGTTAATCAACATTTGATTGATTATAAACTACGTTTCACCTTATGTTGTACCGCAGCGAAGGCTAGAAGCGCGAGCTCATAGCGTTGGCAGCTGCCCTTAATACACGAGAGCTTGTGCCGCCGAGATGTGCCCTAGAGCAAGGAGCTTGCGCTTGTAGCCTTCCCTCCGGTACATCATAAGGTGAAATGGAGTATAGGCGATTGCAAGCAGGGCATCTGGCCACCGCCATGTCTCTGCTCGCGCGGGCAAGTGCGTGCAATTGCAAGCTTGCTAAAGCCACGTTCACGCGCACGCTGCACATGCTTGCACGCATGGGGCACCCGTGAGGCGCCACGCTTGCAATGGTCTATACAGGGTGTCTCCCCTAAAATAATTACAGGTTTTTGTTTTCACCAAAGTTGCAGAACTAACCGTTATCTTATTCAGGAGTGTGTGGGGATCGCGGCCATGACGACCCCGGACAGGGGCTGGCGGGGGCTCAAAGGAGGAAGACGAAGACGGCACGGGGCAGAGCTCGGGCGGCGAGCTCGCGGATGGTCGGTGACGGAACGGTGAAAGGTCGAGGCGCTGCCTCCAGATCATCCAACTGTGAGGCAGTAGATCCTCCGTACCTTGCGTTGTGTGATCTCCTTTGGGCCGGTCGAGGCGGGGCCTGATCGGGCATTGGCTACAGTGGACACCCACGTTATCTGGCGCCCAACGTGGGGCGCCAGATAATATGGGTGTCTACTTTAGCCACCGCCCGATCAGTCCACGCCTCGACCGCCCCAATAAGATCACACAACACAAGGTAGGAATCGTCGCCCCTTGTGGGGATCGTGGCCCCTTGTGGCCATGATTCCTACAAGTTATAAATGATTTCGTGAAAATTTTGATAAGAAAATGTTGCCCGTCGGAGATCTGATTACACGGAGCTGAATGGCGCCACCAGTTACCGACAACGGGCAGAAACGGGTTCTATTTTCCCACTGAAAGTTTTAACAAAATCACTCGTATACCTTTTGAATGAGATAACGGTCAGTTCTGAAACTTTGGCACCTGGTTCGAACCGCTAGCGCTACATGTGGGCGGAGAATGAGCGTTCGGAAATGCGTAATTTATTTTTGCGGCGGAAGAACAACAACAACAAAAAAACATTGTAGCTATTTGGTAGACGCTGTAGTTATTGACCGCTTGAGTTACGCCGGGTCTATCGGGTTCCGAGCATGTATCACTGCGCAGCCAATCGGATTGTGGCATTAGCCAATAAGATACGGCGAATAACAAATCACGCAGTGAAGAACGTGAGCATAAGAAGCTAAGCACCGAGTTTCTTAAGTTGTCAATCAGTGACTATGGACCGACTAAGCCCTCTGACGTCATGCCGCTGTGGTGGCGCTGGTGTCGGTACACAAGAAAGGTCTTGCTCGGTGAAAGGCTGATAGGACGTGCAAGAATTATCGTGGCGTGCTAGACGAGTTTTGACGGAAGCTTCTTGACACGGACCCCCGGAGGAAGTACACCGGAACCTGCGTCGCGTCAGTCGGGCAAAGTTTCTGCAGTTTCCTTCACGGGGGGGGACCAAGAATCGCGCGACAAAATGAACCAGCGAACGCAAAAAACACAACGATGCGCTATTTTTGATTTAATCGTCCGAAAACAACAACATTGTGCCGTTGCCAGACTAAACGCTTTTAGAGTCAATCTCCCGCCAAGGAATCCGCGAGTGAAAAGGCGCTCGACTTTATCAGTCCGCGCGTCCGCGGTCTAGGCGCGGATCACAGGAATCAGTGACGGGACGGTCACGTGGTACGTAGTCCGCGGACGAAAATCGCGATTCGGTCTTTCGTGGGAATCCGCTATAAGCGGCCGTGTTGGTGTATAGTCACAACCCTAGAAAATGGTACTCATTGGGATGCACTTTCATCCTATAATGGTTAAAAACTGCGTGTTGTTGCGCAGCGTTCACAGGGACTCAGTTCAACAAGGGGCGCGTGCAGGGTAAAAACAATAGGTTAAAAATAAATAATGATTTTATTTTTAAAGCAGATAAATGAGATTTATTTGATTTAAACAAGATTAATTTAAATCACTGTGACCATAAAATTGTGATTTTTAATAATCATATGTACTTTTAAACATGAAAGTTTAATCGATCAATCCGTTCAATCATCGAAAAGAACGCAAACAAAAAATTGCGGAAAATTTAAGACACAGTTAAGTTAGCAAATTTTCATAGAGTTTAACCCCACCATAGTACAAAAAAGAAAGCTTAAAATTTGTACAGTAACAAACAATTTTTTTTTGCGTTTTAAGTTTTTTTTTTTGCAATAGGACATTACTTTTTAGGTGTTCACTTCTTTACTTCATATTCTTACTTGCAATAGGACGTTGCGTAACTGACGAACGGAGTGAATGGTAGAAAGAAAGCCCAAGGGTTCCGATTTGCTCAGAAGACCACTGCTTTGTGCTCACCCTGATATAGCTATTTCTTGCTTGACGATTCCTTGATTTAAATACAAACAAACACACATAAGTAAATCAAGTGATAGACAGACGTTAAATTAAAGAATATGGTCGGGATTATTTCTGCAGAAAAGTTGTGATTTAAAGCATCACATTAAAACCGGAATGATAAAAATCACAGTTTAATTTAAATCATGTTTTAAATCATAATATGAGTCACAGTTTAAATGATCTTAATTTTTATTTTTCACCCCGAGCCCGTCATTTTCGGGAAAAAAAATTATATCTGCACGCCACTTAAAAAAAAAAAAAAGAAAAAAAAATTCTGGGGAGAAATGTGGTGTATTTTGAGCAGACTTGTGCCTATCTCAAACACTCTACTCAAGATGATGCATTTCAATTTCTTTGTTAGTAATCCGGTGTCTTGTAAATGCATTTGATCGAAAGTATTTGCTACTTTATCCTAATTGCATTTTTATCTTGTACTCATTATCTTAAATGCATTTTTCTTGCGTAAAAAAATGTCGCGGGATTATTTTACGGAAATAGTAATCGGCACACCCTGGCCCAAAGATCAACAGATTACAAACTTGAAGCGGAGACGATCAAACACTGAACAAGAAGCAAATCAGGACTAAAGATGCACACTGATAATGACAACAACAACAAAACAAGTAAACAAAAAAGAAAAAAAGAAAACAAACGAATTACGAAATATTTACGCAGCTTTGAGCGGTCCCGAAAGATGATTTCCTTTCGGAATCGACCACTGAAAATAAAAGTACATTTTCGGAATCCCTACTAACTGAAAAAGGTCTCGCAACGTAAATTCTGCGAAAAAAAAAAAAATGGAAGGGGGGGACAAACCAACGACGAAGGTTTATTTTGTGACACGTCTTCTACGCACTTAAAATAGATGTTTTTGTTTTGTTTTCTTAATGAAACAGAAGAGCGGGCTCAAATGAGCTTGTGAAGTCGAGACATAACATAACCCCGAGACTTCCGGTAAGCAAAGGAAGACACGCACAAGGAGCCTGAAACACAGCTGAAGCTTTGTCCGTGTTGGTGCGCGCAGTCTTTGATTTGTTGTGTGTCTCCAACCAGCCCCCCCCCCCCCCCCCCCCCCCCCCCCCCTCATTTTTGCCTTGGTCTGTGTGTACCCAGTAGTGATGGACCGAACAGGTTGGCGATGTCACGTATGCAACAACAACCCCAACGTGTTGTATCCTCTTCCTCTTGTCGTTTGTTTTTTAGCCGTTCAGTTCATATGGTTTGATCAAGGTGATTTACTTTCTGATGGCTAAACGAAAGAAAGAGCCCTGGAAACGATCGTTCTTAAAAGTGTATTTAGATAAGGTTTTGTTGCGCTAGTGCCTAGTCGGTCTACTATCAGAAAATGAAACATACCTGGATTTGTCAATTGGGTGTAACTGACGATCAAGGGGCTGCGAATTGTATTGTCATGCCCTCTCATTGTCTTGTCTTTCGAGATGGTTCCTTCATGAGTCTATAAAGAAAAGAAATTTCTGAATTGACTTTTGTTTTCTCAGACTGAATATTGGGTTTAAATATGTCGTGAAAACTAGACACAGAACCAAATAAGGTACCGTATTCGTGAGTCTGCGTATGAACTCTGATGCAATGAAAACTGGTACGCTCGAGCCGTATACATTGTCAAAGGAGTAACCGGTCAAGCTGACAATGCTAAATCCTTGGCCTGACGACTCTAACCCTCGGCGCGTTGGTATCATGGCTATTCGGCAATTGACGAGGGAAGAACGATGCCTAATGTGTGCTCAGCGGACTTCTGTAGTACAGCCGTATACAGAGGTCGAGGGATCATTAGACGAGTGTGTTAACGCACGTCACCTCGGAGCACGTAGAGTTGAAGCTCGCACTGCAGAACCCGGAGATTCCGGGCTCAGTCCGCACCCTTTCCCGTTTATATCTGGACGAGCATCGCACCGGCGTGTGGTCGTGTATTACCACTACGAGATGCACGTTAAAGACTCCCAGTGGTCTTTACGGTGTATCTTGCACGCGCATCTTGCATCTTTAACGTGCATCTTGGTAATGCGCTTGCTAATTTTCTCATACAATGGGGACTTCAGACGCTCACTGGGGCTGTCTAACGTCCCGCTGTACAAACAAACACACAACACAGTTTATTTTTAGTACAAAGGTCGCAACGGCCAGATCTTCAGAGTGTACGTGTGCGGCGTTGCGGAGCTCACGCAACGACAGTGGTTGCGTACATTCAATCCCGTGTCCCTGTGCTCGCTCTATAGAGCAACCTGGGAAAGAAGACGCAACTTCGATTGCGGGAGAACGCGAGCAAGGAAGAACAGAAAAAAAAAAAAAACTACCTGGTCGTAACACGAGGGGCACAACGCTGTCTTACTCGAGGCTGTGCGGCGTAGCTCGGGCCGTAAATACGTCGGATACCGAGATCGTGACGGTCGTGACGTTCACCCGTCTCCCGTGTGGCCTCTGCGCCTCTGTTCCGTTGGGTCCGTGGCCCTTTGGCTTCCGTCGCTCGCCTCACTTCTTCTTCTTCTTCTTGGCCCTACGAGTCGAAGTCGTGTCGGTCGGCAGCTCCAAGGTTGTGATTACGGCGTCGTGAGCGCGGGCTGCTAAAAAGTGGTAGGGCTACCGGTGTTGGCGGTGCCTTGTTTCGGTTTCTCTCGGCGTTCTCTTCTCCTCAGAAGCGCGCAAGTGGCGGATGTTCGGGCTTTTGGGCTCGCGCCTGATAAAACCAGTGTGTTTGTGTCTGTGTGTGTGAGGGGGGAGATGCTATGTTGCGCGAAAGGTTTTGTCTCTTTGTGGGCGGCAGAAAGTGTGTTTTTGTATGTGTGTAAGTCAAAGAGCGAGGTCCGGGAATATTCCGTCTTTAGGTGTGGCAGGTGAGAGAGATTTGGACCGCTGCGGTAGAATCTCCCAAAGCCTAGCAGCATTAGTTGAAATGAGTCGAATGTAGAAAAAAAAGGGAACAGGTGGCCATCACAACATGCATCCTTGACACTTGCTTTTTTCGCAATTGCTGAGAGCGCGACTCCTTTTTTTTTTTGTTAAAATGCTTTGCATTGTTAGATCCTAAAATCAAATATCGTTGTTACGTATTCCTCAGTTCGTTAAAGAAATGATTTGGACACATTTCCCTTCACCTTGACAATGTCATTCTGGACTCCAGCTGATGAAACTTCAACTTGTTTGCATGCTGACGCTACGTGCACGGTCGTCACCGGGTTTCTTTTTTCTTTTTTTTTTTTCCACTGATCGGTGTCCTGCCCATCCGTGGAACCGGGATAATATTTTATTCAAAATTTCCGGTGCTCCTTTAAGATAAGGCACATGTGCGAAAAACCGTAAAGAGTCTGTGAAAAAATAAAAAAATAAATATTCACGCCACAAAAACAACATATTCGTAATTTAAGTACCGCAAGTATACATAACCTGTTAGTTTCATAACACCATGGTACGAAACTACGGTTCGTGTAGCAGTTCTCGTGAGTTTCTTGGTTGCTTTTCACGTAAAATGTGATTTGCCTCGTTAGAAGAAGAGGGGGGGGGGGGGGGGGTCTAGAAATTTGTGTAAGCAAGAAGTGAAGCCGCCGATTCACTCCATGCTCATTGGCTGAGCCAGGTGATGACGTTACACACCCTAACTCGACGCTGATTGGCTGGTTCGGGTTCTGGAAGAGTGCCAAGGGTTTAAAAATCGGGTTAGCGCCGGTATCTCCATTCCAGGAATCGCTATCGAGTGTATGCATGTTATACATGCCACGGGTTAAGCCAGTTGCAAAACTAACCGCTGAAGAGTGCTTAGAACGTAGGCGTCGATTCCGGAGCAATCGGTCTGAAACCACACGTTTCACGCGCAACACAATTGTCCAACAATTTGCTGTTTTCCCTCATATGTTCCACCAGCCTTACATGCCTTCGTGATAGTATAAGGCGTTATGTATCACAGCGGAATTAGTCAATCAATGCACATGACTCCGTATCCCTCTCGCGCACCTCTATAAACACGCGAGTTTTTTTTTTCTTTTTGTACATTTTTCTAGGCTTGCCGCATTAAGTCCACGTGGTATGGCGAGGCACTCAGTGATACTTCACGGTCAAACAAAACTTCTCCAGCCCTTCGCTTGGTCGCCGTTTCTGCTCTGCCAAGGGCGGTAGTGATGGGTTCGGCATTGCCGCGGGGAGAGTCTCAGTTAAACTTCGAAGCGTGGCAGGGCATGCGAATCGAGTTGTTTTGTTGTTTGCTGGACGATTAAGCGGGGAAATCAACGTGCGCCTTGGTCACGAAGACCACCCGTTCGGCATCTTCGTTGGGGGTGGCCAGTTCGAACGTGGTGCAGCCTGCTTGTTGGCATCACTGGTATCTGCGCTGCGAAAGCTAAAAGATGCATCATTTATTACCTAGGTGAGAGCCTGTCTTCTTAAGGAAAATGCCAAACCTAAAAGGTCAAGAAGTTGTTTTTTTCGCGGCGTCTTGTGTTCAATCTGCGGTCATTCATCTGTCGTATTTTTTCACCAAGTTTTACCAGTTTATTTGAGCAGAATTGTATAATGTTCTACAGATTAAGTTAGTCGTGATGATGACATCGATTTCAACAATAGAAAAACCGCGGAGGGCGGGCGACTACAATATGTTCAATAAATAAACAAAGAAGCTTGACGATTACAAGAGACTTTAGCAACTTGTTGGAACGGGACACAGAGGATTGAGAACTTAGTACGGTTCCTGTCAATCTGTTCTCGACCGAACAGACATGGCGCCTTGAAGCCACTTTCTCAATGTGGACTTGCCTGCGGACGACTCACTAGGCACGATAACGAACTTTTGAATCTTTGAATTGACCTACAGGAACAAAATATCTGCGGGCATACATATACGGTGTACAATATTTAGGGCATTCCCTCGTCGATTTTGCTGCGTTCTTTGGTCTGGAGCGGGTGCTTAAAGCGTTTTGATACCACGCTCATTTCAGTTACTCTAACCGAGGCATGACCGATACTTCCTAGTTGCCTTCCAAGTAAAGAACGCACACTAGATTTATTAGCCATCCTATCTATTCCCTCACCAACGACCGATTCAAGCCCACCTATACTCGTTTTCACCTCAAGAAAAAAGGACGTTTTGCACACTGTTCATACGCCGGGCGAAGTAGTTCTTACAAGATTTGGTTGTCGGAGGAAGATGCGACCCTTTTGGCGATTGAGACGTAAACGTCTCAATTAGATAACATATATCTAATCTAAAATGCACTTACATATATTTTAATTCCCCTCGTAAAAGGGAAAATTAGTAATCCTCCGCGAGGAGCCGGACTTTTTTTACTTCGGTTCTTGAGGTGAAAACGGGTATAGACTGTGAGCCCAAGAAAAAACTCGACAACATAATCATTTCAAACTACCTGTCCACGCGTCGCTTAAAGATTAGTAATAAAAATTCGCAGCCACAATCAGAATTAACAACAATCAAAGAAGCTCTCCAACTTGCCTTGACAAAGGCACCCCTACAGACCCCGTTCAAAAGTTCATTAAGTGACATTGGTGGTCGCCATTTTTTGGGGGCACGAAGGCCTGTGATTGGATTCGAGTCCTCACCGAACGATGACGTCACACTCGTTTTTTTATACGAGCTGCGCCGAGTTCACACCGAACGCTGACGCAGTCCTCGTGTCCAACACGTGCCCAAAGAACGTGACCAAGCAATGGCGGACGGTGGCGCGCACTTTTGAAAAGGGTCTACTAATTGGTCTATCTCCGATTTGAAATCTGCATTAGAACTAGCGAAAGTGAACCAACGGTATTCATGACCACGCTCCTGGGTGCAATCGAAATGTTTGACCAAGATAGAAGACAACTTATGACTGACTCAACATCACTAGATAACCGATCATTGTCTACTGTACAAATAAGCACTTGGGCCACACACACACACAAAAAAAAAAAAGAAAGTGAAAGGCCACAAATTGATTTTCGTGTTTTCCTCTAGAAACAAGCCTAGACGTCTGCCCGCAGAAGAGGATGACTTCCTCTTCATAGCCTCTGTAGCGCGTGTGAAAGCCTCTTATTGCCACTTTAAGAAACGCAGTGGGTGTCGAGTCCTGAGCACAATTATTCTTGCTCCGTAGCCATTGAGACTACGGCCTTGGGTTTCTGAAGCTGTCCTTCTTCTTTCCTTCGCGCCGGTGAATTCTGTTCATGCGAATGGAGTTCTACAGGTGCTCAGGCAGCCATCGCTCTCCCAACACACAAGCTCGCGACTGTGCACCACTGTTCCTGCGCCCTCGTTAACGCCGAAGCACATGGCTCAACCGCGTAACCGCGTACCGTCACTAATGTTATTCCGAGATCACATCGAGCACCACAGCAGTATAAACGCAATTTGCTCTCGGCTCGCGTTTTCCTGTCACGCTAGCGCCGAAGGTGGCCGTTCTTTTATATTTTTATTTTCGATCGCTTTACACAAACAGATTATTCGCCTCACGCCATGTATGCGTATTTCCTGCGCCCTTGTCTTAGATGTAAGATACCACCTTGAGAAATGAAGGAGGGCGTCGGTTGCGTCAGACAGTGGGCACCTTCTTAACCGGGCATGCGCTTGCGCCGTCTTCCCATGGAGCCTGCATGCGCGTCTCTGAGTCAACTTTTTTTTTTTTTGCACGTTTTCGGCGGCCCAGGCAGTCACGAGTCTGTGGTCATTCATACTCCGCTTCACAGAGGACGCTACAAGTCATCTAGGCCAATCCAGTGTCGCGTGAGTATCAGGTGATTCATTCACAACGCTGGATTGGCTGGGATGGCTCGTAGGGTTAACTGCGGTTCATCGTAAGGTACAACGGAATATAGCAACAACAGATAACGTTTAATTTCGTTTGTTTTTTTTCGTTCTTACGGCCATTTGTCAAACCCCGAGACAAAAATCTTGGGCCACACGTTTGCGTGTGAAGGTATCGTAAGAACGCGATTGCTCGCGGCGCGTAGTCCGGGTTTGCTGAGCGACGGCACGCATCCAGGAGAGTCTGGAGAAGCCTGATCGAAATGGTTCACCGAGGGTGAGCTCTCAATTGGGCAGATACCGAAGTAAATGATGCGCCCGGTAGGTCGCATTGGGTACAGTCGGCAAAACAAAATAGCTCGGCGATCCCGGTCGGTCAAGAACTTGCGTGTGTGTCGTTCGGGCAGGAATATGGCGCGATCCCCACCCTCAGATCGAAATAAGAGTTTTGGTGACCGTGAGGTATCTGCCAGTGTTGGAAATGATTGCATGCATATTTTTACGTAAAGTACTATTGCAGGCGCACATTAGGACTTGTATGCTACTTTACCCAAGTACATACCGATTACTGCTTTATGAAGCGCGCATGTTCAAAACTTGTTTGTGCGCCGTTCGTCTCTGGCCATGAACGTCTAAAGGCGGGGTTTTCAAGTGACCATGCTTTACGATGTTAAAAGTGGTTTGAATCAGTCGGGATCACTGGAACGGTTGTCACATGTTTTTGGGGACATCAGACTGCCACATGAAACAACCTTTTGTTGGATCGGCGTATTTAATTATGGCCGCACCGTTCTGAAACACGAGGAGCGCATTGACAGACCATGGTCTACTCTAAATTGTGCACTAACTTTGGACGCCAAAGATTTAAATACACACGACCTGAACTTATAAATCATCTTGCATACTTAGAAATGAATGTCACGTAACTAAACAAAACTGTCACACTTAACATTGTATTAAAGCGTACATTATTTGTTTAGTTGATGTGTCTTTTTATTATGATGTTATTTCTTTTCAGTGTCGTGTTCTTGAAGCTTGGCTTGTTGGATTACCGAGGGCTCGTCAAGCGGCATAACAGAAACGGGACGTTCAACCTTTTGGAAAGCACTCGAGTAAAATTAATCGCCCATCCGTTTCACAATCTACATAGTTCGCACCATCCAACTTGTTCCTGTCCTTAATGGTAAAAAAAAAAAAAAACCTGCGCGGATAGAAATTTTTAACTTCTGAAGATGATCTCACAGACTACCAAATGCAGTCCATGACGCCTAGTGGCGCCAGTGCTTTTGGTATTGGAATTATTCGTTTTGTGTAATGTCAAAAAGAATACTTCAAAAAGATGAACTCGTTTAAAGAAAAAAGTTCTTCGAACAGTACGAGTTTAAAACGTTTCTAGTGACCCTCGTATACTCTCGAAAGAGAGCTCGTGAGCTTCCAGTAAATTTATCAGACTGCTAAGACGAAGTTGGAGACCACAAGATGTTATTCAGCGACGCGCATTTCCTCACTAAAAGAGGCACTATAATCTCGTCACACAGAAACGCACAAACACTCACAAAGACGAGATAGTCTAATTTTATACTCAAATCCTTTAATCCAAACCGGATGCTCTTCAGCTGGGATCCTTCTGGGAGTCCTCGCCGGGAGGTATTTAGATCCCTTTTTATTGTCGAACGTTATTTAAGGAACATCCGCGAAGGGCAATATGAAAGCCTCCTCGAGACCCATTAATGGCCTCTTCGAGGCCTTGCTACGCGCCGCCATCATTTCTTCTTTTTATTTTGTTACCTACTTTTAGGAGCCCTTTACGAGCAGATCAGTCACTTGGTCGTGCGCTGACAGTGCGCCAGTTTTATCGTCTTGTAAAATAAAGCAGCTTTTGGCAACGACTTAATCTTGAGTGGGGTTTTATGGTCTCCTGATAAGAATGTTCTCCGAATCGATACCTAAGAGGTCAGATGTTTCCATACCATCGTAGACACTGAGAAAAAAAAAATAGTTTTGGTGTTATAACGTGCCTTACCATGTTTTTCTTTTGTTTTGGATGAGATTGCTGGCTTTGGTTCCTCTGTCAGGCGACTAGTTTGCCTTTTGCACCAAGCACAATTCCAAGGTCCTTGACCCCCTTCTTCTTCTTGGAAATATATATTCAATTGAATTGAATTCGCTCCTATCTTTTGTCTAGGAAAGTTTGTTTATATTAGGTGTGGGGGGCTTCCAGACACTGTGACTGTCTAGTGATCTGTGCTCGACTTGTACCTGACATGTTATAAACTCATATTTGATCAATATGTCATATGCATATGTTTTCAAGCGTGCGATTTGGCCATTGCAGTAGGACTGCTGACCACGGGGCCTTAACGTGCATTACGCACTAACAGTTGTACAAATTCAGGCCGCCAATACCACAAGTACATATAGAAATTGGCAGGAGCAGATATCATTAACTCACAATGTGAGTCTAAAAAACGTAAGCTTTCACTCCACATGTTATGTTCCTACGCTGAGGTTTATTTTAACACAAAGCGAATGGCGGTCATCAAATATCTTTCCTTTTGGAATATTTTCAATTTTATTTTTTTACTGTAGTTTCTATACTTTAGACAAATGAGAGACCTTTCAGGTTTTTTATGGCTACCAATGGCTGTGGCACTGAAGGCTATTTCTGCTATTATAACTTTAAATTCTTTTATTGACGCTTTGTCACAGGTTGCTTTGTAATGCTGCTTGGGGTGGTGCTTAGAGTGGTTCAAGGTGACCCTAACTGGTAACCGGTAACCACGGTTGGCGAAACTATAATTCACTGACGAAACAATTTAATAATTTTTATGATGTACTGAATTACTTCTGAAGCAAGACTTCTACGACACCTTAGGACAATATTTTAGACTGGCCATTTACAGACAGCTTATTATTCGAGACGCTGTGTTCAATGGAAACCGACCTGATGGCTGCTGTACCTTCGTCAGTCTTTCTGTAAATTCTGATTGCTTTGTAGGATAGGTACTCTTGTTGGAGTAACAAGGAACGTTTTAGATTAGTGCTAATTCTTTACCTTTCGGTATTTTGTGGGCAATTTCAATCGGGAATACGTTTCTATCGAGAATTAAGCTACACGAAGAAAAATGGCAAAACATAATTTGTAAAGAATCGGCCTACGATTTTCTTATATTTTGTACAAAATAGGCTTACTTGTCTTCAACCTACTTCATTACTACGGGGTCAGCGTTATAGCCAACATAAAATGAACCGGGGTTGTTCGGGAAACTCACGAATATTGTACCAATACTGCATAAGGAGTTTTCCGCACATGTCCGGGGTCTTGATTTGCCTCGAGGTTCCCAGACAAATTACGAAAGGTATACGGGTTGCGGCAATGGTTGCCGTACAAGTGGCGGGAGAGCGCAGGCCTTGAGAGTCAAACTTTAACGTAGAAAGACGATCGATGCGCTGGGAGGCTTTGAAATTTCCCCAAACAAATGCAGCGTTGTGTGTGCCGTCTGCCGCTGCTTTCCGAATACGCTATAGTAAGGAACAGGAAGAGAGACAACGGCAGGGTTTCTCTTAAGCAACGGTCCCACTGCGCGTACATCATACAAAAGACAGTCTGCAAGCGCGAGTCACCCAATTTTCGTGGATCGAAAGCCGCGAATCAAGTTTTTTTTCTTGAATTCATTGCAACGCGGCATTCAAAGCACGGATTTCGCGGTTATTCGAGTTCGCATTTGCTTACAGACTGTCTTTTGCATGATGAATAAGCAGTGTGACCCAGGCTTTACGGATGCCATGTCTCCGACATGCACTAATTGGTCAGCGTCGTGCTTTGGTTGCGCGAG
This sequence comes from Ixodes persulcatus, assembly GCA_013358835.2. NCBI lineage: Eukaryota > Metazoa > Arthropoda > Arachnida > Ixodida > Ixodidae > Ixodes > Ixodes persulcatus. Next base: position 839,329 of record JABSTQ010009319.1, on the reverse strand, counting down.
CGCGCTCGAATGTGACAAGACTCCGAAGCGAAAGGTAGGAAGCTCGCTCTATACACGTTTGTAAGTAACCGCGCTTTGACAGCTATAGTCTAGCCACCGTGGATGGAAAACGGTTTGTTTGGGCGCCAGTCTGGAAACCGTGGGTATACGCCTCAGCAATGCTCAACTAGCAGACGATCTACCAAAACCAGCAGCAATATGGCGGCGCCCAGAGGCCGTACACGCAAACGTCTATAAAAAGGGGGGGGGGGGGGAACTAAAGGACCTCACTGCCGTATATACACTTAATTGGTCACCGAGTGGTTCGGAGACAGGGTGGGGTCGACAAACGCGGAGCCGGCCAATTAGTTACAGCTTTCGCCTTAAACAAGATAACTCGTCCTTACTGTGTGCTGACGCAAACACAGACGAAACGTACACAGTCCGACTTTACTACACTCTATAAAGCAGTCCTACGCCTCCCTATTCACGCATCTACAGAGGAACTGCGTGTTACAGGGCTCCTTTCCTCCTTTTCCTATACTCGCCTCAGACTTCACAGGGACTGTCAACTCGGTCGCATGTCTGGTTCTTCGCTTGGCCACTGGCTCCTGCAACAAGCTGGCATACGAGCTTTTGATTCCCCCTGGCACCAATTTGTTTCGACAATTTTCGATGCGCCCCATTCCCTGCCTACATGACCTCGGGCCTGTGTGGTGGACTCCGTCAAGCCCGTGCCTTGCACCACGGGGCCTTTCGCACTGATACTACCACATGCTACGTGGACTCTTCCTATTTGCCTCCTCTCGGCGCCACAGCCTGTGAACACGTGACGCGCCCCGCCATCCCTCTCATTGCATCCACCGCTGGCCCCTACTCCAACCCAACTTCGCTCGTTCTTGAGGTTGCTGCCATGGTACATGCGACTCGAGAACTTACCTCCCTTCCGCCTGCTCCCCGGTACCGCATTTGCACCAACTCCGTGGAACCGATTCGGGCAATTCGCGCGTGCTGCCTTCCCGAGGATTTGCGCGACGACCTCTCCCCCGCCCCTTTTATAACGTTCCCCTGCCTCGGTCGTGGTAGTGTTGGTGCCAGGCCACACAGGGATTGTTGGTAATGAGTTGGCTCGTCAACTTGCCTGTGAGACACTTATGCAGCCGCCGGTAATCCCATGGGCTTTCCCGTCCATGGCGGACGAGGAACATTTTTACAAGAAGATTCTGAAACAACAATACGTACAACTCCGACACACAATGCAGACACCGCATACACCGCACCCCCAACTTACTACCTCACAAATACACACCCTGAGTGCCATCCAGCTTAACACACGCATCACCCCCGCCCGACCTTTCCTCGATCGTTTCATATCAGATCCCGCCTGTCCCGATTGCCCCCTCCCCTACGCAAATGTTGAGCATCTCCTGTCCGCTTGCCCCAGAGCCACCCGATCTCCCCAGTCTCCACTACCCCAACCCCGTCCTCCACACTGGCGGGTGTGGCTGGCCTCGGCGGCTCACGTCGATCAGCTGGCTCTGGTCCGCTTAGCGGAGGAGCACCTCTACGGTCTTTAATTGACCCAAAATAAAGTAACTTCTTTCTCTCTCTCTCGCTCTCTTCATTTGGCGTTCTTGTCAGTTACTTTATACGTATACTGTATCGAAGGTCTTTAGGGCATAATGTAAGATTGCAACAATTATTTTTTTTTGTAATAGTTATCTATACATTTCTGCACAGGTTTTCAGGGGTACTTCCAGAAATTATCATAATCCACGTCCCGGCTTTGCCAGCCAGGCTGTGACGCCTGGAATGAGTCTCGAACTGGTGTGTTTACCGCGTCCAAAAAAGTGGTTCCTCGATTCCCGCCTGGTGACGTCATACAAGTGTCATGCTGTCGCCATCGCGATCCTGGCGGCGTCCCAACAGCTGTGGTGTTTGTGGCAGACGCCTGTTCTCCTGAAGGGTCGCTCTCCAGTGTGGCAGTCCACGGAAGCTTCGGCAGCCACTAATTGGGACGCCGCGACGACAGCGACACTCGCGCTCGCACGTGCTTTTCGCAAGCCTTTCTGCGACCAACCGCCAGGATCGCGACATCCGACGGCATGACACTCCGGCTTCTGTGATGTCATTTGTTGCTAGTACGGGACCACTTTTGATGTAGGGGCAAGAAATGACGCTAAACACGACAGTCGAAGACGCGCTCTAGGCACCATAGTCAGCCTCCGTTTCGAACAAAGCGACTCTAATGACTGACAGAATAAGAACGGCGGGGAGACATTTCAGGGGTCGCGGGCTTCGATCGTTCTCGTGCAGCCAAAGCACGGAGGAAGGCAACGAACGCTCATTAAATAAATGCCGGACACCCGAAAAAGATGTCCTGCTATCATCATTCTGTCAGCGAGTATATTCCAATATCGGGGGTTTTTAGAACCAGAATGTAACGTTGCCGCAAGTTTTTACAGCGGAGCTGTTAAGGGCTGGTTTTCCCAGGATCGTGTCCACCGGATTAGAAATGATGACACCAAATTCTGGACAGCTACCGCCATCTATAAGCGACGGCGGCAACAAGACAACTGGTTGCGGCCGTCGCTTATAGATGGCGGCAACCTTTCATCGGAGGAAGAAGAGCGGGAGTGGAACGAGCGACGATGTGCGTAGCAGCGCGACTGGTTCCGCAACCGCCGCGAAGCCGCTATCACCCAAAATTCCACTGCGTCGAACGCTTCAGATTCGCTTGCAAAAGAAGAGCAGATCGCTCGCCTGGAAAGCCACCGTCGAGAACAGAAGCTACAGCTCCGCTGCTCTTCCTTCTTCACCAGAGTGGAAAGGCTGAAAGTTTTTTTCCGCCAGTAATTTTATGCATTTTTGGACACGTTATTTGTGGTACTTTCAACCATTATCATTGTCCATATCTCGGTTTAGCTGGTTACGCTCCGTTTTGAACGAAACTCATCTCATAAGTGGACGTTTGGATCGATATTTATCACCGTCAAAGCCAACGCTGCGATACGCGGGCAGGTCGTTCTGGCTCGTAATGCTTGTACAGTATACAAGATGCTGATATTCCGCGGCAGCTGCGCGTGATTCCCTGCTGCAATGTACTCACGTTCTTGTTTTTCTTTTCTTTTTAATCGCCACTACGCTTATGTATAAACTCGCGCAGACAAATTGCGGGATGGACCCACAGAACGTTTATCTTAAGTGATCGATGACCTGTTGCATCATGCCGTCTCTTTGCAGAGGGATGATTCCCTAATACGAAACATCCGCGTTACTCTTTCTTTCTTTATATATTTATTTAGTCATTGCCGAGCCTCCCATTGAGCCCACCTGACCTCCGGTCTTATGCGCAAATCACGTAGTTCAGATACTGCATCTCCAATCTGCCTCTGCGTTTTCCCTCTAAAGGCTCGTGGTGAACCATATCCGATGCAAGGAGTGTGAGTAAGGGGTCCGCCGTATGATGGCGTTAAACTCTCTGTGTGCAGCTGTAGGCTACTGTATTGTATTTTAGCTTTTTTTTTGTTTTCATGCAAAGTAAAATGTTGATAGAGATAAGAAGGCGAGCGATCGCTGCCGTTGTAGAAACGGTGAGGAGGCGGGCAATCTAAGCTTCCGTTCGAATTAATGGCCACCCGCGAGCGAAGGGTGGTGGCTCGATGGCTGCCGTGCTACGCCACGGCTAGACCAGTGATCGACCGCGCTCTACGGGAGAGAGAGAGCACTGCCCGAGGCACCGCATGCGTCTGATGGTACGGCGCCATCTTAGCACACCTCCCATATATACTTCTCGCGTTCCCTCCAGGCTCCTTTGCACTATCGCTTCTGCGTTGAAGCAGTACTACCACCTAGAAGACAAGGCTTGCGCGTGACGTCATCGTTATTGTATTCCCGACCCGCCCCCAAGCGGCAAAAGCGCTGAAACACGATGAGATACGCAGCAAAGCGGCGGACGCGTCCGTCTTGGCGTCGACGCGTTCTATAGCATCGCGCGCTCGTTGTGACACGCTGCGAGACGCGTTAGCGGCGACGCTAACGCAAGTTGGACAGCGCTGCGTTGGTCCACTAGCGATGACGATTAGGGGGGAAAAAGGCTCAGTCCATTTCTCTTAGGTGGCAGACACAGCAACGGCATTGCGACTCCTTCGGCCTCTCGAGTTTCTGCGGCTCTAAAGAAGGTGCCGCTCGCATAAATATTACCGTGTACTGTCAGCGTTAAGTTACCAATTTCTCTGGCGTGAGGTACGAGCGGGAGCGGCGTATCGAGTTATTCGAGGCTCGATTGATTTCTGTGCTTCGAGGAGCCCCTGCTTGAGGCGACGTGGAAAAATTATCGCAGCCCCGCAGCGTAAATGGCGTCGATATCGGTCTGACATCAGCCACGGAAGCATCACCTCCGCTCCTGGAAAACCTTGTAGCTTTATGAATATTATTTTTTGTTGTTTTGTTTCGAGGCTGGTTTCTTGCACTGGGGCAAAGGACAGGTTGCTGTCATAAATACCGCGCGTGCACTTAGTGGAATCCACGAATTGTTCTAGCTTTAGGTGTGGCAAAACCTGCCCGAAGCGACACTCGATTTTTGTTGTTGTTGTTCCGCAGTTAGTTTTAGCCCGAGGAGCGCCCGATCGCAGCGGTGTCTGGCACTCGTGACAGTCCTAACAGAGATAGAAATTCAATCGACGCCGTCATGTATCTCTCGCTTCTGAAGGCGCGGTCACAAGCGGCGGCATTAGAACACGTGTCACTTCTTCGGGTATACGCCATCGGTGGTGTAACCGCCGTTCAAGGGGGCATACGGTCTAAGACTGAAATTGAGACTAATGGCCGAGTGGTATATAAAAACGATTACGCCAAAGCGGCCCTCGCGACGTGCTACTGTTGGTCTGTAATAAGTCGCAAGTCTTTTTTTTTGCGTTGGCATGCTTTTATCTGTTTGTACATCCATCGTCATTTCTATCTGCGTCCCACGTGTGAATCGTAAGAAGGCTCTTCGATTTCTAATTATACGTGTTATTATTGGTTTCCGGGGCCACTTTTGATTTATCGACGGTGGACGTGGTATAGCGCGTGCGTGTTCGGTCGTCTGATTGTCGGAGGCTTCCTGTGTTATTTCGCGACCATTTCGGAGTGCCGGGAACCCACACCGTGGTGTGCGGTGTACCTTTCTAGCGAAACGATCCATTTTCTTTTTCCATTATATTAGCTGGCATTTATTCCATGGGGAGCAGTCTCGCGAGCTTTGTGCGATGGAGTCGCGGTATGTTGCGCTAGTCGGGTAATGGGTGATGATGGCGGCGCGCGCGACATGAACACTCTTGTAATTGGACGCGTTAGACACCCCGACGGAAACTGGCTGAAAAGGCGAATTAGGCGGGGAAGAAGATGGCGACTGAAGGAGAGCGAGGGTAGTACATGTGGATGATCATGGTCATTGGCGGCTTTAGAAAACAGGGCATGGCCTGTTCCCGCTTCCCGCCTCGTGATTGGTCCTTCGACTTTCTTATCGGCTAACGCCGTGTTCTCATTGGCTGCGAGCGGTAATGAGATGCTCCGAGCATCGACACTCCCTGCGTTTCTTATAGGCAGGCAATGACTATACGGAGCGCAAGTTCGCCTGCTTCTTGCGCAAAGGCTGTGGTGACGTCATTACAACGCCGAGCTCTGATTGGCTCTGATTGAAAGGATAGTGGGTAGAATACCTCAATGCTAGATGCCTTCAGGTCTACCCACTATTTTTTTTTGTTCCACAGCCAATAAGAGCGTGGAGTTCTGACATCATCACAGCCCCCGTGCAAGAAGCAGACGATATTGCGCTCGGCATAGGCCCTGTCTCGGCTCTGCCATCTTTCTTGGTACGCTTTCTTTTTTTCTATTTTAACTTTCCGGGTGAAAGATTGTTACAGTATTTTTATTTTATTTATTTATTTATTTTTTGTGCACGCGCGCGATTGCGCGGAGTGCGTTGCCAGCGGCGTTTGCTTGGGTTTCTTGGGGGTTAGACTTGGCTGAAGTGTGTCTGTATATGCGAGAGCTGTTTTCAAGGACTGTGGTCGTGCGGCACGTGGGTATTTACTTGGGGACCTTGTCGAGAATTGATGGAAAACATAGGACGCGATTTTTGAGAGGAGGTGTAATTGTTTTTTAGGTAATTTGGGGGGGGGGGGGTGACCCTTCGGTGCTGCTTCTTGGCAATCGATAAGGAAATGAGGTTGGAGAAATTGAAATCTATTAAATTTATTCGAAGCTAGGTGTTTATTTCCACAATATACAATCTTAAGATCTCACTGGAAAAAATAAAAAAAAGAAACAGTGAAAACAGTTTGACGAAGCCAAGGAGTCATTGTAAGGCGACAACAACAAAAGCAAGAATGACATCCGTACATAACACAACGAGCATCAGTCAATTCACTGTACTACCCTGAAACATCAATGATTATTATATAAGAATATTAATACATTGTTCATTTTATTGTTGTTCCAAAATTAACAAAAATCAACCACAGAAACATAAAACGACAGGACTGGCACGCTTGAATTGAATAAATGGTATTCACTGGCGTAAATTTATTTGTTTTTAATTCGCCATTTTACTGCGAGCTTCTATACCCCGTACACCCTTAAAGGTGTACAGAAACAAAACGTTTGCATATATTTCTTTGTTTAGATGTGGTCTATCTTGTGCCGGCAACCCAAAAACACTAGTCTAGAATATAGTATTTTTAGGCTGCCAGCAGAAAAACCGAGAAAACAAATTTCTGAAACGAAGTAATGAATTTCAAAGGTGCACCTGATGGCCGTTTGTGAAGCTCCGTTGGAATGCCGCCACGTCATTGGCCTCTAAGAAAAAGCGCCGCTTCGCGGATGGCTCGCTCGAGGAGTTACTTAGTCCTGAATGTGACTTGGCGGAGAAAGGTAACAAGTTTACTTCTTTGTAAATGTTACAGCTTCCATAGTGCTTCCGCAACGTGTATCTCACTCCATAAAGATTGCCGTTCTTTGCAGAAGTTTGATCTGAGGTTGCGGGGACTTCTGGCAGGCAAGCCAACCTCCCCCCCCCCCCCCGCCCACGCCCCCCCCCCCCCCCCTTTTCACGGACAGCGTCTCAGGTGAGACTTTCCCTCAAGTATACCTGAGACGCTGTTTCTAGCAAGCCGGCCAAGGGCTTACAGCTGAAACATAGCTTTGCTGGAAAAACAAAATACCGGTGATAAAAAAAAAAGAAACCCGCGGTTTTGTCACCGTAAACATAAAGTACGCATCACCAAACGATTCAGTCTCCGTCCAAACGGAGCGCTAGCGATCACACTCAAATGCTAAGGTTTGGGAACCTCTGGTCAGTGTCTGATTCGAAAGTTATGACCGATTTTCGAACACATTCAATACAAAAGTAGAGGCAGTTCTCGGTAGCAGACGCCATTAATCTACATGTATTCGCAGGCATCGTTTTCTACCGCAACATTTATTAGAATCGCTTATAACTTTTGAATCGAATAAATGAAAATTTCCAAACTTTGGCGCTTGGTTAGGACGGCTGGCAGATGCATTTGGGCGGAGACTCAGCGTTCTGCGATGCGCATGCGGGTAGAAAATGGGAGAGAGGAGGAAACGAAAGTGCGCAAGAACGTCGGAATGCCGAGCTCTGGTTGGAATGATTAGTGGGTGGACGGTAAAGCTATAGCTGCCTTTCTCTCTACTCGCTTTTCAAACGAGTTTGAACGCGAACGCCAAAACGCCGAACGCCAGTGTTCGGCGTTCGAACGCGCTCGAAGATTGAGTGGAGACAAAGGCAACCAGAGCTTGGCGTCCTGATGTCCCTGCCCGCTCTCGTCTCACCTCCTCTCCCTCAGTTTCTACGCGTATAGTTTATGTGTGCGGTGAGAAGAAACGTGGGACGCTTTTCTGCCAAACATGAGGTATATGTCTTTTTTTCGTGTTAAAAGTTTCATTCGAGCTTCGAGACTTTGAGACAAAGAGAAAAAAAAAAAAAGAGATGACAAAAAATTATATCTATTTTGAAATAATCCCGCATCTACGATGCTTGACATGCGCCACGCCCGTAGGTAAAGTGTGGAAAGTTCGATAATTTTTGGGTGCGTGCTGATGGCATAAATCACGGAGGCGTTAATCCTGTTTGGGGGTTCGATGCGGGAGCTCCGAAAGTTCTTGTGGGCGCCGAAATACCCTCCCGTCGCGATCCACGCTCGCGAGATTTACGGCTTTAATCGGTGAACTCTTGTCCCCGGAACTTGAAGAGTATATATACGTGGAAAGGCTCTGCGCGTCAGCTTCACACCCCTAGTAATTTTGTGTGTACTATAGTGTATTGAAGCTGGGAAAATCTTTATGGCTTCGTTCACCTCTGACTGCCGTGGAGAGTTCCGTGAAAAATATATTTATTATACGAGGGTCGTTCGAGGCTGACCGAAACTTATATTTCTACAGAGGAAACGTACAATTCGACAAACAGAAAACCGTATTAGTTTTTTTTTTTTTTTAATATTCTCCGTGCGCGCCCAGGCACCGTTCGCATCTTTTCGTCAACTTTGTAATTCCTTTAGTGGAGAAAGAACTGGGCTGCATGACTGCAATCGGACGAACGTGGCCGTGCGGTTCCTTTTTCGCCGGTTTTCGTCCTTCGCCGAACCGTAAACTCAAATCGTACACTGTAGTCCGTGACATCGTCTTTTCCCCCATACAATATGGCGCCTGGAACGCATTTGCGACTCATAGAAGTGTCACGCTGCCGCCGGTCACGATCCTGGCGGTGTGTCCCAGCATCAGTGGCGTATGTATGTGGCAGACGCCCGTTCTGCTGCGGGTCGCTCTCCAGTGTGACAGACCACGGAAGATAAGACGGCCGGAAGTTGGGACGCCGCGCGACAACAGCGACACTCGCCTTCGCTCGTGCTTTGCGCCAGCATTTCTGCGACCAACCGCCAGGATCGCGTCATCCGACAGCGTGCCTCTCCGGCTTCTGAGGCGTCATTCGCTGCCGCTTCGAAATTACTTTCGATGTATGGTCAGTGAAGGACGCTAAACACACCAGTCGGAGACGCGCTCCGTGCACCATATACTCATATGGAGCTCGTAATATTCTCACAATTTCAGCCAGTTTAATTAACGTCTCCTCCACCAGCAATTTGATTGTGTAACCCGCTGCTCCACATCGCTGGCCTCCATGATGGCTGAAACTGCTGCGCAAGCGTCAGTCAAACACGTCATTCCGGACGTGGGATATGCAAAGGGATAACTTTAACGTCCTTTGCGAGTTTCATCGTGCTAGATTTGTCCAGCAATTCGCTTTTGTAAAAAAAAAAAACAAAAAAACAATCACAGTCAACCTTGAATGACCCTAGTTTGTTTTATTCCCCGCAGTGCGTATACAATGTTTTCTAAATTACCGCTATATTTCTTTCCTTTTTAGACTTAACGTGTCTTATACTCGTGCCACACGGGCAACTCGAATGCCATTTAGAACGAATGACATTTGAACGATCGGCCAATCAGCGCACGACACTCCAACACTCCAAACTTAGCGCATTCCACGCGCGACAGATCGCGGGCCGATTCGTCGATCACACGAATGTCATTCGTTGTAAATGGCATTTGAGTGGCCCGTGTGGCACGGGTATTACCTTTCGCTATTGAAACAACAACTTTGGATGCGAGGGGTAAACTGTCAGGGCGCGGTGAGTTCCCGCCTTCGTATGATACAGCTTCGGAACCAATCATATTGCGGCATCAGCATACAAGATCTCCAAGGAGCCAATCACGAATCAAGAAGCACGATCATGATAGCCGGCACCCTGCTTTTCTACGGCTGTCAGTGACTATGGTTTCTTGTTCCAACTACATCGGGACTATCTGCAGTGTGATCGACATGGCTTGTAGAACAAAATGTATGATCGAGGCGGTATGATAAAATGTACAGATAAAAGTAACCAAAGAATGGAAGTATATTGCGCCAATCCACTTTTGGTGCGCCGTCCTGCTCCTGCTCCTATATGCAAATGTTAAGCAAAAACAAACAAAAATTAGGTATATATATATATATATATATATATATATATATATATATATATATATATATATATATATAGTTTTCAGATATCGAAAAAATATATCGGATTACTATTGATTAGGGAGTTTTAGTAGACTGTTTCCGCAGCCCGCTAAGCACCTGCATAGCGCTCCGTAATCCGCCACAAGACCTTGAACTATGCAGACAAGGCTGGCAGCGCGCATGCAAAGCTGTGGCGTTTTCTTTACGGATACCCTAGCGGAGGAGAAAAACGATCTACTAAAACTCCCTATTACCGCCCAGCATGGTTAACGTTGTTGTGTTTATTTAGTTTATTCTGGGCAGATCTGGTCGTGTTGACGTCAAGGCAGGTGCCTCTCAATGGCATTGTTGGATCTGTAGCACGTAATAGTTCCATTGACGACTAAGCTACAATAACTGTCTTTTATCCACGGCTAGTTTGGTTGTCTGAACCATAGTCTTGTTTGGAACGAAGAGCTGTGTTTCACCCGGGAGCTGGTTGCGCGTGCTTCTCCCCGATCCTCTTTTTCTTCGCGTCAAGGTGCGCGGGTGCCGGTCGGCGTTGGGTGTTGAGTGCTGTCGTCTGTTGGACTCTTTGTCCGCCACGATGCTGCAGAGTCGGCTTAGCGTCAAGGTGGACCCTGCTGGTAGGTAATTTTCGAGCCGGTGCTGTAGCTGCACTGGTTTTTGGACGTGTCATACTTGAGTTGTCTATCTCAGTTCTTGTGACAGTACGCGAACATGTCAAGTTATCTGATTCTGGTTCAGACGTATTAGCCATGTGAGCAGGTTTCAGTCGATCGAGGGATACGGTATCTTCCTTTTAATTGATGCCAAGTTTGTAATATTTGGGTGCTCGCGCAATTACCTTGAAGGGTCCTGTGTATGTAGGTTGTAGTGGTCGTTGCACTGCGTCGTTGCGCACAAATACGTGGGTTGCCGTTTCCAGATAGGGGCTCACGAACACTTGCGAGTGGTGTAGCTTGCGAAAGGGTACCGGTTGAAGAGACCGTATCACGGTTTTAAGCCGTGCAACGTAGTCAAGGGGATCAAGTAACTCGGTGTCTGGTGATGCCACAAAAAATATCGACTGGTAGTCGGAGTCAGTGGAGTCACAAGGGGGGGGGGGGGGGCGGGGGGGGGCGTTTTGCCCCGGGTGCAGCGCTCAGGGGGGTGTCGCGGCGGGCCACGAGAGCGGGGGGGGGGGGGGGGTCGCAGCGAGCCACGCGAGAGCGGGGGGGGGGGGGGGGGGAGTCGCGGCGGTCCACGCGAGAGCATGGGGGGGGGGGGGGGGTGTCGTGGCGGGCTGCCGCCCCGGGTGCCGCTGACCCTCGTGACGCCACTGGTCGGAGTGAAGATCCGTAAACCAACTCTGCGACGCTGCAGTTGGTGTCCTCCTTTAGTGTTGTGCGGAGTCCTAGAAGGATCATAGGAAGGGTTTCTGTCCACGACGTATTATCTGAAGCTTTTAGTGCCGTTTTCAGTTGCCGGTGGAATCTTTCGACGAGGCCATTGGAAGCAGGATGGTATGCTGTCGTCGAGATATGGTTAACGCCGAGCAGTTGTGAAAGTTTCGCGAATAATCGGCACTGGAACTGTCGGCCTCTGTCCGTTGTGATTTTTGTCGGCACACCAAAGCGACTTATCCAGGTGGACAAGAACGCTTTCGCGACCGTCTCCGCTGTTACGTCGTCGATGGGGCAGACTTCAGGCCAACGTGTAAATCGATCAATGCAGGTTAATAAGTATCGATGTCCTCCTGACGGAGGAAGAGGACCGACGATGTCGATGTGGACGTGTCCGAATCTTGCCTCTGGAAGATTAAAAGATGATATCGGAGTCGTTATGTGCCAATGAATCTTGGCTCGTTGACACTTCAGGCATGTACGGGCCCAGTGGCGAACATCTGTGTTCATTCTTTCTTTTCTTTCTTTCTTTATTCTTTCTTTTCCCGATTGACCGGGAGGTGGGCAGAGACTAAAGGCGTGATGCCTGACGAGGTATCTGTCCCCTTTACAGTTCTAACACAGCAGTGCAGGGTACATACATTTTTGAACACAAAAAATTGAAAAAAAAAGAAGCTATAAAATTCTATACAACTCAGAAAACAAAAAAACAGGATCAATCAATTATCCCACGATAGTTTTTCCAGCAAAGAATGATAAAAACAAATTGGTCAGAGACATGTTTTAACAATTTAAAAGCGAAATATGGACATGATTTAGTAAGTACACAGTATACACATATCAGAACACAATGTCACTGCCCACCAGAAGTGTCTTTAGTCTTTTTTTGAATTGGAGTATATTGCAGTTAAAATCTATTAGATCTTCCGTATTATTCAAGATTTTGGCGACTTGGAAGCCTGTCGTTTGTTTTCCGTAATTTGTACGTATTTTTGGAGGTCGTCTGATTCTATGTCTAAGTGTGTGATACGTTGTGTTTTCTGGCGGAATTGCGAAGAGTTTTTTTGTGTGTATTATCTGTAGCAATTTAAAATAATAAATTTGATTCACTTTAAGTAGGCCATATTTGTTGAATAGCGGTTCAGTGTAGAGATCTTGAGGCTTACCTTTATAATTTTCAAATAGTCGTAGAATTTGTTTTTTGTAAGATGATCAACCTATAGACCATATGCGAAAAGAAGCGCCATCTTGTGTATTCATGATCAATTATCAGATTTCCTCCATATTGGGGGGTTCCCGTACCGACGGTTTCGCCCGAGAAACAATAGTCCCGGCAAAGTGGAAGTCGTAGAAGTAAAATATGATCACCTGCTGCAAGTCCAGTACGAACCCTTCACGGGACGTCTTCGAGAAATACCGTTCATTGACATGGATGGTTCAGTTCACAGCTTGAGTGACGAGGCTTGCGACCTCGTTGCTGACAGTTCCTTTTCCAGAATTTTGCGGCCGTCTTTCTTTTCTCCTCTGAACCGAAACAAACCAGCAACCCGTTGAGTGTACAAATAAATTGCCCCAATATCATGAAAACCGAGTTAAATGCAGCTGCGCCTCGTCCACAACTGGAAGATGTGATAAACCCCCCAATATGGCGGCTCCTAATGGAATGATGATGATAGCTGGCAAGGATTTTGCATATGGTTGCCGATGTCGTGCCCCAGACTAAAATGCAATAACACAGTTTGGAGTAAAATAAAGCGTAATATATATTCTTCTTTAGCCACAAAGGTATGAGATTTCTTATTTTATAAATACATCCAATGGCTCGGGATAGCTCAGAGCTCAGCTTATTTATGTGCGTGTTCCCACTTAACTCCCGATTGAACCACACACCAAGACCAAGAAATATTTGTTCTGTAACCTCCTCTATAATTTTATTTTCGAAATATATTGTCACCTTAGTGTTGTCGCACCTATTAACGGAAGTGAAAATTATATATTTTATTTTTTTTTACGTTTAGTTGTAATTTATTATTTTGAAGCCACACTGATAGATTGTCTAGATAATTGTTTGTCATAGATTCTAAGGCCGCTTTAGAGGTTGAAGCAAAAAAACGCGTTAGTGTCGTCTGCGTACATGAGAAGATCAGGGGATCCTAAAATATTTTTGATATCTTTCACATAAAGAAGAAATAAGAGCGGGTCCTAAATGGGCCCTTGCAGAACACCGTAATTTATTTTGAGTGTATTAGAAGAATTGTTGTTAAAATATAAACATACTGCACGCGATTTTGGAGGTAGTCTTTTATTAAAGTCAAAGCAACCCCACGTATGCCGTACCTTTGAAGCTTAATTAGTAATATGTCATGTTGGATCGCATCGAAGGCATTTCTAAAATCTAGGCATAAGCCTAAGGTGTATAATCTATTTTCAATATTGTTTATAATTTTATCCTTTACTTCTACAAGTGCCTGCTCTGATGATTTAGATTTTTGAAAGCCATATTGACATTTGTTTAATACATTGTGCCTGGAAACAAAATTGTCTACACTTCGTTTCAGCTTCGGTCCGAGTGCGGACGATGTTATGAGCCGAAGGGCCAATCAAACAGCACAAAAAGCGCAACGTCATGGCGTGCTCTCTGCGCTTGATAGGACTAGCTGGCGGAGGAGCACGCACAGAGAGACAGCGACAACCGGTTGGTCCTATCAACTGCAGAGAGCACGCCATGACGTTGTGCCTCTTTCGCTGTTTGATTGGCCCTTCGGCTCATAACATCGGCCGCGCTCGGACCGAAGCTGAAGCGAAGTATAGTCTAGAATTTATAACCCCTTCAAATATTTTTAAGAAAATTGGCAAAACCGAGATTGGTTTATAATTCTGTAGAAGGTGTTCCCCGCCACCCTTGTAAACTGGAGTAACTCTTGCAATTTTCAGTTCGTTAGGAAATATTCAGGTTTCTAGAGTACGATTGATTACATGCGACAAGATATTGCCGCGAGCGCAGCTGACCAAGCAGGCAGCGCGCTCGTGGCCTAACGGTTATCGCGCGTGCCTCCCACGCGAAAAGCCAGGGTTCGATCCCTGGGAGCGACGCATCTTTTCTTATTCCTGCAATCTAGTTTTCTGGTAAATTCGAGAATCCTGTTGCGTGTTCGAGGTCCGAATGCTCTACGCGTCGAACATTCTACGCTGATAATTCCAGAAGCTTACGCATGTACATAAGGGGCTCCGCGTGGCGAACCGGAGTCAGTCTCGCCCCAGCGTTCGACTCTGCTCTACGCCGACTTCGACGCCCGCGACGCTCTGTCATTATTTTCTGTACCCTTTTATTTTTGGCACAAGTTCGCCACATTAAACTTTTCTTTCTTCCTGTTTATTTACTGTTCTTTTGGTCACCACCCGTGACAATATAAGATATTTGTTGGGAGACATATTTGACAAGCCTTGGCTTGAAGTCGTCTACGCCAGCTGCGGCATTATTTTTAATTTTATTTATAAGCCCTTCTACTTCATATGGCGTAGTTAGTAATAGCATTATCGTGTTTGATAATGAAGTCATTGCGTCTGTGACACAGCATTGCGAAGTATCTTCGTGTTCTGGTGGTGAAGCAACGTCAACAAAATGCATATTCATTAGATTCACCATTTCTTGTCCACTCACGTTCCTGCCGTCGATAGCGACACTTTGCGTTCCCTGCACACGTTTTTTCCCATTAGTAATTTCGTTCACAGTTTCCCATATCTTTCTTGGGTCATTGCATACCCTTGAAAGTATATTTTGATAATATTCGGATTTGGCCTTTTTAAGATCGGAGTTCAATTTATTTCTTGTCTTTTTAAATTCGATGAGAAGATTTTGGTTCCTACATTTAATAAAATTATGGTACATCCTATCTTTTATCTTAATACGCCTGTATAAGTCATTTGTAATCCAAGGTTTTCGTACAATTTTTCTGACGATTATTTACTTGAATAAGCGGAAAAGCAGCGTCATAACAAAACTTAAATTTGTTTGAAAAAAGTGCATACGCAAGGTTGGGGTCATGTTCCAAAAGGACGTTCTCCCAGTTTGTTTGCTCGAGCAGGACAAAAAAAGTTTCCAGTGATTCTTCATTTATGCGTCGGTAAGAGTAAATATTGCGTTTCGGTATATTTTTGCCACGATAGAAAGATGTCAGACAGAAAACTGGCATGTGGTCGCTTATATCTTGTGTAAATACGTCAGATGTGGCTTCCCTAGCATTGAGATTAGTTATACATATATCTATTGAACTAGAAGTTTCTAAAGTCACTCGGGTGGGCAGTGTCACAGCGTTAGTACATTCCCAAGCAGATAAGAGATTATTCATCTCTATTACCTAACTATTACATTTTAGTAGGTCGATGTTTGTATCACCCATAATTAAAAATGGTTTGAAGGTCGATCCAAGAAAAGATAGTAAGTCTTACAAAAACTTTAAAAAATCTTCCTTATTACCAGTGGGGGTCTATAAATAACAGCAATAATAACAGTTTTGGCATCTAAAACAAGGCACTCCACGTCAGCTGTGATCACAGAGAAATTTTCAACAACATACCAAAAAGTATTTTGTTTTAAATAGATGGCAACACCCCCTCCTCCTTTATTTTCTCTGCCTAAACTGGCACATTTATAATCATTGAAGTAAGGTGGTTCAGCATTTTCGGGAATCCAGGTCTCAGAGAAAAGTAGTGCGTCAAAGCGCATGCTCAAAGATTAAAAAAAAAAAAAAAATTCCAGGTCGTCACGTTTGTTATTGATACTCCTGGTGTTAACGTGGATTGCAGAAAAACTGCTCTCAAAGTTACGGAAAGTGAGATTAAATGATGAGTCGTATGTCAGGGCCACACATAGCGTGCTGTAATTAAACGTTGTGTGGCGCGAATGCCTGGATGGGATAAAGAATGATACATGTCAAATACGTTTCGTCTAAACTCGGGGGTTAGATAGGGACGATTTGTGCCTGTTGAAGTGTCACAGACCAGTGTTGTGGAAGATGAGTTCATCTGGATGTCCTTCAGAGTAAGTGTAGTCGACGATGTCTTGAGCAGTTGGAGTTCCGGGTCCACTGCTTGTGACGTAGCCAGTGCTGAAAAATCTATGGAAGGGTTTGCGGTGTACGATGTATATACAGACACCCTTGATAGACAAAGGCAAGATGTCTGATTTCTCGAGGTGAGTGTGCAGCACTGGATGTCATTGCATACGTGAGTGGTTTGTGGTCAGTGTAGATGGAAAACTGACGACCTTCGAGCAAGTAACGGAAGTACCTGACTGAGAGATAGATGGCCAGTAACTCTCGGCCGAATGTGCTATACCGTTTTTCGGCAGGTGATAGGGGTTGTTAAGAATGGAACCTTCGGCGACCTTCTTCCGAGTTTCAACGCTGCGGAAACGAGTTACAATCTGTCCGGGACCGTCGCCCGCCTCTCCGGGACCGTCGCCTGCGTGTCTGGGCCTGCGGAGACAGGTCTCAACGCGTCCGTGACGTCAACGGGACGTGTGTGTCTGTGCGTGGGGGTTGGTGCGCTCAGGAAAGGGAGAGAGGCATGACCTAACTGCGGAGAACTTTGACTACATCGCACTTGAAAGGGAGAGAGGCAGGGCCTAACTGCGGAGAACCATGGCTACGACGCACTTCTGGCTACGACGCGGCGGTCTTTGCTGCAAATCACTTGGCGGCGGTTTGCTACGTCGCACCTGCTGCCCTGGTGGAGAGTGAGGAAGAAACGGACCCTATATAAGGCGGAGCGTGAGGCTGCTCCGGTTGTTCTCTCGGATTTGACGACTGTATCGCTACCATGTAATTAAACCGTTCGTTACGTTACCAATTCTCCCACCTCCACTGGACCCCTGGGTTCTTCACTTCGGGGAATGGTCGTCGTCACGAGCCAGGAGGCCTCCGGACGTGCGGCTAAAACCCCGCCTCGAACAGGGTGTAGAGAAAAATCCAATTGGACACCATTTGCCATGAAGATACTGTTGGGACACTTCTCCAACTGCCACGTCGGAAGCGTCCACCATTAAAGAGGACGGAGCCTCGCAGTGTGAGTGGGTCAAAATATAAGCATCAGCAAGTTGTTTCTTCACCGTGGCAAATGCGGAAGTTGCTGCGTCATTCCACGAGACAGGTGCCTTGTTGCTCGTGATTCCTGCCAAGAGAGTGTTGAGTGGTGTCAGCGTTGCTGCTGCGTGTGGTAAAAAACGGCGTTAGAAGTTTAGAAGTCCTAAGAATTCTCGTAGTTGTTTCACCGTTGTCGGTGTAGGAAAGTCACGAATTGCTTGTACTCGTGACTGAAGTGGATGGATTCCTTTTTGGTCGAGGTGATGGCCGAGGAAATCAAGTTCTGGTACGCCGAATTCGCATTTTTCGATTTGTATGGTAATGCCATAGTTGTCCAGTCTTGAAAAAACGGTGTGAAGATGTTTTTGATGTTCTTCTGGAGTGCGGCTGAAGACAAGGACGTCGTCCAAGTAGGCAAAACAGAACGAGAGTCCTCGCAGTATGTGGTCCATAAAGCGTTGGAATGTCTGCGCAGCATTACGCAGGCCGAAAGGCATGCGTAGAAATTCGAACAGGCCGAATGGTGTGATGATCGCCGTTTTGTGAATATCGGCGGGCTCCACGGGGATCTGGTGATAGGCTTTTATGAGGTCAATCTTAGAAAAGATTGTTGATCCTGCAATGGCATCAGTGAAGTCATGGATGTGCGGGATGAGATAGCGATCAGGGATAGTGGCTTTGTTAAGAGCCCTGTAATCGCCGCACGGTCTCCAGTCGCCTGTCTTTTTGGGAACCATATGGAGAGGAGAAGACCAGTTGCTGGAAGACAGTCGTACCAGGCCAAGTTCGAGCATATGATTGAGCTCATTCTTGGCAACTTGGTAGCGGTCTGGAGCAAGGCGGCGTGGGCGGGAGAACGCGGGAGGGCCGGTTGTCTCGATGCAATGGGTTACTGTGTGTTTGACAGGTCGTTCAGTTATAGATGGGCGTGTTATGGCAGGAAATTCTGCGAGAATGTTTTGCCACGGAGAATCAATCGTGATCTTTGAAATGGTGGGGCTAATTAGTGGTTCCTCTGAGCACAATCCTTGGATGCTGAGTTGCGTGTTTGCATCAATCAGTTTTTTACACCGAGCATCCACAATGAGATTGATGAAACGTAGGAAGTCGGCGCCTATTAGCGATGTGCGCGGCCAAAAGCGTCGTTGTGGTCAGCTTTCCACGATTGGCCAAACCATGGGCATATGAGCACTGTCAGATTGCCAACTTTGACGGTGTTAGTTTCGGATTGCGATGGCCCCTAGCTTCTACTGTGCTTTTTAAACACACCATTGAACTCGTCGTCGCACCCGATGGTAAGTAGCCAGAATAACAACTGGTGACGTCACGGCGAGGCAAATCCCAGTCGTGACGTCACGGAGGGAAACCATAAGAGGGCGCCACCGAAACATCTCGGCGCTAATAATGGGACGAGTTACCTCAGCGACTAGAAACACCCAACGAAAGGTGCGGTGGAGGTCAATATCGAGTGTGAGCGATCTTTCTCCGAATGTTGAGATGGAGGAACCATTTTGAAGCCTGAAGTGACGGACAGCTTTGGCGGTGTCGGCGGTCCTCTGCACTTGGAGGAATTACACTGATCTCCACTCCTGTGTTGATTAAGAAATACAGTTTTGTGTTTTTCTCCGTAATAAAGAAAAGACGGCTGATATCAGGTACCACTGCATTTGCCGTCTTTAATGCGTGGTTCGGAAGTTTCCCTGGTAAGCGAAGGGAGGAATGCAGCGGTGGGCTTGCTCTCCAAATTGTTGATGGTACCAGCAGTGTCGATTAGGTTCCACGGCGGGTGTTCTACTTGTCCGGGGTCGTCCCGTTTGAGGTCGCCAATTCGGTGATCTCTGATCGTTGCTTATTGAGCGTGGCTCAGCCAGCCGATGGGAGGACACTTCGGTGCTAAGTTGGCCCACCTTTTTTGAAAGTTGTGAGACGACGGCGTTGAGTTTCTCTATAGGGTCCTTGCTCGGAGGTGATGATGGTCTGGTTGTACCAAGAGTCGAGATGGTAGGTGTATTGACCTCTATGATCCTGTCTGCCATCCGAGCTAAGGCCTCGGTAGATGTTATTTCTGAGGCGGACAGGATCATACGGACGTTGTTTGGGAGCCGTTGAAGGAAACGTTGTCTGAAAATTGATGCCTCGACTGTGTCAGGCTGGTCACCAAGCAGTTGGTGCATTCGTCGTAAGAGGTCTGTTGGGTTTCGATCTCCTAACTCTTCTGTCGTCAAGAGTTGTTGTGGGCGGCGTTGTTCGGATTCCGCGGTGTGGTGAATAAGTTCTTCTTTAAGGCGACCATATGAGTTGTCGAGTGGTGCACGTAGGATGTCGCGAACTATCGCGGCAGTAGCCTGAGGTAGCGCAGCTATTACGAAGTCGAACCGGAACCTTTGCGATGCAATCTGGTGTGACCGAAATAGGGCCTCGACGTGTAGAAACCAGAGTTCTGCGTCGCCATTCCAAAAGGCGGGAAGCTTGAAGTTTGTGCTGCCGATGTTCACAGCCAGCAAGGAAGGCTCACCGGTGGAGGCATCGGTGTGTAGTCTTGGGTCCGTCATTTCAGCAGTTGTAGGTTAGCACAACTAACTAGCAGGTATACGGGTTCGACGTCCGGGTCACCAGTTTGTAGCACGCAATAATTACATTGACGACTGAGCTACAATAACTGTCTTTTATCCACGGCTAGTTTGGTTGTCTGAACCATAGTCTTGTTTGGAACGACGAGCTGTGTTTCACCCGGGAGCAGCCCGGGAGCTGGGGGGCTATGTTGCGCTTTTTGGACTCCCAGGAGACTAGGGAGAAGGAAGTGACGTCAACAACGCAGCAAATGCAGATTGGATGTTGATTTTGTTTTCTTCTGTCAACATCCAATCTGCGTTTGCTCTAGTTGTTGACGTCACTTCCTTCTTCCAAGTCTCCTGGGAGTCCAAAAAGCGCAACATAGCCCCCCAGGTTGCGCGTGCTTCTCCCCGATCCTCTTTTTCTTCGCGCCAAGATGCGCGGGTGCCGGTCGGCGTTGGGTGTTGAGTGCTGTCGTCTGTTGGGCTCTTTGTCCGCCACAGATCCCTTTGAACATGAATGAAAGCTCTGGGCGGCCATTTCCGTTTAAACAGAATGACCATAATTTATTCCGACAAGGACCAGGTAACTAATCACAGTGTACTCTATCGTTTCATTTGTTTGTTTCAGTACTCTCTCTCTCTCTCTCTCTCTTTCTATATCTGTTTCTCTCCCGTTTCAATAGTTCTATTATCTCGTGTTGATGAGACATCAAGCGCGAGCAGCTTGTGGAAAAATCCGAGGAAAAAACCGTGCGAGTTGGTGTTTGGTTAACGCTTCTATTTTGAACACGAACGACGGTAAATGCTCATATTGCTATTTAACAGTGTACCCTATTTGAATGAATGCGAGACCAACGCACTAAAATAGTCGCGTGTTTATTTTGGTTCGTGAGCGTAGGCGGCACAGAGAAACATACGGCCCGTTCAAGTGCCCACGAAGCACTTGTTTGTGCAGGATTGCTTCTTAAGTGCTGTCAACGTTATTAGATTAACTCAGTTACGGAACTGTTCATAGACGCTGCATGCACGAACAGTACCCCCCCTCACTCACCACGACTCGCCCAGATTCGCTCGACGCGCCGCCGCCGGACGGCTGCTTTGTAACTGAATCGGGATACGTTCGTTTCAACGTCACTAGAAACGTAAAAAACAACGAAAAGAACTCTTTTTGTAGTAACTTTTATTGGAGATTAGTACAAAAGGGGGGCGGGTGATGTTTTCTAAAACTTTTAGTTTTCAAGGTTTTGCAGCACAATTAATATTGTTTTTATACAACCATGCCTCAGCGGGGATTTCAGGTAGCGCGTCCCGACCTAGGCGCATTTTAACTGTGGGGGGGTATTTCGCGGCGCGTCCGCAAGGGAGACGGGGGTGGAACCCCTGTAACCCGATTGAAGCCAAAAATAGATGTCACGTGCAGTTCCTCGAGTGACCGCTGCGGGAGAAATGGCGGCGTTGTGATCGCCATTTGGAGCTTCAGCTGTGCTCTTTAGAATGCACAGTTATGAAACGAAAATATAGATGGCGCTTCGAACGACTCTAGGCGGATTGAGGCAATACCACCTAGAACACAAGGCCTGCGCGTTTCCTCCTCTAAACGTCATCCCTAGTAGATCCCCTCAGCGCCCCCTAGGTAGCCCGGATGAGCACCATCGTCTGCTACGTCGTCTGCAACATAGTCTGCCCCATCGCCTGCTTCAGTGGTTTGTGTAGCAGATAATAAAACAGATGCTCACGCCGAGTGTCTGTTGCTGTAGCATACGATGAAGTTAGACGTTCACGTGGAGCGTGAATGCATGAGTGAAAATGGCTTACTGCTGTGCGAAGGGCTGCAGAGCCCTTGGTTGGACGCTGTTTTAAGCAGAGAACGCAGCCAACGCCAGAACCACGAGAGCTCGAGGTCGCTGTTTTGAAGCGTTCTTCCGCAGAACGTGAGCGCGCGCTAGAAATGCACGTCTCAAAGCCAGGAGCGCGTGCTAGGTCGCGCTCCTGGCCGAGGGAGTGTTCGCGTGCACGTTGCAAATGAACTGGAAGCTCGCTATCAGCTCGCGCTCAGCAGTCGCGCAAACAGCTGTGGCCGCCAGTGAATGCGACGTAGGCCGTGTTCCAAAATTGACTCAATCTTACTCCAGGGTAAGGGTTTTGTTCCTTGGCGTTCTAAAACTATACCCGTCAGCGTTTCCATCTGTGCTGTCACGTGATACGATCCGCCGGAGTAACTCGGATCCATTTGGGTAAGATTTGGAACACAGCCGTAGTTCTGACGCGGCCCATACTCTCGTCAAGCTTCAGCCTGTTTGCCGCTTGGGGCGGGTCGGGGATCTACTAATGAAACGTCATGCGCAGGCCTTGTGTTCTAGGTGGTATTGATTGAGGTGAGTGAGGGGGGGGTACCCCCCTCCGCGGGAGTTCCACAACTGAGGTAATCTAGTAACGTTGAGTGCTGTCAATGACACAGCTCGCGGCACTACGGCATGTACAGTCAGCACGGAATGAAACCCGAACGCCGGAACGCGTGCCAATCGACACAGGCTGCTCCACCTGGAGGGCCCCTGAGAACTAATGAAAATGCACCTGGGTGCGAGGGTGCGGGTCCTACTAAGATGTCCTCAACCCTCGCGCTGGGCGTCTGGGACTTCCCGCGTTTCGCCGGTGGCGCGCTGTAAGCGCCGTCACTCGTCGTGCTTTTGAGTCGCCGCACTGTCGCCCGGTCGGCACCGCGCGGCCGCTTAACCTGGCTAAAGCTCTTTGCGATAGGCCCTGCTCAGACTGGGTGATGAATTTTTTCCGCTCCGAAATTGATACGCCTGGCATATCGGTGGTTACTAAAGAGAGCGTCAGCAAGCAATTCCTCGCTTTTTAAGAATCGACTGATAACCTCGCACGAAAACATGCGCATTGCTAATAAAAACCGAGGCATCCGCGTCAGTCTGTTGCAGCATTTTTTTTTTTTCATAAAGAGTATGGTCGTGCGAACAAACGAATTTCATTTCGCATTTATGACGTTTCACTATTTCTCAGAAACCGCGCGTGGCACGTTGTTCACCGGAGCCCCAGCGTGGTTCCGGTGACAAGTCTTCAAGCACTACGGGTCTTCCGTGCACGAAATGTTTCAACTTCATTTTGCCCTTACGATACACAAAGCGATAATGAATGACAGTGCTGAAATATATCGCTGGGAGTCCGATACACAATGCGAGTGACTGCTTTTTGTATCGCATGTGACGGCGCTTACAGCGCGCCACCGGCGAAACGCGGAACTCCCAGACGTGCCGCGCGAGGGTCGAGCTCATCTTAATAGGACCCGCATCCTCATACCCCGGCGCATTTTCATTAGTTCTCAGTGGCCCTCCAGGTGGAGCAGCCTGTATCAACGGCCACGCGTTCCGGCGTTCGGGTTTCATTTCGTGCTGACTGTACATGTCTAATCTTCAAAAATGGGGCATTTCCATTGGGCGCTGTGTCAAACATTTATGCCATTGTGGTTCCTTTGTGTGTGTGTGTGTGTGTGTGTGTGTGTGTGTGTGTGTGTGTGTGTGTGCGTGTGCGTGCGTGCGTGCGTGCGTGCGCGCGCGTGCGTGTGTGTGTGTGTGTGCGTGCGTGCGTGCGTGTGTGCGTGTGCGTGTGTGTGTGTGTGTGTGTGTGTATGTGTGTGTTTTGTTTCGCGGAGGTGGGGCGCAGGACATGTTCTCGTGTGCTCAGAGAACCGTGCGCATTATTTCCCCAAGGGCCTGCTCACATGCATCTACCGATCATCTAATCTCGCGTGAAAGCGATGATGATCTCACGAGGTTAAACAAATCATTAGTGGACTCATTTTGTTTTTCTTTAGCCGCGAGGTCGGATTTTTACTTTTGGTGCGAGTCGTTCGCTCCATACCGCATATAGGCTACAGAGTAACATTTTGGTGCCATTTGTTTTTGTCGTAGACGTCAGAAGAATTAAGCGGAATAATTGGTTGTCCCATATATGTAAACCTTCTCGTAGATGACGTACAAGGTAAATACACGCGCCGGCCACCAAACAGCAAGCCGGCTGTGAATAAAACGCGATGTTTATTTTGGTTGCTTTAATTTTGATAAAAGCATTTGGTTTTAATGTCCTGATTTCTAGCTTCAATCACGTTTTTTTTTCTTTCTTTCTCAATTGAAAGTTCTATGTTTGTGGTTCTCATTCTATAGTCAGTCCAGCTTGCTGATAAGGGATCCTAAAGTTCTCAATATTTTCAGATAGAGTAGCTTTGTATTAAACCGTGACTCGGACCGTTTGAATCTCCTACCGTATGAGAAGCGTAGTCAGAAAAAATTGTGCTTTATTTCAACCAATACTGTTATATCTTAAAATGTTTTTTTGTTTTGTTGGAGACATGCAACTTGCAATTTGGTTTGGTAAATAGACACATCATTCTGTTTCCACGAGTTCAAGTTTTGGGTTTTTTTTTCAGTCATAAGAGTCAAGCAGAAAAGTTCGCCAACTTCTCAATTTTTTTTGTCTTTCTCTCAATATGTGCTCGGCTGGTTCTAGCCACAAGCATGCCCCAACTTGCTCAGCTCCAACCCGTCGTTAGTTTTCAATAACTGCCCTTCACATAAATTGCA
This sequence comes from Ixodes persulcatus, assembly GCA_013358835.2. Lineage (NCBI taxonomy): Eukaryota > Metazoa > Arthropoda > Arachnida > Ixodida > Ixodidae > Ixodes > Ixodes persulcatus. The sequence continues at coordinate 814,663 of JABSTQ010009319.1, read as the reverse complement.
ATTAAGCTGTGGGCTTTGGCTGCAATGCGTTGTATTATCTTAAAAGGAAGTGTATAAAATAATAGTGAGATAGCCCTTGGAGTTAATTTTTTGTTATTTTATCTATGTATTTAGAAAATACATCCGATCTTATTAGCGCACCTTTTTACCTGGGTGATCAGCTCAAAATTATTACTAGTACTGCTAAAACAGTTGTACTTTTGCAGCTCCTGAGCTGCTTCGACGCATAACTTCTATTGCTCCAAAGCTGCTCCAAAATGGCCCTTTTACAACTCTCAGACCCGCTACAAAAGGCCGAATCACGCTTCCATCTTTAAGAGTTTGTCTGCGATCAAGATAGAGAGATAAAATTGTTCATGCTTTTTTGGAGTTAGACGACCGAGGAAGTAAGATGGAGGGCCTTCCATACACCTTTCCATGTAGTATAAACTTCACTGCTCGAAATCGGCGTTCTCTCGTTGATCCCGATGTTTAAAACCCGACACTCTGGTGAGGGAAAAAACAGGACATTTTGAAGTCGAAGACTAAAGGCACACGAGAAAACCTCTCGCTCTCTCGTGCTTTCTCTTTTTGTTTTTGTAGGCGTGCGAGAACTGTCAGTGTTCATTACGATTTAACTCTCGGAACGTCTATATTTTAATAAAATAGCGAGGAACTTCGTTGACTTAGTTGTCCACTTGGAGTGGTTTTCTCGTGCCAGAATAGTCGGCATGGTTACAAAAAGAACCGACGGAAACTTGCTATCCCGGCCACACTCGCGCTCCGTAGAGATACTTTGTTCAAACTTTCGCGCTCCGTAGTGAAACTTTTTTTTCAAACTTTCTGCAGACGCTTCGCGTTCAGCGTACATCGATTCGGCGCCAGATACGTCCTCCTCCTCGCCAGTAGTACGCCGGGGAAACTGAGGGGGGGGGGGGGGGGAGGGGGGGAAGTTGGGGGGGAAAGGGAGGGCCAATAGTGTATGCGCACTGGGCGCTTTTGAGGGAGACCGCGCGGGTACTTCAGAACGCCGAGCCCTGGTTGGTGGAAAGCCTCTGTCTCCGCCGCACTCGCCGACCGCGTTCGAATCCGAAATTCAAACGCCAGACACGGATGTTCAGCGTTCTAATCCGTTCGACGAGTGCATTGGGGACAAAGGCTACTTGCTACCTTTACGTCTACTCACTAATCATTCCAACCGGAGGTCGACGTTCCGAAGTCCCCGCTCCCTTTCGTCCCCTCATCTCTCTCTCAGTGCCACGGCGCACACAAAACGCGGAAATCTTATCGCGAGTGAGGAAAGAACAGAAGCTCGTCGCCTCTAAAGAACGAACAAAGAACAAAACAGCGTCGCGCAATTGGTTCCCAAACATTGGGAACGTGGACGCTTCAATTAAGCGGGCGCAGAATCACCACCGCGTTCGCTTCTTTAGATGTACGCTTGATCGACACGATTGTTTTTTGTTGCTCTCTGCTGCCCCGTAAGGAACATTAGAGAGAAAGTTAATCGTGTGTTCAATTTGCGAGCCTCGGAAAACAACAACAACAATAACAACAACAACAAAGAAACAAGGATCGACTTCCTCGAGCAGGCGCACGATTTCTCGTCCGAGTAAACTCAGGCAAGTGGACCGATGAACAGCGCGCATCTGGATGTCGCCAACCTGGCCTCGTTTGTGGACGCTCTTGTCGTGTTGTCATTCTCGTCGCAGCAGTCGGTAATGAACGCTCAATGACGCGCGCCTAACGCGCGTGCAACACTCGCTCCTGATCGTGTTCGGGTTTTCATAGACGGACCCGACGCTAACTTTGGTAGGATTTCCTGGTGGTGTAGTTTTTTTTTCTTCTTTTCTTTCATAAAAGCAGCCTTTTGCTAAGTCAGGGTTGTCGTGCCGTTCGTGCGGTCGTCCCTGATTGGTCGGCGGCACGCGAAATCGCGATTCCATTGTTTGCCTTCCCTAATGGTTTCGACACGGAGCCATCTTGTTTTTGTTTGTTTCCTGTTTTGTTACCATGCGCGTTTTCTTTTTTGCTTTGTTTTTATACGAGGGACGAAGGCTGTTCGATGACAAGATCCATGTTTCTCGAGAGTCGCTTCTCACGTACCAACGCCTACTTTTGCGATTTCCGTACAAAGCGCCTCAAAGTGGGCTTACCTGGCGAGCCCATGTCCTATTCCTGAACGCAGCTCGACCTTATGTAGACCGAAAGCTCACGCTGTAGGCCCGTACATACCAACTTAGACGAGCGTTATATCCGGACGCTTTTATGAATCACAATATACACCGTGTGAGGCGTGTCTCCCATGAATTTGAAGCGAACATAACTGGCCAAATCGCCCTTCTACAGACGCAAGGTGCATTCTGGGTTCCGTCCAAAGCCGAATTTCCACTGCTCATACGCCATACAAAAGCCACGCGGTTCGCGGCAGACATGATGGAAGAACTATCTACGCAGACGCCTCAAGCTATGGTCGATTCATATTTGTTTTTATACATGCGTATGCTTCGAGCACGTCTGCTGACTGTTTGAATGCGTCAGCATTAGAACGCTCGTTCTGACGAAAACTCGGCGGTGTCTTTCGTTTGTCAGCGTCAAGGAGAGAGGGAGGTGGAGGGGGAGATGGAGACGCGTGCGACGCTCCCATTGGTCCGAAGCGCTGACGTCAGCACGCGTCAACCTTTCCCTCTCTACCCGGCGCTGACAAACTGGCAGACACCGCCGGGTTTTTGTTAAAATGAGCCCTTTCGTTTTCGTCAAAGGAGCGTCGCACAGCTGGCGCGGAGCCAGAGAGGAGGAAGCGCCGCGGCGCGGTGGAATGCGGGGGTGCTCAGTTGCCGCTCTGTCCTCGCCGGTTGTTCTTCGTTCTGGGTATCCGTAGTAGCGGTGCGTGGGCTGTGATGTGTGTGTGTAGTTAAAACGATGGTTACGGTTCTCTCCACGCGTGATATTGGTGCGGTTCCTTCCACGAGTGGTATGGATGCGGTTCTTTCCACAAGTGATATGGGTGACCGTATCCAAGGGCGTCGACGTGCTCTGACAAAGTACAAAAAAGGGGTGAAAAATAATTACCGGAAGATTCATTTGACGATTTTTAAGGAATGCGGTTGCATGACCCTTAGAAAACACTATACACGCCTCTTTTTGAGAAACGCTAACACTGACTCAGTAATAAAGACAAAAAGAGGCAGCAAAAGAGAAAGCCAAAAAAGAAATCCAAGAGAGTGCCAAAACAGATAAGTGAAGGGGTCTTTTTTAGCGAGTCCCAAAAAGTTACGTGTAAGCCGTTTCCCAGGGGTCCTGCTAACGCATTCCCTAAAGCTAGGGTCAAACGCGACACAATTTGTTGCTGTTTCCGCGCCCAAATAGTGGCCCATTCGAATCGCATCTGGCCATATTGCGGTGAGCTTTTTAGGAGAACCTCCACAATCGTTTGCATGCAAGCAACAAAATGTTCTTAGATGGGCCAGAACAATTTTGTTTACTTTGTTTTCATATGACGGTATCTTCTTGTAGGCAGAGTTATGGGAGAATGCAAGCTAAAATTCTTCGTACAAAAGACAGTCTGCAAACACGAGACAGCGCAATATTCGTGGTTCGAATGCTGCGTGCGTGCCAAGTTTTCTCCTTGAACTCATTGCCATGCAGCATTCGAGGCACGGACCTCGCGGTGACTCGAGTTCGAATCTGTATGCAGAGTGGTGTGACCACGGCGTTAGAATCCATATAGAGCCACTAGATGAGCTCAGAGCCGTTTATTGAGAGAGTTTGGCCATACATTGGTTTGAATAGGCGAGCATCTCGGGCCAACCACAGGCCGCGAAACAGCCCCTAGCGGTGGCCGCGTGCTCTAAATTTGTGCCACGACTATACTTCGTTTCACCTTATGTGCGAGCGAAGGCAAAACTGGAAGCGCGAGCACGGAAGCTCCGTGCGTTCAGGCTTTGCTCGAGCGCGCGAGCTGGGGAGAAATGCAAAAAGCGCTGGTCTCGCGCTTCTAGCTTTGGCTTCGCTTGCAGGTAAAGTGAAACGAAGTATAATTTGAGCCGTGCCGAGCGGAACTCCGCGTCTCAAGACGCTCGCGCACCCCACCCTTTGCACTGCTTTCTTTCAGCCAGTCTCAGGACGCTGTTCTAGCAGTGCAGACAAAGGCATGGGCACGAGCGCGTGGCTTTGGAAAGTGCCTTTTATGCACGAGGTCTCGCACAAACAAAAGCGTTTCGCTGAGCTAGGCTCACGCGCCTGTGCCTTTGTCTTCACTGCAGACATTTGTGAGATGGAGTAGAGGTCTCCTGATTGGTCGACGCTGTGTCACAAATTTAGTTTACGCTCTAAGCGTGGGGGGAATATTCGGCGCTGGTGGCGGCCTTTGCTCCACCTATTGTCCAAACTCTCCTAATATACGGCTCTGGATGAGCTCAGAGCCGTATATTAGGAGAGTTTGGACAATAGGCGGAGCAAAGGCCGCCGCCAGCGCCGAATATTCCCCCCACGCTTAGAGCGTAAACTAAATTTGTGACACAGCGTCGACCAATCAGGAGACCTCTACTCCATCTCACAAATGTCGACAGTGAAGACAAAGGCACAGGCGCGTGAGCCTAGCTCAGCGAAACGCTATTGTTTGTACGAGACCTCGTGCATAGGAGGCACTTTCCAAAGCCACGCGCTCGTGCCCATGCCTTTGTCTGCACTGCTAGAACAGCGTCCTGAGACTGGCTGAAAGAAAGCAGTGCAAAGGGTGGGGTGCGCGAGCGTCTTGAGACGCGGAGTTCCGCTCGGCACGGCTCAAATTATACTTCGTTTCACTTTACCTGCGAGCGAAGCCAAAGCTAGAAGCGCGAGACCAGCGCTTTTTGCATTTCTCCCCAGCTCGCGCGCTCGAGCAGAGCCTGAACGCGCTGGTCTCGCGCTTCTAGCTTTGGCTTCGCTCGCAGGTAAAGTGAAACGAAGTATAATTTGAGCCGTGCCGAGCGGAACTCCGCGTCTCAAGACGCTCGCGCACCCCACCCTTTGCACTGCTTTCTTTCAGCCAGTCTCAGGACGCTGTTCTAGCAGTGCAGACAAAGGCATGGGCACGAGCGCGTGGCTTTGGAAAGTGCCTCCTATGCACGAGGTCTCGTACAAACAAAAGCGTTTGGCTGAGCTAGGCTCACGCGCCTGTGCCTTTGTCTTCACTGTCGACATTTGTGAGATGGAGTAGAGGTCTCCTGATTGGTCGACGCTGTGTCACAAATTTAGTTTACGCTCTAAGCGTGGGGGGAATATTCGGCGCTGGCGGCGAATATTCCTAATATACGGCTCTGGATGAGCTAAGCTTAGAGCATCGGCACTCTGTTCCTTGATATTGTTGTGGGCGACGCCATCTTGGTGCTTGTGCAGAGCAGATGCAACTGCCGATCGTAATTATACAAAAGTGCGGCTTCCTCAGCATTATGTTCGGTGTTAGGAGGCTCATGTAATATTGAATTACTCTGTCGCGAACGTTTCAGGCATTTGTGGAAGACGGAAAAGCGTTTCCTGTGATCAGATAAAGCTTCAGATAACTGACAACCTTAATTTTAGAGCCCCAAGATGGGTAAGTGCCGTTACTCTGAAGCGTAGCGTATTTACTGGCACTAAATCCGCCAATGAATCTTCCTGTAAATTTTTGTATGACCACTATGAAATGTCCGTCATTCAAGAAGAAGCACGCCTTAGACAATGACTCTAGACTTTCTTTTGTAGGTTGCATTAGCGGTGGGGCCATGACTTTAAAATTACGCGTGTAAAGATCCAAACAAACGTTCACGTTAAAAAAAATTCAAAGTGCAGGCGAGCTCGTGCGTTTTTAATCTTGATGTTGAAACCCATAGACAAAGGAAGAAACTTGAAGTTAAATTAGAAGGGGTAGAAGAAAGGTGATAGACAAGCGTCTCAATTGAGACGCTTCTCTGTTACTTTTCTTTTGTCCCTTAATTCTACTTTATCTTGAGGTTTTCTTCCCAGTATCCGGGTTCAAACATCATGGTTCATACGTTGCACACCACTACCCCACTAGAGGGCACTGTCTGGCGCGCGCATCCATGAAACTTATTGATGGCGGTGTGCACGATACAAACAACAACCGACTTCTAAGACGTCTCCTAAGAAACTCGCCCATAGAACGAGGATGCCAATCGCAAACACGTTGAAGAATAGACTTACCTACAGGGCTCTTGAAAACAGCATCGAACATTCGAGACTGGATTTCTGAATGACGTGAACTTCAATACCGCATTACAATCGGTGTGCTTACACAAAAGTGTTCTCTGGCAACAAGCGGCTTGATGTAAAAAAAAAAAGGAAAACAAAAAAGAAAAACAAACATATAATGAAGGTGTGAGATCACCGCAGTCGAACCAATTCTAAACTGGTCTGTCCGTATGCACGTGACTTGAGCTAGACTTCGATTCTCAGAGACGACCATCAAAGGTTCCTCGACGCGAACAGTTATTGTGTCGACGAAGAGCGTGCATAAAGCGTGACTCGATATGTGACAAGCACACCCAAACGCGGCGCAATTTGTTGCTGTTTCGGCATCCAAATGGTGGCCTATTCGAATCGCATCTGGCCGTGTTGCGGTGATCTTTTTCCGGAGAACCTCCGCAACCGTTTGGATGCAAGCAAAGAAATGTTCCCAGATGGGCCAGAACAATTTTGTTTACTTCGTTTATATATTGTAGTATCTTCTTGTAGGCAGAGTTATGGGACAATGCAAGCTAGAATTCGTGACACACACACACACACACACACACACGCACACACACACACACACACACACACGCACGCACGCACGCACGCACGCACGCACGCACGCACGCACGCACGCACGCGCACGCACACGCACACGCACACGCACACGCACACACACACACACACACCAGTCAGAATAATTTTTCATATTCTCAACAAAAATCTTCCTTTGAGCACTTGTTCGTTTGTTCCATGATTTCGCCTCCAGGATGCTCCATTTTTTGCAGCATGTTCGGACAGATGCATGCTCCCCGTTTCCCTCTTTCGGGTACTTTCCGCGAGGTTGCTCAAGCCGCCGCCCGATTTAAAGGGTTCAGTCGCATTCATCCATTTGGTTGCTGTGTATTCCCAATAGAAGAAAGAACGGACCCAGCTCGGAGTCGAGCACGTGGGCAGCATGGAGCTGAATTTGATATTACTGCCTAAACATCCCGGAGTCTAGTTGCAGACTAATTAAGAGTTGAGCGTGTCAATCGTACCTCAAGAACTACTTTTTAAGAACAAAATAAATTATTAGAAATATACTTGAAGATACGCCGAGCCTCAGATTTACTAGATCTAAAGGTATATGCTCTTGAAGTGATGTGATCGCTACGCGATTTGCTCCAAACTGCGTCAAAGTGCTTGCCCCATTACATGCTGTTACATTTCGACAAAATATGAGGAATGTGATCCAACGTTGCGCCAAAACCTATTTTATCGTTATTAATGCTGAAAATATAATCAATCAACGCCCGCTACACGGCCGGATCGCCGCAGTAGGGTAGGCGTGCGCGAATTTCCAAAACTTTCGATTATAGCCTCAAATAACATTATATTTGATTTGATTTGTGTATCAGACATTGACACTACTCGGAAGCTACACAATATTTCTCATGCTCTTTGCCTCTTCTGGTTGGAGAGCTAGCATTGTTTTGTGCGCTTGGCGCTGCGCAGTTGTATATACAGCAGTGAAGCGACAACCCCGTAGTAGGCGTCGCAATTTTCCATATTTTGCTTCGACGCAACGCACCCACGTGCTAAAGGGAAAGCACTTCTCCAGAGCGGGACGTTTTTACGCGGTTTCTGAATAAAACTGCCGCTAGTGTATATGACAGACTGCGATATTATGACGATGTGTTTTTTCACATTCGATATTCATCAATATCACTTTACTATTGCGAGAAAACGTTTATAGACTGCTTTATTTTTCATTTCGACTCTCATTTAATTATCACCTTTGTATATGTTCCATCCGTTCAATGGCACAGTGACTACGCTTAATTAAAACAAAATTAGGTGGACCAGTAAATTCATGCTTGGAAATAACCTAAACAAGATCGGCGGGATTTTTTTTAAACATATTATTGTTATTTTTCTGATTCGGCCTTTTGTTATCATAAGGTTCTGCTTACAAAATGTCATTGATGTTCATAATCATATGACGAAAGCCTTGTTTTATATATAATTTAAGAACTTCAGTTTGATTATAAGCTTTAGAACTTAAAAGAAGAAATCAATTTGGGTGCTCGAAATTATTATATTCTAGCATTATTTCAGTGGAATAGGCTATTTGGTTTAAGTTTTATTTCCCACCTAAAATAATTATGCGCAGTAGTTCGGGCTGCCCTTCATCAGTCAGCATATCGTTACCGTGTCTCGCGCTTTCAACGACGCGCAATTAAACTGCTAGCCAGAGATATAAACGCACAAATCTTAACACGATATTCCAACCGGTTCGAATGAAAAACGACGCGTGAACTTGCGCTCCAAAGGTACTTTTTGCTGCTCCAAAAATGAACTTTTGGCCGCTCCATAAGCCGCTCCAAAGAATGGTTCAGACCAATCACGTCACTGCACTTGTGCGCCGAGAAAAGCGAAAAAAATGGACGCACTCTGTTGCTCAGAAACGCACGATGAAGTGGCGGTAATGCAGAATGCCGTCCCATTTAAACCGACACCCCTTTGCTAATGCCCCTAGTCCCACTATACTTCGTCTCACCTTAGCATGGACTATTGTTAGCCGCGCATGCTAAAAGCGCGAGCTATAGTTGCTTCGGATGAAGCCTCGGCGGTTGCACGGGCGCTCGTGCAGCGAGTGCTCCAGTCAAGGCAGTCAAGGCTGACCGCTCGCGCTTGCACAGCCTTCGCAGTTAGTCCATGCTAAGGTGAGACGAAGTATAGAGCGACAAACAACAACAAAACGACAGCGACAAGCCTCAAACCAGAGTCTTTCGCTATTTGACAGGCTTTGTATAGAATAAAGAAGGCTATGGTCTGACACGAGCCTTATGCACGCGAGGGTATCTTCGGCAGGCTTGCAATTACCCGTGCTTACTTCACGAGCACCGAACGACTATAAACGCCTGCCAAAGTTGTACCATCGCGAGGATACCGCATGCGTTGGAGGCTTGTCGCTGTCGTCTGTTTGTGTTTGTCGCTCTAGTGGGACTCGGGCATAACACACCACACGAAAGACAGTGGGCAGGCACAGCAGCTGAGGCGTGTTTCTATCTTGTCACGTCACATCGGGCACAGAAACACTGTCTGATGACGCACATGTACAGTATGTGTGAGGCAAACACGCTTCCAACATCCGTGATGTGTGTCCGCGAACAATTTTAGCATCATGTCTCCAGCGAATGCCGCGTGAACCAGAGAGTTCAGGGCTGGAACAGAGGTGCAAAAAACGAATAAAAAATTAAGTAAAACACCTAACATAAAAAAATAAATTTATAAAAAAAGCAGCGACGACATTTATCTTCAAAGCAGTGTTGTGGGCGTCACCGAAAAAAAAGTAACGAAATCCGTTACTCGTTACTTGCAAATAAAATCAACGCGTTACCGTCTTACGTCACCTCAAGATAAAAGGAACGCGTTAACGTTACCGTTACCGATAAAATGTAACACAAGTTACTTTTACGTTACTTTTTTAAAATTATCTATTAACGCGTTTTACTGTTTTGAGGTTACGGGTATGATTAAGCATCATAGTTTGAGAAACATTATGATCGTGCAGAAACTTAACATAATTACTTCATCTTTTTTAAGGTTTCACTTAAATACTCACATAAAGAACGCAAAGAATTACATGAAAAAAAGTCGGGGCCTTAATCTGCGCTGTGAAGGGGGTCGGCCAGCGAAGCTGTGATATGACGTGCAACGATTGGCCACCGCAGTATACCAAATGACTGACGAAAGAAAAGTGAATCCACTGTACCAAAACTTTTTATATATAGAGTGTTTCACCTAAGAGGGACGAAAATTCCTAAAATTAGTGTGTTCGAGGCACCGCATTATTCGTGGTGGCGGACGTTAAAGGAGCGGTGCAACGATATTCAATTGGATTGTTTTTCACTTTACACGAGCTTACTGGCACCAGTGGGACTCAAGGATACTCGCACGCAACGCCACTGGCCAAGAAACTCCCTTGCTGCGGTGTAATTTCGAGGAAAAAAGCGATCATTTTCATTCAATCTCTCCTTTGCAAAATTTGATGACGTAACGTGGGGATCGCAGTACACCCATATGACGATATTTGAATGATGTTCAAAGATTGGATCCGAGCATTGCGTGGGCACTCGATTTGGGCTCGTGATAATTACTAGCTCGAGAAGCATTCGAGTAGTGGCCCGTGTCCAATCGCTGCAACGACGACAATAGCCGAGCCATAACAATGTCTGGAACTCAGCGCGTGTCCTGTGCTTTGCCAACCCCGGCGCGTGGCTATGATCAACATTGGCGGCATATAATCGGCTCCAGATCACGCGGCCGCTTGTTCTGGCTGCGAGTTGAGGGGGTGAACGCTGCTCGTTTTTCTTTAATTTTTTCTGGGACTTCTATTGCGAGGGGTGAAAAACAAACGCGTGTTTTATAGGTCATTAACGTCAGGGATCTGTGCTAAGTGGTATTTGCGCAAACTACAAAAGTCGTTGCATCGCTCCTTTAAAAAAATGCGCGATACTTACTAAGTAGTTTCTTAATTAACTAAGAATGACTAAACTTTTTAATTAGTGAAAATAGACATATGGTTCCAAATAAAAACTTGCTGAGCGTCATAAAAAAAAAATCTAAATCAGCCATTCTCACGAAGACTTTGAGCGCAGGAGAAGCGTAGTGGAGTACTACAGTTATCACTCGTGGAGCAGGTGCAAGGCTGACGGTTGCCGTGAGGCGCCCGCGCGATTTTTCCGTGTCTTTTTTCACCCAACTGACAGTGCTCGGACAATAAAGTTTTATTCTTCTTACGAGAGCCCCAGCCTCGTACCTGCTCCGCTTTAGCGCACCACTACGCATCTGACGCGCTCAAATTCTTTCTGAAAATGACTGATCTAGTGGTTTTCGATGACGCTCAGCAAGTTTCTAAATGGAACCATGTGTCTATTTTCACTAGTTAAAAAGTTGATAAGTAATTCTTAGTTAATTAGAAAAACTAATTAGTAAGTATCGCGGATTTTCTGGTGTTCGCCACCACGAGTAACGCGTTTCCGAGAAAATTATCCTGTTACCTCAAATACACAAATTTTAGAACATTTCTGTCGCTCTGACGTCAAAGAATTTTCATGAATTTCATGAAAGACATGAATTTTCCCGCTAAATTTAGAGGGAAAACTGAGTTGACGTATAGGTCACGTGCGTCAATTTCTTCAAAGTGTGTGTATAGGTCATGTGACGTTGCGGGACGCTTTCCCCTCTAAATTTAGCGGAAATTGCTCGGACAGACGGAGAGACGAAAGTTTGGGAACCGAGCGGGGAAGGGGGGGGGGGGGGGTGCCGCTAAAAGGCATTTTGCACTTTAAAATATCACACGTGAGTATTTCCGGTGCGGAAATGGCGACTATGCTTTTTTTTTTTTTTTTGAGACCGTACTTTTTATGTGTTTGCAATAAATACGATCTTTTTTTCCTAAGATAGCATTCGCAGATTTCACGATACTTATACTGCCCCGCACTCGCCACAGGAACGCGCAATCTCCTGTTTTCCGTCCCCCCCTCTCCCTCCCCGCGTGCCAGGAGACAGGCAGGCCAACGGCAGGCGACCATGCGAGATGGACTCGCCAATTACGGCGAACGACGAGAAACCGAAGGGCATGACCGAACAAGAAGCGAGATGGTGGGATATGCGCGGTCCTTGCGGGGGAACCGAGAAGAACGAGGGGAAGCCATTTATCCGCCGCTTGCGACTTGTTTGTCTTTGGTACACGGGCGCTCGCGCCCCTGGAATTATCCCAGTGATCCGTCACGGCTCTCGGGTAGCCTCAGGGATCGCGTCCCCCATTGGCTGACTGCTCGTGGAGGGGGCAGGATTTGACCTTAACAAATGATCGTGCCTTGTCTCCAGCTGCTATCTCTCGTATTTTTTTCTCAACATATCCGTCTCTACAAAGATCTTTTTTTTTTTTTCCCTCGTTTCCTTAACGGGGCTTACGCATCACCGGCCAAGAAGTCGCACCAACGCGATGATCTCGCTGTCGCTAAACACCGTTTCACTTAAAGACCGACCGCACCCGACCCGATGGAGTCTGTAGACCTTTTTCACAAGGGCGCCGCCATTTTGAAATATCGTCACTTCCAGTATGGGCGAAAACATTGTTTTGCCCTCGCTACACGAATAGAAGACATTTAGGACATAAGCGTAACCGTCACACATTCTCGTTTTGCCTCCCCTCCATTTTTTTTTTTTTTACTATTTACAGGTTGAAACGTTTTATTATTTTTTCGTCGCCCATACGCCTATCATGTGGTTGGGGACGAGAGTACACTGGGTGAGTAGCGACTCGGAGTCATGACACGAGTCACTGCTTCCACTAAACGGGCCACGCGCACTTCCGGTGTTCGTGACTGGAGTCAAACTATGGAGCTCCGTCCTCGGACTCGGCGGTCGTGGATTCAAATAGTCCTACTTCCGGAAGGGTGACGCAGTTTCGCCTGGTCACGCCGAGAGCAGGCGCCGATAACGGGCGGCTCGCGCTTGTTTTTGTAGCCATTTCGCCACTGTTGGTTTATCCGGCAAAGGTGTATCCGATAGGCCGACGGATTTCACGATGGATGTATCGTCGCAGAAGCAACGAAATGTGATTCACATCATCGTGCGGCCTTGTAAATGGAGTTGGAAGGTGGTGGTGGTTTTTTGTGATGCGTTAAATTAATCGTCCGCGTCATTATGCCGATCTTTTCGTTGGAGTTGCTACGCGTAAGCACGTATAGCTTTGTAAACGCTGTTTGTTACTTCCCCTCGTTGGTGTCCACTACATGTTTCTCGTGTTCTTTCAATATCATTCGTGTGGTGTGAGTTTATGGTAATATGGCAAACACAACCTTGAGAAAGCAGCGGTTCATGTTTGCATCGTACATTGCATGCGTTTTTTTTTGTCTTCTTTTGTTTTTGTTGCTGAGGCAGTTTCACTAAATGATTTCATAGCCGCTTAGCTAATGAAAGCAGCACAGCTTGTGCATTCCGACACGGTGCGCACTACATGCACAAAACTTCACTATACGACTTTGTTTACGTTTTTTTTTTTGTCCGAAATGACGACTAAGCAATATACACAACGTTACCTTTATTGGCAATAGATAGAGTCAATTGAATTCCGTCGTGCTTATGAGATAGTTATGAAGAGGGAAACAGCGCCAAAAGTATGGAGGACAAAGAACGAGGAACACACAGACCGAGCGCAGTGTGTTCCTCGTTCTTTGTCCTCCATACTTTTGGCGCTGTTTCCCTCTTCGTAACTATGCATAACCAACTCGCCTGATTTTCAACGGTGCTTATGAGAAGTTGCATTCGCTTCTGTCCCAATTTAAGCTGTTATAAAAAGCAAAGAACGACGCCTTGAGCAGCTGCAGCGTCAGCTAGATTAGCGTCTTTGGGAGGGCGAGCGCCGCCTTTTCGGCCGCAGCCACCATTTTGCCTCCCGCGATGTGTTGACCTCGTGAGAGCGGCGGATCGGCATGTGCCCGCGAAAATACAGAATCATGAAGCATACTCGTTGAGGTCGGGATAAACTATTCCAAGTGAATCCTCGGCTCGGTAAGGCGATGAAGCACTGTGAATCCGGTCATCCGTATAGCCTTATGTTTTCGCTTTATCATTAGACGCAGGGTCGGAAAAAAAACGCATAGTTGACGAACCACGTGACGTCACACGTTCCTAAAGTTACTTCGCGTCGTTTCAAAGTGGAAGTGCTCAAGAACTGCGTAACGAGCCTGAAAACGGCTGCGTGTGAGTCGGACGCAAGATGGCGGCTTGGCTAGCAGACGACAGAGTTGTCCTCACAAATTTGGCTGGGCCGGCAGCCCAGCAAAATTGAGTCACTTTAATGGAGCCGATCATGCAGTGCTAAAAGAGCATCGTCACGGCGCGGCACTCGTCGTTTTTGTAGGTTTGCTATCACCAACTAAACCATTCACGTGCAGGAAAAAAACAAACAAAAAAACACCGCAGTTTTAAGCTAGCGTTTTTTCGCCGCGACGCAAAAACCCAAGCATCTCGCGCTCGCAACGGCACGACTGATACCGGAACCATTTTTATTTCCCACACGAAATGCTGTAACTTGAGAAAGAAAGAGAGAGAGAGAGAGAAATCGAGACAAAGGATTTTCGTCCAGAGTAACATTTTAGATATGTTTAATTATGAGAATGCGACGCGAGCGGTCGACGAGTCGTGTCCGCTTGCATCACCTCGGCGAAAAGAGGTCTCGTGTACTGACCTTCCGCGCACCCTATAGCTTCGCCAAGAAACGTTCGCGCGCCGCAAGCAGCAAGTTGCCGGCGATCGTTGCCCACCTTGTTGCTGGGTCTTCCGAACCGTTTTTGTGTCGTGCACTTCCCGTAGGAGGGCAATGTCGTCCTGTCTTGAAAATCCAAGTAACGAGGGAATATCGCCGACATTCGCGCTCATGACGACCGCCAAAGTGGCCGCAGCTGCGCTCTTGGGAGTCGCCATTTTCTAACTGTGCTCGTCTTGGCTTTAGCCAACTTCTCGCGCCTCGCGAGTCCACCTCGGACGAGCGCAATGGCTCTTTGCTTACGCACGCAAAATGCAAAAAATAGCGTACGCAAAGCGAAAACCGCGGTTGGTGTTCCACGCATGCGTAATAGCGACGATGCTATGTTTTTTTTGTTTTTTTTTGTACGCAGAATTTTAGCGAACGCTATTCTAAAACTCCCTGTTGACTTCATTGGAACGCAACGTTGGCATGCGGTCGGAATTCAAGTGAATTGCGGGTTAAAAAAAAGACAGACTTTTTTTTTAATCGACAAACGTATCGTCATTTAACCACATGTGAAACGCAAGAAAGGGGGGGGGGGGGGGCGTGTCCCGAGCATTTTATTATCACTCCGTAGCCAATGATATTGTGGCACTACGGATAAGCGCGCATAAAAAGCGAGTCACGAAGCAAGCCACCTGAAGGCAGTGAACCGCGGAACGGTTAATTATGCATCACAAAAAAGCAGACATGTACAAGTTACTCAAGAAAAGTAACTAAGTTAAGTTACTGAGTATTGGCCTCAAAAGTAATTTGAGTAGAGTAGAAATTACTCAAATGGAAAGTAATTGAGAAAACTACTAATTACCGTAAAAAAGTAGCGAATTACTTTTGAAGTTAATTTTGAAGTTACTTTTATATGTTTTATGGTAAAAGGAAAGTACATAGCTAGGTTTTAATCCGTTGGCGGAATTGTGCTAGCCAAATATAAATCGGCTCGCTTTTTCACAGAAATGCTTTAATAGCTGGTTCTGCTTCTGCGTGCTTAATTGTTTTGTAGTTCCTTGTTTGTTTGGTCAATTATGCACTGCAAATGTGTCATTTCTATTTTGAGGTTTAGCACTGCCTGAGTTTGGTTTTTGAGACAGTGCATGCCTCTGTTCAGCGTTGCGTAAAGCACAAAGTAAATGAGACGTTATGTACCTCAAGTAAAGTAGTAAGTACACCGGGTGCAATGTACTTGAAGTAACGTGCTATGAGTACACTATATTTGAAGGTAAAGTACAAGTACTTTTAACACAATCTTTCATGATGACCTTTCATTCCCTACACAGTGTTATTTTAACTGGTATGCATTGCTCCAGTAGTAATCGTAGGTGCATCAGTTTTTACGGAAATGGCAGCAAATATTGTATAATGTCAAGTCGCCACAGAGTAGTTGTACTCTCTCTGACGAGCTGTTTGACACAATCAACTTGTAAGGCACTTATTTGTGTCGGTTTTATAGCCGCCATTACTTCGTTCAGAGAAATGAGCAGGTGACGTCTCGAAAGAGCGCGTTTTCACACGACGATTCGTCACTTTTTGTTTTCAAATTCGGGGAATGTACATTGAAGTCGGCAGTTTTACTTTCCTCGGAAGGTACTAGTGCATGCGCAGAGAATGTACTTCAAGCAAAGTGCAAGTTTTATAAACAGTAGTACTTTAAGTACCATGTACTTAGAATACTTTCCAACACTGCTTGTTTATAATTTTTTTACATGAAAACGTTATGGAGAATTATTAAGTTTTCTCGAACGATCTTTGAATCTTCGAATATCTGCATATTCGGAGTTTTGGGAGGAAAGGCAATGCAAACTTTTCCCCTTTGCTTTGCCCTTTAGCACGCGATTCTTCGAGTACAGCACAAACTACGGGAGCATCAGATGAGCTTGAGAGCGGGTGCTGCATTTTGTTGCCTCCTTTGAGTGAGGATGCAGTGTGTGCACCTCCTGTAGCGGGCGAGAGTTTCTACGCTGGGGAGAAGCGGGGACCAGCCCTTCTTCAAATGGGTGAAGTCTCCTTGAGCTTCGGGACACAAAGAAGCGCCAGTCTTCGGTGCTAATCCCGTAGTTACTCGACCTCTCTTGCGTCGTGTCTGTTCACTCCCTGCGCCTCGTAGCAGTATTGCTGCATTGGGGGGGCTCGTGAAACTTTTTGGGAGGTTCCGGACTCTCCAAATCATTTTCTCCCCCTCCCTTTCCTACGCGACATGCCTCTCCCTCTTTGCAAATATCAGCTGATCGTCCAACATCTTATCTCTTTTGTGCAGGAATGTTTGTTGATAGGCAAAACAACCACTGAGATTCGAAAATATTTTGTAATTGGAGTAAAAGTTACTCATAAAAATAATTAAAGTAAACTACTAATTACCGAAATAAAAATGCAATTGGAAGTTACTAAACTACTGAGAACAGTAGTTAAACTACAGTAACTTGAGTAGAGTAGTTGAACTACGTACAAGTCTGCAAAAAAGGTCTCGAATACTATCGTGTCCTATGCTTAAACAAACAAGGGAACATTTTCCCTCCGCCCAGAACGTCTCGAACTATCTGGAACGTTTATTTTTTCCTCTTCAACGAAATGAATTAAACAAAGAGCTCAGTTGTGTATGTTGAAGTAATAAAGCTGGCAAAGCGGCAGCGCATGCTCGATGACCTTGGCTGAAAGTTTATCTTTCAAATAAGGACGTCGAAGTGACGGCGCTCCAAAGTGGCCCGAAACGAGCGTGTAAACGACGCCAAGTCGTGACCGCTCCTTGACAGATTCTCTCCGACTGCCTTCAAAAAAAAAAAAAAGAAAAAAAAAGGGGGGGGGGGGGGGGCGGGGCGGTTGTCGTCGGAGGGAATTCACGTCTGCGAGTCGCACGATGTAGTGGCTGAGCCCTGCCTTCTGCAGTTTCGGAACTCTCGCATGATTATGCTTTTCCGAGTCGAATCGTTTCACAGCGTTCGTAACGAGGTGTATTTTTATGGGTAAACTGTTTAAGAAACAAAACACGTATGACGTTCCGAGAAACGTTACCGTATTCACTCGAGTATAACCCGCACTATTTATGAACAAGGCCCTTGTGTCTACTTTTCCGCAAAGCACATATACAGCCAATCATCGCGTTGCGCATAAATAACATAGCGAATATCTAGATCAAAAACATGACTCTCCCAGGACTCTCCGTACAAATGCAACCTTCACAGATGGTATCTTAGCGCGAAGACGTTATCTCTATCCTGTAAACAGCTGGTATCATGCTGTCGATCGAGGTGGTTGGCAATCCGCGTGCTCCACGGAAAAGCAAACCCTCAGGTTTCTTTTCATAAATAGTGCGGGTTATACTCGAGTAAATACGGTAAACACTCTGCCCGCCATAAAGCAACGTATCCTTGTGGCTTGACTGCGAGACAACAGAAATATTTTGTTCCTATGCTTCCTCTGTCCAAATGATTACCGTAAAATCCTGAGAGATATAGCCCACCTAATATCAAAATAGAATTAGGTAAAAATAAGGGGTGAGCTAACTTTCGGTGTGCAATCGAGAAAAGTTACAAAAATGCTATTTTCAGATCATCTGTCTTTGTCAAACTTACCATCGCGGCGAGGAGCAAGGAAGCAACGATGAGTGTACTCACCTGTCAGCAATGTTCGCGTATATCTCGCCATAGCTAACTCGAAGCATTTACGCCAAGGTCATCATTGATCCTAACTCTACGATTACTAGGGGTGGGCTATCTTTCGGTGTTTAAAAGAAAATAACAAATCAAGCCACAAATAGGGGTGGGTTACCTTTCGGGGGTGGGGCATCTTGGGATTTCACAGTAATCAGGCGGCAATAAGCACAAATGTGTCAGAAAAAAAAAAAGTATGTCGACAACACGATTTCCACCAAGGTTTCAGACCTGTGCGAATGAAGATTGCAGGTGGCGCGTTTTTACACTATGTTGTGCGTTGAGTCACGTTGATCGATTTTCAAGGCTTTGATATTGCTCTCCTAGCCTTTCCATACTTCGTTTTAGCTTAGATGCAGCCGACGCAACGAGCTGGTGGGACAAATCAGACAGCGTCATAAGTGCACCGTCATGATGTTCGTCATGTTTCTGTACGTGTTATATCATCGCTGAACCAATCAAAGAGAAAAAAACCAAGTGACTTGTGCTTTTGACGCGGTATGATTGCGCCCATTTCCTTGTATAGCGTCGGGTGCGTCTGGACTTGAGCTGAAACGAAGTATAGACCTTTCCAGCGGCAGTCTCGAACGAAGCGCCCGGGCGGAAAATGCTGAGTCACTGAGCTGTGGACGCATGCGCAGCATCCGATATACCGCACAGCAGACCAACAGCGCATGCTCAGAAGGCGTTCCACAGCCCAGGAGACAAAGATGGCAGCGCGCAGAAGGCAACTTTTGCAAAGGTCTATAGCGTCCCAACGATAGGGTAAAACTACACTCTTAAGAAATCAGGAGCGTCAACTTTCCCGTAATCGCTGCGATCCTCAGAGGATGAAAAAGATAAAAATACGTTTCTAGACCGAAAAGCAAAACAAAAACAGTCGGAGTTGTGGCACCTAACGTGACGTAATGACGTACTGCGTATCTACTATAGAGCTTTACCGCGCTTATCAGGCGAAAAATGATCAGTCACTGGGTGGTGGACGCATGCGCGGCGTCTCATATTTCGTGGAAGAGAGCTACTGCGCACGCTCAAAACGTCTTCCACAGCCCAGGAGGCAAAGATGGCAGCGAGGAGAAGGTGGTTCATTGGAAAGGTGTATTCACCAACTCAACGCTGCTATCTCAAGCCTCGGTGGTGGCGCTTCGGGCGCACTTCCGGTAGAGGGCTGTGGGGGGAAGTCGCCATGCGGGAAGGGCATTCCTGTTGGATGTATGTATGTATGGCAATGGCTATACCCTTTGTAGCGGGCGGTAGCTTGCGCCACCTAGTCTAAGTCTAAAAAGTCAACCATAGGATTTTTCCACCCTTCTAAGCCATTTTTTTGTGTAGTTTTGAAAGAGACCCTACTGAAACCTGCCGTATCGCCATAACGCCGCGACTGGGGCGGCACCAAAAGAGACTGGAAAGATATAGAGATCAGTCTTCATATTTTTTCTGCCCCTTTCGGTTTGTTCGAGAACATTAACAGGTGCCGTGAAAAAAGGAAAGAAAACACACACAAACACACGCGCGCGCACACACACGCACACACACACACATACACTCACACACACACACATACACACACACACACACACACAAACACACACCGATCGGACCACAATTGCTTGTGCGAGAAGCACTTTGGGTTGAATTCACGAATAGTTGTGGCTATCAGATTTATTTGTTTTGTTCCAACGTGACGCGGGAAAACCGTCAAGTTGTGCGGACCACCTGCGGACTACGTTCAGTGCGTCCTCACGTTCAAACGGCCGTCTGATTGTTCCAACTGTCGGCTGCTCATTTCATACGACAGCTGCCAGTAGATGAACCGTTGAGGTGAGAGGTGCACCCCTCAAAATACTCTTAAGGTTAAAGGTTGTTTGGGGTAAGCATGCTTTGTGTAAACAGTAGATACATATGATACAAGGATCGACGTTGATCATTGTTACCAGTGGCCATCACTGACTTGTCATGCCTGATTCACTTGGTCCGATTCTGCTTGCGATTTTCAGTATCGACGTCAAACATCGCCGCTACCGTCCACGCTTTCGCAGCTTGAGCGACGTCGCGACTGAAAATAGCGACCAGAATCTCATCCCGTGAGTCAGGCTATACCGTACATGCTGCGTTCCCGCTCTTAACGAAACGCCGCACTTCACATTATTTGCACCAAATTTACAGCGTAACGAGCCTCATTAATTTTGCCCAAGCCACTAAAGTAGTAAGACACCATTAATATAAAAAACGTCAAATCACCAATTTCAACAACAAAAAAAAAAAAAGCAGAGGGACTCACACCGACGCCATTCCAATGCTTCGTCGACTTCTTAAATACGATAGCGCAAAAGGTCAAGGACTGAACAAAGATATGGACAGGACAAACGCTTCTTGTCCACACCTCATCGCGCACGCGCGGCGCCGGCAGCGCGCCGCTAGGGGCGCTCCGGTTTGTTAGTAAATATGAGTTGGTTAAAACTCAAAACATTGCCAATGGCAGCTTAAAGGGGCCCTGCAAGGACTTTTTTACTGGTTTTTAATTTGCACCGAACCTGAGCGCACTGAACGTAGTAACTTAATAAAGCTTTTCTTTTCTCGAATTTCGCTTTATTTTAAAAGTTATAGGCAAATTAAAATTACAAAAACAAGCAGAAAATAACCTCCTTCATGACGTCCTTGGTTACTTGAGTGGCCGTGAACTAGACGAGGGGTAGTGAGCTCAGCGAGCGCTCACGGCTGCCGCACTCCGAGTCGAGGGCTCGAGAGGGCGCCACTAAAGCATGTTCTGGATAGGCTGTATGAAGCGGGCGGCCAGAGCGGTTCGCATTGCATTTGCTGCGCGATTAAATACTAATTCGGCATGACACTTCATCGGCCACAAATGACAGCAAACATTGGGTGAAGATCAGTTCAAAACGGGAGCCACTTCGCGCTGCCATGCCGCCAAAAGGCCAAGCCGCAAGCCAAAGCTGCTCACCGAAGGCCTTGGAAACGCTCGTAACCGGTCGGATCTTCCAGTCCGTACGACCGCAGCGCCGACGCGTACATCCGAGACCTTTCTACGCTCGCCGCTTGTTCGCACCTGATCCCACTACACTTTTCTAGTATACGCCGCCTTTTCCACCGCTTGGTGGCGGGTATGTCGGCGGGTCATTTCTTGTTTCCGTACTTTATAAACTGCACTTGTTTCTTTTATGATCTAAAATAGTGAACAAAAACTACTTTTATAAATAATGGAAACGTTTCGCGCCATTATATTTTGTATTTCGACAAAAAAGAAGCTTTTAGCGGCTCTGACCAGTAGTAAGTCCAGGACATAAGACGTGACATATCACACGCTTTCGGCACCGCGGGTCGCCCCGTAGGTGGAGGAGGTTTCCGCGTCGTCCGATTAAAATATGACGCACTGATATTTAGTTACTCTCTCCGTGCCCGCTGGCTTGCCCGAACCCCGAGGGATGTGGAAACCGCAAAAAAGGCAAACGCTTAAATATGATCGCAAACGCGCTGAGCACGGCTTTTTACGTTCGCGTTAATGCGGAGCGCAAGTTCGTCTGCTTCTTGCACAGGTGTTGCGATGATGTGAAAGGACGCATAGTTCTGATTGGCTGATCGAAAAAAATAGTGGGTAGACCTCAAGGCATCTAGCATTGAGGTCTACCCTCTATTCTTCCAATCGAAACCAATCAGAGCTCGGCGTCGTCCTTACGTCACCGCCTTCCCTGCGCAAGGAGCAGACGACGTGCTCTCCGCATTGCCTGGTGATCAGTTTTTCGGCGACCTTATTGGTGAATACGGCAATCCTATTAACTGACAAGCCAAGCTGCTCGGTGCTCGCAACGTTCTGCGTTTTTTAAGCTGTCAGAGTATATATATATATATATATTGTTGCTTTATAGACCTTTGTAAAAATTCGCCGTCTGCACGCTGCCATATTTATCTGCTGGGCTGTGGAACGCCTATTGATCATCCGCTGTTGCTCTGCTGCTGTGCGGTATATCAGACGCTGCGCATGCGTCCACAGATCAGTAACTCAGCATTTTTCGCCCTGGCAATAAGCGATGCAAAGGTCTATACTAACAATCGTCTAAAAAAAAAAAAAAAAAAAAAAAACTTTTGTTTATAGTTTTTGGCCTGCACGCAAAAAAAAGTATCTAAAAAGTTTGGTTCTCAGAGGAAGAAAAAAAAGACGCTTATTTTACCTTTGACGCCTTTACGTACGTTTTGATAAAATAGCGAGTTTTAGTATTGCGTACACGAGCAAACGCAAGTGCTGTGCGTTTTCGTTGCGTTCTCCACGATGCGCTTGCGCGAAGCCGCCATGCGCCAATCCAAGGCCGCAGTTTGGGCTCCGCGCACGCGCAGTGTGGAACACGCATCGATAACGCGAATGCACAGGGCTTGCGTTCGCTCGGATACGCAATGCTAAAACTTACTAATAACGCGTTGCTCATAAACGTACATGCAGGTATCTCAATACCCCTTAAAGGGGTACGGAAACGAAGTGACGTGAGCGCGAGCTCTCTAGCCCTCACTCTAAAAAAAGCCAGTGTGTCTTACTTTCCTCCACAAAACTCGGGGAGCCGATCACCACAGCTTACGGAGGCAGCTCAGCGAATGACGATGCTGAAAAAAAATTTTTTAATAAAAAAACGCACTCTGAGTTGTGACATTAAGCAATGCAAGCGTGACGTTTTGCATTGCTTAATGTCACTACTCGGACTGCGTTTTTTGGTCCAAACGTATGTTTCGGCATCGTGATTCGCTGAGCTTCCTCCGTCAGTTGCGGTGACTGGCTCTCCGAGTGTTGCGCGGGAAAGCAGACGCACGGGCCTCCTCTTAGAGTGCTTGCTTCAAAGTCGGCCAGCGAGAAGCGCAATGCGTATTGCGCTCGTGAAAGTCAACAGTTGAAGCACGGCCAAAGGTACTGTAGTTGCGAACCTTGCCGCTTGGCGGCGTCAACGCGTGACAATCGCGCCTAGTAGTAATATCCGAGGCCTGTACGCCCCAAGGCCTATCTATAGATAGCTTGCCCGTATGGTCATTCGCGGCCATGCCGGTATTTTATGTGCCACGTACGTTCGGTTTACCTTGTTAGTTTCACACCGCAGAAGAAGCAGCTCGTGGGAACCAGTAAGTAGAAATAACCGTCAGAACCCAGCAATCGCGACACCTGCAAGCTATGTAATAAGGTGTTCACTTAGAAGGGTGGGGAGGGGTCGGGGGAAGGGAGGGTGGGGGGGGAGGGAGTGAATGGTTGGCCTGGCAGTGGTCCCCGCATCCTCAGATCGAGCTCCCACCTAACGTCTGCAAAGAACGGTAACCTTGATAGTGTGGAACACACGTTGCCGAAGAATTGTAGAAGCTGTAACACATACAACGAAGCAAACTGGCTAGCGTTCTCCGCCAAGTCACATTCAGGATTAAGTAACTCTACGAGCGAACCACACATCCGCGAACTGGCGCTGCTTCGAACTCATGACGTGGCGGCACTTCAACGGAACTTCACAGGCCGCCACCAGATCGATGCCTTTTTGAAATCTAATAAATAAATCTAAAATTAGTTTTTTTTTTTACTTCTTTGCAAGCAGCCCAGAAACACAAGTCTAGGCTGTTTTGGGGCTGCCGGCACAACATAGATAATATCCAAACAAAGGCATAGGTACAGACATTTCGTTTCCGTACCCCTTTAAACTGAACTCACGCTGCTAATAGGTCCCACAAAGAACAGTCTGCAGAGACTGGGTGAGGCGCGTGTCTTGCTTGTATGACAGTTCCGTCCCCTTGGTCACAGCAAAATCAACTGTCTACAGACATGTTTGAAGCATGCACATGTATGATGCAGACATGCTCCGAGCACGGCTGAACGGCGTATTCGCAGCAAATAACGTGTCTTCTGCACGATGTATACGAGCAGTCCAACTGCGGCTCTTTAGAAAGGGAAATCAATAAGACTTAGCGAGGAGCTGAGCATTTACTTTCAACTACCGCCAAACGTTACTAGAACACTCCTCGCCCTTGAAACCTGGACCGCTCGCGTCCACCAAGACCGAACTAGATACGATTACAGCGCCGCCCTTTACCCGGCGAGTCAAAACAGGAAAGCTGCTTTATATAGCTACTGCGAGATGGCACTGCGAGATGGCGCCACCGGCCAAGCGCGACTCGACTGAACCAGTATACGTGCAGCCGCGCAGTTCCCCAAGTGGCCGCGCTGGGTGAAGAATGGCGGCGTTGCAATCGCGTCTAGTTCGGTTCTCGAGTACGGATCGGATCGGAGACACCTTTTTTTAAAAGCAGGCTCCTATGGCAGTTTCCAAACTGAGTTGTTTTAGTAACGTTTATTACCGCGTTCTTCGGGTGAAAACGAGTACAGGTAATACGTTGCGCATAGTTTCGCTCTTCACCGCGCGCAGCGTGCTTGACGGTCGCCGCTCTCTCGACCAATTAGAGTTGTACCCAGTGTAATATACGGGCGCATTTCGACGCTCATCCTCGACTCCGCTCTACCGCAGCAACGCGGCCCCGACACACGCGTCCTCCGGCCGCCATTAGGAAAGTGCCCGTTCCCTTAAACAGCCAATGGCGTGACCAGATTTCCGGACTCCCTTCCCTTCTTGATGGCTCGTCCTCCGACGTCCGTGGAGACCGACGACGAAAAAAATAAAATATCGTTCTCATACTAAGCATACATATATATATATATATATCTGAGCTAACACCGATACTCCGTTTCGCTTTGCGTTGGATCGTAGAGGGCGCCACGGGCCGTCGTAGCCATTCCAATGCCGTGTGAATGTCACGTGACCTTCGAGAGGGGCGCGGCGACGGGCGGGGCGCTGTCACGTGACGCATTCTCAGCGTCTGATTGGCTCGGTTGGCTCGTAGCGTCCGCGGCGGTCCACCATGAAGTGAAACGAAGTATGTAATAAAGGTGGGGACGAAAGACGAAAATAATCAAAGAAAACCGGAATGAAGCTCACACAAGGGTCAGCAAAATGTAATTTAATGAGTTATACGGGGGGGGGGGGGGGGGGGGAGAGGGGGGATTTTGATACCGAGTGCTCTGGACGCTATACTGCCGTATGGTCTTGGTTCTCCCGTGGGACCTAGACATATCGCGTGCGGCGGAGAATGATTTTTGTTTTTGCGTTTTTAAAGTTTTGGTGGGGTTTGGAGTTCGTCGGATCGTTCCTTCGACCATGTTTCGTCTCAACGCGGATTCTGAGCACGCGGCCTGGTGCCGATAACGGGGCGACATCTCGGCGAGCCCGACCTATAGGCGACCTTAGCTCGATTAGAAAAAGAAAGAAAGAAAGAAAAAGGGAATATTGATTTAAGTTTGCGATTAGACGATGAATAACGACACGATTGGTGATAATCGTAAGAAAGGATGTCCGAGCGACGTTTGTTTTCGTAATGAAGTACACCTAATCGCGGCGATAGAGAGACGCAGTAACTTGTTATTCGGGGAGTTCTGTAAATGTCCTGTGAGTCACGGGCTCGAGAGCTACTCTCGCGCTTATGCATTTAATGTCGTTGCGCACAACTTGTGGCATGACATCCTGGGTTTGTTTGGTGCTATATAGTGCAACTGGGTTTCCAAATATCCCATCAAAACATCGTCAATTTAAGGGTCCCGTGGTTTGGACATTATAAGCAAAGCAAGTTTCAGCAGTTTCTTTGTGCGACGATGCCAGTGAATCAGACCAAGGGTCAGTAACCGGCGGCCAGCGGGCTTGGCCACATGCTATGACTGGATCTGGCTAAAATATCGCAGGCCGGATCCACAGTCCTAAATCAGCTTCCCGGGGAAGAGGCCGGATTACCGAGCCGGATCAGCTTGTTGGATCGAAGGATCTGATCCAAGGGTCTGATACGCCCCGTGATTTGTATTTGACCCGGACCAGCCCGGCCGGCTTAGTGCTAAAAGACATTGTTCTGAAAACAAAAAGAATGTACCTGTTTGGTTCATAATGAGATTAATCAATAGGCATTTGCGTATGGTGAATCTTGAGTTAGAAGCTAGTTTGAAGTGAATAGTTGGTTTGGGCGAAGATTTTCGAATTGAATTTAGAATAGTTTTATCGAGCCTTTCCCTACTGCACCATGCTTACACGAACATACACCTGAACTTGTGAAGCTTGTTCCCAAGTTTTGACTGATTCATTTTTAAGCTAGGTTAGTTTTAATAGAGCTATACTATTTATAGGTTGTGGCCTCAGAAAGTACAATGCCTACATGAAATAAAAATTAATAGATGTACTCGAAAAAAAAAAAACATATAGATATGCCCAGCTATACCTAATTGAGGGGATTTGTAAATCTTCTTGCTATATGCAAATATGGAAATGTTTTTCTTTTAATCTCTCTGCCTTTTTGTCTACTTACTGCTCTAATGCATTCCGACGCGAACGCCGAACGCCAGACACCGGCGTTCGATGGTGTTCGAAGTTCGAGCAGAGGCAAAGACTTTGCCTCTATCCAATGATCATTCCAACCAGAGCTTGGCGCTTTGGCGTTCCCGCGGGCTGTCACCTCCTCCTCTCCCTAAATTTCTACCTGCCGCATAGCTTTGCGCGTATTGCTTCTCCGTAGCGCACCGGTGCTTGGTAAAAGTGCGCCCAACGTGGCTAACCCGCCTCGAACGACAAATACCAGTGTCGCCGTTCATCTGCAAGCAAATATTCGAATAGCGTACTATTCGAAACTAAACTATTCGAAAATTGGAATAATCGCATATTCCTAATATTCAACCTTTCAGTCTAAGTCGATGGAGCAAAGAGCAATTAACGCTACCCGACGAGGTTCCAACAGTCGTACACTGCACACGGAAAAAAAGAAAAGAAAGAAAAAATGAAAGACATTTACACATCTCTGTAACGCGAAATTAGAGTGCAGCTCTTGAGGAGGAGGAGGGGAAGGCACGGAAGGGAGGGTATGCTCCTCCTGCTTCTCCCATTTTTCTCCTCTTCCTCTTCCTCCGTCTCCTTCTCCCATCCTCGTCCTCCATACCTTTTCCTCCTCCTCTTCCATACCCTCCCCGCCTCCCACAGTTTCCCAGCTAAATTTAGCTGAAAAATTGACGCCACGTGGCCTCAACAGAAATTCAATTCCCGCTAAATTTAGTGCGAAATCGAATTGCTGTTGAGATCACGTGACGTCAATTTTCCCGCTAAATCAAGCGGAGAAACTGAATTTGTTCATAGATGACGTGACACCAAGTCACGTGACGTCATTTTCCCCGCTAACGGGAATCGAATTGGTGTTGAGGTGACGTGACGTCCATTTTCCCACTAAATTTAGCGCGGTTACGCCGACGTCGCAAAACCCGGAAACGGGCGCCTAAGAGCTGCGCTCTAAAAAAAAAATGGGGAAGCGTTTTTGCGCATGCGCAGTGTCGACAGCAGCTCCACCGCAGGGACGTGACGTCAGAAAGTTGAGTTGATTTCTAAGGTTGAAAATAAATACTTCCGTTTATTATTGTTGTTTTTGAGGCCCTCGCAAGTTCTACGACACAACCCCGACGACTGTTTCATTCTCTTCCTTTCTCCCGTCGGCGCGCTCCCGGGGTTCGCAGCACCCAAGAGCACGTTGCTTCCGATTGCGGAGGCGGAGAGAAAAAAGGGAAGGGCTATCAGTGGTGCAAATCCCCCCCGACAGCCGTCGCGTGCTGCTGCGTGACTTAGGGCACCGTCGTTGCGGAGGTCTCCCGACAGCGCGTGCACCCTGTCGCCAGCCACGTCGGCGACGACAGGAGAAAAATAATTGCAAAATAAGAATCATTAAAGAAAAAAAAGGGGAGGGGGGAGACAGAGTGAAAGAGAGAGAGAGAGAGAAGAAGGCAGGGAGTCTGGCGTAGCGACGTCATTCGCATACCAATGGAACACAGTCCTGCCTTTCCGAACGCGTAAGCTCGGTAATGTAAAACATTTTTTTTTTTTGTGTGTGTGGATGCGTCGAGCGTTTAGCTTATATACCTTCAGAGAAATCGGCTGGCGAGGCCGGTTTGAGGCCGTTACTGGAGTTACGACTCTCGGATATGTCGTAACATGGTGGCTTCGTGATGTGTAGTTTGGTCTTCGAGCGGAACCATTGGTGAAAAAGTAAAACGGACAAGTGACGGATGATCGAGTTTGTTGAAAAAAACAAAAAACAAAAAAAAAAAAAAAACACGCGGAACACATTTTATGACACAACACTCGTGCCCAATCAGCGCCCAGCGTTGGCCTTCTTTAGGTGACGCCAGAAACTCTGCGCTACGGCTTCGTTACCCATACTCGTTGTCATCTCAAGAAAAAAAAAAAAAAGTTTTGCGCATTCTTCATACGCTGTGCGAAGTAGTTCTTACAATATTTGGTTGTCAGAGGAAGAAGCGACGCTTTTGGTGTTTGAAACGTGTACGGCTTGATAAGATAACATGCAGATCTAATCTAGAATGCACCTACATACATCTTAATTTATCACATAAAGGGGGAAATTAGTGTCGCTCCGCGTGAAGCCGGACTTTTTTATTTATTTTTTTTTATTACGGTTTTTGAGGTGAAAAAGAGTATAGGAGGTTTTGGTGAGTTGAATCCAGGGTTTGACAACGCACTATAATTTTTTTTTTTTAAATCGTCCGGTTTTGCGGGAGAGCAGCGTCATTTATGAGGGTGATTTAATTTCCGCGATATTAGGGTGTTTTCGTAGACCCCGTTCACCCCTCCGCTAAGCCCTCCGCAACGAAGAAGCCACTACTACGCCTGCGCGCCGATGGCCTTGACTGTAGAGTTCCGGGTATCGTAGCGGGTTGCGGAGAGCGTTGCGGGACGGCGAAAACGATCTACGGAAGCTCCCTAATGCTAGACGGTGAAGCAGAAGCGCACGTTGGTTCATGGTCTCCGCGTCGATTATTCAGCCGCGACAGCCTCGAAAATATTATCGCTTCTTCGAGCTTCTGTATATGGTGCCCCATCTCTTTCTCATCTGCTTGCTACCATTGCGAAGCTAATTTTTTTTCTTTTTGTATTTGCCGCTTGTTTTTTTTATCTTGGAACACTCCGACAGTATCTGCAAGGCCATGCCGATTTGCTGAAGATTTATGTCACCTATACGTGACTTGTCTCACACTCGTGTTCGGCCACGCTGTTGTCCTCTAAAGGTGTCACGAGCGTCGTTAAATATCGTCTCTACGAATACAATTTTTTTTCTAAACAGTTTTTTTTTACGAGTTTGCTTGCGGGGCATGCAGCAGCGTACGGTGAAACAAATTTATGACCTCGGCTGAGTGCCGCTTAAAATGCGTCCTCGACATTCAGCCACTTCTGAAAAAAAGAAATAGAAAAAAGGAAGTAGGAATGCAGTTTCTCAAGCTCCTGTCCACAACAACTTGGCCACGTTATATGTTTATTTCATAATCTTTATTCGGCCACACTGCGCTCGCCAGTACTCAAAATACAAAAAAAAAAAACCAAGGTGAAGTTGGTTAAGTGTGAAGTCATGGTCACACTGTGCTAATACATAAAAAAAAAAACTGAGACATGTTTCTTGTATTCAAGTCCTGTCACATGGATCGCACAAAAACTGTCTGCAGGCATGTTGGAATCATGTACGAAGCAAACACGATTAGAACACGCTTGAGCAGCGTTCACGGTTAATTCTGCACTCATGTCCGCAGACCTTGTCTTTTGTATGACTTACGAGCAGTGGAAGGGGTGGCTTAAGAGGCTGAAAAGAGATTCGTAGGTGAACCCGAGAACACGACACGGTCGCCCGCGTAACAAATGGAGCTGCCGAGAGGGGAGGAATTTCTGTTTACGAAACGACCGTCGCCGTCTAAAGGATTTGGTGCGAAGTGCACCGGGAAGTGTATAAGACACCTCACCCCCGTTAAATAATGATCCAGCTTAGCTGGGGAACGCATACGCAGTTCGTTAAAATGACTGTGCGGACGTCTTTTTTTTTTTTTTTTGTCTCCTTTCGTTTTAGTCATTTGGGTTCCATATCTGGTATGCGGGACGAAAAAAAAATAATGAGACATTTCAACCTGGAATAGCCGTGAAAATATAAGTGAGGCAAAAGAAAAACGTGTGACAATAGCGTGTTTTTTTCTTTTTTTGTAACATCTGCCAGTGGAGTGGAGAGATCAAAATGAAGTTTTTACGCGTACCAGAATTGACGACATTCAAGAAGGCCGCGCCCTTGTGGGAAACGTGCATAGTGCTCTCCTGTCTCTCGTTCCAAGTTAGAATGTTACCCTTGGGGATCAATAGCACAACTATAGGCTCACACTCTTAATCTCGTTCTATTTCGGTTCCGGTTATAACTGGAACTTTAAAACATCCACATAAATTTGAACTTGTTCCAGAAAGAATATGTGGAACGTTAATTTAGCTGGAACCTATGTGGAACCAGATTAAGAGTGTAATGTCCGAGTCCCGCTAGAGCGACAAACAGAAAAAGCCGACACCGGCAAGCGTCAGGCCCATTCAACATGCACGCGAAGGTATCTTTACGAGCACCGAGAGTCTGGAAACCTGCCAAAGGTACCTTCGCGTGCATGCTGCATGTTTGTGGCTTGCCAGTCTAGGTATTTTTTTTTTTTGTCGCTCTATTGGGACCCGGGTGTTAATGAGCTACGCTTCAAAGTAACGACGCGTCAGCCATCTTGGTGCGTCATCTCAGTGCGTTATCTTGGCGAGTTATCTAAAGCTTCACTTGAAGTCGCACGAATAGCCTCTCCATCCGTCCTCCAAAAATGCTATATATATATATATATATATATATATATATATATATATATATATATATATATATATATATATATATATATATATATATATATATGTATACGTAAACGACTAAATTTTCGCCAGGACCCAATTTTCGCGAATTTCGCGAATCGCCTACAATTCGCGAAAAATACATCCCGCGAACAATTCGGGCAATATGTGAACGCTACGGAAGCTACACTCGATTCGTGAAAATTAGAACCCGCGAATAATTTCAAATTTTCAGTTTTGGCCGGATTCGCGAAAATTTGATCACGCGAAAATTAAGTCGCTTACAGTATATATATATATATATATATATATATATATATATATATATATATATATATATATATATATATATATATATATATATATATACATATATATATATATATATACATATATATATATATATATATATATATATATATATATATATATATATATATATATATATATATATATATATATATACATGGTGGTTCAAGTCACCAGGCTCGATGTAAAATGGAGCGTAAAAAATTGACCGCATCTCCACGTGGTGAAGGATGTTGCTTGGGGCGAAGCTCTGGTGGTGCTTGTCTGCGTAGACGCCGAGCCGCAGCATGCCGAGCCTTTTTA
The DNA here is from genome assembly GCA_013358835.2 of Ixodes persulcatus. Lineage (NCBI taxonomy): Eukaryota > Metazoa > Arthropoda > Arachnida > Ixodida > Ixodidae > Ixodes > Ixodes persulcatus. Next base: position 783,167 of record JABSTQ010009319.1, on the reverse strand, counting down.
TTTATGTCAGTAGGAGAATGTGTGGTTTTCTTCTTTTTCTTTTTTAAGCAGACAGATGGGATGGCATCTCAGAACCCCCTACTCTTTTTTTTTCTTCTTTTTCTTTGAGCCTTTTCATTCATGTCAGTAGGAGAATGTGTGGTTTTCTTCTTTTTCTTTTTTAAGCAGACAGATGGGATGGCATCTCAGAACCCCCTTCTCTTTTTTTTCTTCTTTTTCTTTGAGCCTTTTCATTCATGTCAGTAGGAGAATGTGTGGTTTTCTTCTTTTTCTTTTTTAAGCAGACAGATGGGATGGCATCTCAGAACCCCCTACTCTTTTTTTTTTCGTTTTCTTTTTTCATAATTTTTTTCATCTTTTCTTTCCAATTGTTTTCCCTACACGAGCACGTAAGCATGTGCTCACGTGCTCGTGAGCACATGATCTCAGAGCAGAAGCACGAGCACCCGACGCCGGCCTACGGCGGACGGACATACGGACATGGCTAGCCCCTAAGGAGCTTCGCCCCTAAAATCGACGCCTGCACGTAGCCGTCTAAACTTTTCGTCAAAGGTGTATTTCACAGGTGGGTTTTTTCTTGTAAAATTACAAAGCGTAGTTCTCTGTTAGTAAAAAATAGGGCCAAGAAACTTGCCAGGGTCTACGGCGGGCGGCGACCCAGACGACAAAGTCCAGTAGGGGTGTGTGTTTGGCGTTCGTATTGATAGATGGCGTCGGGAGCAGCGTCTGAAGGTGCAGCCGACCAGCGAAAGATAGCAGACGACAGGCAGATGAAATCCGTTGGCAGCAAAAGCACTGCCGTTATGCAGACACGTTTTTTTACTTTAAGTTTTGCTTTTATTGTTCGCACTCATTTTTTCAACCGAAAGTACATTTCAAAAGGATTATATTCATTTTAATAAACCACGGTGGTCGCGAGCCGTCGCGATGAGGAGGTAGCGCCATCTATCAATAGAACGCCAAACACACCCCTCTACTGGACCCCTGTTGTCTGCGTTGCTGCCCGCCGTAGACCTTGGCAAGTTCCTTGACCTTATTTTTTACAGAAAGAGAGCTGCGCTTTGTAATTTTACAAGAAAAAACCGACCTGTGAACTACACCTTTGACGAAAAATTTAGATGGCTATGTGCAGGCGTCGATTTTCACGGTCCATTTGAGATCGAGCGTGGTGACTTGAACCACCATATATATATATATATATCGATTTTTACTTCTGAAGTCAGATGATGCATGAAATGAATTGATGAAGGAATTGGTTTGGTTTGTCACGTGAGGCATATTTCCCGCTAAATTTAGTTGGGAAACTGAATGGTTTTAAAGATGAAGTGAAGTTCCTCCGCTAAATTTAGCGGGAAAACTGGTTTGATGTCTGGGTCACAAGACGTGAATTTTCTCGCTACGTTTAGTGGGTAATTGAATTGCTGTATAGGTCAAATGCAGTCTCGTACGCGTTAATGGAAAAAAAGTAACCGATTGCAATTACAATTACTTTATTGAAACATGTAACTGCTTACAGTAATCCCTTACTGCTTTACGAAAGTAATGGACAAATTAGCAGAAACTAATTGATTACTTTCACGTTTTTTTTAACGATATATCAAACATTTATACGTATGTTCAAAGTGGTTACATTTTGTTTATTTCTGTCATTCACGCCTTGTTAAGCTTAAACAGCAGTTGTCATTCGAAGTCCTCGTCAGTCACCTTCCTACGCTTTCTGGTGAAGATATCTGCTGCAACGCTGAAGACATCTCGACGGAATCGCTTGAGGGAAGAGCGGTGTTACAATGCACAAACACTTTGCGTACCAGTTTGTGGTTGCGCAGTTCTTCGACGGACGCTTCCGATTGTCTAGATGAGATCAGTGCAGAACAGTGTTGTCTATGCTTGTTGAAAAGTAGTGAAAGCGCACGATTAAGACGAATACGAAGACGGAGAGGCAAACAGGACGAGCGTGTTTAGGATTGCCCGGGGGGGGGGGGGCAATCCCAAACATTTCACGCTTTAATACACATTCAGAGACAGAGAAAGGCGATAACGCCCGAGCTTCCAGATGATTTAAAGCTTAGAAAGTCGCATCTTCGAATTATGACTATTGCCGATTGCGCCCGGTCAGCACTGAGCACAGAGATGGCGGCGCTGTCATCGATCATCGTTGGAATGGAGCGCCGATATACTCCGAGCGTATAGGGGCTCCAGTGGCTCTATAGGAGATCCCAGAGACTTTTTTATATAGACCAACTCAACTCTTTCACGTCACGTCAGTGTGGTGGCGCTGCTGTCGGCAAGACACTGCGCAGGCGCAAACCCTTCACTTCTCCCGGAACTGGCATGTGCAGGGGATGAGCTTGTTTCGTAAACACTCTGCTGGTGTAAACACTGCACGATGATAGCCATGTGCACGCGGGAATAGCACGCGCTCGCTAATTTGCGAGCGTGAGTGAGAGAAGGAGAAAAAGCGTCCCAGTCAAGTTAAAGTTGCGCGAACCTATATCTCGCTTTTTCTTGCGTAACTCCGCAAGGCTGCGTGCTTTTTGTATTATTATTTTTTTTTTTCGGAAACCAAAGTGTTGGCGCGATAATTTATTATGGTGCTATTTCCTTTCCGCCTCGATGTTCGCCGGAGGGGTCCGCCAACGAGTGGAAAATTATGCAAAGCGTCGCGGCTGAACTTGGAAGCACAATTGTGAAGCTTTTTCACACTCTCTTTATGATATTGTTTTTTCTTTTATGTATTTTTGTTTTAAACGAGCGAACAAGGAAAAGAAGGGGTGCGACCATAGAATATGTAGCATTAGATTTTGATTGAACTTGAGAGTCCGGCCGCGTCGAGTTAATAAGTAAGAGGGGGGAAAACCTAGTCGTGGCGAAGGACGGGATACGAAGAGATATTTCCGGTCCTTGAGAGACTGAGCCGTTTTGTCCGAATACTTTTCCGCAGCTCTTGTCAGCTGCTATACGTAATTACGTTGTGTGTACGTTCATACAGGCAGAAATTTGCATCAGAGGGCGTCTGGTGACTCAGCCGTAGATGAGCAATTTAGCCGGTGGAGTACAACCGCTAGCCTCCATGGGGTCTTTAACATTAAAAAAAAAGAAGATGTTTTGCGCGTTATTTATGCGCTGCGTGAAGTAGATCTCACAAGGTATGGCCGTCAAAGAAAGAAGCGATAGGAGTCTGGCTTTTGAAGCGTGTACGCCTGGATAAATAACATAAAGCTAACCTAAGATGCTCCCACATACAAGTTGTTTCTTTTTAAACTTGAGAAATTTATATATATAAAAAAGTCGTGAAAGCTAGGTGCGTGCAGGTGAGTTATACGGCCAAAGGACATAATAGGGGGGGGGGGGCGCTAAGCGTCACGATAAGCTGGCTAATTAAAGAAAATTTGTTATTTAACTTTTAATTAGTGAAAATAGACGTATGGTTCCAATTAGAAACTTGCTGAGCGTCATCCAAAACCACTACATCAGTCATTCTCAGAAACACATTGAGTGGTTGGGAAGCGCAGTGGCGCGCTAATGTAGCCAATCATGCAACAGGTACAAGGCGGGGGCTATGATATAGAAGACTAAAAAACTGCGTGGTCGCGTTATCGCAACGGTATACCTGCTGCACGGCATACCTGCTGCACGGGTATTAACTTTAGCGCTCGACCGCGCTTCCCACGCGTGTTTCCCAATCGCTCTGATAGATTGATCCAGTGGTTTTAAATGACGCTCAGTAAATTTCTAATTAGAATCGTACGTTTATTTTCAATAATATTAAAAAGCGTTAATTACCATATTTAGTTAATCATCCGGCTGATCGTTGCGATTAGCCGCCTATTCCATGTTCCCTTCGCCGTATAACTCACCTGCACAGAACAGCATTAGTGTTCGTTAAACAGATCTGCTACGCTTAAAAAGAAATGCCCTGTATTTCAATTAGTTTTACACAAGAAGGAAAAAAACAATGACGTCCTAAAAAGGCGGCCTTTTTTTGTTACTATGGTTTTTGAGGTGAATACAAGTGTGAAGACATAAGTACTATAGTCACATTCAGATTAAGAAACTCAGATCGTAATGAGTTCCGATCATCTCATACATGACTTGTATTGTCGTCCTATCGGCGGCCATTCTGGTTGCCTAGCTGCTGAGCGCACCATCGAGTTTATGTGTCTCTCGGCAAGAACAGGAGGTAATGACCTAACTCGACCACCAGCACGGGCCGATGACGTCACGCGCAAGCCGCGCATCATTACTCCGCAGCCAATGGGGTTTAGGCGTTAACTGATAGGAACGCAGAAGAACGAATCACGAAAGACGAAGAGTGGTAAGCCACGCCCCGCGTTTCTTAAGCCGTCGGTGGCCAAAGTGCAGGGAGTTCACGAGAAACGAGAACCCTGTTTTTCGGCACGGGTGAATACACTAAGCATCGCAATAAGCTGAAACTCCGTGAGGATGTACGCTAGCGGTTGCGATATGAACGAGAAATTTTGAGAACATGACGTCCCCTGGAACAAAAGATAATTGAGAAAAACGAAATTCCTCCATGAGCCGACGTTCAGCCAAGCCTAGTATCGTCAAAACAGTAAAATGACTCTGTGGGGCGCATGTATAATATCTATTTTAGTGAAAAACAAAACAAAACCAAAAAAACTTGCCAGCAATATTCTCTTTCTTGCTGGTAAGTTTTTCACTGAAACAGATGTTGCATGCTCCCACTCTGTCATTTTTTTTGTTTTAACGATATTAGGCTTAGGTGGACGTCGGCTGATGGGGAAATTTCGTTTTTCTTAATTATGTTTGGATTAAGGTATCCTCATGTCCTCAAAACTTTCGCGTTCTATCTCAACCACCAGCGTCACATTCTCGCGGACTTTGAGCTTTCTGCGATGCATAGTTTATTTATCCGGGCCAAAAAACACTGTTCTCTTTTTCGGAAACTCACTGTACTTCTAATACTCAAGCCAGTCCGTAAGCAATAGAACACGGATCAGTGAACTATATTACACTCTGCTTCACGAGTCTCCTTTATAATTTGTGGAACGTCGATTTGCTCCTTCAAAAGATAATTTTCTACATCCCCCAAGCGTCCCAGCCCGGACTCGAGGAATCATGGAAACGGTGTTCCTTCAGTTCCCTAGGGATCGGTAATTTCGACCAATTCGATGCTTACACACTTTTGAGTGTAATCCGGAGTCATCCTGAGCAAACGTCGTGTAGATTGCAGAGACCTGTCATCAATTTTAAAAGTTCTGGTCAATGTCAGCGTTTTTTTTTATATTGTGCACGCAATACTCCCTTCAACCAGGCTGATCTGCAGAAATTTCTCACAATATTGTAATTTTCGTGGTTGTTGTTTTAGCAGGAAATTGCTTAAAAATAAGAGAATTCACAACAACCAAAAACAGGATTTAGCTCGGAGTCAGCGGGGCTGTTTATAGCATTTTTTTAGCGTTTTTAAGTTAATATTAGCGTCTTTGAAGCTGTACGAGAATGATAATATTGTAAAAGATTTTGTAGCTCAGCCAGATTGAAGTGTGGATTGCGGGCGCAGTATCAAAAACGCTGACATTGACGAGCAATTTTAGAAGTGATATGACAGGTCTCTTCAATCTACGGATGACTTCGGATTACACTTAAAAGCGTGTAAGCGATCGAATTGCTCAAATTACCGATCACCGATGAGCTCAAGGAACACCGTTCCCATGATTCCTCGAGTGCGGACCGGGGCGTTTGGGGGACTCACTCTGGTCAAAAACATTTTTATGGCATCCTAGATTGAAGACCGTACTAACTTGATTGCGGAGACATGCACGTTAGCCATTACACGATGAATAATTTAATACTGAGGTAAAAAACGGGAGATAGCGAAAAAGAGAGAGAGAGAAAGAAAAGGAAAGAATAATAATGGCAAAACAAATTATAATTCCCTCACCATTCACGTCCATCACTCATTGTAGTGATGGCTTCCTTCCATCCCCCTCTTTCCTTTTTGTTTCGTCGACACCGTTTCAATGCAGTAACTTTCACCTCACGTAACCGACTCGATCCATAATAGCCACGTGCGCTGCCAAGGCGAAACTTTCGACATGCTTGAACAGCTCGCGTCGTGCAGAACAACAACAACGAAAAAAACGTTAACGGCTCACAACAGAGTAAGTTGCGTATACGACAACACAAACAAAGCGGAACATCACGATTTTCTGCGAGGCTACTAGTTGCGAGCGCTCGCGTTTCTTCCAGTAGCTCTTCGCCGCACCGACGGATGGCTGAACAGAAAACCGATTGATGGAAGATGGCGGCCGTGGCCAAGAAAACCCTCTGGTCAGACCTTCTGGCAAACTATCAAACGTTTTGATGACTTGGGTCGCAAGGTCGCCTCTGGCCGCTATTACCTTCGTAATAACGTCAAAGTGGGGAGCGGGAGGCGGGACGCTTTGTATTTCCCGCTTTGATCGAGACAAATGAGTTATTAAAGGAGGTTTTTAGCGACGGCGTCTCCCAGAAAAGCCTTCTGTTCGCTTTGAGGTCGAGGTGGCCCGTTACTTTGAATGTCTTCGAGCATGGCAGGAACAGGACGACTGGCGTCTGCTCATGGAAGAAGGAAGCTGTTCTACATTTCAGTTCAAGTCGCGGTTGCCGATGTTATGCGATGTTATATGACGCGAGTGCCTGGTCGAAGGTTTGTCAGCCTCAATGGGCATCCGGTGTCTCAGCCGCAGATGAGAAGTTTCGCCGGTGCAGTACAACCGCTGGACTGGGGTCTTTAACGTGCACCACGCGGTAATGATGTACACGACCAGCTTACTTTTGGATAAAATTATACGCAGGCTTAGTTACCCGAATTTATTGATTAACGGGTATACGTGCTAGTGTTTTCCTTTCCGTATCTTGTATCGCGCATTTAACCCTCCTCCCCCTTTCCTTTCCTTAATTTTTCAGACTCCCAAGTAATCTGATTGGATGTCTACGAGTTGAGAAAGTACACTAAAGGACGCAAATCATAAATAGGACTCATTAATTTGCGTGATACGCCGCGGTTGCGGCGCTAAATAATGCTATAGCCTACAGCTGCTGTCCATGAAAGTTGCCGTTTAATTGGGGATTTGATATTTTTCGAGTGGTTGCTTTTTGATGAACGCACGAAAGATACCTCCAGCTCACGAGTGTTCTCTAAACATTGGAACACTTCACGAACGACATACACACCCAAGAAAAGCCTCTGATTAAGTTTTCCTCTCGTTATTAGTCCGCCATTAGGCCGCTCTCAGCTTCTTAGATCAGATTCTTTGTGCCGAAAGTCTTTACAAGCTTGCAGTAATTTGTTTTGAGCTCGGAATAATAACCTAATTAATAATGTTTGGTCGGCGCCCTTTTGAATTACTTGTGTTACGGGCCTGGGTAAATGAGCTAATTCCGCCCAGTTTCGGCACCACTTGTCACTCCTGATGGGTTTTAAATGCGTTTCCCTTTCTCGTTAGCTTATCCACGAGTCTGATTTAAGTATATTCCGCGTGTGACGGCGAAAATTGAGCTTGTTTTTGGTCCATCTTTAGTGATGGCTCGTGTACCAGATTTCTAAACTGGCGAGGCGCACTCAGTCAGTCAGTTGTCAGACGGGTACGAAAGGGGCCAAATACAACGAGTTAGCGAGAACTTGCATTTTTGACCTTGTTTGCAGGTTCCTCTCTACTTAATCCTCGCATGTATGCCTGCGTTTCAGCAAGTGTCGCCATGCTGCACAAAACTGACTGAGCATGGCGCTAGAGAGAAATATAGCCTGCCTCACCTTTATGTGAACCGCAGCACAAACAAAAAAAAAAAGAAAAGAAAATGCCAATGGGAAGCTACGGTGGATGGAAACAGACAGCAGGACATGTCAAAAAGGCCCCGCTTAGTCCCCGTGAGTTTATGTCCCTCTTAAAGAAGTACTTCTGCGATTGATTTAGCTACCCAAATTCTAACCATATTTTCTAAATCCCCGGCGTTTACCCTTTCCGGTATGCTCTTTAGTATCGCGAAATTCATACTAGTCATTGTAAAATCGGCAGATGAAAGTGTTGCAAAATCCAACATTCAAATATACCCGCACTTTTCAGTGCCGTGACGTCAGTGGAATGTAGGCCTGCCAGTCGAGGGAGCAGTCTTAAAAACAGTCTAATGCCGATGATTTGTTCCGTCCCGGTGCGCGGGTACTGAAGCGAGCTTCCAAAGTGTTAATTTGAAACCGTGAACATACTTGTACTCATTTGGGAGCAAAATATACAGTCCAAAGAATTAACGAATGCCTTCCAGTGGCGTCACGTTTTCGTTGTTGCCAGTCAAGACTTTCAGTTTGAAAAAAAAAAAAAAAACACGGTGAGGACCAAAATCGAAAATTCAATAACTTTGCAAAACGAAATATTTTGACCTACTATTTGGGATACTATTTCAGGGATATTCATTGGTGCGTTTAGCAAATTTTCAGGTCAATAGGGGGCAATGAAGAAATCACCAGAGTACCTTTTCAAATTGAATTAAAAAGCGCAAAGGACAGACACGGACATTATGTTAAACCAACTAGCCCATCTTAATAGTTTAGTACCTTTTCAAGTCGCTGTCACTGGTAAACCGTAGCACAGACACCGTGTTTGCTGTAGACATGACATGAAAGTATATAAAGCAGAACGAAGGTTCACTCGACGGAAACTAGTAGACAGTTTAATAGACCATTTGCTATATCCCCCAAGTGCCCCGGCCCGCGCTAAAAGAATCATGGGAACGGTGTGCCTCCAGCTCTCTAGCGATCGGTAATTTCAACCCTATTCTTGGTTACACAGGTTTCGAGCGTAATTCGGAGTCACCCTGAACAAGCGCCTGATATACCCAATGACCTGTCAGGTCACTTTTAAAATTTCTCCTCAATATCAGCGTTTTTGATACTGTGCATACGGTCCACCCTTCAACCTGGATGGGCTGCAGAAATCTCTTACATTATTATCATGCTGATATTAAGCTAGAAACGTTAAAAATGCTATAAACAGCCCCGCGGACTCCGAGTTAAATCCTGGTTTTTGCTTTTGTGAATTATCGGCTTTTTAAGCAATTCCTGCTCAAACAATAATCGCGAGAATGATAATATTGTAAGAGATTTCTGCAGCTCAGCTAGGTTGAAAGGTAGATCGCATGCGCAGTATAAAAAATGCTGACGTTGACAAGCAATTTTAAAAGTTATATGACAGGTCCTTGGGGTATATCAGGCGCTTGTTTAGGGTGACCTCGAATTACGCTAAAAAGATGTGTAACCATGGAGTTGGTCGAAAATTAGTGATCATTAGGGAGATGAAGGAACACCGTTCCCATGATTCCTTGAGTGCGGGCCGGGGCGCTTCGGAATACTGCAAATGGTCTATTACATGCTATCAGGGAGCGCTGCCAAATGAGCATAAAATATCTGCGCTCTATTAACAAGCAACTGTATTGAGCTTCTGTTTCCTCGGTTCGTGTTCGTTTTAACTAATTAACGTCGAAAAATCTAACATGCAAAAAAAAAAAAGGTTGTCGAAAGAGAAAGACAGAACACAAATTTAAAAGCAGTTCCAACTTTTAATTTACTTCCTAACTAAAAGAAATAAAAAGGTGACATTAGCAACTTGTTCGATCGTACGACCGGATTTTAAATCTTGTTGAGACGGCAATGGCAAACAGGGAAAACATTGCCACGCCCCGCAGCAAAAATAGGTTACCTCTACGTGAATTCCGGTTCGTTTTACGACGCATTTTAAAAGCCGAACCACGGTGCGAACATTCACGCGCGTTAGTATCGATAGCTGGATTTGCATAACACCAGCCCAGACGTTAACCGCAATAAAAAAAACAAAACAAAAAACAGAAACAATACAAAAAAAAATACAGGCAGAATGTGCTATCTCTAGTGTACATATCTACACCATCTATTTTAGGCCACCATAAAGTTTAGCTAGACAGCGTAATTACCCGGAGACGCGAACGACGACAAAGTCAAACGCCCGGCACGCTGGTGAAGAAAAAAAGCAGCCCAGTACGGGCAAAGTCAAAGTACGCTTCTTTGCCTATACACTCCTCTACGAAGTCCGGGGCATGCACTTTCCACCCCAAAGCACTTGGAGATTCAATTGCTGCACAACGCAGTCCCTTACTCTAGGTGTAGACATATTTTGATCGTATAGTCTGCAACGAACGTCATGTCGCTTTGTATGATGCATGAGGCAATGTGACTCCGGCTTTAAGCCGTATACATTATAGAAAATAAACGGTTTTCGCTGCGGACATGATGACAGGATTGTCTGCGAACAAGTCTCAAACGTGTTCGGAGGATGTTTGCTTTCTTACACGTGTATGCTTAGGACATGTCAACAGACGGTTTTTGTGTGATCCACGTAACAACACCGTGATGCAAGGAAGAAACACTGCCTACAGACATTCTTTTATATGGTGTATTAGCGATGTGACCGCGGCTTTAAAGTGGAAGTCTGCCAATTTATCGTGTAGTTATGACACTTCTTTCAATAAGAAAACCACAAAACAAGTGTCAATACCCCGTCATAGATTATAAGGCGCGCGCGAACGATGATATGCACGTAGCGCTCCCCGCATGCGTTTCTCGGTAAAGATGGCGATGGCATAAGCTGCCGCAACAACGGCGGAGTACGACGTGGGGAGTGACGTCAGTAGCCCCGCTAACAATGCGAAACACGTAGCACTCCGCGCATGCGTTTCTCGGTAAAGATTCGGGTTGCACAGCTGCCGCGGCAACGGCAGCGTACGAAGTCTTTCATATATATAAAAAGGTTCTGGTACAGTGCATTTATTTTTCTTTTGTCAATCATTTGGTATATAGACCCTTTTACTGTTTACAAACGTAAACTGCCGCTTGCGTCTTAAGCGACTTCTGGTCGCACCGTCTTTGCAAGCCTCTTGAGCTTGCTTTTGTCACCAGTGCTAGAAAGCCTAAATGCTACACGGACAACAAAGCTGGAGATCTAACGAGGGCCTTCGACTGTACAATATTACATCTTGGAGGTTACAAGAATACTCAAAACATTTTAACAGATCTCGCACTCCCTCGTTCGTTTGGCATTCACCTGGAGAATTGTTGGTTAAACGTTTCCTATACATTTCAAGCAGGGCTGTGAAGGTGGCCTTTCTTCATTCTATTTTAGAAACTAGAAGTTCTCTGGCATATCAAAGGCTGGAGCACCACCTAGTGACTTTGCCATAAAAAAAGTCTGTAGTGCAGTGGGCAGTCGTTGCAGGTGATACCACAGCTCCGCTGTCCAACCACCTTCCCAGCGTGGATTGGAGCCTTAATACTTTAATGTCAGATATGCTGCTGATGTTTTTTTTAGTGGCCAAGAGCTCGTCGATTAATATGGGTTTCAGATTATGTGTGACAATGTGTGACACGTAGCGACGTTTTATTCTGAAGCAGAGCTTGTTTCTGTGCAGCTGGACGGTGTAGGTTGTTTTATATACATCGTCAGGCGCCTTGGGTGCACCCACCGGGCTCGCCAGGTTCCAACTCTCTTATTGTACAGCCTGGAAATTCGGACGCAGAAGCTTCACCGGCAGCTCAAATAGGTGGAGCTTAGGAAGAATGTGCCTCGAAATAACGGTCTAAAAGATCTATGGGCAGTGGCGTACCAACTTGTCTTTCAGCGGGGCGGGCCACACCCCCCCCCCCCCCCCCCCCCCCTTTGGGCCCGGCGAGGGATGCCCTTGGTATCCCTTGGGCGCCACCGGCCAATGTTTGCCCTGCCGATTGGCGGCTGTTTCGAAGGGGGGGGGGGGGGGGGCAAAACACATGCCTTGTGCCCCCTCCCAACCCTAAGACTCGGGGTCAAGTGCCCCCTTGACCCCCCCCCCCCCCCCCCCCCCCCGTTGGTAGGCCCATGTCGGTGGGATCTATCATTTATCCCAAGAACCGTTTTAGATACCATTGAAAGGACCACCACCGAAATTCCTACAAAAGAAGTGATTTTCTTGGATATTACGACCATATTTTGGTCAGACTACGCCGTTCGCCGCTAAGCCTACTCAGGAGCCCCCCGACGATGTAGGGCACACCCGGCGCACGCCAGTCTCTGCTACGGGGCACGTTTCTAAATCCTTAGGAGCCCTCCAAGTGGATATGCACCCGGCAACTACAAAAAAAGACTACGCGAACGAACCAAGAGGCCCGTTAAACTACCCTTGCCGGTTTAAATCGGGTGAAATCAGCCATGATTCGATAGCGAGTACGCACAAGCCTCGTAATAAAATCGTCTGCCCACGCCTGCTGATCAACACGACACCAAACCCTGGAAAACCCTATCAGGGCCCCAGAAGCGCCCAGAAAACTACGTAACTGTTATTATCAAGCTGCAAACGGGACTTGACCTCCGTCAACTACCCCAGACCGCGCTCGGGCTTGTTTTTGTCACCGCCGCCAAGTTCACCGCCACCGAGCGCGGGGAGAGAGAAACCAACATCAAGGTCCGACTTGAACAAAATTTGATCACCGCGGACACGTACAAACCGAGTGCACGAGACTGGCTCCTACACATCCAATCACTTCAAATCCAAGGTTGATAACGCATCATCCGCACCTACTTCCAACAGCAAAGACCAAGCACGCGGCATATTGCACGAAGTTGAGGGCTATTTAAATGAGCAGCTACTCCAGAACATAGAGACCAACGGATGAAAAGTGACATCCGCCCCCACCATCGGCAGCAGGGTCGTGATTACCTTCGAAAAATTCTACCCCCTCAAATTCGTCACGATACATTGTGTAATTACTAGCGTGTACCCCTATAGACCACGAAGCCTTATCTGCTACACTTCTGTTAGTATCGGACACAGACATGAAGTCTCCCCGCAAAAGAACCACTTCGAATACTGCAGGGATTTTACACCCGACGCCGAATTCCAGTAGAACCACCAGTGCACCCCGTGCTGCAAAAACTGCGACGGGGAACACTCTTCGCTCAACCCGATTTCACCGGCCAGAACCTACGCCGTCCAGCAGCTCAATCAAAGCATTCTATACCGTCCCGCCCCACAACGCCACTGAACAAACGCACCCACACAAACACCGACCTACAGCGAAACCCTTCCAATGCGCGACAGAAGCCCACAATTAGCGATCAGGCCCGAGCCATCGCTGCTGCGATTCAAATCAGACTCTCACAGGCCCCCGAACCCCCAGTAACCCCACCACTGCGAACAGCAAACCGGTCAACCGACCAGGATAGCGCGAAAGAGGTATACCCGGACGAAACCCTATAGCGACCCCCGCCCAGCACAAAAACCAGCCTGATCTCGCTTACGGGGCTGGTGCACGAACTAGAACAACAAACTTAACAAAGGCACCTTGAAATGAACCAAATAACAGCCCTGTTGAAGTTGCTAAAGGTTCGAAAAGGATTCCGACACGAAGAACCACACGAAACGAACAAAGTAGTCGTCCATGAACAAAGTAGTCGTCCATGAACAAAGTAGTCGTCCATGAGCATGCCGACTTCCAAGACCTATAAGCCTGTATAAAACCCCACAAAATAACGCCACCATCACAATATGGCAATAAAGTTGCAGAGGTTTTCGAAGAAACAAAGCGCAACTAGATCTTTATACGTAACAAATACAACACAAGCGAGACAGCGCCCTCATACAATAAGTGAACGGGGATCTCAACATCCCAGGCCACTAAAACTTCACATAACCCAGCATCTGCATAAAACCCAGGAAAGCAAAAAATAACCCAACGCAACCGCTGCCCTAATCACCACGATAGCCACATGCGTTGCCAAGCACGTACCAACCAATCAACTCAGCACCGACCACTTTAATGCCCAAAACCAGGAAATTGTAGCCATCGAATGCTAACCGCCAAAACACCATACCACTCAAGTCCTCAACCTGTATTGGGTACAAAACACAGAGATCACCAACACAAAGTGGATCGGACCATGGCTCAACAAACAAAAGGTCATCGAATCGTTATCGCGGGCGACTTCAACACTCACCACCCACTCTTGGGATACTAGAACACAAGCTAGGGCACTCACTGGCCTACATTTTGAGGCTCGGCTCGGCCCGGCCCGGGCCCGCTGACTCTTACTCTTACCCGACCCGAACCCAGCCCGACGGGACGCCTACCTAATCAGGCCTGGCCCGTACTCGGCCCGATGGAATGCCTACCTGATCAGGCCCGGCCCGGGCCCGGCCCAGTAAAGGTCCAAGGCGTGTATCATCTCATGAATTCTAAGCTGCCATCGGGAGGTGTTGGTGCATTTGATTTGTTTAGCCTAATTGGCATGAAAGACGCTGTCAAGACGTTATGTGTCGGCATAAAAATGCGAATGTCAATATCGAGATCTTAAAAGTACTCGCTCAAAAGACGAAGAAAAGTTTCGGGACATTATAGAACATATAGAAGTCACAGATTCTACGCAGTGCAGTATAAACTAAAGTCACGATGGATTAAAAATTTTCAGTATTTATATGTTTCCGGGCCCAAGCGAGGTCCGGTCCCGGAAACAGTCCGTACTACTTGGCTCGGGCCCGGCCCAGGTCCGCAAGCAACCTGGGCTACCCGGCCCGGGCCCGGCCGGGGGCCGGGCCGGGCCCGGGCGTTTGGGTCGGTCCGGCGCCGTGCTGAGCTCTAACGTGCACAAGCCACAGCGGCAGCACACAATACAACCAGACAGCAAAACACAAACTCCACCTTATCAATAATGTTACGGAGCCAAAAAGGGTCGGCAACAGCGTCGAGAGAGACACCAGCCCCAACCTCGGCTGGGTAAGCGACTCCACGCACATAACATGGTTCAATACCGCGGAAGTCCTAAGTAGCGATTACTACATCTTCCAAATTGAAGTTGACCAACTCCCCATTAACCGCAAGCAATGCGAGAAGCTCAGTTAAAAGCCCCTCTTTAAAGCAACCACTACCCAATGGGAGAAAGTTCGTAGCGACTTGGAAATAAGAGCACCTTCCTTGAAAACTTTGCCGATTGAACCAAGGATATTACAGAAATCATAAAAAAAAACACCGCCACACCAAACATGATAGAAGAGCCACCAAGCGTAGACAAACACCTACTGAATTACTGGGACCCCAGACACAAACTGGCTGAAAAAAAAACAACAAAAAAACAAGGCGAGTTGAAAATTAAAAAAAAAGCCATTCAAAAATTACTTAGGAAGCTCAAGTCCATGCTCAGAATAAGGCTGACGAGCACTGGCTAGAGCTATATGACGGATTCGATGGCCAACTCCACACGCCGAGGTTCTGGAACATACTAAACGCACTGCTCAATAAAAAGAAGGCGCAACACCCATTAGAAAGAAAAAAAAAACAACAAGGTAACTTAAACAAGGCTACCAAAACGAAGGCTTGGTCACCGAAATCCACACGCTTGTCTACCCCTACTCTCTATTATACAGCCGGAAACCACATCAACCTCCACTTACTGAGGACCCTTAGACACCGAAAAAACAAGATGGAGCCTACAGCCTCTTCAGCAAAAGTGAGCTATTAAAGGGGCTATGCAACAATTTTTTTACTTTGCGCAAATACCGCTTAGAACGGATCCCTGACGTTAATGACCTATGAAACACGCCTTCGTTTTTCACCCGACGCATTAGAAGTCCCAGAAAAAAATGAAAAAACAACGAGCAGCGTTCACGCCCTCAACTCGCAGCCAGAACAAGCGGCCACGTGATCTGGAGCCGATTATATGCCGCCAATGTTGATCATAGCCACGCGCTGGGGTTGGCAAAGCACAGGACACGCGCTGAGTTCCAGACATTGTTATGGCTCGGCTATTGTCGTCGTTGCAGCGATTGGACACGGGCCACTACTCGAATGCTTCTCGAGCTATCAATTATCACGAGCCTAAATCGAGTGCCCACGCAATGCTCGGGTCCAATCTATGAACCGCATTCAAATATCGTCATACGGGTGTACTGCGATCCCCGCGTTACGTCATCGAATTTTGCAAGGGAGAGATTGAATGAAAATGATCGCTTTTGTCCTTGAAATTACACCGCAACAAAGGAGTTTCTTGGCCAGTGGCATTGCATGCGAGTATCCTTGAGTCCCACTAGTGCCAGTAAGCTCGTGTAAAGTGAAAAACATTCCAATTGAATATCGTTGCACAGCTCCTTTAAGTCCTTTACTCCATCAAGCGCAACATAACGCCCGGATCCTGCAGCACCACTTATTCGATGCTCAAGAACTTGTCCAAGAACTACATCGATGCCCTCCTAGACCAGATCAACAGTCAAAGCCGGAGTGAGCGGCAATATTCCCCGGGAATGGAAAAGCGCTTAGTCATAGCGATTCCCAAACCAGACCGAACATCCACCGAAATCACGAACCTAAGACACATCTGCATAGGAGAGCTTATGGAAAAGATGGTCCTCAGATGACTGGAGCGGTGCCTGTAGCGACAACCAGGACACCCCTTCACCACCCGATGACCGGATTCTGTCGACACGTGTTCACACAAGACACGATGTTGCAAATCAAACGCGACGTCTACGACTATCCAGGTCGAACCCAATTTCGCGTGATAATTGACGTAGACATCCTAAATGCCCTTGACAACGTCAGCCACCAAGCCATCCTCGGCAAAATCTTAGAAAGTAACCCCGGCTAACCATTAGAAACCTACGCCAGAAGCTTTCTCGCCAACCGTGCCATACGCATCAAAGTAGGAGAATACCGAAGTGAAGGAAGTCATTACCACCGGGGTGCCGCAAGGTGCCATCATATCCCCCACCACTATTTTAAACGTCGCAATGAAAGATCTACTTCACAAACTTTACATTACCCCATACTTCCAATCAGCCGCATATGCGGACGACATCAGTTTATGATGCTGGAAAGGAACAACAAGACACACACTGCAACAAGGTCTCGACGGAATAGGTGACTATATCCACACCCGGGGACTGTCCTGTGCCCCAGAGAAAAGCGAATACGTCGTAGTCCTCAACCCCAATCGACAACATGCAGAAGAGACCCGCAACCTTATTCAACTGAAACTGACCGGAAACACACTCCCGAGAAAGAAACAAACCAGAATAAGGATTTTGGCTGGACCAAATTTGCAAATCCCAACGATTGGCTCCTCAAGACACTCGTATAGATACACCATATCACACATATGATCAATGCGGTCACCCGCAAATGACTCGGACAAAAATTCCCGACCGGCACCCTCCCGACACCACACATAACACACCACTTACAAGCAATTAGGACATGAAGGTCAACCCAAATGCACCAAATGCCAACAGTAGTCCTACAACAAACACATCCTGAGGGACTATCCCCCACACCAAACAGACATTGAAAGACATTCCGATCCCCATTAAAAGAACGACACCCCGGGCAGCTTGGGGGAATAGATTTGCTCCTCCACCCCCACAGCGCAAGCTATACTCTGGAAGCTCCTGGTGGACCACATCAGAAGCTGCCACGAGTGTGACATCCTGGACTAAAATAATTTATTCAACAAGTTTATTCTATATTTCTCTCTCGTACAGCATGTACTGTTTACCCTGTTCGACAACACGAGACTGGACATTCAATTTGGGTTTTGGGTTGCGTATGTACTCTGAAGCCGGAGTCAAACTGATCATACACATCATACAAAAGACAAAGGTGTTCGCTACAGACATGGTGCCAGAATTATCTACAGACACAACCATGTGCGCAGACGTATGTATACTTCGAACATCTCTGTAGGCAGTTCTTGTATAACCTAATGTGACCGTCATTCAAGGAAGACCTGAGACAGTGTTAGCAGACTGTCGTTTCGATGATGTATCAGCTGTGTGATGACCGCGGCTGAAAGCTGCACTGCCGTCTTCATTTGCGGTTACACTGCAAACGAAGACCGCAGTGCAGCTTCAGGGTGCATGCGTATCCCGAACCCAAACCGAGTGTCGGCGCTTATGTTGCCGAACAGTGTAAACTGTACGAGGATATATTTGGAAGCTGGCGAGCCCGGTGGGCGTCTACTGCATAAATGTAAGTTGTTTGTCTAAACTCTAACGACTCAAACCTGGGTGTACAACCAAGGCGCGTCCTGGAATGTACTTTGACGTTTGCGAACTCCTCCTCCTCGATAAAAGAACCACATAGATCAATTTTCAACGTCACTCAAAGAAGACCAAAAGGGGTGCGCTGATTGGACACAGTGGCTCTCTCAAGTGTTCGGTTGCGACCCTGGTTCTCACCTGATTAGACGCGAGTCGAGGCCGAACGCTTGACGCAGCCCTCGTGTCCAATCTGACGTTCGCGTGGGTCTTCTTCAGGTGACGTCAAAAATTCAGCACTCCAGCTTCGCCGTATAAGGCCACTGACAAGATGAGAACAGAAGGGAGGACCGTGTTGTGCCGCCTCCAGCGCCAGCATTTCTATCTTCGACAATGCTCGGGCGTCTCGTGCGCCTCTAGCGTGCACCCGCAGCCATGGTATACGACGTATACGGTGCCTGCAACGTGTCTCCGACTGGTGCGTTTACCGCCTCCAAAAACGTGGGCCCTTGGTTTCCGCCTTGTGACGTCATAGAAGTGTGATGGTGTCGCCGGTCGCCATGCTGGTGGCGTCCTCACAGCGGTGGTGGATGTGGCAGACGCCTGTCCTGCTGCAGGTCGTTCTTCAGCTTGACAGTCCACGAAAGCTTAGGCAGCCAGACGTTGGGACGCCGCGACGACAGCGACACTCGAGGTCGCTCGTGCTTTTTGCCGGAACTTCCGCGACCACCCACCAGCATCGCGACATCCGACAGCGTGGCACTTCGGGTTCTGTGGCGTCATTTCTTGCCATTTCGGAACCAGTTTTGATGTACGGGCGAGATATGTGAACGCCAAAGACGCGAGTCGAACCGTAGTACGACGGCAGACAGCGAGAGCCCCGCCGTTCTCATTATGGCAGTGACTACCGAGGAGTTGCGTGTATTACGTGATTGACATGACGCACGGATACACCTTCGAGCTTATAACGGGTGTTTCTGCAAATACATCTAAAAATGCTCACCGAGACGGCTGTTGACAGGAGGAAACAGCGCAAAACAGACACAAAACGGGGGCACAAGGAGGCAAAAATAAGCCATTTTTGGATATAAGCTGCTAATCATAGTTAACGTCAGGAAACAAAAGCACTAATTAGCAATACAATTACCAAGAAATTACTAAGGATGTGGTTCCAATTAGAAACTTGTTGAGCGTAATCGAAAACTTTTGTATTAGTCAACCTTAGGAAGACTTGAAGCACGTGGAAAGCGTAGGGGTGCGCTAGCGTTCCCACTCGTACAGCATGGTGGAAGGCTGGCAATGCAAAAACACGAAGGATTTTTTTTCTTTTGTTTTGTTTTTATCATCCGCATTTTTGCATCGTCAGAACATCCACCTGCTGCACGAGAGGAAATTTCGGCTCAACTCGGGAGGCTGCTAGGAGTGTCTAAATCACACCGACCTTACACGATTCGATGAAGCCTCCTGTACACGGAAGCCGCTCGTTCGTCACAGCGTCGTGCCGCGGCAAAACTCTGAGGAACGGATTTGTTAGCGGAGGATCCACTTATCCGGTCTTTTTATGCGCGACCTCAAACGCTGCGAGTCTCACTTCTGACCGCCCTATAAAATCTCATCCCTACCGGAACCGTCTGATCAAATATCTTCCGCCCATCCAAACTCCTTTTAACATTTGGGCTGTTTTGTTATCCCCGGTAACGAAGCCAACTACACTTCTCAAAGGACACATCGTGATGGATGGGTAGCACGATTCTCATTGCCGCAACGTGCGCAGGTATTTTTTTCTGCATTGAACATGCATTTGAAACTAAACAAGAGCAGCATCAGGCCGAACCTGTTCGGTCCAGAACCCAGAACTCGAGCGTAACAATCGTGAAGAGTTAGCTCACTCGCCCGAAAACACCGAGTTAATATACCAACTTAGAGGAAAACGTCCCCTGCACTGCGGACGCTTCGGAACGCTGGGGCATTGCAGCGTACGTTGGTGGTCGTACGGGTGGTCCCGATGAGTCCAGATCACTGCAGTGACGTTTTAACCCTTTGTTGACGAATGTTGCATACAGGCATAACCACGTAATAATATTTTTTGTTTAATAGTTTCGGTTTTATCACGTTTGTTTAATCTAATAGTCTGGCAACATTCTTGTATTTGGAAACTACAGCGCCATCTAGTGAAATAATATGCAAATAGCTGACAAAAAAGAAGGAAGTTTGACGCGCAAATTTGCAGCGACCGAGAACGGCGGAACGGCGAAAAATATAGATAAGTGCATTTTTTCTTGTCACTTATATTTTACGATAGGTAACCGCTTTACTTGAGGCTATCGTACTCGTAGATATTAGCATTTTATAGTGACCCATAGAGGTTACGCAAGAACGTCGCTTTCGGATACGATTTTTTTTTTTAAATTCCAGCTCTAGCTGTTATTTTATTTTATCTTGTTTAACATGAATACATTAAAATGCATTTTTAAGCAATTTTTGTGTATCTCGTCAATGAAGGGTGTAAAATACACAAAGCAGCCGGGAAACATCACTTGCCAGGTCTGTAACTATTGATTTGTTTTAGATTTATTTTGTGCTTACTTATACCCCTGTTACACGGGCACACGTAACTGCAGTTACGCTAAGCCACAGTTAGCGCACAATACTTGCCGAAAACATTCTGCGGCTATGCAGTCAAAGCTATGGGTACTATGGGTGAACGTGCGCTTGAGCGTCTTGAGCACCTCTCAAAGCAGTGCACGCGCTCTCTTCCCTTCTTATGAAATAGCTGTCCGAAAGTATAGTGCGGTATCTGTGGTGCCGCGTAACAGCAGTTAAAGCTGAGTTAACCGCGGTTAAGTGTGCCGTGTAACAGGGGTATTAGTCGAAAACACCGGCGCGATGCCGGTGCATTGTGTAAAAACGAATGAAGTCCAAATGCGCTCGAACAACTTCAAGTCATCGCGGCAAAGCGAACGCGCCCAACCTACCGTCTGCTTTCCTTTTCCGCTCTTCCATCGAAATTGTTTTCTCTTCCTTTCTCTCTCTCTCTCTCTCTCTCGTTGCCACCGCTACCGCTGTCAGCGCTTACGATTTGCCACGTTCTGCTCCCGAGCTTGACCTCGACAGTCTTATACACCCTGGGATGACACGAAGTTTCGTTGAATCAGACGTTGGACTCGTAGCTGTAAAAAAGTGAAGTTTTAGCGAACTTCGAAGAAGTTCTATTTCTAAACAGTGATTACCCGACCTCTGCAAAACAAGATCGCGTTTCTAAAAAATGAATAGTTTGGTCTTATATTTTATAAAAGAACGACCAATGTTAACATAATATAAGAAACATATTTACTTTCAATGCCTTAGTTTATTATTAATGTGGAACGATGTAGCAAAGTGGCCAGTAAATGCTGCCCGTTTCCTCCGCCAGGCGGCGTCAATTGTTTTTCAAACTTTCGCTCATGCGCACAAAGGCGCCGAGCTTCAGTCCAACTTCTGTGGAACATAGCGTTAGGAGTTGGAAAATGTCGAACCTGGTTGAACTTGAACCACGGCAAGTTTGTGACATCCCCAAGTTTCAACGGAGTAAGCTTTTTTGTGCGGGCGACGAGTTTGCTAACTGACCGTCCGGATGGAGTGTCCGCGTCTAATGCGAAAGCATTAACTATCCCATGGAGCGGAGCCAACGGTGTCTGTAACCGAAAAACAAAACAAAAAAAAAAGACTATCCTATAGGCCTCCTGCGCTGAAGCTTTGAACAAACTGCAGCGCCCTCATTTTGGGTAGTACAAGCTCACCTGATTGAGCCTCGCACTACTTATGGCACGTTGGTTGAGCTTTTTTAATTCTGTCTGATGCTGAAGAACGAAAAAACACTTTTGGACGCCTGAAATCGGCCAGACTCCACGCCGCAAGACAATCAAAGGTGCCAAATTAATAACACCACCGCTAGGGTACGCGTCTCTTATCTCTGGGTGGTGACGTCAAAACACCTGTGTCGCGACGCTTTCATTTTTCTTTTTCTTTGTCATGTCTACTTTGGAACGCGTGAAACGGCATCTCTTGGCTCGCGCTCTAAGCGTCTTATACTTCGTTTCACTTTACCTGCGAGCGAAGCCAAAGCTAGAAGCGCGAGACCAGCGCTTTTTGCATTTCTCCCCAGCTCGCGCGCTCGAGCAAAGCCTGAACGCACGGAGCTTCCGTGCTCGCGCTTCCAGTTTTGCCTTCGCTCGCACATAAGGTGAAACGAAGTATAGCTTTTACGGCGTTCGATTTTTTGTTGTTTCTTTGTATATTCATCGTGATCTCGCGCTCTGCACCAGAGCAGGCACATTTCTGCATGCGTGACAGTTTGAGACGCTAAAGTTTGTGCTACCCAAAACAAGGCCTAACAAATCCATTTTCGCAGCACCCCCTGGGCAACGCAGGAGGCCCATTGGCTTAGCAAAACGGCTTCTAGATAATAATTGTGGTTGTGGGGATATTTATACAGCGTGTAGTTGGTCAGCCATTTAAAGTTGCGACGAGTCACTCGCTGTAGATGAGCAATTTAGCCAGTGCAGTACAACTGCTAGTCCTGGGCGTGCACCACGCAGTAGTGATACACGACCGCACGCCGGTGCGATGCTCATCCAGATCGAAACGGGCAGGGGTGGGGATTGAGCCCAGGATCCCTGGGTTCTGCAGCGCGAGCTTTCGCTCCACGTGCTCCGAGCTGGTGTGCGCCTGGTGTGCGCTAGCCCACTCGGCCACCGATCCCCCCCCCCCCCCCGGCTTCTATACTTCGTTTCACCTTATGTGCGAGCGAAGGCAAAGCTGGAAGCGCGAGCACGAAAGCTCCGTGCCTTCAGGCTTTGCTCGAGCGCGCGAGCTGGGCAGAAACGCAAAAAGCGCTGGTCTCGCGCTTCTAGCTTTAGCTTCGCTCGCAGATAAAGTAAAACGAAGTATAGATAGCCATTAACGACCGCTTCATGAGAGCGCGAGCTCGGCCGCCGCTCTCGTGTTAGGCGTTGCCAGAGGGGGGGGGGGGGGGGGGGGGGGGGGGGGTGCTGCGGCCGCTTCACGACAGCGCGCGTTCGGCCGCCGCTCTCGTGGCCATAGAGATCATACATACTAAAGGCCCCTACGCACATTAACGTTTGAAAGCGTTTGAGTGCGTTTGACTGCGTTGCGGCTGCGAGAAACCAGGACATCCCTGCTTCTTATGTCGCGTGCCAAGCTATTCCTCTATTTGGATTCTACGGTTCATATGAAGCACAGAAGTGCCGATGACTCGCTTTCGTTTCGCGACGCAACGCAGTCAAACGCACTCCAACGCTGTCAAACGCGAATGTGCGTAGGGGCCTTTAATACTAACTTTTATAGAGGAAAAGGTCCGCCATTTTCCCATGCATTCTGGCTGCCGCAAGCGGCGGAGCATGCAGGCAGACCCTCGGGGTCCCACACATTGTTACCAACTGCCTTCAATTTCACGAATATAATTATATCATCAGAGAAGTTTCATGAACTTCAACAATCCGCGAACTTACCGGTGGAAAGATATTCACGTTCCTTTCGAAGCTTTCTTTTTGCATAGCGCGCAGATGTACGGCCTCACGTCAACGCTAAACTAAACCAGATAACCGTCCTCGCGGGTGGGGCGCGAGTGGGCGCGCCCCAGGAATACGAAACCGAGCAAACACCAGATTTCCGAGATTTCGACAGAAGGGAAGTTAATGCAGCGTAATGAGTATACTGCTTTTTATAAGCGTTAGAATAGCTCAGAATTTAGTTTACAACGTTAAATCATCACTGTTTATATTGCTGAGAGTTTTCAGTCTTCGCGATTACCATTGCGACTGTCGTCCTTCAGCTGGCAACATTGGCTTCTTTCTCTCGTGTTCTGTCGCTCTCTTTCGCGATCTTTCACTCGGGACTCCGGATGTCGGCGCAAGGGATTTGCCACTCCTCCTCACCCACCTTTACCCCCCTGCTCGTAGCAGGCGTTTCCGGGGGGGGGGGGGGGGGGGGGGGGTTGTGGCCAGAGCCCGTAAATGTAGAGAGTTTGGCCATTCGTTGGGAAGTATAGGAGACAAATGAGGAGGCGCCATTGGCCGAAAGCGGGCTGGGTGTGTTCCAGGGCGTCTTCAGAAATTCGAATGTGACCAACCAGAAGCCGGAAATAATACCCTGGCGGTGGTCGCGAGAAACAAACCTGATAACTGCATCGGAGTAACTCTCGATGACTGAAAATATGGTACACGTGATGTTTCAATCCCGCTCATCCAAAATGATGGTGGAAGAGTGCGACTAGCGGAACGATCGACATAATCCGTACGCCAGGCGCCGAGGGCCGGGAATCTGCCGTCCGAGTGGTCACACTCTGTCCGAGCAAAACAGAGTTGAGTGGCGCATTTGTTTCTTATATCTTTCTGCATGATCATGATCAAAACATCACGTGCACCCTATTTTCAACCACGAACAGTCACTACACTTCACTCTTACGCGCTTATTAAAACCATTTACGAACATAGACCTTTGATCAGAACTGTTTCTCGCTACCACCGCTAGGGGATTCTTTTCGGCTTCTGGTTTGTCAAGAGAGCGTGCCAAGCCCTCTTTCCGAGTCTGCCGCACGCCCTGGCTCTGCCCGCGCCTCCCATTGACCAAACTCTCTACATATACGGCTCTGGTTGTGGCCGCTTCACGAGAGTGCGTGCTCGGCCACAGGCCGCAACCTCGGCAGTAGCGAAACGTGGCCGTCCACTCCAGTACACCGCAGACGAACTAGGGGAGGGGAAGAACGACATTAATGCTTTCGCATTCACAACTCATAAGAAGAGCTTATGGTGCCTTCGGAATATTTATTTAAGGTTCAAGCTTGGGCTAGCTGGTGCGACATAATTAAAAGGTTTAAAACAACTAAACAGACGAGGGGCGATAGGTAGAAGGACACAGACACAGCGCTGACTCTCAACTAAATTTTATCGCTTCGTTTACTAGTTAAATACTTGCTTCGCTTGACCAAGGAAGTACTCATTGTGCGGTTACGACCAATAAAATTTAGCTGAAAGACGGCGCTATGTCTGTGTCCTTCTACTTCTCGTCCATCTTCTGTTGCGCTGTTTAACCTCTTAATTATGTCCGGTGTTTGTGAGAAAAAGCTGCTAAAAAAATAAATAACAGACCCGTCAAAAGCGCTTGCGCGCAACTCCGGAACAGAAACCCAATCATCGATAATGGATCCGGCCCAAGTTGGCGAACAAAGGCCGGTGTAGCCGCGGGAACAAAAGGAGGAGTCTTGCCGTGCATGCTCCGACCAGTTGTTCGTGAGGCCAGCCTAGCGGCGGGGTCCTTTTAATGCGTAATATACATGCATGTAGGCTCCCGGTCTTGACGAGGAATGCCGAACGACCTGTCAGACGCGGCTTTGCGCGCGTTTGTGAGCTCTTGGTCGCGGCACCACTCGCTTCGTTTCGTGCTTGTACACTTAACGTATACATAGGAGCGTCCCGAGCTTCCGCTCGCATGGGGCTGTCGTAATGTAGCTTAAAGCAATTTGCTCATTGCATGTGCTTCTGAATTGATCATCCTTTTGTTCGTGCCCAGCATTCACACCGGTCGGACCAACGCCACCTAGTATAATCAATGCATGCGAACACCCTCTTCTTCCTCCATGGAACGCCACCACAGTCCGATGGCACCAACTCAGTCAATACCACCTAGGAGAGAAGGCCTGAGGTTGACGTCATCGTAAGTGGATCCCCGACCCGCAAAGCGCGCCAGTACGCGTCCGTCTTGGCGTCGCCGCGTGTTAGCGTCGAGCTCACTTTGAGACGCTGCAAGCCGCGCTGTCGGCAATGCTGCCGCTACCTAGGCGACGCTGGGTGGGTCCACTAGCGGTGGCCTTTGGGGAGGAAAGGCACCGGCCTTGTCTTCTAGATTGTGTTGCCCGAGGCCGATGGCCATCGACGCGTTGAATGGACACAAGGCCCGATCGAACTGTGACGCGGCACTCGTGTCAATGCGGAGCGCAAGTTCGTCTGCTTCTTTTGCAGGGGTTTTGGTTACTTCAGAACGCCGAGTTCTGATTGGTTCTGAATAAAAGATAATGGGTAGACCTCAAGGCAGCTTGCTTTGAGGTCTACCCCCTATCGTTTTAATCGGAGCCAATCAAAGCTCGACGTCTTTCTGACGTCACCGTAACTCCTGCGCAAGAAGCAGACGACTTACTCTCCCTATAGTCTGTGCCTTCGCTCGATCTCGTTGTTATGTCGTGAAAAATCTTGCGCACGCGGGCTTTGATTATTCTAGGTGGTGACGGCTGGATTCGCCAAACAATGGTCAGCTTGCGAAACTATATTACTTTGCATGAAGTAGCGTGACAGTTCGGGTGCCCCAGAAACGAAAGCTGTTGTCGATGAGGCTAAAACGAGGCGACGAGTTATATCAAATCGATATAAAGAACATAAAAAAAAAGTCCTGGAAGCCTAAGAGTAGAAGTCAATGTTTCGCTAAGAGATCCAGAGTGCGTCGAGATACTGAGAAAGATGAGGAGACGAGAGTGCGTGGGAACGTCAGAACGCCGAGCTCTGGTTCGAAAGATTAGTGGGCGGACCATTAAGCTAACTGCCTTCGTCTCCGCTGCACCCATTCGAATGCACTTGAATGCGAGAGCCAAACGCCGGACGCCGCGGTATTCTGGGTTTTAGCGCGTTCGACGTGCGCAGTGGGCCGTGTTCCAAAATTTACTCGATCTCTCGCTAGGGTCAAGGTTCTGTACCTTGGCGTTCAAAAAAACCTACCCGCGTCCAGCGTTGCTCTGTCTTGTCACGTGACATATGATCCGCCAGACTAACACGGATCCATTCGAGTAAGATTCGAACACAGCCGTGGAGACAAAGGCTGCCTTTGTCTTGAGTGATCTCGTAGAGCGTGTTCGAATGCGAAAGATTTCAAGATTAGCGAAGGATAGGCCTCCTGTGCTGAAGCTTTGAACAAACTGTAGCGCCCTCATTTTGGGTAGTACAAGCTCACCTGATTGAGCCTCGCGCTACTTATGGAACGTTGGTTGAGCTTTTGTAATTCTGTCTGGTGCTGAAGAACGAAAAAATTGACCGCATCTCCACGTGGTGAATGATGTTGCTTGGGGCGAAGCTCTGGTGGTGCTTGTCTGCGTAGACGCCGAGCCGCAGCATGCCGAGCTTTTTCATTCATGTCAGTAGGAGAATGTGTGGTTTTCTTTCTCTTTTTTTAAGCAGACAGATGGGATGGCATCTCAGAACCCCCTACTCTTTTTTTTCTTCTTTTTCTTTGAGCCTTTTCATTCATGTCAGTAGGAGAATGTGTGGTTTTCTTCTTTTTCTTTTTTTAAGCAGACAGATGGGATGGCATCTCAGAACCCCCTACTCTTTTTTTTCTTCTTTTTCTTTGAGCCTTTTCATTCATGTCAGTAGGAGAATGTGTGGTTTTCTTCTTTTTCTTTTTTTTTTCTTCTTCTTCTTTCATAATTTTTTTCATATTTTTTTTCCAATTTTTTTTTTGCCCTACACGAGCACGTGAGCATGTGCTCACGTGCTCGTGAGCACGTGATCTCACGAGCAGAAGCACGAGCACCCGACGCCGGCCTACGGCGGACAACGGACGGCGGACGGACATGGCCAGCCCCTAAGGAGCTTCGCCCCTAAAACACCTTTGGACGCCAGAAATCGGTCAGACTCAACGCCGCAAGACAATCAAAAGTGCCAAATTCATGACACCGCCGCTAGAGTACGCGTCTCTTATCTCTGGGTGGTGACGTCAAAACACCTGTGTCGCGACGCTGTCTTTTTTCTTTTTCTTTGTCATGTCTACTTTGGAACGCGTAAACGGCATCTCTTGGCTCACGCTCTAGCGTCTTAGCTTTGACGGCGTTCGAATTTTTGTGTTTTTTTTTGTATTTTCATTGTGATCTCGCGCTCCGCACCAGAGCAGGCACGCTTCTGCTTGCGTGACAGTTTGAGACGCTAAAGTTTGTACTACCCAAAACAAGGTCTAACAAGTCCCTTTTCACAGCACCCCCTGGGCAACGCAGGAGGCCCATAGACAACTTGACTTTCAAAATATGCTTTGATGCGTTACCTGTATACTTGTGTGGAAACTATTCAAGCTGTATGCCACATTGTACCGGTCTTGCCAGGTGACCAGTCGACCTAGTCACGTAGCAAACTTTTCGGAAAAAAATATGGCAAGCTGCGAGGCATTTATGCTGCATACGTGAAAAGTTCTATAACATCGCAAACGTTTAGCGATACTCTGAGTTTCCAGAAGCCAAACGCCTACCTTCATGGCGCTCTTCATCAGATAGTTTAGTGCGCACCATGTGTACACTCGATAGTTGTTCCTAGGACGAAGCGATACTACCGCTGGTCGGGCTGATAAACCTGGCGATCTTCCAGAACCTTAATCCACACTCGCGAGCCCCTTTCCCTCAAAGCGCCCAGGTGGCCGAGCTCCTCCTCGCCTACCTCACTCCTCCTTGCCTACCCTTCCGGTCACACGACCTCCACCTCCTTTCCCACCCGTGAACCAATCAGCGTCAAGCCGGGTGGCCACGCTTCTATCTGGGCTTCACAAAATGCCGTGCACCGAGCCGAAGAACGTTTCAGGTTTACACAGAAAGTTCTTTCGGTTCTCCGGATTCTAGTACAAGCCTGCTGCTGCTTAATGTCTGTCGACTACGCGTGTACCCTCACGCTCGTGCCATTTACACAGAGCCAGCATCGCTGAAGGTACCAGTTCACACTGAAGTCAGGGCAACTGCAAGACCTCCGTGTAGTTGTAAACGTCTGGTTTCACTGCAGCGACAAATGACAAACACAACAAACACATACAATATGTTTTGAGTTTTGACTCAACACTTAGTTCTGCGAGGTGTTACTGATCTGAAACTTCGGCAGAGAAAGTTCCTGTCAAGACGGAAGGCCAGAGATATGTCTGGATAACTTCGACGCCACCACGCCATGGAACGAGTCGAAGGTCCACTCGCGTTTCTGGCAAGCGCCGTGAGATGCATGCAACATGACTACTCGTTGTAGCATCAAGAAAAAAAATTGATAAAGGACGACAACCAATGAAATCCTAATAACATAGGGACTCTACGATTCTAGGCCTCATCGGCTCTTCTTCGGAAGTGAACATGGCGATGGCTGTTGAGGAGTAATGTTGTTTAATATACTTCGTTCAGCGATATGGCGGAGCCCGTTGACACAGACGGATGGCAAAGCGCCAAGACACATTGTTATGTTTCCTGGCGTCGTTTGAATGTGCCAGGGGGAAAAAATGAAGTTTCGTGCAGTATTTGTGCGCTGTGCGAAGTATAGTTTTCACGAGATTTAGTTGTCAAATGAAGAAACTATGCTTTTATCTTTTGAAGCGTGTTCGTCTTGATAAAATAGCATAAAGCTAATCTAAGATGTTCCCACATGTATCTTAATTCAACGCATGAAGGGGGCCAATTAGTGACGTTCCGCGAAAAACCGGACTTTTTTTATATTATGAAGGTTGTTGAGGTGAAATTGAGTATATATAACAACGGTTATGCGTTGTGACGCTGAACACGGTGAAACGTCACGAGCGGTATCAGTGCACAGCCAGTGTTTTTAGGTCTAAATATATTGTAAGCCACGTTTTTGGCCGAGCTCTCTTTATACACCAACTCATGTTTACAAACAAACCGGAGCACCCCTAGCGGACGCCTCCGGCGCCGCGCATGCACGATGGAGTGTGGGCAAGAAGCTCGCCGTCGCCCATAAACAAACCATCGAAATGTGATGTTGTCGGCGTCTGTGTGAGTCCTCCTGCCCTTTTTCGCGTTCGAATTGTTGATTCTACGTCTTCCTGGCAATGCCTGACTACTTGAGCCGCCTCAGCGAAATTACCGAGGCTCGTTACACCGCAATTGCTTCGCGTGAATAATGTGACATGCGGCGATTCATTCCGCGTGGACGCCACAGAATGGACGATAAGCCTGACTCGCATGATGAGATTTCGCTCGAAATTTTCAGTCGCGTCGTCGCTCGGGCTGCAAAAGCGTGAACCGTAGCTGAGATGGTCGACGTCGATACTGAAAATCGCAAGCAGAATCGGAGCAAGTAAATCAGGCATAACAAGTCGGTGATGGCCACTATACTTCGTCTCACCCTACGATGGACTAAAGGCAGAAGCTACGAACCGCCAGATCCAATCACGAGCCACTTAGACATTGTGTAGTATTTCGCTTCGAAGCGCGTATCGGTGCCCACGTCTCGGATCACTGATGGGAATGGGCCGACAGTGGTTCGGATCGAGCAATGAGTGACTCAACAATTTCACATTGCAATGAAAGCCACGGCTTACTGGCTCATTGCAGTGCGGAAGCTATAAAAATGACGCAGCGTTTTTGGATTCAGAGCATTATTCGTCCAAACCTAACCAATGCTAAGCGTGTCATAGTTTAGCGTGGAACGTGATTGGACCTGGCGGCCCGTGGCTTTGGCCTTTAGTCCATCGTAGGATGAGACGAAGTATAGTAACAACGATCAACATCTCCTTGTTTCTACTGTTTACATCGAGCCTGCTTACCAACCTTCAATCATAAGTCTTTTGAGGCCTGCACTTACTTCTTATCGCGAGTACCGGGCCAACATTTGGCTACGGGCCGGTGTCGCCTAAAAGAGCAGACGATAGTTCGAACGATCAGGCGGCCGTTTGAACTTGAAGACGCTCTGATAGTAGTCCGCAGGTAATCCGTACGACTTGACGGTTTTCCGGCGTTCATGTTGCAACAAAACAAATAAATTTGATGACCACAAGTATCCCTGAATTTAACCCAAAGTGCTCCCCGCCCAAGCAATCCTGGTCCGACGGCGTCTGGTTTTCCCTTTTCACGGTACATATCCACGTTCTCGGACGAAACGAGCACATGAAAACTGACCTTCAAACCTTTCTCGACTCTTTTTGTACAGTCCCAGCCGCGGCTTTTGACGAGAAGGCAGGTTTTTGTCTTGTTCTTTTCAAAAAAAAGAAAAACGAAGGAATACATGTCTCACATGGGGACTTCTGCGCACAGCCCCAGACCGGAAGTGCGCCCGACGCGCCACCACCACGCCGTGACGTAACAGAGATCAGTGAGTGCTTTTTGGAGAGCAGAAGCTCTAGATTCCTTAGAGATATTTTGTTGGGACTACGGTGGAGAAAGAAAGAGGTGTCCAAGGCCGGACGCGGTGGAAAATTTTCATCCGGGTTTCGCGCATCTCCCGGCAGAAGCACTGCCGGTCTAGAGCCCTCGTGTGCCGCGTGGCCTTTAAAACGTGTGCGCGAATAAGGATGTTTCCTCGAGCGCCTACACTCGTATTTACCTCAAAAACAGCAAATAAAAAAAAAAAAAAGTGCGGCTTCTTGTTGAGCATTGCTGATTTAGCCCTTTGATTGGTAAATTAAAGGGGCACTCAAGTGGATTCTGAGATCGTCGACAATTTTACAGGTCCAAACGTATTTTCAACCCTGCCCTTCGCTGAGTTTCCTGCGTAGGTTGCAGCGATTGGCTCTCGGAAGTGTTACGAGGGGACATAGTCGTCCAAGATTTCTTTGACTGCGCATTGTTAAAATAAACCTCGGTGAGTCTTAGTTTTGTCTTCCGAGTGCCGACCTTCCGATCCGCGTATAGCCTGTTCCGTCTGCCCAATAGGGGTCGCCCACCGCCGCCTCAAAACACTCTCGGCGGCACCTGGAAAGCGATAATAGGCTGGCACTTCAGCCAACGACATCATCTTGGGGGGCGCCCCGCGACACCCAGCGACTTTTACCTCCTTTGTATGTTCTTGCTTCATCTTCGTCCCAGCAGTGCCCCGTGCAGCGTCGCTGATACTGCCAAGCGGACGACCGAAAAGCGGGGGGGGGGGGGGGGGGGTTATTATAATAAACGCGACAATCAGCCCAAATTAAATGGTGCGGCCTTTCGCAGACCGCGCCCGTCAGGCTTTATACGCGCGCAGCGCAATCGGGCAGTGCTGAGGTAAGTCTTATCTCGTCTGCGTCTTGCGTTCTCGTTTTTCTGCTTTAGATAATCGGGTGTGCTGATTTTACCCGATGGCAAGGTATCCGCGTGCTATTTATCCAAATGATGCATCACATAACGCTCTTCCACTCTGCTATTAACTGTCCAAACGTTAATCAATGTGCACTCTAACTCGTTTTATCTCACGATGAACTGCAGAGAACGCTACCTTGCCATCCCAGCCAATCCAGCGATGGGAACCGATCGCCTGACTACTAAGCTTCCGCTCGTGGCTGCGCGCCATTCTCAAAGGTCACGTGATATTCGGACGGCCTTGGATTGGCTCAGGTAGCTGCATGGTAACGCTCTTTTCGGTCCGTCTCGAGGCGAAACGGTGAATCCATGTCTTAGGTGCAATGTCCGCCACCTTCCCAGGGAGTGAAAGACTCTAGCACCTCCCACTCGTATATCAAGCAAACGAGCCGATCCCAATAACAGGCGGACATATTTTGAGAAATACGCGATTTACTTCGTTCACAATAAACGGATTCTACTCGGCATGGAAGGGCTCGCGAAAGCGGCCCCGGTGCCCCGCGCGTATATATGAAAGTGGAGATGCGTCTATACGCTACGCCGGTTTTTCTGAAAAAAAGTTTCCTGTCAGAAACTGTCCACTTGGAGGAAATGTATGGGCGCGTGGAAATGTTGGGTGGTCCTTTTCTTAATAGGTAGGTTTCGTGCCCAAACGCAATGCAAACAGGTCGTTTTTCTTTTCGGAGATAATTGCAGCACTGCCGAATGGTGTGTCGAGGGGTTAGTGACAGGACGCTCTAATGAGACGTTACTAGACCCGACTCGCAGGATTAGTTGGCCTGCCGGGGATTTGTTGGCTGGGTCGATGTCTCACCCGTCCATCGGACTTTGGAATGCTCGTGCGAGTGAGTGTCTGCGCCTGTCACCTGGGCTACACGGAATGTTTGTATTCATCTCTTTGCTTTTCCTTAATTAGAAAGTGATTTTAAGACACAGGCGAGTTGGCGATAGCTTTTTTTTTTTTCTCTCTTTCTTGAGGCTCAGACGAATGATGCGTGCCTGAAAGGAGGACTAGGTATTTGTATTAGCATTAGTTTTATTGTTTGAGTTCGTGTTAGTGAAAACGCACAGTCACACTGCGCTGCGTTTTGTCGTTATACTTTCCTCACTTGGTCCCTGTCCTTCGGCACTTCTATCCAGTCACACTGCTCGTCCACCACACAAAAGACACTGCTGCAGAGATAGACAAAACCATCTATGTCTCAAGCGTGTTTCTTTCATCCATATGCACTACGTTTCCAACAACTACGGCTGCACAGTTATTGTATGACCAGTGTGCCACTAATGTCATACAAGAAAACAAAAATACACCTCGACAGTGTGTCTGCAGTGCAGACCGTCTCTTGTACGATGCATTAACAGCGTGAACGCGCCTTTAGTGTTAGTGTTAGCATTTGTTTCGGCCCTGGACAGCCGTGACGCCGCAGAAAGGCTAGTAGCCCGTGCCGAGGAAGCCCACGGAGCCGAGGCACTTATTGCGTGCTTATTAACGTGAAACGCTCTTTGTTTCGTTTGGGGGGGGGGGGGGGGGGGGTTAAAAACTTTGTGAAGCCGCCGATTATATTGTTGCTGGTTGGCTGAGCCAATTATGATGTTACGTATGACGTCACACCCAAACGCGACGCTGATTGGTATATTTTTTTTTCTTTTCTTTATATCAAGATTTTTGTTTGTATTTTTATTCTGGGAACTGCTATTAAGTGTACGTGTCACGCTTTAAGTTAACAGTCACACTAACCGATGAAGAGCGCCGAGAGCGTAGGCTCCAGTCCCAGAAGAATAGGGCTGAGCGAAGATGATTGGCTCAACGGGCCAGGCGGGCTGCTCAACGATCCCAACCAACGCCTGAAGTCGTGACCTCATGCAACAACATCGAATTAGACACACATGACGGTGAAGCTCCACGCGCAACAGCGTGGGCCGAACACGCCGAACGAGCCAAGCAAGCATCACCGAAGTACCGACATACCGGAACGTTTCACGTGCAACCTAGGGTGCCTCCATGTGCGCTTTGGTTAGGGTGGAGACATCTGGCCATTTTAGTCCCACACTTTTATTTTTATTTTTTGTTCAGAAGCGCGTGAAAGAGCGTGTCCCTGCACGCGTTTGTGGTGCTGACTGTGCTATGGCGACATTTTGTTTTCGTCGATTTCTTTGTATTTTATCCGTGAGTGCGTGCTGTCAGGCATCGGGTACTACAAAGGGTGGCATCACTCTAAACAAAAGGACATTGAGGCACCCTATACTTCGTCTCACCCTAGCATGAACTAACCGCGAAGGCTGTGCTAGCGCGAGCGGCCAGCCTTGACTGCCTTGACTAGAGCACTTGCTGCACGAGCGCTCGTGCAGCCGCCGCGGCTTCATTCAAAGCGCTGGTCTCGCGCTTCTAGCTTTGGCTTCGCTCGCAGATAAAGTTAAACGAAGTATAGCTCGCGCTTTTAGCACGCGCGGCTAACAATAGTCCATACTAAGGTGAGACGAAGTATAGACGCTTTACACACGCGCCAGATTGAGCCGCCATAGCCGCCCTTCTCTTGTCTTACCGCGATGCCGAGCCACTGAAGCGGGCGTTGACGAGTCTCCACAACGGCCTATGCTGGGGGGAAGGACACAGTAACACTTAAAATGCCAATAACCTGTCCTGTTGTGGAAATGATGAAGTCAAGCGAACGGAATAAGAGGGAACAGAAACTGAAGGTCAGTTATGGCAGCGCCCATGCACAGCTGCTGTAAAGCGTCTATAGTGCAACCCAGCTGCCCAGCAGTTTGCTATGCATTTTGTTTCACGTTATTTTATTAATTTATCGTTTGAGCTGTGTAAATGGCGGATATGTTTACGTTGAAGCTTCTACTCTTATCCTTCAACATCCTTTTGCTGTGAAAAAAAAAAAAAACACAAAAAACATTATCTTTTGATTTGTGGGTGGCGATGTCATTTTAACGTGTGACGTTCCTTGGCTAGGTGTTCGGCGTTTCGTGAAGCCCAGATAAAAGCGTGGCCGTGAAGCTCGACCCTGATTTGTTGACGCGTGGGAGAGGAGTGAGGTGCTCGATGCTCATTGGTTAACGGGAATGTCAGGCGACCAGAGGGGTAGGCGAGGAGGAGTGAGGTAGGCCTCGCGAGGAGCTCGACCCCCATGTGCAGTGAGGAAAAGGAGCTCGAGAGTATGACGGCTCTTGAACATCGCCAGGTTTATCAGCCCGATTAGGGATAGTTTCGCTTCATTCTAGGAAGAACTATATCAAGTGTAGACGTGGTACGTGTTAAACTATCTGATGAAGAGCGCCGTGAACTACTGCGTCTGGCGTGTGGAAACTCAGGCTTTTCCTCGTGGTGTAACGCATGGGTGTAAGCATATGACCATCGCACGTACCTCAGTACTTCTTCTTTAGACTCTAAAGGAGATATGACTTGCATTTACGGATATCGTTAGTAAACAAGCCAGGAATAAGGCTTTCTTCGGGAATCATCATTTGTACGGTTTCTTTAGTTCATGGCTCTCTGCTTGCTTTCGGGCAGCTTGTCCTACTGTACAAAAAAGGAGATTAATTACATCCCCCCTTATAATAACAATAATAATAATAATGTTTTATTTTGCACCAAAAATACATGATGCAGGAAACCTGCAAAAAAAGCTGTCAGATAGACAGCTTGACAAAGCCGAAGGCACCCATACTGGCAGCGTCGAGGCAAAGATAAGATAGTAAACTATAGAAATAAAAGTGGAAACAAACTGACGAATCCTTTTACCCAAAAAGATAAAAATACAGAAAAGATAATAAACTATACATATTTGAAATACAAATAAAAATGGACACCCAATGATGAATCTGTTTACACACAAAATATAATAAACTGTACATCATAGAAATAAAATTATCATAGAGTGACAAGTCGTTTGATTCACACACACAAAAAAAGATCAAAAATAAAATAGAAGTTCCTGGAAACAAATTATACACCCCCCCCCCCCTTCCTTTTTTTTCAGTATAAGAGTTTAAAGGATTCTGAAAAAGTTACGCAGTTCTTTAAAAGAAATATGTTCTGGCTAAATATTTTTATCATGTAATTTATTTAATAATCTTGGTAATTTGTTTTGTATTATTTCTAAGCCGTATCCTGTTCTACAGGTGTCTATTTTCCAAGGCTCATTTTTTCGTGTGTTGTTTACTCTAACATGTGGTTTTAGTTTTGCCAAGTTTCTTAAAAGGCAAATGTTATTTCTTGTTTCTTGTTTATATTGCTTGCAGAGGCGGAAATCATACATTTTTGTTATAGGCATTACATTTTATTTTGTAAATAGGGATTGTGTGTGATAATGATTAGGCACCTTTTCTACCATTCTCAGAAACCTTTTCTGTAATATATGTATTTTCAGCTGATTTTCTTGTGTTGACGAAGCCCAGACTAAATGACAGTAGTTGAGTCTTGAAGAAAATAGTGAATTATATATTAAGATCATAATGTTACGTGGGAGTATATACCTATTCCGATATGTCACGCCGAGGATCTGCGACAGTTTAGTCATCACTGAATTTATATGATTGTCCCAAGACAATGTTTCTTGAAATATGAAGCCTAATGTTTTGAAAAAGGGCACGATCTCGACAGGAGCAGATTTGAAAGTAATTCTTTTGCTTGTAACTATATTCTTGTTTTTACCACGAAATAAAATTGCTTTTGTCTTTTCAACATTTATTTTTAAACCATTACCTTTTGCCCAGTCTTCTAGCCTAAGTAGAGTAGAATTCGCAAGGTCAATTATTTCATCGGGTAATTTGCCGGCTAAAAGTATGCTGGTATCGTCCGCATAATTAATAAATTTGGCACTAGA
Organism: Ixodes persulcatus; assembly: GCA_013358835.2. Taxonomy (NCBI): domain Eukaryota; kingdom Metazoa; phylum Arthropoda; class Arachnida; order Ixodida; family Ixodidae; genus Ixodes; species Ixodes persulcatus. Next base: position 746,225 of record JABSTQ010009319.1, on the reverse strand, counting down.
AGAAATACTTACGATTTCATTTACATACATATTAAAAAGTATATATTAAAAGTAGTAAAAAAATATTATAACAGTTCTCAATCGACAGCGTCTACCTACCACGTTGGTTTCGGATGTTTCACGAATCGCTTTCTTAACTTTTAACACACAATGTGTTGTATGTTAGTCGAAAAAAAAGTAATCGATTACAATTACAGTTACTTTTACTTGAAAAGAACATTCAATTAGATTACAGTGATTACTCGAAACGAAAATTAATGTGCCGTTGCTTAAAAACAGTAACCGTTATTTCTCCGATTACTTCAGATATTAAAATCGACAGAGTTTTCTGCCGATTTGAAAATGGGTAGTACTGCCCGTTATTGAATTAAAATTACGAATTACTTATCTTCTTAATCTACCAACTTTGGTAAAGCATCCTCCTCTCGGAGATTTGGTTCGAAGATTACTTGGTAATAACGTGTACGAACAGAGGGCGCCATTAGAAACGGGAGGGCATAAAGAATTAACGGTCACAAGTGACTTTACTCTTAAAAGTAATCAGATTACCGTTGCGATGACTTCTCAATAAATGCAATCAAATGATTATAAAATTACTCCAAAACGTAATCAATTACAAGTAATTTGATTACGTACATGTCTGCTGGCAGTTAACCATATACGGTTAGGTGCCAGAACCGGAAGTCGACGGGCCGACTGCCAGCCGAATGCTGACGCAGCGCTCGTCTCCCTCCTGCCTGATTGGACACCAGTGCCAACCGAACCTCTTCCCCGAGTGCCTCCGTGGAACTCGCGGCGGGGCAAAAAAAAAAAAGAAAAAGAAAAACAGTCTTGGGTAGTATCGCGGTACTATAATTCGTTACTTTTTTTTTTTTTGGTAACCTTTAACTGTAACTCGATGCATTTATATGAAATAACTGTAACGATAACTCAAATACTTTTTTATTAAAGTAACTAAAAAGTATTTGCAAAGGCACAGATACGTTTCGTGAGAAAATGAGCCTAGTTTGCGAACGCAGCAGCGGGTTCGACCGTGTGCTGCGGTTGGGCCCACATTAGGCGCGACAGAATCAAACAAGAACTCAAAATGTTTTCCGACGGAGCAAAGTGCCTGGCAGACGTTTTTCAAGTTCTTTTTTCCCTTTTCCATCGCATGGAAAAGCGCCTATAGGGGCTATTCACTGGACGCCATATTTGAGGTCACTGTTTAGAGCGCATGCTCGGAACGAGCTCACACTAATAGGCTGCTAAGAACTGCAATCTTGTTGGTGTGGAATGCTCGTTGCAAAAGAACTGTGGAAGCTCGCCGTCAGCACGCGCTCAGCAGTCGCGCACACGGCTATGGCCACAGCCCCGTGCGCGACCGAAAGCGTCGCTGTGGTCGGCCTTCCACGATTGGCCGAACGCTGACTATGACGTCGGAAAGGGGATTTTCATCGACGGAAATAAGAGGAATGAAAGAACTTTAATTTTGACGGTGTTGGCAGTGTTCCTTTAAGAGCGCAATGATTTCAAGCTTCCACCATGCTAATAACAAACACCATCTAACTTGTTGTTTGCAAGGTAATGACGTCACAAAGGGGAACCACAGGAGGGCGCCACCAAAACTTCTCGCCGCTAATAGCATTTGCTTTATTTCAAGCTTTTAGTGCGTGGCTCTCTCGCGCCCCGTCTTCACCCTTTCCGGACTCATGGAACTCCCCCGCCTCTTCAGCGCGTTCATGCATGGCATGTGGATCCAGCTCCTCACGTGACTGAATTCGGCGAATAGCAGCGCCGTGCGTTCGAGGCGCGAGGCGCGCTCAAAAGCAGGGGAACGTACGCCGGGGCGCGTGCAACGTCTACTTTGCTGCACGACACTTGATACGGCTCCTCACGTGATCGGATCTCGGCGAATAGCGGCGAGGGCGGCACGCGGCACGTGGAATCAAACGCGCAACTCTGAGCGTATGGCCGGTACCATCTCCAGTGTTCGTGCGTATGGCGCGTGCTTTGCTCGTTTTCCGGAGCGACGCACACGCGCGTGCTGAGCTGTGGAGATCGCAAGCTGGGCTGTGGATTTGTAAACATTGGAAAGGTCTATACAGGAACTCTATGTTCAGCCAAGCGACAGAGCCACCTCGCGGAAATACGCGACGCGTGGACACGTAAAGGGCCGCTCACACTAGCGAGAAAACGCGAAAATGACTGCGAGAAACCAGGACATCCGTGCTGCTTATATCGCGTACCAAGATGATTCCTTGAATTGGATTCCATGCTTCATACGAAGCACAGATGTGCCGGTTTCTCGCAGTCGTTTTCGCGTTTTCTCGCTAGTGTGGGCGGCCCTTAACGTTGAACGGTTCAACGCCGAACGAGATCTGTTGTCGGTGGCGCGGCAGATGCGGCGACAGCTTTCTTTGCGAAAGCAAGTCGCCGTCAGTTGAGACACTGACCGGTGCCGCAGACGTTGTTTCTACTGATTGACTTGCCCTTTCCAAGAAGCCGTGAGCCCGTGATCCACTGTCGAGTCTTTTGTTCTGTGTTGCATAGAATAAATCAAAAAGAAAAGCTGAACGCCTTCTGAGACGACTTTTAGAGCGCAGCTCTTAAGCGCCCGTTTCCGGCTTGAGCGGCGTCGCCGTCGGCGTCGGCGTCGGCGTAACCGCGCGGTGCATTATGGGAAATATCCCATAATGCACCGAGCGAGCCCTCCCCCCCAAGGGTCACGTGACCTCGGGGGGGGGGGGGGGTCACGTGACCTGGGGGAGGAGGGGGAGGGGGGTCACGTGGCCTGGGGGAGGAGGGGGAGGGGGGTCACATGACCTGGGGGAGGAGGGGAGGGGGTCACGTGACCTGAGGGGTCACGTGACCCCCCTCCCCCTCCTCCCCCGAGGTCACGTGACCCGGGAGTGACGTGGCCTGAGGGGTCACGTGACCCCCCTCCCCCTCCCCCCGAGGTCACAGATCACGACCACCCTCCCCCCGAGGTCACGTGACCCCCCCGGAGGAGATTGAAGAATGAGGGGAGGAGGAGGAGGAGGGGTATACCCTCCCCTAATTATCCTTCCCTCCTCCTCCTCAAGAGCTGCGCTCCAATTCGGCGTTACAGGGAGTTGTAAACGACTTTCCCTTTTTGTTGTTTTTGTTTACTCCTTTCTTTACCTTGTTCGATACTAAAGGTCTTTTCCACCCTATTCCGGTCCTTATCACATGAGCGAATGACGTTTTAGCGAACAGCGGTCATTTGAGCGAAGCGAAATTTTAGCGAATAACCGGGGCGCGTGTGGCGCTTCCTTTCTAATGATACGCGACTTTGTGTGGCGATTAATCATAATCGGTGTTTGTACTGCTGCACATCAGTAACAGTTTCACCAAAGTGATGAACATGAACGGCTACAAAATCCCGGTTGCATTCGACTGCATCACCATTACGCTACTTTCACATCGTGTGAATGAAGGGCGTAAAATTCGCCCTACACTCTTTTTACACGATTTCGGACACTGTCGCTACAGGTGCGGCGTAAAAGGACGTGTAAGGGGTGTAAATCATCAGCACACCCTTCTTACACCCACCGATATTCAGAAATAATGTAAAAAGGGTGTAAGGAGGGTGGTTTCCTACCTTACACCCTTTTTACACGAATATGGGTGTTACAATTTTTAGTGTGACGATGCTGCCGCGTTCCAATAGACCTTTCGGTAAATTACCGTGCATCAAAGAGAATGTTGGGAACATGGGTACACGCGCTGCACGTGCTCGCCTTACCTATAAAAAATATTTGAAATAAATAATCAAAATTAAGCGTCCGTGAAACGCCCGTGCGAAGTGCCATTTGTTTTAGATTTTTGCTGTCGAACAGTTAGGGCTGAAGAGGCCAGCACGCTCAGCGCGTGTACCTACGTTTCCGGCATTCTATTTGATGCTTGGGTAACTCGGGGAAAGGTCTAATGCTGTTTTCCGTACACTGCGTCTAAAGGCTGAACTCCATGGAACGAATTATGTGACGAATAACTGGCGAACGCCGCCCGACGGCACGCTGGCTTTGCGCGCGACGTAGGAGCCACTGTGTTGATTCCACGCGCAGAGCAAACGCCGCCGGGCAAAATTCGTCGGTTATTCGCAGCATATTCGTCCCATGGAGTTCAGCCTTAACACTGCAGCAAGCTCTGAGAAGGTCGCATTCACAGTGCCACCGCGGAAGGTGGCACAAGTAAAACGGCAACGCAGTGATCAGGCGCTTATCGTGCACGACACGGGGCCTTGGGCACGAAGCCTTCGAAGTGTGCTCCCGGGTCCTCAACCGAACGAACGACAGTCTGCAAAGAAAACTGCAATCTCGTAGCGGCATTGGATTCATCTTCCAAGTGCCGCGTGCGGCAATGAGCACGATAGTCTTCGGCCGTCTTCTGCCGGCCCTTCAGAATCCACAGTAACGTCACAATCTCTCTTACTACTGCCTTTGCCACGCTAGTACGGCAAAGTGGCGACTTTATTTTAGTAGGGGTCGTCATATAGCGAGTATTCGTGTATTTCTCGGGAATTGTTTTTTATTTATGGACTCTTTTGGAAGAACCATACCAACTAAAATTACTGTGGGGTCAGCAAAAGAAACAGACCGTGTGCGCTTCCGCGGTCACCGCCACACGTTCACTCTGCGTACGGTCCAGAAGTGAATGACACTGAAGCCGCGGTCATGCTACTAATATATCACACGAAAGACAGTTTGCAGTCGCTGTCTGAAGCTTGTTTCTTTCTTCGCACTGAAAAAAAAAGGGGGTACAGTATTACACCTTTTGTCACATGTAAGACACCTCAAAACTTCAGTTGGACATAGAGCGCACTGACGTTGAACCGACGGTACCAAGTCTCACGAGCGGCTTGATAGCCGAGTTGTACAACCTATTAAAATAGGTAATGTACACATCGCGACACAGTTAGTGCGAACACGACATCGGGGCATTTTCGCATTTTACTTCTAAATAGAATTAGCGAGCACCACATTTTATCGCTTACATTATAGAACTAAATGAGGTCTTTCCGTAGCAATAATAACTAGGATGACATCCCTTGGTTTTAATAAGAAGAACGGGAAAAACCGGCGATCGCTTGTTCGCGCTAACAGTATCGCGTTCTGTACACGTCTGACTGACTGCAAAAAAAAGTAATCGGGGTTTTCTTGGCCCTACTGCAAAAACCTCAGTGTTTTTTTTTCTTCCTGTAGTCTTTGATACGTAATTTAGCTGTTTAATATGTTATATCCCACCGGCATCAAGCCTCTCGTAAATGTTGGGGTCGTCAGTCCGACGTCAAAGCGCGCTGTACGTCGAACTGAAGCTTTGGGGTGTCGCATATATGACAAGGGGTGTAATGGCTACACTGTTTTTTTTTTAGAGAGTTGCATGGCGGCGTTGTCGAATTGGTCATACAGAAACCGCCCACAGACATCTTCGAAGCATACACATGTATGAAACAAAGATCTGTACAACATGCTTGAGGCGCGGGTAATTCTGTGATCAGAAATATCCGCGGATATAGCGTACATCGTGCCTTTTGTGTAATGTACAAGCGGCGTGACTGCGGTTTAAGGGCTGGTTCGCGCATTTTCGTTTGACTATGTTCGACTGCCTTCAAACAACCAGTAACAACTTGCAGCACTGCCGCCACCTATCGAATGGCCCTGCAACACTTCCGACATCAAGCACCTTCTTTGGGACTGTGCCCACTTCAAAAACAAAAAAGCAAAAAAAAAAAAAAAAAAAAAACGAAACAATAATTGGACGAAGATCCCCAGAACTTCCAAGATTGGATAAAGTCGGCGGGGAATGCAATTCGTCGTCTGGCCATGCTGAAATGGGCAATCTTCTTTTTGGAGAAGAGGGGCATCAGCAAATCCCTCCCTAGCTACCACCTCCCCCTGAAAGAGTCATGCCATAGCGCGACTGCTCACCCCCCCCCCCCCCCCCCCTTCCTTTGATGTGGTTTCAACAAGTGTTTATTTGTCTATTTCCACTTTAGGTTTTATTGTTTCACCGTGTGCCTAAAAAAGCCTCGCAATGTTAAACATGCTTTTGCAGCGCCTGTGCATGATGGGCGCCACTATAACTGACCTTCAAATTTTGTTTCCACTTATTCCGTTTACTTCACTTCATCATTACCACGGCAGGACAGGTTATTGCCACTTCAGATTCTACAGGATGCCCCAAAAGAAAATTTACAAGGTTTTTTTAATCGCAAAAATAAACTAAGCATTGCCGAACGCTCATTCCCCGCCCAAAGGTAGCGCTAGAGGTCACAACCAGATGCCAAAGCTTCAGCCTGATCCGATACGTTAATCAAAAGTTATAAGGGATTTTCTGAAAGTTTCAATGGGAAAATAGCGGCCGACAGAGTATTCAAATACATGGGGCTCTATGGCACCAGAAACCGAAAACGGGAAAAAAATGGGCTCCATTTTCCCATTGAAATTTTCAGAAAATCAGTTATAACTTTTGAATAAGGTATGGGATCGGGCTCAAACTTTGGCATCTGGTTGTGAACTCTACTGCGACCTTTGGGCGGAGAATGAGCGTTCGGCGATGCCTAGTTTATTTTCGCGGTAAAAAAAAAAAAACCCTGCAAATTGTTTTTTTTTTTTTGTGACACCCTGTGCTTTGTCCTACTCCCCAGCATAGACCTTTGTGGAGGCTCGTCAACGCCCGCTTCAGTGGCTCGGAAACTCTGTAAGACAAGAGAAGATCAGCAATGGCGGCTGTATTCTGGTGCGCGTGTAGAGCGTCCATAGTTAGGGCGTAGAGTCTATAGGAGGCTACATCGTCGAGGTCTATGCAGAACGCATGTTCGTCTGCTTCTTTTGCAAGGGCTTGTGGTGACGTCAGAAATACGTCGAGCTCTGATTGGCCCTAATTGAAGGATAGTGGGTAGACTTCAAGGCAAGCTGCCTTGAGGTCTACCCACTATCCTTCAATAAGATTTTATTTGAAGAATAAGCACGCTGAGCGAAAGCTCGAGCGATAAATCCCAGTGATCCTTGGTTCACTCCCTACCCAACCCGTTTTGATCTGGATGAGAATTGCATCGACATGCGGGAGTGTATCGCTACTGCAGGTTAAAGAACCCCAGGCTAGCAGTCCTACGGCACTGGCTAAATTTCTCATCAACAGCGGACGCAGCAGACACCCACTAGAGGTTGATTAACATCCCGACTTCTAAACATTCTAACAACACAATTACTCACTACCTTCTATAATTAGGTGAAGTTTAGAGACCTTACGGTCGAAGAACAGGCATTTCCGCATGGAGAAGGGGCCGAGTTCCCTGACTAGAAGGAGACTAATGAAAAAGCGGGTGATAGCCAGGAAAAAAAGAAGAAAAAAAGTTGGTTTCTATTTGCAACCAGAAGTATGCAGAGTTAGCGAAATAAGGATGCATCTTTGTTCGTTAACTGACACTCAGGAACTCAAGAAGAGCAAGAGTACCCGATTTCGGTGGGCCGTTGGGTCAAAATTGAATGCGTGCCGGCCACCGCCGCGTGCACAAAACCGCGCAGAGGCTCGCTGCAAGCCGTCAGGGGTAGAATGGCAGTCCCAGTGGCGCGTTCTTAATTACCTCTCGGGGGGCTGAGGCGGGCTCGGTGGGCGGTATGCGCGAGACGGCGAGGGGCTGCTGCCGGCGCTCGCCTCGTCGCCCGATCGGCCGCTTGTTGCCGATCGAGCGACCGTTTCATGTGCAAGGTCGACCCTGAGGTTTCTTCTCTGCGGCGATACTGGCTTCCGTCTTGATTGCGCGTGGCGCGTTTTCTGAGCCCCTTCTTGCTTCGGTTCTTGGTGTCTCTCGTGGCGCAGGTTTTGAAGCGTAAATTGGTAGCCTCCGCGGGACACGGTTACGATGTGGACTCACGACGCGCCGGTATTCGGGGCACACACTAGGGAGTTTTCGTAGACCGTATTTCCCCCTCCCCTAAGCCCTCAGCAACGAAGAAGGCACTACTGCGCCTGCGCGCCGATGGCCTTGGCTGTAGATTTTCGGGTACCGCAGAGGGTTGCGGAGTGCGTTGCTGGACAGCGGAAACGATCTGCGAAAATTCCCTACTGTTGGCTATCTGTATGCGGGATTTCGTTTAGGCTTATATCGTTGTACAGCCAGTGGCCACTAGATGGCGCTGCAAGTGGTAGCCAGGGGAGTTGTCATGGTGCGAAGTCCTATGGACTATATCCAAAACTCCTAATGCGCACAAGGCCATAAATCCGTCAGCAGAAAGAAGCGTCTCGGGCAAACTTGAAGCATGTCTTGTAAACCTCTATCTAAATAGTTTTGTTATCTCTAAGCAAATTAAATACCATTCCAAACACAGTTGCAGACACGGTAGAAATTCAATCCGCATAATTTTAAATGGCGCCGTATATCTCCCCTGTAGAGATTAGATTTGGCCAGTGCTGTATGGTACTACTAACCATACGATTCATTTTTAACATGCATCGCAAAGCACTTAACTCACGAATGCTCCAATAAAACAAGTGAAAAAACTCTGCAAAAGTGGCATTTGCTTTATTCAAGATTTAAGCATGTTTAAATGTGGTTACAAATCGTCAGAAAAAGGAATTAAAAAAAAAAAAAGTGCTGTCACGTTTTAATGTAAGTCAGGTCTAACATTGGCAGAAGACGATTTGAGCATTGCTTAATATTCTACCTATCTTTACCTTCTGTCTTGTTCGTGATTCTTGACGTCAAAATAGCAAGAGCTAATTTGATTCTCGATGCCCTTGCCGATAAGTTAAGCAACGTCATGGCCGCCTTTAATAACGCGGCAATTGCAACTATAACGTAATACAGACTCGTCCAATCCCGAAACCGAAGGCTCCGTCCAAATAGGTAGCGCAATAATCATCTGAAATCTTTATTTGAAAAGCAAACGCAAACGAACCCAAGTCTGTGTGGCACTGGAAAGGCGCCCACGGAGAGCAGGTCGCAATTACAGTTTAAAAGCGTGAGACGTATCAGCAGAACAAACTTAAAAAATAAGCCCCCCCCCCCCCCCCCCTCCCTCCATCTTTGCTGAAGCGAAAGTTGCGTAGAACAAGGCGGCTGCAACGTCGATGCCGTCGCTACGCCAATCGCCTTTTTTCTTTCCAGCCAGGTTGGCAGAAAGGTTCGGCCATCCTTCTTCTTTTGAGAGAGGCACGCGGAGGAATCGTTTTCCAGAGGCGGATGACAGCCCCTCCATTGTCTTCTGACGTCTCTGGCTTGTGGTCCGCTCTATAGCTCGAGTCTGACTTTTTTTCAAGGCTGCTCCATTGTTTGTATCGGTTATTGGCGAAGCGCTCCCTGCGTCGATGTTGTGGGGACGAGTGGGCTGCTCTTGTTAACGACAGGCGAAGTGGATCGAAGGGACGGCAGCACCTTTGGTGGAGGCCACACGTCGCGCAGCGTTTGCGCGCCGTAGGCGGGTATTACGACTGTGGGCCGTCGGACCGTGACGTGTTCTAGAAGATATTGCACTGGCCGAGTTAAGTAACTTTCGGCCATATTCGTCCTGGTCGATTTGCCCATAGATATTGATCAGACGTGCAGGTGGTTCCCGAGAAAAGAAGACCGTGCTTTTCGGTTCGGGTAAATAAACTATAGCATCGTAGAAGGCTCGAACTTAGTGAGAATGTGACGCTCGTGGTTGGGATTAAGCAGAAATGTTTGAGGACATGACGTTAAGTTTATCAAAGGATAATTGAGAACGACGAAAGTTTTCTATAAGCCGAGGTCTATCTAAGCCTAATATCATCAAAACAAGAAAAAAATGACATTGTGGGAGCACCTTTAAAACTCATTTTAGCGAAGAAAGGAAACAATATTCTCTTCCTTGCTGACACGTGTTTTTTTACTGATATAAATCTCGCATGCATCCACAATGTAAGCTCTCATTTCGACGATGTTAGGCTTAGGTAGACGTCGGCTAATAGATAAATTTCTCTTTTTGCAAAGATCTTTTGATCCAGGAAATGTCAATTTCTCAAATGTTCGCGTTCTGTCCCATCCACTATAGCATCACGTTCACACGGACATTGAGCTTTCTGCGATGCAAAGCTTATTTACTTGTGCCGAAAAAAATGGTTCTCTTTCCTCAGCAGCGCCCGGTTTATCTCAGAGCTCAAGAAACACAATGGCGTAGTAACTGCTGCACATTATCACCTGCCACTCCGTATTTAACGAGATTGAGAAAATAGCCGCTAACGACACTGCTGAATGAATCATGAAGCACGACGCAAGAAACCCGAACTTAAGCTGTTGCGCACCTTTCCAGCGCTTATCAACCGAGCAAAAAAAAAAAAAGTGCCAAGTCATTGAGCTGTGCACGCATGCGTGGCGTTTTATATATCCCAGAAGACAGCTAAAGGCCTTTTCCGCTTACTCTCGCCCCCGACCGCCAAGTAGGCATATCCGGTATGGGCGACGAAAAAATATTAAGACGTTTCAACCTGCAAGTAGTAAAAAAATAGAGGGGAGAGAAAACGAGAATGGGTGACGGTTGCACTTTTCTCCTAAATGCATTCTATTGGCGTGGCGACGGCCAAAACAATCTTTTCGCCCATACTGGAAGTGACGACAATTCAAGATGGCGGCGCCCTTGAAGAAAGGGTCTATAGACCTTTCCAAAAACGAGCTTGTGGCCGGTGCCATTTTGAGCGTTCGTGCGTATGGCGCGTGCTTTGCTCGCTTTCCGAAGCGACGAACACGCACGTGCTGGACTGTGAAGATCGCACGCTGGACTGTGATTTTGTAAACATTGGAAAGGTCTATATATAGCGCATGTTCAGAACGGGTTTCACAGCCCAGCTGGCAGACATGGCAGCGCGCAGAAGGGGATCATTGGAATGGTCTATAGCCATTGACTGGTCTATACGCCAACACACTGTTTACTGCGCTGTGTGCAAAAAACAGATTTGCGTGAGGCGAAGCTTCTGCGCATGCGTAGTTCCGACAGCAGTGCCACCGCAGTGGCGTGACGCCAGAGAGTTAAGTTGGTCTATAGCCCGTGACAGCTTAAATGAAACGCAGGGTGTGACGAGTCCCGAACGTCATGGTATTTCTTCCGCCGCCATTGAATTGTCTATAGCCAAGAAAACGCCAAAGAAAGAATAACAGAGCAAAAAGCGTGATCGTATTAACCCTGTGTTCATTAAAGTGGATTCTGAGATTGCCTATCTATGCTGATAACTCAGTCTACAAACTCGAAGCACCCAAAAAAAGAAAACGAAATTACCTTTCCGGCCGGTTTCACTATTCAAGTATCTAATCAAAGATTGTGACAATCCCCTTTGTCTACGCCTCGGAGCTGACACCACCGTCGGACGGCATTTTCGATAAACACTTGCTGTATTACGTCTTTTACGCCTAAACGATTTTACGTGTCTTGCCAAAATATAATAGCAGCGCGCCTAAAAAAAGAGTAATAACAGTAACGTTTTCTAATCTCCACGCAATTACCTATTTTCTTTGGTAAAATTGCATGGAGGTGGCTGGGACCCAAGGATCCTCTGCCCCCCCCCCCCCCCCCCCCCTTTTCTCGAAGAGAAAATTATTCCCGTGCTTTTCTATCGCTGCGAGATTACTATGACGCCTTGCCATCTGGAACTGGTCATTTTTATTCCCAAAAGCTCAACAAACAATATACCATCAAAAACAAGCTCCTACAAGGAGCCCTTGAGTGGGCCTTTAAGCCGTATAACGACTATATTTGTGACATGCATGGTGGCATTTCAAGGCTTGGTAAAAGCCCTGACGCATTTTACACCATGCCTTCTGTACAATTTGTAACGTAAAAAAAAAAAAAAAAAAAAAAAAAAACCTTTTTTTTTGTGAGGGGGTGGGGGGTTGGGGCGGGGGTAATTTGGTGATAAGTCTGGACGCAAAAACGTCATTCATAAGCTTTACGACCATGAGAACGATGTTCAGCCTCACCGCGACAGCAGGTCTCCCTTCGCGTGGGCGCCTCACACGGTACTCTCATTGGCTGCCGTAAAAAAACATGTGACCATAAGCAATGGCGTTCTCGTCAGACGTGGCGGTATCAGTCTCGGCACGTAGGAAATTGTGCCGAGAGTTACCAGTCTAGAAACGTATTGTATGTTTGATGATTTTGTCAGATAGGATCAAAGTACATACCGCCGCAAAACACCCAGTAGTATTCCACGTTTTTTTTTTTATTTATCTCTTAACTGTAGCAATTTCGTGAGACTGAAGACGTACAAAAAAACAGCGGAATAGAAGGTTTTGATGGTGCTTGATGGGTTCCGTTTTTATATACCCTGTCTTAAGAATTTGTATAACGCCATTTTTTACAAATAAAGTTTCCTGCGTCGTATTCATAGTTTTACATGATGCCCTCTTAGGACAGAACCGAATAGCAAAGATATGGTTCCGGTTCCCGTTAAAGAGGATCAACGTATTTACTCTTGGAAGAATGATATTCCAAAATGTGCCCAAAACCAGAGATTTCACGGCAATAAGCACACGGAGCGTTTTTTTTTTTTTTTTTTTCAACTGGGCTGGGTGCAAAGCATAGCACTTTTTCTGGGGACCTTCGCATCCGCAACTGGGTCTGATCTGCGTCATCCAATCTAATTGTTTATATATTTTTCTAAACTTACTTTGCTTATTGCCACTCACTTTTTGTCACTGCTTTTGCTTTTTGCTTTTCGTCACGACAGCTATAGTCTGTTTAAACATAGGACTGTGAAGGAAAGCCCCACTCATAAGGCTCCCATACTCCTTCACTGGTGCTGGTGGTTATACTCTTTCCACTTTTCTGCACTCTAGTGTTGGCTCTGCTAAAGTGAAAAGTGGAAAGGGCTTTGTGGGAGAAGCGTGCTTTAGTATTCATAACCTGCTACAGTGTATAAAATAGATAAAGAACCAATTGGCACGGAACCCTCCAAAAAGAGGAAACAAAAGGTACATTATTCAATACCTGTCCTCTGTGGTTCCACGAGTAATTCATCGGAATTGAAAGGCTCTTTTAGCATGCGGTAGGTTTGTCATAGGCAGAAAACATATATAGCTCTGAATCCATTTGAACTTAGTGGGTCGTTCTGATAGGTAGTTTATTTCAGGATACATTACTAAGGTCGAAAGAGCAAAAAAAAAAAAAAAAAGAAAAGGCGAAATGAGAAATAGAATTTTGCATGACGAAGAGATGTTTTCCCAAAGAGTGGTCACCATCTGATTAATGCGTAAAGTACGTGCGCTGAATGTTTTGTGTACCGCACGCAAGTATTTATTAACCAAAAGCTATTTATTACTTACGGGAACATTGCTTCGCCGGCCGCCGTTAAACAACGTTCATGCTGCGGCGATTTTTTTGAGCTACCCGAACTAGTAACTATTTTTTTTTTCCGAGTCACCGGCCTTTACCCTTTCCGGTATGTTATGTAGTATTGCGAAGTTGAGAATAGTTATTGTGAAATCAGGAAGTGAAAATGGTGCCAAAACCAACATTCAAATATATTCGCGCTTTCCAGCGCCATAACGTCAGTGGAGGGCAGGCTTGCAGCTTGAGCGGGCACTCTAAAAATGGACTATGCCGAACATGTGTTTCGTGCTGCCGAGCGGGTGCTGGAGCGGAGCTTCCAAATCATTCATTTGATACCATGAAACTGCTTTGCTTGTAATCAGTTGGGAATAAAGTCTACAGTCGAAAGGGTGAACCCCTGCCTTCCGCTGAAGTCACTTTTTGATTGTTTCCAGTAGGAACTTTCACTTTGAAAAACACGGTGAGGACCGAAATTATAAATTTAATAACTCCGCGAAAAAAATTATTTTAAAGAAATGTTTGGGTTACTATTTCAGCGAGGTTTGTTGGCGTGTTTCGCAAATTTTGAGGCAGACAATGCCAGCAAACATGAGAGCTCGAGGTCGCTGCCACATTATCGCTGCTTTGAAGCGTTCTTCCACAAAACAAGCTCTCGCGCTAGACGGTTTCGGCGTAGAGATTAGAAAGGAAAAAGAAAACGGGGTATCGAGATTTTGTAGCGTACAAGAAGAAGAGGAAGAAGGGAAAAAGAAACGCGAGCGTCGAAGAGAGGCAGGCGGTCATTCTGCAGAAGGACTGGACCTCGGCGTCGCTCTGGGGCGAGTGCACCAAAGGCTGATTGGCCCAGTTCACCTCTACCTTTGTTTACCTGCTCAGGGAGTCCCTCAAAAAGTGCCCAGCATTCTATCCGCATTAGTAGGCAACGCCACATATTTAAAGAAAGTCAGATGTTGGAAAATGCATGCAATATATCTGGACGTGACGCGTGATGTTGTGGATTGAGGCTGGCAAATCAAAACCGAAACGGTGACTCAAAAGTACCCAGGATGCTTTAAGCAGCTCCGTGCCGCTATATCGCTTTGATTTTGTGAGAGGTTTATTTAAAAACGCCTGAGAGAAATTCTCACAAACAAGTAGGTACAGAGCGCGACACTGTTAGCGCGAACAAGCGATCGCCGGTTTTTCCAGTTTTTCTCTCTGAAACCAAGGGATGTCATCCAATTTATTATTGCTACGGAAAGAGCTCATTTAGTTCTATAATGTAAGCGATAAAATTTCGTGCTCGCTAATACTATTTAGAAGCAGAATGCGAAAATGCGCCGATGTCGTGTTCGCGCTAACAGTGTCGCGATGTGTACTTATTTATGGGGAGAAAAATTTAGAAAGAGACACGTGTAAGTGGACGCAGTCTTATCTTGCGAAGCGCGCATGTCGCATGCACATGCGCAGTAATATCAAATCAAATCAAATCAAGTTTTATTTGTTTCACATCCCCTTACATGACAACAGAAAACTTAGGACAAAAAGCTGCTGGGTAGCAAGCAGCTTGACGAAGGTCCCAGCCCCCGTGCAGTTTGGGACAGCAAAAAGGTTTGAATCTTATGTCGGTCGTTTTATCATTATTCCACCCGACCTAGACCTGTCCTATGTTTCCGCCTGAGCAGGGAGCCAGACTCTCAGGGAAGTGAACAGTCCATTTATGAAACAGGTGATAGTGATTCATATTGCAGCTGCTCTCTAGTCTAGGGATCTTCAACTTTTTCGCTAAGGGGCCGATTTGGGATGCGTTGCTGTACAGAGCGCCAAAAATAAATAAAACAATACAAGTGTGGAAATGCCAAATAAATAAACCTCAATATTAGTTAAAATACAGAAATAGAAACTGAAGAATAAAAAGCAGGATGGATATTATACTGTATTTCTAAATTCAGTGTGTCGGTATAGTTTGTGATATTACAAAACAATTGTGACCCAGGAACCTCACCAGGTCCAGATCAAGGTACATAGGAAATTTCGCACAGCCACACAGGTCAGAAGACGAATTAGAATGGTAGACCTGATTATCGCAATGTGCAATAGTTATGACACAGAATAACAATATACACGAGAACGCAGATTTGTTTGTTTGTTTTTTAACATAATTTCACATACATAAAACAGTGGACTACGAATCGTAATGTTGGTGAAGACAATGTACACTAAATAATATAGTGAGAGAACCCGCGTTTGGATGCAGTTTTTTTTTCTTTTTTTTTTGTATCTTCGTTTGCGTTTTGGCGCGCCTGGCGGCACCGGTTTTTTTATGTGCGCTTATTTTTGACTTTGGTAGCGGCCAGACTTGTGTTACAATTAAAGCGTTACTTTTATCCAGTTATTTTATTTCAGTAACGAAGTAACGACTTGGTACTTTTCGAGAGAAGGAACGATTAACGTATTTTCAGTACTTTTTGATGAGTATCGAGTAATGGTACTCAGTTACATCTGGATAGGAACATGAATACAATAAAGCTACCCTTTTTGGTTTTCACCCATCTCGAGTCTGTGACTTTCACGGCAAAAGAGCACCCACAAGAAAACCATAAAGATACCCATGAAAACGTTAAAAAGCTAGACATCATTAACGACACGAAACAGTCGAAGGCGGCTACCGCTTCAGAAGAACGACACATCCAAAGAAACGGAAGAGTGACTCGTTAATTTTGAGCTAGTAACGCGTTCCTTTTGATATACTGTAAACGACTAAATTTTCGCGAGGACCTAATTTTCGCGAATTTCGCGGATCGCCTACAAACGCGAAAAATACTTCCCGCGAACAATTCGGGCAATATGTGAACGCTACGGAAGCTACATTCGATTCGCGAAAATTAGAACCCGCGAATAATTTCAAATTTCCAGCTTTGGCCCGATTCGCGAAAATTTGAGCCCGCGAAAATTAAGTCGTTTACAGTAATTGAGAAGTAACATGCTTAGTTGCTTTTAGATCGAGTAGCGAGTGCGTTATTTAGTCACTTTACTTCACTAACGTGTACATGTTGGGCCGGCAGGAACGCCACTGCGGGCCGAATATGGCCAGCAGGTCGGGGCTTGGAGACCCCTATTATAAGCCATTAAAGGGGTACTTCAACGAAATTTGAAATATTCCCGTCGTGTTCAAAAATAGGTTGAATATGATCCACAATATCCGTAAATGACAATCGCACGTTTGTATTTTGAGCCTGGTGGCTGTATTTTTCGTTATAAACGGCCCCCTCTGGCAAGCGCTCGGAGAAGGCCCAGCGGAGACCACGTGACATCCAACGCAATCGTGACGTAGGTCATCTCGGGACGAGCGAAGCTACGGCGAGGCTGACGTCGAGTGGATGGCCTAGTCGTTCCAGCCACCGAAGCGGCTGCTTTTGTACGAATTTTGAGTGACGGGTTAATCTTCTATAATCTTGTAAAGGGACAATAGCGACTTCTGCGACACACAAAAGGCATTCTCGGGAAGAGGGGAGTTCCTCCTTCCCCTCTTCTCTCGTCGTGGCCGGAGGCGAGACACTCACCGTCACGGCGTCACTATACTTCGTTTCAGCTTCCGTCCGAGCGCAGCCAAAGCTACATGTGGCCGGAGCCAATCACACGCCGGAAATAGGTCACACGATCTCGCCTGCACTTTTGTATCACTCCGCTGCGCCGCCGGTCGTCCGCGCCAACCGCGCTCGCCGAGTATTTCGTCTGCTACGGGTGTATCAAAGGTATCGTCTGCTACAGGTTTAAAGAGTGCCCTTTTACGTTCTGAAATTTAGTCACAGGGGATGTCAGTACGTAGGCTGGCCGCTGGTGTCTGTGTCCGAGTTTTCCACCTGTTCGGCATTTCGGCATAGTTTCGAGATGTATGTACACATTGCAAGGTGCCCGATGACCCGGCCGTTGATGTTTCCTTGTAATGTCTGGATATACCAGGGCTCGAGGCGCAGTCCTTTCCCCCAGCTTCTCGGCGTTCAATGTTATCGGCAGGTAAAGGGGTGCCCTGATTTCGCCGTGTATCAGTGAATTGTAGTGACCCGGACGCTTTTCTTGTTTACAACGTATTCGCGGCACGACGCGGCCGTAGTCTCCTGCCGAATTTGAAAGCAGACATTCATCACGACGCGCCTGACGCCCAAACGTGCCTTTGCAAAAGGACGTTTTGAAGCGACTCGGTGAGGAAAGCAACGAAGCACATAATTCGGCCATTACGGGAACGAAATCACACAGAAAAACCTAGCGCTGCAGCCGTGTTGCCAGCGGATGTACGTGTTTTTACTAAACCACATTCCTTTACATGTATTAATAAAATATAAACTTCAGATTTTTAGTTCCTTTAGTTGCAAATCATTCTCAGCAGTATACATCCGGAATATTGTGCAAGGTTTACGCACAAAACAGTTAAAAAAACAAAATACTTTTTCGGACTACTTTGAGGTGCGGAATGCTCTTCTCGAAGTTGCAAACCGTCCTTCATCCTTTGGCTGCGCTCGGACGGAAGCTGAAACGAAGTATAGCTGTCAAGGTTCCTAAACGGGCATTTCAAGCGAGGCGTTAGCGACATCCGCCAGGTGCTCTTTGCTAATCGTTTAATTCGTTTTAAAATTCTTTTTCGAGACTTTTTTAACGAGATGTTGGTGTGTTCGATGTGATACTGCTCCTTTGATCACATATAGACCAAAAAATGAGCGCCGAAATTTCGTTATAGTATCCCTTTAATCACCGTCTGCTCCCTGCAGTCAATGTCTACTGGGTCGTGGGAGGTGTTTTGAACATGCGCCATAACTTTCGTGTGTGTAATATTGACTCCGCGCATGCGTCCACAGCCCAGGCCGTGACTCGGCATTTTTCGCCTGAACGTTAAGCGCTGGAAATGCGCATTGGTCAGCTGCAAGAGAGTTATTACGTGGCGACTGCTACGTAAGCACCTTTCTTTGAACTAAACACGTATATGCTCGACAGAACTAGCGAAACGGCTTTGGTACTTAGCCGCGGAACTTATCGTGAATTAGTCTGTGAGACTTATTTTTCTATGGCTTTTTTAATTCGGTATTTTTGCGTGTATAAAGTTAGAGTGTTTGGTGCGTGTATGTGTGTGTATCTTTACCTTTTGTCTGTGTCATGATGCACCACCAGAAAGGAATGTTTGCTCTTGGTGGGCATCAATAAATAAACATAGTCTTCGTCCCTCCCGACAAACACCATCGATTTAATTTTTTATAAACGGTTATTGTGTTTATGTGTACGAGGCCCTACTAACGCCGAACGACCTTTACACTATAATGTTTTTGGTTGTCTTCATACTACGATGGACATTCGTGTTTATACTACACACAAAAAAAATGTAGATTTGTCGGTACGCACACACAAATCGCGGCCTAATGCGGACCGTCGCACACATCCACATACGCCCTCCACCACGACCACGCAAGAGTCCCCTAGCTTCGCAATGAATGGCTCGCAGAGTTCATTCAGAGATGCGCCGCCTCGCATTCGCCCCCTCCTCCTCCTCTTTTTTCTCTTCAATTTCCTGCGTTTTTCTTTTTTTCCCACTTTTCTAATCTTACACCCGCCTTTCCTGTCAGCTTTCCTCGATACTTTAGAAAGGATTTCACGGGGCGCCAGTCCTACCGAATTCCAGTGCCTAGTGGTCGACTCCGTATCATACCAGCGCACGTACGCGTACAGAGCCCCGTCGTTGCCCCACGTGGCGGCCAGCAGCGATTACCGGAACACCGCGGGGTCTTTGCTGGCGCTTCTGGAGCGGAAGAGAGCCGTAGATCTGCCGGCGGGGGGCGCAGTCGCCCGTCGATCCCAGCGCCGCGGGGGCCCGGCTCCCCGCTCGGCCGTTTTCTTTCAATTGGCACATCTATCACGGGCCGAAGGGACTGCGGGGAGTCCACGTAACCTGCTTGCTACGTGCTGGCGGCGATTTCTGATGTCCAACGCGGCTCGGTGTTTTTGGTCATCCCGGTGGCCGCGTCCTTTTGGGCCGTCAAAATGCCTCAGCAATGGGTCGAAACTGGAGGGCGACTCTTTCGGGTGCCGGGACTCCAGCAAGCGCTCGCTGCCTTCCGCTGGGCTTTGGATGCACGTGCACGCTCGAAGCCCCCGAGACGCCGAAACATTATTGCATGAAAGAAGCTCGCGTTAAATGTGGGACCCCCGAAAGACCTCCCTGTTCTTCTCATCGTGTCAGTAGCTATAGTAATTTATACATTTCTCCGTCTCGTACGTGCCCTACGCCCTCTTGAATGCTAACCCCCTCCCCCCCCCCCCCCCCCCTACAATTTCCTACGCAAAGTACATCACCCCAAAGGGCACACACCGCTGGAACTCTCACATAAATTATTACCACCTTCTCCCTTAGATTGAAAATAAACACCTGAATGAACCCCCAATTGATATATGAACGACTGGATACTTTTATAAGGAGTACCCACAGCTTGCACTGCACATTTGGAAGTTATGATATTACTCTTGCCACTTTTGATATGGACGGCTTCCCGGCAATCTGAAGGGACATTGCCCGGTGAGCGCGCTAAGTGTGGCGAGACCTATACATACATACGCAACTGCCTTGCGTGTCGTACAAAAGTATATTGGCTATGGCATCTGCCTTTCTCCAGTTAAAACGAAAGTATAGTGGCGAAGCCGAATTTTAGCTGTGCCTAACGAGTTAAAGAAGAGAGACTGCAGACATCACCTCCCGGTAGTTCCTAGCAGGTACCGGAGGGGTTATACGCAAGAACAGAAATAGGCGATTCCCAAGCACAATTTCGAAACTTTATTCACCTAATACCGCGTTTTAGTATTGCGTATAGAAGTAAACGGAAGCACTGTGCGTTAGAGTTGCGCGCTCCACGCTGCGGATCAGCGTCGTGCCATGCATGCGTCAATCCGAGACGCTGCTTTGGTTCCCGCGCTCGCGCAGGGTTGAACACGCAGTGCTAACGCAAACGCACAGTGCTTGCGTTTGCTCGTACACGGAATGCTAAAATTAAAAAAAAATCTTGAGTTTAGAAGCGCAGCATGGGCCACATCATTGAGCGTCCTGTATTCCTTGTTGCTGCCCTTAAGCAAACGTCAAAGAAGCCTCCGAGGCAATAAATTGGTGAACACATCGCTTTCCTGTCGGTGGTTCATGGAAGCGACGACGCAGCAGACTAACGTGCGTTCGTCTGCTAGAAGGTATAGGCCAATACCTCCTAGATAACGAAGCAATGGTGCTGAATGTTCCGTGTCACCCAAAATGGCAAACACGGGGCAAGGAATGAACACGAGTGTGACGTCAGTATTGGGCTAGGGCTCGGCTCCAATCAATGAGGAGACGAGTGCCAGCCGAACGCTGACGTAGCACTCGGATAGTACATCCAGCATGTCATTGCAGCCGGCTGACATTCGCAGTGTTCCAAACAGCGACTCTATTGAGTCACTGTTGAAGTTACGAGTAAGTACGTACAAAGACGTATCGTGTTTCAGCAAGTGTTAGATGAAGGACATAGTAGAGTAGGTTGTGAGGAGGAGCGCCTCGTATGTTTCCTTTTTCAGGAATTCATGATATTGTCTGCAGCCCTTCCTCAAGTTCTGCAAATACATTGGAAAAGTGGCCTCAAGCAACTCAAGTCGGGCGTCTTCAACATCGTCGTAGTAACGAGCGTCAGGAAACTTCTGGCGGAAGCGCTGGGTTGTGTTGCTAACGTCGTGAAGAACAAACCGTCGACAGATGTTCTTCATAAAGATGATGCTTGGGCCTGCAGCTGCAAATAAGACGCTGCAGGTGTGTCCAGCTTGGTCCTTAAAATACTCCAAGGCAGCAGTGACATCCGGGGATTCGACTTGAATGGCTCTTGCAACATTCATATTTTTTATGTTGTGAAGGAAGACGTGTTTACGGCTCACATATAGCACTGGCTTCACTGTCAGATCCTTCTGTGACTCGTATAGCTTCTTGATGTAGCGAGACAAAAATGTTCCCTTTGGGCCAATGTCGTGCGCCAACAATTCTGATCGTACGTTCTTGAGGACGTGGCATGGGTCAAAACTCACGAAGAGAAGTCTGTTCGAGTCACAGAGTTTCCACTCTGTATATGAGGATGCCGTCTCCAAGAAGTCTCATAGCATTTACGTTTAGCTTGTGGTTGTCGGTCACCAGCCCCAGAATCTTGAATCCGCAGTCTTCCACATGTATCATCACAAGGACCATCAGTTTGTGAAGTTGTGAACCAGTTAACCCCTTAGTAAAAAATAAATAAATAGGCTACTGGAATTTGATATGATATGAACAAACCACTTATGAAAAAGAGAGAAGGGAGTTAGCCAACACGAGACCGCCGTCCTCTTCTTCCATGCCGATATCTCGTTGTCCAAAGAAGCAGTCCTGCTGCTTCTGGTACTGCAACTTTTCTTTAAGTATCATCTCGTCAACGACAAATGAGCACAGCCTTAATTGTGGTGCCTTCAAAGCTTCAGCTTCAGTTCTCAAAGAAGCTTCAATTAGCCTGCTAAAGCTTGTCTCACCACTGTGATATCCAAAGTAATTTGTGATGATCTTTCGGCAAGGGAGCTTCAAGAGCATATCCCCTCGAGTGTGCTCATAAGCTCTCGTAGATAAGTGCATCAAGAGAACAGAGTGACGAATTGTCTCTTTTGACCAATCAGCCTTTTCTTTTTGAAGTTGTGTATTTGCTCAAGCAGAAATAACGCTGAAGGTTAATTTCCTGCAGCTCTTTCCCTTATGTAGGCAAGCTCTGCTGTGCGGGACTCCTCATTAACTTTTTTCAGTCTCTGTTTGTACTTATCCACGGTCTGCTGCAGTCTGAGGACCTGGCTCCTTGGGTCCCTCTCTTTTCGCTTCCACTTCTCTTTTTCAGCGGCGAGAAATCTAGACGCTCACCTTGCAGACTTTCATCACATGTGCGGGTCTGGTGCCGAACATCGGGTGCCTGGAGCAGGTTCGTGTTTTCAGGGGCTGCTGTGTCCGAGGAACCGTACTTTTCCGTCTATGCCTGTGGCTATGTCGATACAGAACACAGCATGACTTCCGAGGTAGCTGCGACAGTCGCGTGATCACCTATCGAGAGTTCGGCCGAATAACAAGGTAGTTTAACTGGGCATGCCATGCTTGTCTAATTTCTCCTTTTTGTCTGGTGTGGGTGGCTTTCAAAGACAGAGGGAGCTGCGCCTTTTCTGAGTCACCGCTTTTGCCTTCTATAAAAATGACGACTGCATAGCTTTGTGTAAGGTCGACGTCAAATTCGGCTCCTTTTGTCTAGTCGGATAGCAACAAGCCACTTTTCTCTTAGATGAATATCAGCGGGGAGTTCCTAAAACGATAACCCTTCTGACTTCTTCTCTTAGTCCAATCTGCATCGGGGCACAGAACAGCAGGCCATTTCAAGAAAAAGTTTCCCAAGCCACACAAATGTTATATGAACGTTCACAGGACATCCTTGGAGCGTTAGGACATTCTATGCACATTCACGGGACTAAGTGTGCTAATAGGTTCGTGGCGACGTGAACGCAGATCACACCGAACGGCCGAGCACAAACCGCGCAAACCGTGACAAAGCAAAGGATGCTAATCCCGTCAGATGATGATGATCATGAACCTTAGCGGTCGCCACAAGTGCTGCGTCGACGGCTCCTAGATGGCGCTTTGCCACGAACAGAAAGTATACAGGAGGCGCTGGTAGCGCTTAGTAGCGCTCAACGAAACGAAAGGGCACGTGGAGCGAAAGCTCGCGCTGCAGAACCCAGGATCCTAGGTTCAATCCCCCCCCCCCCCCCCTGCTCCTTTCGATCTGGATGAGCATCGTACAGCGTGCGGTAGTGTGTCACTACTGCGTGATGCACGTTAAAGACTCCAGGCTAGCAGTTGTACTGCACTGGCTAAATGTCTCATCTGCAGCTAGGAAACTCGCCGCCCGTTGAGGCAGACCATGTTCCAGGCTTTATAAACATACACACAACCAAATTTGTTTCTTTTTAACGAAATGAACCAGCGGAGCACGTGGCCTCGCCAGAGCCGTGTATGGGAGAGATTGGTCATACATTGTTTTGAATAGGCGAGCCCCTCAGGGCCAATCACGGTAAACCACAGGCCGCGAAACAGCCCCCATACTCTATTTCACCCTATGGTGTACCGCAGGAAAGGCTACATGCGCAAGAATTGCTCTAGGGCACATCTCGGCGGCACAAGCTCTCGTGCACTAAGGGCAGCTGCCAACGCCATGAGCTTGCGCTTCTAGCCTTCGCTGCGGTGCAACATAAGTTGAAACGGAGTATAGGGAGTATTCACTGGACGCCATATTTGTGAGTGCTGTTTAGAGCGCATGCTCCGAACAAACGAGCTCACATCAATAGGCTGCTAAGACCGCTACTCTTGATGGTGCGGAATACATGTTGTAAAAGAACTGTGGAAGCTCGCCATCAGCACGCGCTCAGCATTCGCGCACACAGCTATGGCCGCCAGTGAATACTCCCTATTGGCGACGTGAGCGATCGAAAGCGTCGCTGTGGTCGGCCCACCACAATGGACCTCTTGGCGAATATGTGCTGCCACCTAGACACGCGAATCGGTTCGAGACTAGGTGACTGGAAAACAACGCGCGCCCAAGGCCTCTCCAACCCGTTCCACACCCAAAACGTCAGCTACATCCTGTTCACCCATTGAGGCGATGTGACCTAGATACGGCTCCCCCAAGCTCACCTTTGTCCCCATCGTGCGTAATCTTCCGCCCCGAGGTCGACACAACGAAACCGCTCAAAGGCGAGAAATGCAAGATGGCGGATTGTTTGGAACTAGATGCTCTCGAACCCAGGCGCATGAAATACTCTGCGCATGCGCACCGCGTATTTCTAAAAAGGTCCAGTGGCCGAATGCTGACAATGACGTCAGCAAAGGATGTCTCATCGACGAAAATAAGAGGAATGTAAGAACTTCAGTTTTGACGGTGTTGGCAGTGTTGCTTTGAGAGCGCTATGATTTCAGGCTTCCACCATACCCATTACAAACACCATCGAACTTGTTTTTCACAAGGTAATGACGTCACGAAAAGTAACCGAACGAGGGCGCCACCGAAATATCTCGAGCTCTAAAAATGCGACTCGACTAATTTAAGCCGTTTTAGCGTCGCTCGAGTAAGAAGGTATAACTCTTGGCGACTGAAAACTTGACGCACGTGAGGTTCTCGTCACGTCCATATTCAACGGTAGAATAAACGAACGTGCACTCCAAACCAGAACCGACTTGCTTGAAACAGCGTCTCAGCTGAGGCTGGGGGAAAGAAAGCACTGCCAAAGGCATCGCACGAGCCGAGCAGAATTCAAGACGCTCGCGTGCCCCACCCTTTGCAATGTTTTCTTTCAGCCAGTCTCAACTGAGACGCTGTTCTAGCAAGCCGGCCCAGAGCAAACTGTCACCGAGACGCCGAGATTGAACGCTTCTCTTTCACGCTTTAAATGTAGTTTTCAATATTTGGACGTCGCGGTCTGCTGATTGGTCGACGCCGTGCCGCATATTTAGTTTACGCTCTAACCGCGGAGGGAGCATTCGGCGCTGGCGGCGGCCTTTGCTCCGCCCATTGGCCAAACTCTCCCAATATATGGCTCTGGGTCTCTCCAGAGCCGTTTATACTGAGAGAGTTTGGCCAATGCGCGGAGCGTGGTGCCCACTATACTCCGTTTCACCTTATGTTGTACCGCAGCGAAGGCTAGGAGCGCGAGCTCATTGCGTTGGCAGCTGCCCTTGGTGCACGAGAGCTTGTGCCGCCGAGATGTGCCCTAGAGCAAGGAGCTCGCGCTTGTAGCCTTTCCTGCGGTACAACACAAGGTGAAACAGAGTATAGAGTCAGCGAATTTCGCGATAACACAAAATGGCGTTACTTCTTTGTCGTGTTTATTCCTGAGAAATCGCATAAATTTCCTATGAGTCAGAGCCACAAAATGGTGGACAGAAGTAGTCATCTCCCGGTTATCAGACTACGCTGCTGTGGTGCCGGGCTGTCAAAATCTCCTTAAAGGGGTCATGAAACGATTTTCCTACTTCTTCCCCCTCAGCTTTAATCCTCAACTCAAATGCGAATTGTGAAATCACGTCGCCGTGACATTCTTCGGCACCGGTGCGATGACTCCTAGCTTCCACCGTGCTTTTTATGCACACCATCGAACTTGTCATTCCCCAGTTACGATAAGTTCTGTCAGGGCACTCATTGGCCACGAACGCGAATCCGAATATTCGTCGACGGATTTATTGTTGACGAGCGCACGCGTCTGAGTTACGCAGCGCTCGTGTCCAATGCGTGAACTGGGCTCGGCTGACGTCAGTTTGGCACCGCTGACGCGCTTTGGGAACCGCGGATGTATCATAGTGAAAAGGCGGAGAGCTTTCGAAAGAAAGAAGGTACAAAATTGTCCGCTATATTTTCAAATGCTCGTACCGAAAAGCTGGCTGTTGACTTTCTACCCTCTTTCTTTTTGCCAACTAAACGATATGCGGTTAGTAAAGTCCCAATTTAAGATCATTTATCCCAGCCCAAAATTCGTTTCATGGCTCCTTTAAGAAGGCCAAACTGTCTGAGTATAGACGGCTCTGGGTCTCGCTAGAGTTCCTGCATAGGCTCAATACGGGAGCCAGAGTTGCGCGTTCATCTCCATAGCGCCGTCTTTCCTGCACGGCATGTTGACCCCGCTCGTCACGTAACTGAATTCGGCGAATAGCGGTGCCGCGCGTTCGAGGCGCCCGGCGCGCTCAAAAGCAGGGGAACGTACGCCGGGGCGCGTGCAACGTCTACTTTCCTGCACGGAACTTGATCCGGCTCCTCACGTGATCGGATCTCGGCGAATATCGGCGCGGCGGCACGTGGAAAACAGACGCGCAACTCTGGCTCCCGTAGGGAGCCTATACAGGACCTCTAGGCCTCCCTAGAGTTCCTGTATAGACCCTTTTCATGTTTACAAACATGAACTGCCTCCTGCGTCCCAAGCAACTTCCGGTCGCTCCGTCTTTGAAAGTATGTCGAGCTTGCCTATGTCGCCAGTGCTAGAAAGCATAAACGCTACACGCACATCAAAGTTGGAGATTTAACGAGGGCCCTCGGCTGGTCAATTTAACGTCTTGGAGGAGGCAAGTTGGTTTACAAGAGTATTCGAAAATATTTATCATATCTGGGGGTTCTGCGTTCTTTTGGCGTTCACCTGGAGAATTGGTGGTTAAACGTTTCATCAACATTTCAAACAGCGGTGTTAGGGTGGGCTTTGTTCATACTTTTTATGAACCGGAAGTTCTCTGGGACGTCAAAGACTAGAACAACTCCTGGTGGCGTTTGCCATGAAAAGGGTCTATAGGCTCCCTACGGGAGCCAGAGTTGCGCGTTCACGCATGGCATGTGGATCCAGCTCCTCACGTGACTGAATTCGGCGAATAGCAGCGCCGCGCGTTCGAGAGCCGGGGAACGTACGCCGGGGCGCGTGCAACGTCTACTTTGCTGCACGACACTTGATACGGCTCCTCACGTGATCGGATCTCGGCGAATAGCGGCGAGGGCGGCACGCGGCATGTGGAATCAAACGCGCAACTCTGGCTCCCGTAGGGAGCCTATACATAGGTTGCACTGACGTAATTTGGTCCTCCTTTCTGGTGGCCGAACTTCCTCGAGCGTAGCCTTTACTGTGCATATTCTACGAGCAGTACACGAGCATCGCGAGCGAGCGGAAACGAGTGAGCACAGCTTCATTACACTTCGTTTCACTTTATCTGCGAGCGAAGCCAAAGCTAGAAGCGCGAGACCAGCGCTTTTTGCGTTTCTGCCCAGCTCGCGCGCTCGAGCAAAGCCTGAAGGCACGGAGCTTTCATGCTCGCGCTTCCAGCTTTGCCTTCGCTCGCACATAAGGTGAAACGAAGTAGGTTTTGGCCACCAGAAAGGAGGAATAATATGACGTCACGTGCAACCCATGTATACAGGAACTCTAGGCCTCCCGTACCTGTGACGCCATCTGCCAGGAGAAACGGTCTATCTCGTGTCGCGAGTTGCGCATGCACATAGCTAAGCCAAACACTCAGTGGCTGTTCTTACTGTGCGCAACCCCTGATAGCTGATCAACGCTGGCCATAAATTTGCAACATAACAGCGTTTCTTTTTTTTTTTTACAGTGGAGCTGTTAAGGGCTACGTTCCCCAGGATCGTGTACGTGGATGTCGACACAAACCTGCCTGGACAGCTACCGCCATCTATAAGCGACGGCGGCAAGCACACAACCAGTATGGTTTCCGCCGTCACTCGTAGATGGCGGCAATCTTTCCAGCTATAATAGAAGAATGGATAGTTGGGCTCGTTGGTGGGAATTTATCGTAGGAAACAGCGCGAAAAACAGACAACGACGAAGAAGAAGCACACAGTGTATCGAGTACAGCTCCGCTGGTCTTCCTTCTTCACGAGAGTGGGAAGGCTGAACGTTTTTTTCTTTCTTGGTAGTGTTTTTTTCAATAGCGTAAACAGATTTATCTGTTTCCAAAGGTTAAAGTTGTAAAAGTGACCACCACTCGCAGGGATGTCACTCTTCATACTAAATAGATGTGTAGTGTCATGGCAAGTGTGTCCGTTTTGTAGACTGAATAAATAAAATGTCTTCCTTTTTCGCTGTTTTTTTTTTTTTTTTTTTTAATATATTCTGGAAAATATATTTTCGCATCTCAAAATAGAGAAGAAAAAAATTGCGAGTGTCACGCGATGAATAATAATAAAAAAATCGGTTAAGCTCGAGATCCATGTTTTGTGCTTCGTAGTAATCAATCACCTATCGGGGGTACGTATCGGGGGTACGTGTCGGGGGTTGCTCCCCGAGCGCGAACAGCCGTTGACTGCTTGGCTTAGCTACGCGCGTGTGTGTATCGCGACACCAGATTCTTCCGGCAGATGTCGCAACAGGTACAGAGCGCGACACTGTTAGCGCGAACAAGCGATCGCCGGTTTTTCCAGTTTTTCTTTTTAAAACCAAGGGATGTCATCCAAGTTATTATAGCTACGGAAAAAGTTTATATAGTTCTATAATGTACGCGATAAAATTTCGTGCTCGCTAATACTATTTAGAAGTAAAATGCAAAAATTCACCGATGTCGTGTTCGCGCTAACAGTGTCGCGATGTGTACGCGTGGCCACGCGCTCCGCTGGTTATTTTCGTATCGTTGAGCACTGTACCATTTAAAACGCGCTAGAGGCATCAGGCATTAAGCCCCAGTTAGATATCCCGTGGACAATGACAAGAAATCTTCAACTTTCTCCAGAGACCTATCCAGAAGCCACCGTCAAAACACAACACTACCCCGGTAGGGACCTTGACAGATGACCCAGCTACGCGTAGTCGTCGAGCAGGTGAGCCTGAATCTCGTTGATTCTTGTACAATGTTTTGCTGAAGACTGCGCACTGCCGCGAGCTGAATCGTGCACATCTCAGACTGAACCGCACTCGCCCAAGGCGGGCTAGTTGACAGTTATTCAGACTGCGAAGACAGTGAAAGAGGTAATACGCTCGATTTGATTACAGAGTTCTCGAAGACATTGCGATCGCTGTGGCCTCTGGTGGGGTTGTCGGTGAAAGCTGTAATTCGATGGAGCAGGAGAGATTCATCTCGGGCAAATTATATATCTTTATTTTTTTATGCATGTGTGTGTATTTTGTCCTTGCGTTCGGGGAGGCGGTACGCCGTTTGATAACGGATGACGAGATTGGCATTGCGTTCGAGTCTGCACCGCGGAATTAGGTAGGCGGACTGGGTGTCGCTCGCACGCAGCGGCGCGGAGATGAGTTTTGGGAGGGCTTCAGAGTACTGCTCGAAGGGTTGTTTCCTTCTGAAGGACGTCTGTTGATTGAAAAGCGCCACTGTGTAAGGCTGCTGTAGGCTTTGATGATTCGTCGGTTTTAAGCGATGTCTTGACATTATTGTGTGTCGTCCCTTTCATCCTTGTGTAATGATCTTGTAATTTGTTCCGCGACGTGTGTTCACATACGCGTTTGCTTTTGAATGCTGTTGGAGTTTGGTTTTATCGTGGGAACACTGACCCCTTTTGAAGGTTGTGTTATTAGTTAGATACAAGATAAACATGATCCAGAAGCTCCTCCAACATTATCATCCCCGACAGCGAGTGTTCCTTAGCAAGCAAATAGTCCACTACCGAAGCGCAAGTCGCGCTGATTTCTGGGAGATAAGCGTAGACTGCTCACCCACAAAAAAAAAAAAAAAAAAAAAAAACGAAAAAACAATCGGGATGAAAAAAATATAAAACAACAACAACAGAACTTTGTCCGAGCAGGCCCAGCCCTCGTGCGTTCTGAGCCGCGCCAATGTCTTTCTCTTCCGCGGGCCCACACCGTCCATCATGGCACGACTACTGCCTTTCATAGGATGACTCGCGAAGTGACTCGATGCCGAGGCTGGTACGGGGTGATGATGTATGTGGCACATTTTTAATTTTAATATGTATCCCGACTGTAACTACTCTTTCTGCTTAGTTTAAAATATAAAAATAAAAATAAAGTGAAGTAATGGGCACGGTAGGCGGCATCTTCTCGGAGGTGGTGACAACGCTATATCGCGTGTTCCAGAGCGATTTTCACAACTTCAGTATTCAGGAATAAATGAATCAGGCCCCAAACCTGAGAGATGGCGCCACGCCTCAAGAGTGAGGTAAGTGTCAGGACGGCATAATGGGAGTCGTAAAGACAAAGGGAAGCTCAAATAGAAAATCCTGCCCATTTCACAGTCACGAGTTCGTGGTTCTAATAACGTTCTTCGACAAGCAGGACATGAGGCATGGAGACTGCGCCGCTTTTGTTGCATGGCGCAAACTTTTCGACCAAAGGTTTTCGACTTGGACGCCATAGCTACAGTTTTTTCTCGAACGTTAAATTGATAAGGAGATGACGAAGGAGGATTCTCTGTACGAGATACATCCATATATTAGCGGAAGGGTCAACACCCTTCCGCTACCAAGAACTGAATCGCAGCTCGCTGATCCGCCTCGGACGAATTCCCAGTCACACCGGCCATGTTGTCAATGGAGTCCAACACGATCCAACATGCGAGGAGAATGAACGCCTAGTCGCTTGTACATAGGGCTGCGGTTAGGACGATAACTGCAACCTCACCAAGCCATTCGTGCTTTCCTCCAAGTGACGCGGCACAAGCGGGTTTCATTTGATCATGTTCGTACTTTTCAAAGATGTCCTTAAATATACCACTGCTTCCTCTCCCTAAAAAGAAGAGAGATTCGTTAAAACTGCCTGAAACTGTCTTCGGTGTTCTTATGGCGTCTGTGTAATTGAAGTGTCGAGGGGCGCTTGGGCTGCTAATATTTTGTTACTCTAGGTCTTCCCAATGCGAGGCGCTTTAAATGGAGCTTCGGTGGCGCACGCTGCGACCGTTGCTTTCACCGGTGCAGGAGAGCACAATCGAGGTCGCACGCAATCACGCATTGATCTGCGATGTTGCGAAATACTATATCTCGTTCGTAATATTCCGACTCTTCCTTTTTTTTTAACATTGTACGTATTTGGTTTTGCCGATCAAATTTCTTGGGGTGATAATCGTTTATTGGAAAAAGGCCTCGCCGCCATTGCTGCTTGAAAAGAAAGGCTCGTAAACGAACTCGTGGGTTTGGAATTAGCGATACACTTCCGCTATACTGAAGGTGTATAGTCTATAAAACAGCGTCCGTTTGGGAGTGCGGTATACAATTTACAAAGAACTGGCGGCGACTCGCGCAATTTTAGCCCGCGTGCAGAGGGCTTTCGATGTAGTATAACGCGTTGCCCAGTTAACGAGTAGGACGGTTTAATTTATCTGGGGGACCCAGGATTTTCCCTGCGAGATGCAACAGCGGCGCGTCTAAGGCGACGCATGAGCGTGGCGTAACTGAGCGCAGCGCCGCCGTAACTTTTCCCAAAAGCAGCATGTGCGTTCTCGCTTACGCAACGTGTGCGGCGTCTCTTTTCTGTTACGCTAAGCCGTTGTCGCCGTCTTTAACGTCCAATTTATTGCAGATGACTACGCCCACATCGTGTTCGCGAAAAATATTTATTGCTGGAGAGCCAGACTCTCTTTCCTCTTTGCCTGTTCTCTGTTTCTTTCTTGACTACTTCACGGGTGCGACTTAACGGTGACCGTATTAATTAAAAGGGAGCCGCGCCGAAATATTGGCGGTCGTTGATTTACTTCAAAATCGGTTTCACGCGCCAGTAGCCACGGCTAACGTGCCTCTTGATCTGTTGCCAAGTGATAATAATAAGTAGACGCAATTACAAGAAGTTTGATGGTGCGCAATGAACGTTGCAGCGTATAGGAACTTTAAGCAAACCGTTACCGTACTACCGTTACCGTAGGCCCGATTGCGTTGGCGCGACCACGTACCGTTCAAATCCTGCAAAATTGGGGACTCGTACCTTGGTACCGGTGCTCGGGTGGAGCACACACCGGTGACAAAAGTTGGCGGTTATAGATAGTCGATAAGAATGGTGGCGAGATAAAGTGAAAAAAATAAAAATAAAACATCATCAACAAAGGATCGGCAAAAACCGGTTGCTGATACTCAGGGACAGCCTGACTCTGGGACAGCCAAAGCGTTTCTTGGCAATGATGTCAAAGCAAGGGGGGTATTTGAGCTCGCGTACCCTGGACAGCGATTAACGGTGCACCGATCAAATTCATGCGCGTGTCCTCTTTATTTCATCTGATATGCCATGAAAAGCTGCCACTGAGTGGCGAGCACCGGTATCGTGCTCACGGAGACATGACCTCCGAGACTTTTCGTGCGCTCTGCTGCTGCGGCCTTTCCGAACGCTCGGCTTCTTTTCCGACGTCAAGTTTTCGACTCCCTGCACTCACTGGCACACACAGGCATTCGAGCAACTCATCGGCTGCTCACTGAACGCTTCGTATGGTCTGGAATCAACAAAGAAGTGCGAAATTGAACCCGCTCTTGCTTATCTTGCTAGCAGTGCAGGGTTCACCGTTGTACAGCAGCACCTACCATATACTCTTTCAAAACCGACGAAAAGTTTTGACGCAGTACACATAAACAACGTTGGTCTCCTTCGGCTATCTGATGTAAATTCGTACTTATACTGACAAGCCGTTCTGAAGCATTTTCCATCCCCAACATCTCAGCCGAAACCATCGCAAGAACGTTTGTCGCGGGCAGGGTTGTTCGATTCGGGGTGCCTTGATTAGTCACCACGGACCGAGGCAGGCAGCTCGAGTCTGCTCTGCTGCGAGAGCTCATGAAGCTACTCGGCTGCTCACGCATTCGCACGTCAGCATATCACCCCATGAATAACGGCATCGTAGAGAGATTCCACCGCACTCTGAAGGCGCCTCTCACGGCAGATGATGACCTTGACCACTGAACCGTCTATCTCCCCTTGGTCCTAGAAGGGCACCAAACAGCTCCTAAAAAAGACCTAAGTTGGAGTCCTGCGCCCAACTGGCATGCGGCGTACCCCTTCGTCTTCCAGGCGAATTCACCTACCTTTCTGACCGAACTCTCACTAGCGTCCCCATAAGTTACGCCACACAACTTGCAACGGCCATGCGTGCCCTCCGTACAGCGCGTCCGCGACCACAGCAGCGCAAATCGGCATACGTTTCTGATGAACTCGTCCATTGCACACATGTATTCATCCGCCACGACGCGAGCCAAAAATATTTACAACACCATTACGACGGCCCATTTCGAATCATTGAGCCCCACACAAAGTATATTTCCCTCCATTTAAATGGAGGAAAAGACACCGCCCCAATCGATCGCCTGAAGTCACCTCACCTTGGCTGCGTCTTTAGCTCTTACTCTAAAACTACAAAGCGTAACCCTGCAACCACTCTGCTTGCCTTATCACCCCGCACTACTTTTGCACAGACTGTTTTCTGTCGAAGGTCAGAGAGACATCGCCCTCGATGCTCCGTCAGGTGGGCGCCCATAACAACGCAATACGGCCCCCTCTACCGACCTGGTTGATGGAGGGGGAATACTTGTAGCAGCCGACTACTTACGATGGAAAAAGAGAAGCACGAGCAAAGTCGAGTTCGGACACCAAGCTCAGAACAGCAATAGCTCCCGAGCACATCGGACATGTGTAAATAAAATTAGTGTAAATAAAATTAGGAGGAAACACAGTTTTCCCTCAATGCTGATGGAAGGATATTATAAGGGAACCTGTTTCATCGTGAATAATATCTGAGTTTGAGAGGAAGAAATTGCAACGCTTCGCTTCGAGGCTCGTTTCTCTATAACTGTGAGTTTATATTTTAGTAGCATAATGTTTTCGATTTCGTTCCCTCAAAGATAAGATCCAAGTGATAAACCGCTTTCTTTTCTCACTGCTTCTCCTCTTAACGTCCCGGTTTATAAGCTTTAAATCGTAAATTAATAGCGAAGTTAAAAAAAAAACAATTTGCAATGAAGTATTTAATTGGCAGTGTATTACTAAAACAGCACACGATTAAGTTTTTTTTTTTTTTGTCGTTTTCTCTATTCCGACATGACGGTCAGCCTTTGCCCGCCGCTGTTTTAAATTAAGATAAAGATGTCATCGCGTGAGTCCATCAACATCTAAAGCCACGTTTATTAAAAAAATAAAAAAAAGGTTGCTGATATAATTATTATACTCATTATATCTTTCATTTATTTCTTTATTGAGTCAGATTCCATCAACACGATTTTTAAAGAGCCAGCCTCCTGTAAACTCTGATCGGAGTCTTCCCTTTTTTTTTAAAGCAACTTTAAAGTGACCACTTTGGGGAGGTCAGTTTTTCGAAAGGAGTGGCAGAAGAAAAACGAAATTGGTATGCCAATTAACCGTCCCGTAATTAATTTTGCCGTTGTTGTACATTTCTCGTGTGATCACGGGTGACCCCCATACCCGTCCCCCTCCTTTGGTTTTTTTTCTGTTTTTTTTTTATATATATTTTTAGGTTGTATGGGGTGGTGTTACACCCCGTGGACTCGCGCGGTGCGCTCGTTCATTAATCACGTTAAAATGTAGTGAGCAGACACTCCTTACACCAACGCTTGTTTAGTTTTTTTTTTTTTTTTCTTTTGCTGCTGATCAAAAGGATTTTTTTTTTTCTATGCGCGGGGCTTAAAGGGATGGTGAACCGAAATTTGGTTTTCAGAGAACAATTATGCAGGAGCTGTAGGCGGGACGCTACAATCCCTACAACAATACTCGTAAGGCGATATCTCGAATCGACGGCCGTATTTTTGGAAAAAAAAAGTCGAGATGGAATGAGGCCAACGAGGCGCGTGACGTCAACATATCTCGTTTCCTCCTCTCTTCGTTTCGCCCCCTTAAGGCGGCTAGTCGGAGAAGACGCGAGGCCGTTCCCCCTCCTTCTCGACTCTTCTCGGAGAAACAAGACGTGAACATATCTGTCAAATGCTCCTCCTTTTGTTTTTTTTAAGTATGGTCATCCGTTCGAGGTATCGCTGTATGAGTGATGTTTTGGTGTTTGTAGCATCCCGGTCCACACTTTTGCCGCCGTGTTTTATGGAATCCAGATTTCGGTTCAGCATCCCTTTAAACGACGAGAAGGATTAGTGGAGCAGATAATCTCGGTGAATTTCTCTCTTTCTCTCTCTGGTCATGTTAAAGGAGCTGTGCAACGATATTCAATTGGAATGTTTTTCACTTTACACGAGCTTACTGGCACTAGTGGGACTCAAGGATACTCGCATGCAATGCCACTGGCCAAGAAACTCCTTTGTTGCGGTGTAATTTCAAGGACAAAAGCGATCATTTTCATTCAATCTCTCCTTTGCAAAATTCGATGACGTAACGCGGGGATCGCAGTACACCCATATGACGATATTTGAATGCGGTTCATAGATTGGACCCGAGCATTGCGTGGGCACTCGATTTAGGCTCGTGATAATTGATAGCTCGAGAAGCATTCGAGTAGTGGCCCGTGTCCAATCGCTGCAACGACGACAATAGCCGAGCCATAACAATGTCTGGAACTCAGCGCGTGTCCTGTGCTTTGCCAACCCCAGCGCGTGGCTATGATCAACATTGGCGGCATATAATCGGCTCCAGATCACGTGGCCGCTTGTTCTGGCTGCGAGTTGAGGGCGTGAACGCTGCTCGTTTTTCTTTAATTTTTTTTCTGGGACTTCTAATGCGTCGGGTGAAAAACGAAGGCGTGTTTCATAGGTCATTAACGTCAGGGATCCGTTCTAAGCGGTATTTGCGCAAAGTAAAAAAATTGTTGCATAGCCCCTTTAAACTTGTCGCGTTGCCGCCGCGTCGGCATCGCCGGCGTTATCGGCTCGGCAATGTTGTGAAATAAAAAGAATTTTTTTTTGTTCATTAACAACATAAAAAAACTGTGTGTGTGTGTGTGTGTGTGTGTGTGTGTGTGTGTGTGTGTGTGCGTGTGTGCGTGTGTGCGTGTGTGCGTGTGTGCGTCTGTGTGTGTGTGTGTGTGTGTGTGTGTGTGTGTGTGTGTGTGTGCGTGTGTGCGTGTGTGCGTGTGTGCGTGTGTGCGTGTGTGTGTGTGTGTGTGTGTGTGTGTGTGTGTGTGTGTGTGTGTGTGTGTGTGAGAGACGTTCGAAAACTTAGGTTGTATAAAGCACGCGTTCCAAAACATGCGAATATTTGGTGATTTGATGATTACAGTCGTTGACAGCTCAAAAAAGCGTGGTACAGAGCGCGACACTGTTAGCGCGAACAAGCGATCGCCGGTTTTTTCAGCTTTACTCTTTACGACCAAGGGATGTCATTCAAGTTATTCTTGCAACGGAAAGAGCTCATTTAGTTCTGTAATGTAAGCGATAAAATTTCGTGCTCGCTAATACTATATAGAAGTAAAATGCGAAAATGCGCCGATGTCGTGTTCGCGCTAACAGTGTCGCGATGTGTACGTGGCCAGTCCCGAAAATTTGATTATCGCTTCGTAACGAATGAGATTGCAGCGTGGGCAGATAAGAACATCCAGCGGCGATTCGGAAAGCAAGGAGCGTGGATGCATAAGAGGCCGCGCTCGACCTTTCCCAAGATGTCGGTGCCTGTATATAAAGCCTAACAAAGGGTTAAAAGGTTAAAATCCGCGAACTGAAACAGGACGAAAAAAAGACACGTACGACAAGGACGAGCGCCAACTTCCAACTGATTACTTTTAATCGATATGTACCACTTAGCCCCAACCAAAGTTTTATTGCTAATAAAGGGGTTTACGAGGTGTTCCCACTCCTCAATTCAATGAAATGGATTAAAGTCTTTTTTAGATCAGTGTACTTGATCGATTACCTTGTAGCTCGCGTGAGATTGATCAACAACGACAAAAAACGATGCATGTTGTCCGGCGTGCCACGCGACACGTGTGCTAGTCAGCCATCCGGCTTTTGTGACCGTTCCATTGCGAAAGCAGGCGCGCCTCCAAGCAACTGTCCACTATAGACGTTTCGCGAGTGCGGCCTCTGGGTGCTGCCATCTTGGTGTGGGGGAGATCGTCTGATAGTCAAGCACTGCTGAGGCGTACCCACGTCCCCAGCGACACTTAACTATCAGACAATCTACCCACACCAGGAGCAAGATGGCGGCGCCCAGAGGCCGTACTTGCAAGAGTCTATAGACCTTTCCAGTAATCGCGTTCTGTGCGCTGCCATCTTTACTGGGCTGTGAAACGCGTTCTGGGCGTGCGCAGTTGCTCTCTTGCACGAAATATGAGACGCCGCGCATGCGTCCACAGCCTGGTGACTCAGCATTTTTTGCCCGAGTGATGAGTGCTGGAAGAGGTCTCTACTCACTGACAGCAGGACGTGGTTGCCTTTCGGCGTGCTCTGCATGCACGCGCACGCTCGAGGTTCGCGAGACGCTGCCGAAGCACTATCGAAGGTACGAGGCTTGCGCCGAGGAAAAGACAACTGAAAGACCATCCAGCCGTTGTCATCCTGTTAGTGAGTATAAAAAAACCTACTCGCACATGCACCACAACGCTACCCCAGCACCGTTAGTCAGGGCGATCGAAATGGCGCTGACCTTGGTGAAGCAGCGCTCTGACTACAAGCTAGCCTTCATCCACTGCTCAGGCCTCTTCTCACCAAAACCTTAGAACTAGCCTTAATCCGGTGTCACACTGCTTATGCGTCATACAAAAGACAGTCTGCATACAAATTCGAACGCGAGTCATCGCGTGATCCCTGCTTCGAATGCCGCATGCCAAATGAGTTCAAGGAGAAAACTTGGCACGCGGCATTCGAACCGTGGATATTGCGAGGACTTGTGTTTGCAGACTGTCTTTTGTATGATGAACGAGCAGCTGTGACCCAGGCTTTAGGAATGCAGCGCTGATACAGCACTGCGACCGTGCTACGTTATGCTCAAGTTACGTACTTGAGCGTAACTTAGCTAAGGTAAGTACTAGGAACAGTTACGCCGCGTTCCTATAGTTTCGATTTATCGCTGCGATGTATATACGCGCATGTGTGAACCTGCCTTTAAACTCAACTGTACACAATACACTTGCGCTTTTAACGTGGTACGGACTTTGGCTAGGTGCTCAGCATTTCACGAAGCCTGATAAGTGAAGCCTGATAAGCGTGGCCGCAAAGCGCGATGCTAATTGGTTGACGGGGGTGGTCACGTGACCAGAGGGGTAGGCGAGGAGGAGCTCGATCACCTGTGCACAGTGAAAGAGAGGAACTCGAGAGTGTGGAAGGCTCTGGAAGATCGCCATGCTTATTGGCCCTGCGTACGTGAAACTCGGAGTATCGCCGCTAAACGTTTGTGGTGCTAGAACAATCCACGTATGCAACACAATCAATTGGCTAGCGATTTTCCGTATTTTTGTTTTCCAATCGTGCTTTCTCTATATCGTGAAAGAGAAAGATCAAGGGCTTAATTAACATTTTACACAGAGCAAAACACGAAATATAGAGGTATACGCAGTCATATCCGTTTGCCCTTCCGCATTGCTTTCCTAACAGATAGCTAGCTTGGGTTACATTACAAAAAAACGTTATTACGAAAGGACTCCCCGCGCGTTCAATTTGGCTCTAAACACTGATTGGCTCTTATTCTTATTTAACGGGCGAGAAGAAAACTAAAAAAAAAAAAAAAGGCTTCCGGTGTAGCCTTTTTTTTCCCCTCTACTCGCGGTTTATTGTGACGGAGTACGAAAGGTCACACCCTCCGGGAGCGTACTACGTGGTATCCTCTACCCCGTTCACCCTCTACGTTGACAGTGCAGTGGGAGCTGGGTACTAGCCAGTCCTATCAACAGCCTACCTATCATCACCTGGCCTCGCTCCCTGCGCGGGGGTATATGTAGGAGCCTGATCACGTGGCGAAAGGTCGACGTATGACTCGTCCAACCAGCACGTGTACCTCCACCGCGCTGCCAGCTTAGGGGCGAATGTAGCGGGACCCGTGCTCCACCGCTTACGCCGTGTAATGGCCGCTCTCCTCAACAGACAACCAGAATCGTAAGGGGGCGCCGTCGGTCACGGACAGTTATGAATGTGGAGATTCCGGTAGGCTATTCGTTTGCGGGGCATGCAGGTGTTCACTCTTTTGTTTTCTTGCGCGGTTCGTCCGTGTTTACGTCCCCCCATTACTTTCTTTTCGCCTCAGCTGCGAGCGCGGTAAAGGGTATAAGAGCTGTATGCACACGTCTTTAAGCGAGTTGCTTCGGGCGGTGAACTGGCGGCCTTGTTGCGTGGAACGACACTGCAGCTTGTACCTTCTCCTATTTTTATTGTATCCCTATTTTTGTATCCCTATTTTTTTTTTTTTTTTTTTTTACAGCGGAGCTGTTAAGGACTTGTTTCCCCTAGAGCCACTAAATAAAGCTACGCTTTCAGAGTACCGAAACTCCCAAACTACGCGTCTGAAGCGCGTCAGGCGCCGCCATCTTGGGTCCGCGGGCAGATGGAGGAGCGACTGTAGCTGAGCCAAGCCGAGCTCTAGCCGTCGCCTGCGCCAGCTGCCGTAGCCGCAACTGTGGCAGCGAATCAAAGCGTGTTGTTCGAATCTCGACATAAGGAGGAAAAAGTGCATGCTGAGCGACAGACTTCAGCGTGCGCGCGCTGTAAACAGTAAAACGGCAACAGGCAGCGGATCGCTGGACCCAAGATGGTGGCGTTGAAAAAACGAGATGATGATGATGATAGCGACTCACGTGACTGCCGCTGTCCAATGATGCCGGAGCGAACCAGAATATTGTTGGATAGAGCGACTGTATTGTCGGCAAAACGCCAAAGAAAAGGAATGCGGTACTCTGAAAGCGTTGCTTATTTAGTGACTAGTTTCCCGAGGATCGTGTCCCCCGCCAAGAAATGAAGAGATCGAATTCTGGACACCTACCGCCATCTATGAGCGACGGCGGCGAGCCACGTATCTGGTTGCCGCCATCGCTCATAGATGGCGGCAGCCTTTCCACTCTGGCTTGCCGACTAGTGACCGGCCATTACTTTCTATTGTACGGCCTCCCTCCGCTGGTCCTTCTTCTTCACCAGAGTGGGAAGGCTGAAAATGTTTTCTTTCTTTCATGCTACAAAGCAGGCAGAAATGGTATAACTTTCCGCGGTAGGACGGTACAATAGTCCCTTCTGAAAAATTGCGCGCCATTTATGCGCTCTCTTGAAAAATACGCTCGAGTTATCTGAAAACGCCATTGTTTTGAGCAGGGGCCGTGAGTTGGTCTTGGCCAAGAAGGTTGCGTCGGCATTCGACTTCGACTCGGGTTCAATCACACGCCTCGTGGCCAAGAAATGAAGACCGCCAATGGTGCTTCAGGGGGTCTCGTCAAAGGGTCTATATTTTGTTCAGCTAGCGAAATCACATTGCACGTCATTAGTTGCTCTAGTTGGGAATTTTTAGAGCGCAGCTTTTAGGCGACCGTTTCCGGGTTTAAAGGGGTCGCCATCCCCAGCGGCGTAACCGTGCGTTGCATTATGGAACGCTTCCCCGCTAAATTTAGAGGAGAAGTTTTCCCGCTACATTTAGCGGGGAAAATTTTCGCTAAATTTCCCGTTAAGTTTAGCGGGGAAATTTTCGCTAAATTTCCCCGCTAAATTTTCGCTAAATTTAGCGAAGATTTCCCGCTAAACGGGAGGGGCGCAGAAGGGGAGGAGGGGAGGGGAAGTGGGGGCATACCCTCCCCTTCGTACTTTACACACCTCCTCAAGAGCTGCGCTCTAATTCGGCAGTACAGAGAATTGTAAACGTCTTTCATTTTTGTTGTTTCGTTTTGTAATCATAATTAAGACGAATTTGAAGACCTTTGTGAAAGCAATGGAGCAACTTCCATTTTCTACTTTTGGGAGATGGAAAGATAGCCGAAATTCAAGTTTAGAAGCTTCGATATTTTAACTTACTTAATTTCCGTCACGTAAGCAATCAGAAGAGGCTGAGAAGTGCGCAAACGATCGAGAATTTTCAATGAGCTGGTGCCTCCTTGACGAATAACAGAAATAACGTTGCTCGCGTGCATTGCAAAAGCAATTTATAGGCAAATATTTTTAATCATGTTATTTTGTTGCTGGTCGATGACGCACATGCATAAAGTTGTTCCGCAGTATGGTGGCAGAAATTATTTCTTGAATGGTGGTAGTCGTGAACTATACGCCATAGCGAAAGGTATTCCTATGGATCGTTAATTGGTATCTTCCATACCTACGCAAAAAGCTGCTCTGGGCAATGAAGAACGAGGATGGAGCGATCTGGCAGCACTGTAGGCGTTGGCGTAGTCTATATAGGCTGTACGCTTGAATGATGACGTTGGAAACCTAAGGTTTTGACCTGACGACAACGACACCTCGGGCTACCCCCTTATAAGCTAACAGGAGTGTTGATCGATGTGTAAAGTACAGTGTTGATGCCCATGGCGTGTTACGAGTAGGATGGTCAACTAAGCGTACTTCTGAGTCGTCCAAGATCGAGCACGGCAGATTGGCCAATCACTCAAGTGGCGCGAAGCATTGCAATTTAACGAAGCACCCCCTTCTGGCGGTGCACTCTCCCCTTACGCAATGAGAGACGCGTCCGACCTATTACGGTGGTACCTATCCTCGCCACCCAAAACCACCTAGAAGAGAAGATCTACGCGTGACGTCATTGTAAGTGAACCGCTCGACCCGCCCCAAGCGGCAAGTACACTGAAGCTCAACGAGAGCCGTCGCAAAGCGGCAGACGCGTGCGTCTTGGCATCGCCGCGAGCTAGGGGGCGCTGCTTGGACCCACTAGTGATGACGTGGTGGTATATGGCGCCACCTCGCCATCTGCGTCAAACAACAACAACGGATTGCGTATAATGAGTGGCTTACGGGGAGTGCGCCAACTGGCCATCCGTCTTAGCCATCTTGCGAAGAGGCACAGCGGCTTGCCTTTATACCGCGAAAGTCGAAACCAGGTTGCTGTTTCTTTTTTTTTTTTAGTTTGTACTGAGGGATGCGTGAAACCGCGGTCGATCCATTTCGGCCTTCACGCCAACGGTAGAAAGGGTTGGCGGTTCCGATGAAACACCCTAGAAAGTTTTCTTTTATTTTATTTTTTTTTCTTAATCGACGAGGTAGGTGCAGCCGAGTGGGCTGACCGTATGAATTCGCTCGAAGGGCTTATTGGACTGTGTGATATGTGGTTTGACGAGTGCGGCTATATTCCCAGCTGCTAAGGCCCAATGGCGGTCCAAGGCGAAACGCAACGGGGATTAGCGTCGTTAAAGGTAAGCTGATTGGAGGTGGGAACAAAGGACATTCGAGAGGTGTTTTGTTAACGACTTTGAACGGTGAGGTCGCTGCGGTTTATTACTATACTGTCTGCGAATCACGTGGAAGGAGAGTGACTGCATGAAGATTAACTCTAGTCTTCGGAGCGGCATTGCCCTGTGATATGACTCGTTATACGGCGGATTGAGTAGAATTACCGTGGGATGTTAGACCTTGAAGGGATATACGATTGGCCACGAGAAGCGACCGCTACGTGCATGGCAGCTCGTCACTCAATGACCGAATTTCGCTACACAAACCTGAGTTCCAGGAATGCACGAGAGTATTCATTCTTTTGGAGGTTAATTATGAAGACGCAA
The DNA here is from genome assembly GCA_013358835.2 of Ixodes persulcatus. NCBI lineage: Eukaryota > Metazoa > Arthropoda > Arachnida > Ixodida > Ixodidae > Ixodes > Ixodes persulcatus. Next base: position 703,859 of record JABSTQ010009319.1, on the reverse strand, counting down.
TGCATGTCGTACAGCCCTTGGAGTTTTCATTGAGAGCGCTGGAGATTCTTATTAAAATCGAGAAATATGACCGTTTGGACTGTTTTGAGTGCGTGTTGAGACATTTTTGAAAATAAAATATTTAGAAAACCAACGTGACAAAACGTTCTATCGTACGTACTAGGGGTGCCTCTAATCTTAGTTTTAAGACAATGATGAGAAAATTAAATATTGTTGCATTCGCGTATTTGTGCAAATAAACACGCCCTGTTAATTTTATTTTCAACTTGTCAAACGAGATAACGACACTAGTACTAAATGCCTCAAACCGGAGATTTTATTGTTGTTGTTTTTCTCTCGAGCTCGAATTCGACCGCGGTGACTGGTGGCTCGGGGATCGGTAGCACGTGTAGCGAAAGCTAGCGCTGCAAAGCCCACTGATCGTGGATCCAATCCCTCGCTCCTTTCCGTTTCCATCTGGATGAGCACCGTACCGGCGTGCTGTCATGTATCACTACTGCGTGATGCATGTTAAAGACATCAGACTGGCAGCGATATACTGTACTGGCTTTCATCTCCAACGAAGACACCAGGCTCTCTCGGGGCTGACTAACTTCCCGCTGTCTAAACATACACTCAACAGAACCGCAATTGATGGTTCCGTTGGTGTGCACTTCTTGAACGTTACAAAAAAAGAATAACTAACGTGCCCATTAGTGACAAACCCGAGGTTCTGCAACTTTTCCGCGAAGCAGCCATGCGAAGATCGCAAAAACGAGGCCCGTTCCAATAGGCCTCACTGACCCAGCTGCAACCTTGATACATTCACTGATTCACCACGGGCGGCATGAAGCCAGAAAACGAGTCAGTGTATTGTCATTGCTTCTGTGTTTTTATTTTTTTTTTTTGTCTCCTCCTTTACAAGTGCTCGCTCAACCAGATGCCTGCTCGCGTTTTCTGTCCAAGGTATCATTGGTGATGTGCCTGGGAACTATACTTTGTCGCTTGCCTCAGCCTTTTTCTCTATCTCCCTTTCATTTGTCTTTGCTCGTTGCTCTTTTTGTTTGTTTGTTTGTCTCGCTTTGGAGCATTGGCGAACCCGCTCAATTAACATCGGAACTCACACACGCCCGTCCGACTTACCGTAGTCGCGTCGGCCGCTTTTGTTCCACTTTGTTTCGTGTTCATCAATTTGACGGTCGCGGGAGATTACGTCCAAGTGGGAAGGCACGTGTGGAGCGACGACCCAGGTGTGGGCATGCACCAGTTCATTTCGCGTCAAAGCCGCTTTCCAACGCCGGCTGTCAAAAGTAATTTTGCTCGGACTACTTGAGCGTCTACTTGTTAACCGATATGACTATCGCAACTTTTCCATTAAATATTATTTCTTAAACTACCCCCCCCCCCAAAAAAAAAAAAAAAAAAAAAAAACATTACGAAATAATCCTTGGAGAAGGGGAACGATAGGGACAAAGGACAAACATAAATCTCCAAACACAGCTAAGTGACTGGTGAGCGGACCAGGCGGATTTTTTCGGTCGCTCACCAGTCACTTAGCTGTGTTTGGAGATTTATGTTTGTCCTTTGTCCCTCTCGTTCCCTTCTCCAGGGATTATTTTCGTCATTATTGTCCAGCTCGCTTGCACCTTTGCATTTAATTGCATTATAATTATAAAAAAAAAAAATGTTGTATTAAAGTAAAATAAAGCCTTTGGCAAGGTAACTTGATGAAAGCCCAACACAAAAGCGAAATGCCAAATAGAGTCGGACGACTGAAACTATAATATAGGATTCCACATGGGATCTTAGCGCTGTAAAGTCGGCCGGAAAAATCATCTGCACATGGAAAGCTGAAACTTCCACCACATATGCATTTTTATGGTGCATTTTACGTGGTGAAATTCGAAGGCGTGGCTTACTTCTTGGGAAAAAGTGAGACCAACTCACTTGCCAGCGTGATCGGCTAACGTGTTCGCAGACGACCAAGTAGGCGATGGCTCGAACTTGTGGCGCCATCTCGCGAGAGGCGTAGCGATCGGCGACAAGGGTGCGCCGCGCCTGCTCGCAGTTGGAATATACGATAACTCTAGAGGAAGTGCGTTATTTCTCTAGGGCAGGACAGGGGGTTTCGAAACTAGGATTTGCGGGGTCAAATACCAAGAGATGAATGCAACGCGCATTATACGCGGGGAGTGAATTGAAACGCCAAATCATGGCACTAAAAGGCCTCAGAATTTTTTTTTAAACAATCTAATTGGGACACGCGTGCTAAAAAATTAATTTTACGCGAAAAAAAAAAGTTAGATAAATATTGACGGCGCGAGACGCGATTCAGTCGTTAGTCACCTCCTTTCCACTTGTTTGCTTTCTCGGCATTTCGGCCACGTAGGGGAGAGCTGGATCGGCTTGGCCATCACGTTGAGGTGGAGAGAGTGTATGACCATTTCGTTGAAGTGGAAAGAGTGTATGACAATGTCGTTGAGGTGCAAAGAGTGTGTGACCATTCCGTGACGTCATGAACTTTGCGCACAAAATTTAAATCTCTGGCCGTCACTATTGCTCTAAATATCTTTTTTTCGCATCAAATTAATTTTTTTTTTGACACGCGTGTCCCACCCAGACTGTATAAATATTTTGTTCAAGGGCCTTTTAAGGAATTCAATAGGCTTGGCCACCTAAGACCATCACGCGAAAAGGCTGACTTTTTCACGGCCCTATAGGATTCACTGAGACCGGTGAAGCAAAGCGTTTTCAAAAAGTAGAGCTTACGAAGAAAAGATTGGAAGAATGGTGGCTAAAATCCAGGGACGGATAGGCGTTAAATTTTATTTAACTGATATAAACATTCTTTAATCTGGAGCTAAGGTAGCGCAAGTTACCACCCGATTCAAAGGGAACAGTCGCCGTGCGTCTATCCATCCATTCAGTCATCTGCGAACACGGGTCGAGGGCATTACGTGACTTTTTTTGATTCCCAGCCATAAAAAGTTTGAACGGTCCTTGCACCCCCATGGGGTGCACGTGACCCTGTCACGTGCGAGTTGGGTGGTTGGTTGTATGGGATGTGGACGTGGCGTTGCGTTGGCTTCCATCCGGTAATTTTTTACGAGAGCGAAGCGAAGTCGACGCTGGCGAGGCCGTGGCGGCGAGGCCCCGAGGAGCAGACGACGAACCACGATCAGCTCGTCGCGGTCCGTCGTGCGCTCATTAGGTTTTACGTTTTTACCTAACAAAACTCGAAGAGACGACGCGGTGCTCGATGTGTCAGCTGAGGCAAGACCGGCAAGCCGTGCGAGACCCTGATGGCCGGACGATGGTCTACGGCGAGAGGACGAGCCGAGCCGCTGAGCAGTTTGAGTAAAGGGAAGTGTGTGGCATTGCCGAGACCAAGATGGGGCTTTGCAGTGTGAACGGCTGCAGAAACCCAAAAGCGAATCTTCTTGCGATTCTTGCGAATCGTCTGCTTCTTGCGTAAGAGTTGCGGTGACGTCAGAACGACTCCGAGATCTGATTGAAGGATAGTGGGTAGACCTCAAAAGGAAGCTGCCTCGAGGTCTACGACCCCTGCAAAAGAAGCAGACGAACTGGCGATCCGCCTGGGAGTTGGAACGCTGCGTGCGACGACGGCAGCGACACTCGCGTTCACTCGTCCCTTTTTGCCGGGACTTCTAGCACCAACCGCCAGGATCGCGAGATCCGAGAGCATAACACTCTGGCATCTGTGACGTCATTAGTTGCCCCATCGGGACCACTTTTCACGTATGCGAGCGGGACAGGACGCTAAACATACCACACGTAGACCCGTTCAAGGCACCGTATACCTCAGCGTATAAATACGCGCGAGCGCACGAGCGAAATAGGTAGCCTTAGCGACGCCAGGAAGGCCTAACGATGCCTCATTAAAAAGAAACTCCCCGTATATCGTGGAGTCGAGCAACTTGCATAACCTCCGTGAACAAGATTTGGGCGGTACCCGAAGTTGCGGGACGTCCACCGTCAGCGCGTGTATTCTGACTCTGGCGATAACATCTATAATACACTGGCTCATCATTGAGTTCCACGCGCGGAGCACGTCTCCAACAGAGCTGCAGCACACTCGCTCCGACATCCCGTGTGTTTTTTCCGGCCGGTTTATTGGTCGAGACGCAGTGACGTCATGAATTCGGGGCACCCTATTGGTCCAGACGGCCATTCGTCTCAGCTGCGGTCCACGTCACGGTAAAAGCGAAGTCTGTTGGACTACGTCGTAATTAGGCCTAGGCGACTCCTGTGTGCGACTATGGGGCCGAGCGAAAATTATAGTGTTTTATCTAATGTCGGATAACTTATGGCTTCCCTGATGCAGCGTGCTTGGCTCCGCAGGTGGGGACGCGAGGACGTGTTGGCGTGCATAATCGCCAGAATGAAGGCGCTATCAGCGATAGTTTGGAAAAAGATTGATGGAATAATTAATCGAAACATTAAAGGAAAGTCGGTCCCGCATACCTCTTAGCTTTCAGGGTATTGAGGTGACGATCGCTCCTGCGCATAGAGGCTATCAGTTCTGTTTGCTTAGGAATGTAATCTTCGAGGGCTATAGCAGACAATTTTGGGATTGTCGTCTGCTTTAATACCTCATTGAGCATTGCCTTCTTGTTCAGATTGCGCTACTAAATCTGGCTTAATGAGTTTCGTGTTCGGTTCAGATTTATTCGGTCGTGTTTTGTTTCTTTTTGCTTTCTCCAGCTGGTCATTAAGTCAAAGTAAATGAGTGGAGCCGAATATGTTGACATATCCCAGTCCTGTTTAATAGAGCTGCTCGCCTTTTCTATAGGGGTAATGACATCTTGTTAGGTTTTTCCGCGATGTTTCTCAAGGCGCATATATGCATAGCACGTGCGTTGATGTTTATCGGTTTTTAATGTACAGCGCGTTTGCGAGAAATTTGAGCAGCCTTTTTGTTTTTTTAGTGCGGATGTGTACTCCGCATCGCAGAACGCCCCATGTCTGCCCAAAATGTGGCATTGAGCGGTTTGAACCGGACGCCAGAGTTTCAGAATTTATCGATGACTGTTTCAAAAGCCATCCTACTTGCACTCATTAGAAGTAATAAAAGTATTTGTAATATATTACTTTTTTCGGCAGAAAACTTTGTCGTCTTGAAAATCTGAAGTAATTGGAAAAGTAAATTGGTTACCTTTTTCAATTAACTGACAATTACTTTTCCTGTCAAGTAATCAAGACTACTTGAATACTTTTTAACCAAGAGTAACTGTAATTCTAATAAATTAATATTTTTGTCCGAGTTTACCTGTGCAAGGTTGAGTTTTATAAGCAGATTTTGGAACTTTTCAGGTAGAAAACGGCGGCGAAAAAAAGCTCGCGAATACACGTAGATGGATGGCGTCTGCTACCGGGAACGAATTCATTTTTCTCGATGAAAAGTTTCCAGATATCGGTCATAACGTTTTGTATTATAGATTACGATAAGTTCGTAGCAAGTCTGAACCGCTAGCGCTACATTTGGGCTGGGACTGAGCGATTGGCGATGCACCGTTTATTTCTGCGGTCAGAAGGAAATTGTTCTTTTTATAGAGCGCAGCTCTTAGGCGCCCGTTTCCGGCTTGAGCAGCGTCGCCGTCGGCGTCGGCGTAACCGCGTGGTGCATTATGGGACGTTTCTCGTGATGACGTCACCGCGCGTTGCATTATGGGTAAATCCCCCACTAAATTTAGCGGAAACATTTCCCCGCTAAATTTAGTGAAAAACTTTCCCCACTAAATGTAGCGGAAAAAATTCCCCGCTAAATTTAGACGCAATAATTTTTTCCGCTAAATTTAGCGGGAAATTTAGCGACAAATTTTCCGCTAAATGGGAGGCGAGCAGGAGAGGAGTGGAAGGGTACGGATGAAAAGAAGGTGCATACCCTCCTCTCATCCTCCTCCTGCCCCTCCTTCTCCTCAAGAGCTGCGCTCTAATTCGGCGTTACAGGGGATTGTAAACGTCTTTCATTTTTTTTCCTTACCATCAGTCGGTGCAACTCACGTTAGCCCAGTCACGCCAACGAAAGACAAACACACCTGGCCGCAAAATAACACATTTGTGAACAAGCGGTGTTCCAGAAGGTCGTCGAAAAACAAACATCATTGTTTTTTTGTTTTTTTGCGTTAAGATTTATTATTGTGATAAATGAATTCACGCACTGCACACTATTTTGTCTAACAAAGCACATTTCCCTGTGAGAAAACGACGTGCCGTGAACTCTGACTGCGTTTAAGTACGATTTCATTCAAAACTCAGCGTTGACTTATATTGTCCGTGATAGTAAGCCCAGTCAAATACAATAAATAGCGACGAGTTCCTGGTGAAAAAAAAGAGAGTTCATAAAGTAAAATGTATAAAAAAAATTAGACGGTCGGGTTTAGGCAGAGTAGGGTCAGTGTGTTTTGAGGTATAGTGACACTGATTTACGCTATAGACGAAAACCTTGCCAGTGCAGTACGACTGCTATCCTGGGGTCCTCAACGTGCGTCGCGCAGCAGAAATACTCGCCTCCACACGCCGGGATGCTCATCTATATCGAATGGGGTAGTGGTGGTGGCGATGCAACCTGTAGTATCTCTGGATTCAGCGGCGCGAGCTTTTTCTTCAGATGCGCCGAGCTGCCGGCGCGTTGATACACCCGGACACCGATCCGATGGAGTTTCTAGCCAGAAATAATGTGGCATCTTTAAACATCGATTGTGAAATGCGAACAAAAAAAGATACTCCCTTTAAAATGCTGTGCACACAAAACACACTCAGGCAGGCAACACTAATATATTTGAACTCTACGTGTGCTGCTGTCGATACCTTTCCCCCGCCCCTCGCACGGGTGCGACGAGGCTATTCTTCTCATTTTTCAGACACAGCCCGCGGGCCCGCGCTTGCGCTTTCCTTAATTAATCGTTTTACACCGATTCAAATTACACCGTAAGAAAAATGACGTTCGCGTTTTTTTATCGCGTCAGAGGTCAACAGCCTTCAGCGCATCAAAAGGACCGTCTATAGATGAGACTCCGTCGTGGTCGTTGCCCGAGGCGCGAAACCGCGACTTTCTCCTTAAAGATGGGCAGCGTACGCCGTTAATGAGAAACGACGCCACACGCCTCGGAGGGTTCCTAAAGTATGTCCAGCAGTTCTTTCAACTACGCATGTAGCCAAGGGGCGAAAAAGACTCCCCCCCCCCCCCCCTACCCCCTTCCCCAGTGCTGGCTGCCTGCAAGCCCTCAAAGCTATGATTACATGTCACAACCTCGCAAAAATGTTGTTGTGAACGTTCATTGTATGCTAATATGTACGCTACACGTGTAACAATAGCGAGTTTAATATTGAGCAGCGTTGGCGGTAACCGGTTACAAGTAACGACGTTATAGATAACCCGTTACTTTTTTCGGTATCGTAGTAACGTACTCGCCACATTTCAAAACAGTAACGAATAAAGTGTTTGCGCTACTTATCTTGAGTAGTGGGCCCAAACCTTCCCGAAAATTGCCAAAACTTAAAAAGAAAAACTTAATTTGTCTGTGTGTGTGTGTTTCTAGCCGCCAAGTTCATGAGTTCTGGCACTCACTCCACACCTTCACGGTAGTGATGCAAAACTATCGATAAATCGACTATCGATACTATCGATAGTTTTGGAAAAAACTATCGATAGTATCGCAGAGCTATCGATAGTCGACTATCGATAGTACTATCGATAGTTTTGCAATACTAGAGCGAACGCAGTTGCCGCACCGCCGCTTGCCTCCCTTCCTCCTCTCTTCGCCCAAACTCCCGTCTTCGTCATCACTGAAATCTGAACCAAAGTTGGGATGGTAAGTGCTTGGGCTAGTTGGTGTCCCATTTGAAAAAAATTAAAGCGAGAAAAAGAGAAGAGGGAGCGACGTGAACTACTAATGTGGGAAAACTATCGATATTAAACCGTCGACAGTACTATCGATAGGTTTACGATTGTCGACTTTCGATAGTTTTCCGATAGTCGATTAACGATAATTTTTCGATAGTCGACTATAGATAGTACTGTCAATAATTTTTCGATAGTCGACTATCGATAGTACTATCGATAGTTTTTCGATAGTCGACAATCGATAGTACTATCGATAGTTTTTCGATAGTCGACTATCGATAGTACTATCGATAGTTTTTTTTACTACTGATAGTCAGATTTCCGTCGAGTATCGATACTATCAATAGTTCTGCGTTACTAGAGCGAACACAGTTGCCGCACTGCCGCTCGCCTCCCTTCCTCCTCTCTTCACCCAAAATCCCGTCTTCGTCATCACTGAAAGCTGAACCAAAGTTGGGATGGTAAGTGCTTGGGCTAGTTGGTGTCCCATTTGAAAAAATAAAGCGAGAAAAAGAGAAGAGGAGAAGAGTACTGTCGACAGTACTATCGATAGTTTTCCGATAGTCGATTAACGATAATTTTCCGATAGACGACTATCGGTAGTACTATCGATAGTTTTTCGATAGTCGACTATCGATAGTCGACTATCGATAGTACTATCGATAGTTTTCGATTGTCGACTATCGATAGTACTATCGATAGTTTTTTGATAGTACTATCGATAGTTTTTTGATAGTCGACTATCGATAGTTTTTCGATAGTCGACTATCGATAGTTTTTCGATAGTCGACTATCGATAGTTTTTCTATAGTCGACTATCGATAGTTTTTCGATAGTCGACTATCGATAGTACTATCGATAGTTTTTCGATAGTCGACTATCGATAGTACTATCGATAGTTTTTTTTACTACTGATAGTCAGATTTCCGTCGAGTATCGATACTATCAATAGTTCTGCGTTACTAGAGCGAACACAGTTGCCGCACTGCCGCTCGCCTCCCTTCCTCCTCTCTTCACCCAAAATCCCGTCTTCGTCATCACTGAAAGCTGAACCAAAGTTGGGATGGTAAGTGCTTGGGCTAGTTGGTGTCCCATTTGAAAAAATAAAGCGAGAAAAAGAGAAGAGGAGAAGAGTACTGTCGACAGTACTAGTACTATCGATAGTTTTCCGATAGTCGATTAACGATAATTTTCCGATAGACGACTATCGGTAGTACTATCGATAGTTTTTCGATAGTCGACTATCGATAGTCGACTATCGATAGTACTATCGATAGTTTTCGATTGTCGACTATCGATAGTACTATCGATAGTTTTTTGATAGTACTATCGATAGTTTTTTGATAGTCGACTATCGATAGTTTTTCGATAGTCGACTATCGATAGTACTATCGATAGTTTTTTTTACTACTGATAGTCAGATTTCCGTCGAGTATCGATACTATCAATAGTTCTGCGTTACTAGAGCGAACACAGTTGCCGCACTGCCGCTCGCCTCCCTTCCTCCTCTCTTCACCCAAAATCCCGTCTTCGTCATCACTGAAAGCTGAACCAAAGTTGGGATGGTAAGTGCTTGGGCTAGTTGGTGTCCCATTTGAAAAAATAAAGCGAGAAAAAGAGAAGAGGAGAAGAGTACTGTCGACAGTACTATCGATAGTTTTCCGATAGTCGATTAACGATAATTTTCCGATAGACGACTATCGGTAGTACTATCGATAGTTTTTCGATAGTCGACTATCGATAGTCGACTATCGATAGTACTATCGATAGTTTTCGATTGTCGACTATCGATAGTACTATCGATAGTTTTTTGATAGTACTATCGATAGTTTTTTGATAGTCGACTATCGATAGTTTTTCGATAGTCGACTATCGGTAGTTTTTCGATAGTCGACTATCGATAGTTTTTCTATAGTCGACTATCGATAGTTTTTCGATAGTCGACTATCGATAGTTCGATAGTACTATCGATAGTTTTTCGATAGTCGACTATCGATAGTACTATCGATAGTTTTTTTTACTACTGATAGTCAGATTTCCGTCGAGTATCGATACTATCAATAGTTCTGCGTTACTAGAGCGAACACAGTTGCCGCACTGCCGCTCGCCTCCCTTCCTCCTCTCTTCACCCAAAATCCCGTCTTCGTCATCACTGAAAGCTGAACCAAAGTTGGGATGGTAAGTGCTTGGGCTAGTTGGTGTCCCATTTGAAAAAATAAAGCGAGAAAAAGAGAAGAGGAGAAGAGTACTGTCGACAGTACTATCGATAGTTTTCCGATAGTCGATTAACGATAATTTTCCGATAGACGACTATCGGTAGTACTATCGATAGTTTTTCGATAGTCGACTATCGATAGTCGACTATCGATAGTACTATCGATAGTTTTCGATTGTCGACTATCGATAGTACTATCGATAGTTTTTTGATAGTACTATCGATAGTTTTTTGATAGTCGACTATCGATAGTTTTTCGATAGTCGACTATCGATAGTTTTTCGATAGTTGACTATTGATAGTACTATCGATAGTTTTTCGGTAGTCGACTATCGATAGTACTATCGATAGTATTTTTACTATCGATAGTTAGATTTTTGGCGACTATCGATACTGTCGATAGTACTTTCGGTAGTTTTGCACTACTACTTCACGGTCATAACCGCAGAAAAACTCTAACACAATTATGCTAAGTGTCTGCATGGTCATAAAGTTTCTTGAAACAAGGCGCTTAAGTATACCTGTAAGGTCAAGACAGTAAATAGTTTAAATTCATAAAAGAAAACCCAACGCAAAAATAACGTGCGTTAATTTTCATTGGTAACGCATTCCTTTTATTTTGAGGTAACGTAGGTCTGTGACGCGTTTTTTTTATTTGCAACAACGTACTTCGTTACTTTTTTCGGTAACGCCTACAACAATGGTAATGAGCAGTGGTTCTCAAGCATTGATGATACGCGGACCCCTTGTGAATCGGCGGATATGATGGAGGACCCTGTTCGAGGCGAGGGGAAGGAAACGTTATGGTTTAATTATAAAAGTGATTTAATAAATGGATTCAACTAAAGGCTAGTGGGAAGTAGACTTTTCTTATTGACATATGCACGAGAAAACACACCCGTAAATTGGAACGTTTCTTCTCAATCTGAGAAAAGGTGACTTTTATTGCTGGGCTTGACTGACGAAGCAGGGCTACGCGGACCCCTAGAATGCCCTCGCACCCCAAAGGGTCCGCAGACCCCCGTTTGAAAACTACTGGTTTAGAGTAGCCTAAAACTTCGCCTACGCAAAAAAGCAACAAACAAAATTACTGGATAGTGGCGACGATGCTGTATTTCTTGGCGTACGAAAATTTTTTAAACACACTATTATATAACTCGCCAATGATTCGTAGAATCATTCGTTTTTTTTTTCTTGCTGTCTCACAATAACGAAAAAAGAAGGAACAAAACAAAACTTGCCAGCCCCCCCTCCCCCCCACCCTTTTCTTTTAAGGAGTGACTGTAACAGATAAACACGAAAAAGCGGCACTCGCTTCTTTACCGCGATGGTGTGGTCAAATAAAGTCAAAATGTGTTTTTATTTTCATGCAAGTTGTTTTGTCATAAGACATTTATTCAGGCAGGGGTCACAAAGTTTTAAAAGAAAACTCTTAAAGGGTAATAAAGGTATAAGGGGTTATTGGGTAATTAGGGTATAATGGGCTATAATGGGTTAGTAGCGATCAATAGTTAGCCCAGCATTTAACGTCAACCAAAGACTGTAAATCAACGTGAAGTTACACAAAGTAAAGGAGCAATTGTGCTACATCCATGATAATCACGAAACGATATAAAACAAATCGAAAGGCAAGGAAAAGAGGACATTATACATTTCCAATAGTCAAGAACAAAAAAGCTATCGATAAAAAAAAAAGAAGAGGAAAAACTTTTATAATAGTTACGACAAGATGTAGTGCTGTGTACATCTCTTTGATAAAGTCTCCTTACATTTCTTTGTCTTCCAGTGATGTTCCGCCATTCTTAAAATGTGTCTCAAGACAGTTTTTTTGTTTTTCTTTTTGTTATAATTTTGTTGAATTGTTTGTGTTGTGTCATCATGTCCGAATCGAATGTCATGTGTCGGTTAACTGTGACGTCACTCTTGAACCTATAGATAGCGCGGCTGCTATCAGTATAAAAGCAGCCTGAGTGTGCCTACGGGTTGTTGTATTCTTGGCATCATCGAATAAACATGCAAGCTGCCGAAACTGCGTACTTCCCTAGAGGCTAAAACAGTTTGAAAGGTCTCTGTTCCAGAATTGTCAAGTTTAACGCAAAATCTATGTTGGCTCTCGCTCCAGTTTGCAGTTCGGGCTGAAATCGCTATCGTGATCGTGCACGTGGTCACAAAAAGTCGTGAAGCGCAGATTGGAATGTTCACATAAGGACGCCATTTAGAGGCAGAAGCGAGGTAGAGGGGCTTAGATCGATAAACTGGCAGCTGAATGTGACCCACACATTCAGCTGCCACGCATTTAAAAAGCTGTACAATGATAGTTTTCCTTATAGAACCGTAAAACTGTGTAAAAAATTGCGCAAGCCATGGATGACGAAAGAGTTGTTTGCACAAAGTGCATAAGAAAACCGGCATGTACCAGCGCTTTTTAAATACAAGAGACTCCGAAGACCTAAGAGCCTTCAAAAGGTATTGTAACCAACTAACTGGCTTGTTAAGACGCGCGAAGTCCGCATTCTACACAACCCTCTTTACAAGAGATGATAATAAAACTTCTCGCATACTCTGGGAAAGGGTAAATAAGGTCTTGCGTCCTCTCCACGAGCGTCAAATATTAGATAATATAAACTGCGGAGACGACCATTTGTCCGGTTGTGCTTTGGCGAATGCATTTAACAATTATTTTGTTAGCCAATCAAGTGATATAGCTACACCTCCAGATGGGCTTGACGCTAGCAACTATATGAAACGTAATTTCGAAAACTCTTTTTTTATGAGCCCTACTGATGAGGTCGAAGTGTTTGCAGTTTTTAGAAACTTGAAAAACTCCAGGAGTCAAGATGTCGACGGTCTACACATCAAAGTGATTAAGCATACTCTCGACATAGTGGTACCGGTGTTAACGTATATATTTAATCTATCATTTTCTTCTGGTGTTTTTCCTAAAGCAATGCAGCGTGCTAAGGTTGTCGCTTTGTTTAAAGGTGGGGACAAGAATGCGTTTAAGAACTACAGACCTATTTCTTTTTTATCCATTTTGTCTAAAGGTCTTGAGAAAATCATTCATAAGACTTTATATTTACCTAGAAAAATTTTCAATAATTTCTAATAGCACGGTTTTCGAAAACATCGCTCAACTGAATCAGCACTGTTAGTGCAAAAGCAACAAATTATAGAATGTTTTGAGAATAAAGAACTCATATTGACTTCTCCAAAGCGTTCGATTTAAATAATCGCAAAATTTTGTTCATGAAGCTAGAAAATTACGGTATACGTGGAACGCCCTATTTAAGTCATACCTACAGTACCGTACGCAGTTCGTTAATTATAATAACTATATTTCAACCATTCAAAAAATTAGAACTGGTGTACCTCAAGGTAGTGTGCTCGGGCCACTCTTGTTTATAATCTTCATAAATGACATTGAAAATTGCGTACCGCATGCAAACCTTGTGGCTTAATTATGCCGATGATACGACTATTTTTATTAAAGGCGGCTCAGCAGATGACATAGAAAGGAAAGCAATAGGAGTTCTTTGAATCATTGGCTTGTGAACCAAAGTAAATGTACTAAAAATAAAGTCTGAAAAGACTAAATGTGTGCTATTTCGACCTCGAAGTAGACAAATATCTTATTCGTTTCAAATTGACTCGAATAGACAAATATCTTATTCGGAGCGACACCTACCTCGACGGCTCGACTACAAAAACCGCCAGCAAGATCTGCTTTCTTCACTCGGCAGCGGCAGCGGCCAACAGTACAGTGTGTTTGATCGCTTGCCTGTGACTTCCTGCAGGTTAGTGACTTTGTTATTCAAACCCTTTCTAATAACTATCGCGTGCTGCTGCTGCCGCTGCTGCCTTTGCCTTTTTCTTGTATAGTGCTCGCGTCACGATGAGTGATGAAGATGACGATGTTTGTCTAAAGTGCCACGAACTGTTATCAGATGACAAACCTAATATAACGTGTCCAGAATCTCAATTCACATGTCACTTTGGAACTTGCTGTGGCATCGCGGAATCAACCTTTAAAGCGAGAAATGCGAAGTCTCAGAAAGCCTGGCGGTGCGAGACATGTAGTGTTGCGAAAAGAAGTCATACCGCGAAGGCTAAGAAAGATACCGAAATCGATGTGACCAGCTTGCTTACAAGCATGAACTTGAAACTGAACAGCTTGTTGAGTATGAAGGAAACCGTATCCGCCATGGAAACTTCTGTTCAAAACATGTCACACCAGTATGATGAACTACTGATGAGTGTTGGCCAGCATGACAAAGACATAAAAAGTTTAACAAAACGTGTGGAAAAAATCGAGAACGCCGGGACGGAAGGACAACTTGCAGAGTTGAAACGGGAGCTGAATCGACTGGAATGGCACAATAGAAAACAAAACCTGGAAATCCACGGGGTCCCACAAACCGCACATGAAAACTTGCTGTCCCTGGTTAATGAGGTAGCTGCTAAGTTAGATGTTCCGACTCTTGTCTAATGCGAAATTGTTTCAATGCACAGGCTCCCTTCGAAACCAGATAAGATCCCTGGTATTATTCTGCACTTGCGCAACAACAGACTCGCGATCGCTGGCTGGATAAAAGACGCAACCTTAAACGCCCCCAAGATAATGAGTATATTCTCGAAAATATGACTCGTCAAGATAAGGCGCTCTTGTGGTCTACGAAACAATGGGCAAGAGAACACAATTTTCAGTATGTTTGGCACCGAAATGGTAACATCTTTGTCAGGAGGAAAACCGGTGACCCTGCCAAAACAGTAACGAATGAACACGACTTGCCAAACATGAGCTGAGCAACTGGTGTGTGCACCCTTTCTCTGAATTTTTTTTTCTGTTAATACTTTCTTTTGATATGGCAGTCTGGGAATATGTATTGCCTTCCGAGTTTGAAGCTTGTATTGGAGAAGAGTTTTCCTTATCAACTCACGGTTTACCTATTAATATTCGATCAGCAAAAAATAAAAGTGTTGATCTCGAGTGTTTTTTTTGCTGAGCTTTCCGATTTCGAGATTATTATGCTTTCTGAAACTTGGTACACGGAACATACCGATGTTTTCAAATTGCCTTTGTATGAATGTTTTTTTATCAATCGCAGCGAAACCCGAGGGGGGGGGGGGGGGGGGGGGGTCAATTTTGATTAAAGAAAGCATTGATTGCGAGTTACTGCCTTCGTTTACCGTTATCACTAAAGATTACGAAGCTTTATCATTGCGAACCGAAAACGACTTTGTTTCGGTCATTTACCGCCCCCCTGCAGGCGCTTTGCCCCATTTTTTTGAATTTTCTGAGCGCTCTTTTTGATTTCGCGAATGAAAACAAGCTGAACATTATATGCGGTGGCGATTTTAATGTGAACATGTTAAGTAATACTGTTTCAAAAAGGGAGTTGGAAAATTTAATACTTATAAATGGTTGTCGTAGTGTAATAAACTCTCCGACCAGAGTTAATGCTACCTCAAAAACCTTGATTGATTTATTTAGAACAAATTACGAGGAAAGTCGTATAAGATCTGGAATAATTAATTATGACCTCAGTGATCATCTTCCAATTTTTATGTGTGTCAAAATGAATAACATAAAGAAGAAAGTTCCAATAACTTCTGCGCAAGTCCAGTGTGTTACGCCGGATGGTTTGGAGAGGTTCGTGGAATGTGTGGCAAATACAAATTGGGATGATATCTTTTCAAAGAGCGATCCCGAAGATGCGTACAATTTTTTTCTTGGGCGGTTTAAAAACCTTTATCAGAGCAATTTTCCTTACAAACTAATTAAAGTGAAGAAACGCACTCGGAAACCATGGATAACTGTAGATCTACTTGAAAATATAAATGTTAAAAATGCTCTATATAGAAAGTTCACGAAAACTAGAGATCCCAATGACCTTCGGACTTTTAAATCGTACCGTAATCAACTGACAAACACCCTGAGAAAAGCAAGGGAGCGTTATCATCATGAATCCTTTAGAAACTCTGTAGGCCGTTCGACCTTATGTGGAAGAACTTAAATTCAGTTATAGAAGGCAAAACGTCCCATCGCGTAGAAAGCATTATTTCTGCAGGGGAGAAATTAACTAAGTGTCGTTGGCAAACGCATTTAATGACAGGTTTGTTGATTTGCCTCAAATTAACTGTAGAGATGCCGCATGTGATAATATAACCTTTAAAACTAGGGATTCCATTTTTTATTGCCAGTTACTGATACAGAGGTGTCTACTGCCTTTATGGACTTAAAAAATAGTCATAGCTGTGATGCCGATGGTATGCAGATTTGGCCGGTGAAATATGTTTTACCACTGATCACTCCCTTCCTTACTTACATTTTTAATTTATGTTTTTAAACTGGGGTGTTTCCGCAGCTTCTGCAAAAAGCTAGAGTGTCTGTGCTTTATAAAAAGGGAGACAAGAAAGATATAAATAATTATAGACCTATCTCTATCTTGCCGGTTTTTTCTAAGGGCTTAGAAAAATGTATTCACATTCGTCTGTCAAATTTTTTAATAAATATCGTGTAATTACTAATGATCAATTTGGGTTCATGAAGCATCGTTCGACAGATCTAGCATTACTAGAACAAAAATAATTTATTTTAGAGAGTTTTGAGGCAAACCAGATAGCTTTAGCCGTATTTATTGATTTTACGAAAGCATTCGATTATCTAAACCATAAGTTATTGCTTAAAAAACTTTATCTTTATGGAATTCGGGGCCAAGCACGTACGTTGCTTCAGTCATATTTGAGTAATCGTAAGCAGTTTGTCTATTTAAATGGATGTTCATCTAATACAAAGTCTGTTTTCTCCGGTGAACCACAGGGGAGTATTTTGGGACCTTTGCTATTTAAAATTTATATTAACGATATTGTTAACATAAATTCTCTCGCTAAATTTGTTATATACGAAGACGATACAACCCTTTTATTTTCGGCTAAGACTAGTGATGAACTTATTAACTGCGCAAATGATACTTTAACAGGGTTGCAAAATTGGACATCCGACAACGGACTTAAAATTAATAGTAGTAAAACCAAAGCAATTATCTTTCGAACCAAAAATAAAAGCGTTTTTATAACGAAAATTATCGTAATAAATTCAAATGTTAGAGAGATAGTGGAGAATTTCAAAAGTCTTAGCGTTATTTTTAACCAGTATTTGTCTTGGGACGACCATGTAAGCTATATACTTCCTCGATTGTCCGGGGTCATTGGATTAGTCTCACGAAACCGTTTTATTTTACCAAACAACGTAAAAACTACTTACATATCAAACTCTATTTACATCCCACTTAAACTACCGCCACCTGGTATGGGGTACAACCACCAGTTCAAATCTACAAAAAATACATCTATTACAAAAAACATTTGTCCGCCTCATTGCTAATGTTTCTTATATTTCAAGCACCGAGGGTGTGTTTGAAAAATATAATTTGTTGCGTGTTTTCTATATTTATACGTATAAACTCATGGTCCGCTTTAAGGTAGAAAAAAAAAGAAGAAACGTGGATATTCTGGCCAACTTTCTAAACTAAGGGAACATGTTACCTCCTATCCAACTCGTTCGGCGGCACGTTGGGCTGTGCCTCTTTGCCATAACAACTATTCCATGCAGTCTCTAAAGTATATGCTACCTACTTTACTAAATTTCCTCTTAAACAAAAACGTTGATATAATGTCTGTCACAATGCAAGATTTATTTTCTTATTTGAATTGAATATATTAGGTTTCTGCGATAGGTTGTAATCTATTTTTGTATACTATGTGGATATTTTTGCTGTTGCTTTGTATTTTACTCTGTCATGTGGAACTGTAAGGGAGCAGGGGGGCCGGGCTCCGTCAAGCTGTTAAACAGCTTTTTCCCTCTGTTTCCTCCATTCCTGTATCGAATGGGAAATAAACTTTTATTATTATTATATTATTATTATATATAAATAACCTAAGGCTCATCAACACTAGAGGTGGTAAAGTCGGTCAAAACACTGGGTGTACTTTTCACTGAATCATTATCATGGAAGGAGCACGTTGAATATGTCCATACAAAAGCTATAGTAAATCTATTGGTCTCTTTTGTAGAAACCGTTATGTCTTTCCAACAAGTGTAAAATTGCTTTTATATTACTCTTTGGTTTATACTCACTATGTATGTTGTCATTTAGTTTGGGGCCAAACAACAAAACATAACTTAACAAGACTACTACTAACCCAAAAGAGGGCTATTCGAATTGTTTCAAATGTTTCTTTTTTGCATCCTTCTAAGGAACTCTTTTTCAAGCATCGTGTAATTTCTATTGAACAGCTGCACAGATTTCGGTTGTTGGTGACTTATAATGTAGCCTTAAAACACAACAATACTTTTTTTCATTTCTGCATTGTCATGTTTAACTAAGTTAGATCATAAATACGTTACCCGCCATGGCGAGATCTGGAATGTTTCAACACCCCGTACTAATTATGGTTTTACATTATTAATGTATGTGTTGCCATCTTTACTAAATGAACTTGAAGCAAATGATGTGTGTATATTTGGAAAGTCAAATCGAATGTTAGCGGACATACTACTACAATCCCATTTTCTTTATTATACCGTTTAGTGTCACGCATGTGTTCTGAAATTGTTTCTATCTGAGTTGCATACGTCTTTTAGTTATCTTTCTAAGTATAATGATTGGAGTGGTGCGCTCGTGTATATTTGATTTCTTGGATCTAGTGTATTTTTATTTTATGCTGTTTTTACGCCAAGGTGTGTATGGGAACTAGGGCCTCGTCAAGCTGCAGTAGCAGCTTTTTGTCCTCTTTTCCACCTTTTTTTCGTTTTGTAATGAAACAAGGAAAATAAAATATTATTAAGTACCGCGCACAAATAATATTTATTGATCTTTAATAACAGTACCGACGAGATAAGTTATGTTTAGTTTGTTTTAACCTCAAAATGTACTTTTACGACAAAAACTCGGGCAGCTTTGGAATGCCTCCACTAGATGCCGTCATCCGCAGTGCTGCATCTTGGGTTTTTATCGGAGCTAGACGCTGATCTCTAGGGCTAACACTATTGAAAAAAAAGTTTATCATGGTTTTTTTACAGCGATCGCAATACAAATCTCGGGTCAGTTTTGCGTAAAATCCCCAGGACGTGCTACGGTCACGTGTCTAGTGGTCAAAATTGTACAACATGGCGGCAGCCAAGTGGGAATCACTTTAGCCCCTACCTCGTTGAGTGGCAGCTTGCCTCGAACTGCTGTACGCGCGTCACCGTGGTGCCAGCTCTCCTTTACGCTACAAAAGTAGTCATCCGAAGTTTTTGGTCGCACCTCGGGAATTCCCACCAAAGAAACAAACGTTTTGAGTGCCGACTTCGTTACATTTGAGGGAGGCTGAACTCTATACAAGTTTTACTGGTTGCACGAGTATCCATTTGTTAATCTTAATTTCCAAACGCTTTACTCGACACTCGGTCGTTCCTCGTCAACGAGGCGAGCCGGCGAGCGCGAATGTCGAGGATGACTAACCGACTCGGGCAGACGAGAGCCGATCACGAGATCGAGAACGGCGAGAAGCCGATGACTCGGTCGGGAACACGGTCGACGTAGTCTCTCGCCGTCTTTTCCATTAATCTCGCCGCCCCGTGATGTACGGTAACGCGCCTTCTTTTTCCAGACCGCAGGTGGTTTGGGCGATTCCCGGCAAGATGGATCCGCGGTCGACCGCGGCACACACACGCACTTCTATACTTCCCGCTCAACCTTAAGCTGACAATGCAGTGGGAGATATACGCACTCGCCTGACCAGTCAGCCGCCCCCCTTTCATCACGTGACTTGGCTCTCCACGCGTGGGTATATGGGCGGGAGCGTGATCAGGTGGCGAAAGATGGGCGTGCGGCTGAGCCCATGGAGCAAGTATAGCTTCCACCGCAGTGTTAGCGGGGGGTGAACGGACTATCGGCACGGACGCCGGCGTGTGGGTGGCAGAGAAACTGCTCCAATCGATTAGGTCTTGCGCTCACAAAAACACGGGTGGTTATGCGGTGCTATACGCGTGAACTCTTGAACCGTCGTAGGTGTTCATTGCCGGCCTCTTTATTTGCAAAAAACAACAACAACAATAAGGACAAGTTGAGGGACGGCGTGCACCCCAATGCACTCAGTGGTGTACGTCGTCCTTCCTTTGTGTTTTATTTTTTTTTTTTTGCGCTATCATTCTTTATCATGTACAGCCAACTCGCCCAGGTATACATACCCTTCGGCTCTTTGATGCCCGCCTTCATGAAAAATGGGTTGTTTTAAGGGCGAGGTTTCGTAGCAGAAACCGCGTGTGATTCTTTCGTGTAGGTCGCGGGCCGCTAGATGTAAAAGGGAACATTTCACTGCTAAATTTAGCGGAAAAACTTGTACCTGTTTTCACTTCAAGAGCTGTAGTAAAAAAAAAGTCCTGCTCCTCGCGGCGCCTTACTAATTTCCCTCTTTCCATTGAAAATTAAGATATATGTAGGTGACTTTTGGATTAGGTATGTGTTATGTTACCGAGAGGTACACGTTTCAAACGACAAAAGTATCGCTTTTTCCCCCGACAACAAAATCTCGTAAGAACTACTTCGCGCTGCGTATGAACAATGCGCAAAGCTTTTTTTTTTTTTTTTTTTTTCTTGAGGTGAAAACGGGTATAGTGTTTTTGAGGCCTAGTTTGGTAGGGGTATATTTCTCATCCTCTCTCCTAGATGGCGTGAGCGCACTCGGAAGAGATTTGACTTTCCCGTCGTGTTTCGGGGAGAAATTGCGCAGGTCATCGCGTTTTGGACGGCGGCTAACTGCACGCAGTCACGCGAACGCGTCCTGTTATTTTTTCTCTTTTTTTTTTCGGTGTGTTTTGTGTTGATGTTTTGATTCGTGTGCCGGTTCAGATGCTGGGATTGTCTCCTCTCTGGTGTTTTTTTTTTTTTTTTTTTCTTGATGTGGTTGTAGGGGTTCACGAAGTTGCTTTTCTTGGGCGTCTACTTCGGCGACATCGGGCGATGTTTTTCGTCGAGGTGTTGATCGAACGAGCAGAAGGTCCGAGAAAACTGATGTCGGATTAATGGGACGATTCCTTGGGATTACCGTGTGATTGAGGGGATGATGCTGATACGTAGTACATTATGGGAAAGAAACTGAAACGGAGGTACCGCGCAGGAGGGCGAACACGAAACACGGAGTTTCATAACCTATACTCTTAATGCCTATAGTTCTCGTCCCTGTAATTACGCGATCTCGAGTTCACCGCGTGCCCTCCAAGCCGCTCATCGGCCAAGTGGAGTATGACCGAAGAACTTGAAAGAAGTGCCAAAGGGAAAGGCAAAAAAAGGCGGCAAGAAGTGAAATGGTTAAAGGTACACATATAAATACGAGACGAAGGACCTGTTAGGGACTGGAGCCATGAAATGAAGATGAAATGAAAAGAGCGCGAGCGGTGCTGTACCTGATCGGTGCCATAAAATGAAGACGTTTCGAGGTTATTCAGGCTCCATTGCGACGGGTTAATAGATCGCCTTATAAGAAGACAGAGCAAAAAAATGAAAGCCACACCCCTTCGGGAGCTTTTAGGTACGACAGGATGTGAACTTGAATTCATGATCGACCCGACTGTGCAGTTTTTAACTGTTCATTGGCACATGCACTCTAAATGACTGCCTGAGGAAATGTCAAAAGTAGGGATGTCGCGAACCACCCTAGGTTCGATTTCGAAAGGTTTCGATATTTGCGAAGCGAACTGAGGTTCGATTTCGAAAAATTTCGATATTTTCGTACCGACCGAGGTTCGAATTCGAAAAATTCGCAACTTTCGATCACAGTAGAGTTTCGAATTCGAAAAGTTCGTAGCTTTCACGGTTTCTAAAATTTCGGGTTCGAATATTTCGAATATTTTTTACTTGAGGTTCGATAAATTCGAAGATTTCGAATTTCTTTCTCTGTAAAGTTCGAAAAGTTCGAAAGTTTCGATTCTCTTTTAACGCTGAATTCGAAAAAAAAAAAAAAAAACTTCGAAGATTTTGAATTTTTTTCAAGTCCAAGTTTTCAAAGTTCGAAGTCCAGTTTTCAAGTTCCTCCACAGTTTCAGTTTCAAATAACGTATTCACGACTCACTGGTTTCCACGAAATCAATTTTAGAAAAGTTAGGGTGTGATACCTAGGCTCTGCGAAGCTGTTCAGGCCATTAAATGAGACGACAAGTGTTCCGGATGTGCTGGAATATTTGCCAGTGCAGAGTGACGTGTGACCATAGATAAGTAATTGTGACCGCCAGCCCGGGATGGTCATTAACGTGCATCACGCAGTAGTGATCACTCGAACACACTGTTTTACGATACTGCTTAGTGGTTCGGAAGTTCAAAGCTATGTCTTTACAACCTAAATAACTGTGCCAATAGCAAAAATAAATAAATAAATAAATAAATAAATAATAAAAAAAAAATTACTAAATGCGGGGATAAAAAGCTGGAGAAAGAAAAAACTATCAAGAACTTGCCAGATGTGTTGTATTCTTGCATATTCAGAGGTTCATAACTTCGAAACAACTTTCTCCTACAAAAATGTGTACAGGCTAAAAGAAACACGTCCCAGGAACGTGAAGCGAAAAAAAAAATAATGTCTTCTTTTAATGACGTGCTGAACTTGAACAATATTAGAAATCTTCTCCCATGAGTTAATTTATTCCTTAACGTGAAAAAACAATAAATACATTATTTTGTATTCTGCAGATGGCAATGATATGTACTGTCTGTGGTGTTAATTTAAATGTGATACCTCAAACGACTTAGACGAAAATAAATACCAAGTTTAGGGCATAATTGCATGTAGATACATGCTTGGACATTTCTTCGAAACTCACCTTGAATAACAAAAGTGATATCTTAAGACGACTTATCTAGGCTATACATAGATCATTCTTAAAAAGTTTAACATCTCTACCATAAATAGCTTCGGCTACATCGCGCTTCAAATCTGGCATAAATGATAATCGTCAAAAACCCGTCGTCCTTCCTCGCTCCTTCGGGAATTTATTTATTTGAAACTAAGCATGCCAGAACATTGAAATAAACGGCATTGTTTTTCGTAAAGAACGGAACACCGCATGTAAAAGTTCGAGAAAAAAAAATTAGGAATGTTCCTCACTATTTGAATTCAAATGAAACCGTCCGCCGGTCTTTCGAAGTTCGACGAACGTCGAACTTTTACCCTAAAAGTTCGAAGTTCGTCGAACTTCTGACTTTTCAGGAATCGAAAGTTCGAAACCTTTCGAATTCTATTGATAAATAAGTTCGAAAGTTCGAAAAGGATCGAATTTTCTAGCGTAATAAGTTCGACGGTTCGAAAAGCGTCGAACTTCTTAGTTTAACAAGTTAGAAAATTCGACTTCCGTCGAATTTTACGATATAGAAAATTCGAAAATGCGAAATCGTTCGAACCTTCCGAATCGCTTGATTCGATCATCGAAACTTCGATTCGAAAAAAGTTCGCGGCATCCCTAGTCAAAAGCGTCGAGTTCACGTTTTAGCGACAACCAGAATTGGTGCCAAAATCCTCAAAATGAAAGGTGAATGATGACTGCCTCTCCACAATTTGAAGAACATATTAATGTTTAATTCTATTAAAGCAGCGCACTACGTATTAATGTGATCCACATCTCCATTCATTATATGTAAAAATGTCACGAATGACAAGTGATGAGGCAATAATAACTGAAGAAACTAAACGTTTAATGGAGGCAAACTTGTGCCCCAAAAAAAAAAAAAGAAACAGAAGAAAGTAGAGCGTCGCGGGCGTCGAAGTCGGCGTGACAGCTGAGTCGAACGCTGGGGCGAATGACTCCGCTCGCCTTGCGGAACCCCTTATGTACCCCGTGGGTTTCTGGATCGTTCGGCGTAGAACTTTCGGTGCGTAGAACATTCGGAACTCGACCAGACGAGAATGTTCTCGAGCTTACAAGAAGGCCAAGTTGAAAGAATAAATAAAAGGGCAGTCCGCTAACTCGAATCGAACCTACACCTTCCGCGCGACAGTCAAGCGCGGTAACCACTCGGCCACGCACGCGACTGCTCGACAGCGCGCGTGGCAATATGTGATCGACATAGCAAAAAAGGCTGACTTTATGTACTATTTGTGCAGGGCCTTATTCTCATTTTTTTTTTCACACGGAAGCTTTTTCCTTAATATAAAAATTACTCCAATTGTTTATTATTCCTTTTCACACAAGTGTGATGGATCAGCGCAGTTTCTTTTCAAGAGTCACATGAGCTGAGCTATTATTTGTTATTGGAAGTCAGTACATATCCTACGCGAATTCGCGGAAAAACTAAATTCGAATGGTTTGTTTATAAAATTATAGTTATTATAATTATAGACACCAGCTGTACATAGTTTCATTTATCCCGAAATGCAGCGCTAGCGGCTGGGGAGACACGATGACAAAGTTTCAACTACAAAGTAATTAATTTTTTTTTTTCAGACATTTTCAGTGGCAAAATGGTGGCTGAGAATGCTTGGACATGAATAGCGTCGGTTACAAGAAACAAGACCCCATTTGCTCACTAAACATTTCCGAATCTCGCTTAACAACTTTGGAATCAGATAACCGCAAGTTCTTAAACTTGGGGCCCCCAATAGTCCTAACCGCTATCATTCCCTTTGGGCAGAGACTGGGTGTTCGGCGACACGTACTTTATTCTTGCAGGAAGTAAAAAAAAACGGTTTTTTTTCTTTCGCAAACAGCCGATGTATACTTTTAAGAGGCCCGCCTCACAGACACAGCGAAACACGCCATCGCGCATCGCGAATCAGAGTCAATACGGTGAGAAACTGAGGGAGAGGAGGAAATGCGGTCACATGTTTGCTTCATGGATATGCATCCTCTCGAACACCTCTATAAGCAGTTCTTGTATGGCCTATGTGACGAAATTCGCCATACAACGAATAAACACGCCTCAGACAGTGTATGCAGACTGTCTTTTGTATGATATGTGTTAGCGGGGTGGCTGCGGCCGAAAGCATTCCACAGCAGTGGACGGTCCACAAGAAAGACGAGAGCACTGTACGCTACATCAACATGACAAGACGTGGACCACGCGGAGTGAAAGTTCGTCTGCTTCTTTTGCAGGGGTTGTGGTGACGTCAGAACGCCGAGCTCTGATTGGCTCTGATTGAAGGATAGTGGGAAGACCTCGATGTAAGATGAATTGAGTTCTATACCACTGTCCTTCAATTGGAGCCAATCAGAGCTCAGGGTTCTGACGTCACCATAACACCCTGCAAAAGAAGCAGACGAACTTGCGCTGCGGAGACGCGCCGCTGCCAGCGGCTCCGTGCTCAAGGTCCGCCGGCGTAGCGTAATTAATCGACTTGTTTGCGAACGCGGCAAGCTGGCTCCTTCCGGCGAACACCCGTAGCTGTCTATGGACGAGGCACGGGCTGGGGGCGATCTTCCCGCCATACTCCGTCCCACCTCATACGATGGACCTCGCGGTACGCTATACGAGCCATCGAGGCCAATCCGGTGTGACGTATACGAGTGGCGAATGATCTAAGAGAGAGAAAGAGAGGCGCAAGAACACGCGGGACGCGTGGTCACGTGACTCGTTCGCGGCGCAGGATTGGCTGGGATATGGCTTGTGGCGCCCTCTGCGGTCCGTCGTATAAGGTGGAACGGAGTCAAAGATCGCTCGCACTTTGGGACACTTCGTGAGCGCTGGCGGAGCTGGCCGTGAGGGTATACACGCGCGGGATTAACTCCGGCGAGATCCTTTTACCGGCGTGAGGTTAATGGGCGAGAGTCAATCAAGCGGAACCCGCCACACACCTCACGTCACGACACGTGGCGTACACACGCGCGCGTACGGCAACGCGCGTGCGCCAGCCACACACGCAGTAAAGACACTTTCTTGTCTTGTTTTTGTTTATTAGTTTCTGGCCCGACCTGTCGTGTAATTGAGGTAAACTTCGGCGCATGCAGCCTCGGTCGCATCGAAATAATTCGTTTGTCTCGGATGGGGAGAACACGCAGAATCCTCTATACGTGGGATTCGTCTAGGGAGAGATAAAGCCGATCGACGGTATTGCTTGAACGCTTTGGCGCTGTCGGGGAATATGATGTGGTTAGGGTCTTAAATTGAGGAGATGGTGTGAGGGCGTCATAGTTTAGCAAGTTGTTGCCGCTCTCCTTTCAGAAAAGTGACATCTCGATCGCTATGGCGCGTTATGAAAGCGCCAATGCCGCAGTGGCACGCAATATACTTCGTCGCACCATAAGACGAGCATGCGTATCCATAGCCTGATACGTTGCGAAGTTCAATGATGAATCAGTACCGCGCGCAAGTTCGTTTGCTTCTAACACGAAAGGTACGGTGACGTCAGCGCGCCGAGCTCTTATTGGAAGGATAGGGGGTAGACGCGGAAGCAATAGCTGCCTTGGTGTACCAACTTTCTCCCTCCAATCAAAGCGAACACTAACGTTGTCTGCTCTTCGCGCGGAGCTAGGGAACAGTGGCGTCAAGGTCAGACGTTCGGGTGCCGAACACCGGCATTGTCTGCTCGTCCTGGACATGGTTATCTTACCTTTTCTTCAGGTTTCGGAAATCCCCCAGTTAGTTTACTGGCAACGACGACTTGGCCTTCTAGAGTGTGGAGAAGAAACAATTTGAAGGGTACGTTGTTTCTGTCGACTAACAACAAACGGACGCGTTCCAACGAACTAGAAACCCGCGGCTGGGATGTCGTCTGCACTGGACGGGGAGCAGCTGCGGGAGCGGAGCTTCGTCGCACGCGTGATCACGTGATCACTTCCTTTCTCCGCGCTTCCACCCCTTTTCTCCCCCACTTGCGCGCCGTATAAGAAACCCCGTGATAATTTATTCCAGCGTGCGTGTCGGAGCTCCGAAGGGCGCGTATATCACTCTCAGAAAAAAGGGTACAGTCTTACACCATTTGTCCTATATAATACGCTCCAAAACTTCAGTTCGACATACAGCACACTGACGTCGAACTGACGGTCTCAACTTTTATGAGGGGCTTGATAACGGTGTAATATAACCTAATAAACAGCTAAAGTACGTATCAAAAACCACATAAAAAAAGAATACTGAGGCTTTGCCGTAGGGCCAAGGAAACCCCGATTATTATTATTTTTTTTTTAGTCTGCAGTAACACATGTATATTACCGATTTTCAAAAGTTGTATCACTCGGCTATCAAGCAGCTCGTGAAAGTTGTATTGCATGGGAGAAAGGGTGTAATAATACACCCTTTTTTTTCTGAGAGTGTACTAATAGGCCCGTCCGATGAATACACCATGTGTTTTCTAACTGGCACGTGAATGAACCTGGCGGCCTGTAGCTTTGTAGATTAACATCGATCGAAACGAAGTAGAGCGGTGACTGTCCGCTATTTGTCCTGGCGGTCGCTCACATATTCGTCCCCTTCAGACACGTGAACGTCGTGGTTATACACGTCTGGAGTGCGAGCTGCCTAGCTTGGATAACACTTCGGAGTCTCCTGAGAGTTCAGTGTGCACGTGCAACTGAAGCACGACCATAGCCTCCTCCTATAATCACAAAGCCAGGCAGTTCGACGACGGAGTCATAGAGTTCCCGATCGCAGATTTGGACAGCGAGGATCTGGTAGCACAGAGCATTTCTCGGAGCACCTGGACGTGAGCGCACAGCTTTTGCAGCGGCGAGGACCCGAAACATGGCTTTCGAATCCGACGAGAAAAGAAGCGGTAGCACGAGGAACGCAAGGAGCACGAGCGGATATTCCATCGCTAGGTAGAAGTGTGTTTCGGCGTCTCGCCGCAGCGGGGCGCCTGTCACGTGGCTCTCCTCTCATCTGTTGTCTGCCGCTCTACCTTTACTATTTTGGCGGCCGCTTCTCGTGGCGATCTGCCAGGCTTTGTCAGTATAGAGAAGGCTATGGCACGAGGGGAGGCAACCAGCACGTGCTGGAGGCTGGAGGCATCCGAATAAGGAGCCTTGCGCTTTTTTTTTCCTATCAAAGTGACGACATTTAGAGGAATAAAGTCGCAGGACTTGACTGGCGCTGAGCCGAAGTACGAGAAACCCGCGTCTTCGAAACTCCATGGCGTAGCGTGTCTCAGATTGAAACGCACACACAACTTGTTCGACGTCAATGCCGTATAATTTTGATAAAAGTGGTACAATTTCTAGTTTGTGTCAGGTTAAGAATTCAGTAGATGCTCCGCCTCTACTACACTCTTGTTACCACCCGCGGTAAGAACCTTGGTAAGCATGTTAGGACATGTCGTGGTTTTTCATTTTAAATGAACAGGTCAGCACAAATGAAAGAGGATGAATTTTCAAAAGGGGGAACGAGATTTGTAAAACAATATAGAGGAAGGATACTATACTTCGTTTCACTTTATCTGCGAGCGAAGCCAAAGCTAGAAGCGCGAGACCAGCGCTTTTTGCATTTCTCCCCAGCTCGCGCGCTCGAGCAAAGCCTGAACGCACGGAGCTTCCGTGCTCGCACTTCCAGTTTTGCCTTCGCTCGCACATAAGGTGAAACGAAGTATAGAATGAAACACGAGAGCAGACAAGCAGGGTGATGGAGATGTATATATATATAGAGAGAGGGAACCGACCCATGGGTCTGTTGATATAAGATCATGCACGCGGGTTTAGTCGCCATTTTTGTTTTTCTTCATATTTTTATACGTTATACCGCAATATAAAAAAAAAGTCACAAAAAGCAAAAAAAAAACAAACAATTTCTCGAGAAAAAACAAAATCCAGAAGGCATAAGAGCGGCAACCCCCTTTTGGTGTTTTCTCATTTTTGCCAAGTTTGACGGCATGCAATAGAAGAAGTAGAAATGATAGAAAACTAATTTTTTTTTAATAGTTGTCTATAGTGCTAGCATTCAAATAATTTGTAGAGTTCTATAAGCTATATGTCACACGCCAAAAATGCACAAACCTCACCACTTTGAAATTTTTACTTAATATTTGTGGTTCATTATCTCGAAGTGTTTTAAGATATCGCATTATAATATTTTTTCTCATATATTTTTCATACAAGGATTTTTGTCTATGTATAATTTGTTGCTATAGTGTATAAAGAACATATAATTTCAAACATGTCGCGAGGTAAAAAGTTCAAAAATTTCGACAACAGAAACAGATGTGATTAAAAAGGAAAACAATTAGGTGAAGCATTCTATACCATATCGCCGTGTTTTTCCATTAAACATTATTTTGTCTCCTTCTAAGATATGGCGGTTCGAAACGCAGTCATTCCTTGCTGTGATATTTTTACCCAATATTGGTGAACTGCTACCTCGTAGCGTTTCAAAACCACTACAAGATAATAAATCACCAATGTGAAGTAAAAATGTCGAATTATCTAAATGTACGCGTTTTGAAGCGCTCTGTGTTAGAGGGTTAAAATGTGATGCAAAATATTTTTAATGAAAAAAACACGTAAATATAGTGCAGTACGCTTCACCTCAATTTAAAAAAGTCAAAGATGGGTTTTTGTTTTAATTGCACGTTGAAGTCGCGAACCGTTTACCTTGGGAGGTGTTTGACTCGCTGTAAATATCTCTATTTAAAAACTAGAACAACAAATTATATCTAGACAATAAGCCGTTGTGTAAACAATATATAAACAATCCGGTGCTATATGTTAAAAGAACTACGAGATAATAAATCATAAATATAATGTAAACATGTAAATATAGCGAGGTTCGTGCTTTTTTGACGCGCGATGTGTAGTTTCCAGAATTGTACAAATCGTGATGGATATTAGCACTATAGACTACTACCTTTATAAAATATTGGGGCTTTCTATTACTTGTACTTTATCTTTTACGTGCAGTCAAA
Organism: Ixodes persulcatus; assembly: GCA_013358835.2. Lineage (NCBI taxonomy): Eukaryota > Metazoa > Arthropoda > Arachnida > Ixodida > Ixodidae > Ixodes > Ixodes persulcatus. Next base: position 673,941 of record JABSTQ010009319.1, on the reverse strand, counting down.
CTTGGCAAAAATGACAAAACACCAAAAGGGGGTTTCCGCTCTGATGCAATTTAATTTTGTTTTCTCGAGATATACTTTTTTTTTTAACTGTTTGTAATTCTGCCGCTGCCTCCAGGCATTGGGGAGTACCATATAAAAATATGAAGAAAAAAAAAATGTGGAACGCACACGCCTGCATGATCTTATCTGAAGAAACCCTCAAGCCGATTAACAAAGAAAATAATAATTGATTAACTTCGTTTATAAATCTCCCGGGAAGGGGTAATATACTACGTTCCGAAAAATAGCTACCTTGGTACCACCATGAGCCTAATTTAGATACATTTATCGGTGCCACCCTTGACATGGTGCAATCACGCGAGGGCGCACCTAGCGCAGGCAAATATTACCACGTCGGGAAACAAACACCAAACTAAAAGGAGCATAATTAAGGCGTTTATCAAAATGTCCGTTTCTTCTCTAGCGGGTCAGTATAATTAAGGTAAACAAAAAACTAAAAATACCTTGCTGTAATTGCATGTTTGTTGGTATTATTTAGTGGTTAGCTTAACATTGTTTTCTCCTAATTGTAGCTAACAGAAGCTATCCGCATGCTTACCGGGCGATTAAATTGAGAAGATACAGACGCGGGTGTTATGTTTCGTGATTGCCCGCAATGTTGACGTTTATGAAGCAGACGTTTAGGTTAACCGGGAGCATCCTTGCGCGAACGGTTTCGCGTCTTAAGACTAAAGATAATTGTTTACGCTTCAAGGAGTCGTCCAAATTAAAGGTATACCTGAGGAGGGGCCTACGTTCAAATGCCTCGTGTGATTGGAGCGAACGTGCGGACATCTCAATATGGGTTTCGCTGCTTCGCTAAAGTCTGCAAACGTTAATCAAACAGGTTTAATGAAGAACGAGTACATTTCTTTTTGAAGTTGCCGCCTTTAATGAGAACGTTAAAGACATAGACGCCGAGCGTCGCATGCTCATGTCAAATGAGTTTCATTCCGCCTTTTAGATTAGACGTCACACTGAGGTGATGCAAATATCTTCTTTTCTTCGTCCTTTTCTTGCAGATTACTTGTTTTCTGGGCTTTAGTGTAATTTATCGTCTAGCTCTGTTTAGCAGTATTTACCTAAAGTCAAGGGCGATTAAGCTGATGAAGTTGCTGATAGCGTTCTCCTTTAGGCAATCCCTTGTTTAATTATCTTTTCAAAGGTACAAACAGTCTGGCTACAACTTCCGGGTAATCTGGCAACAGTGTAATCAAGCAACCAAGCAGCCTTTTTTTTTTTTTGCTTTTTTTCGCTTTTACGCTAGGTAGCGCAAGCTACCACCCGTTTTAAAGGGTAGAGCCGTTGGGGGATCGGTGTTCGAATGTGTTATAGCACGCCGCAGCTCAGAGTACGTGGAGCGAAAGCTACGCTCTAAAACCGGTCTCTCATAAAAAACGCTGTCCCTCTGATTTTAGAGGAGACAACGATGATTTGAGGGGGACAGTTCTTTTTAAGAGGGAAATAGAAAAATAAAACACAAACATTTAGAGGCACACCAGCATATTAAGAGAGACCAAGGAAACCGTTTCCTTGGTCCCTCTGAGTGAAAAAGACCGACGGAAAAATTCACGCGTGTCCCTTTATATTAAGAGGGGACTGATCCCTCTTAACTGGACCAATGTAGTTCGGTCAAGAGGAGAGGCGCAGGCGCACTAATCCACGGCAAAGATTTCAGACAGTGCTAAGGCTTCGCGCCAATTCACGGAGAGCTGGCAACGGTCGTGGCCGGGGAGTCGCAAGCGTCATGCTGCTTCTTTGACTTCCCTCGGGTAAGTAATTCTGTTATATTGACGCTTTTGTTTTGAGTACATTGCGGGTGGGAATAACGAGCCATCAATATTTTGACGCTAGCTGTGAAATGCACGAGCTTTGCATGTAAAGTGAGAGTTTTTAGCTGACTGCATTAGTCCGCGGTCGCTTTCTGGATCTGCTCGTTCAGCTAGGACAAAGCGTCGCTAATCGTTTGCCCTGCCGTGAGCCGCAATGCTGTCTTTCGCACAAAACACTTTTAGCGGGCTAGTGTGTCCCAATGTGTACGCGTCTGTCTTAGGCTGGTGATATCAGACCATTTTCTGTCCGACGCTTTTGTGTACTGTCTAATTTCGAACGCGCGTTCGTTCTTTGGCGCCGCTACGCCGGTATTTTATTATCGCCAATTTCTTTCTATTTTATCCGTGAGCGTGCACTGTCGGCATCGGGTACTACAAGGAATGGTATCACTCCCCCCCCCCCCCCCCCCCCTTTAGGCAAAGCGAACATAAAGGCACCCTAGCTCAGGCAGTCAGTGTTCGTAAGCTTGGCTCGCCGATTTCTTTCTCGGAGTGTACTCTAAATGCTTGCGGTTGACCGCCCGAGAGCGTTGATTGACGGAAACAATGTTGGCGATTTTGCGTTTGTTTGCCCTTAGAATGCATAACAACAATTTACACCGCAACGTTATATTATAGACATCGTTAGTGTTGCGGTGATTATGAACTTTTAGAGGCGAACAAAAAGCCATAGTGTGTGAATGTGTGTGAGGGGGGGGGGGGGGGGGGGGGCGAGCTTCTAATTCGAACCACACAAAACAAGAAGAAAAAGTTTTTTCCTCCGCGCGTTTGCGTTGCGTCGGCGTCGCACCGTCTGCAGAAAGAGGGTGCAGCGGTGCACGGGAGGGCATTTTTTTTAAATATTTCCTTGGCGTGCTCTTTTGTTGGTCATATTTTGACGGTCGCGCCGGCAAAACTACCGGATATTTTTTTTTTTTTCGGCGCCGACCACGCTTTGGTTTTTGGAGATTTTATTTATGCCTTTATTATCCTCTTTGTTTTCTGTGGCTGGCTGAATTTTTTTTTTCTGTGTCGCACACCTGCGAAAAATATATAAACATAAGTGTTTTGTTTTTCCCAGGCGCTTTAGGGCTAGGCACACTATGGGCGTTAATTGACCGTTAAACATCTTGTTTTCAGAGTGAGGTAATGGCTACGAACGTTGATATGAAGGGAATCAGACGGGGATTCTGCACGGTGGAACGCACCAGCCGGAGTGGTGTGCTTACTGCGGTCACCCGCACACCGCCCACAACGAACTCGGTAATTATGAACTTTTTGTATTCTGGTATGTATAGGTAGGCTCTATTCACGTTCTGTTGGCATATGCGTTGCTTTTGAAAAAAAGGAATAAATGAATGGCTTGCGCCGAAATGTCTGCAGAAATATACTCTTTTAGTGGATTATGCGGCTTTCTAAAACATGCGTCAGATCTCCTCTGCAGCTTCACGCCGCAAATGGAATCCATGTTTTCCGAAGCACATGGGGCTTCTAATGTTCGGCTACTACTAAGTGCAATCTCGTTTTGTCTGGGCAATACAAAAACGATTCTCGTAAATTACTTAAAACAACACTCAATTCTCGTGTCAAATATTAACAATCGCAGAAGTTACGTCATAAGCTAATGTCACTCGCTATTTCATCGTATACAGAATGGGTTTCGAATTTTTTAACTGTTTGCACTTTATTTTCGCATTTGTTTTCTACCGCCTGCTTGAAAACAGGTGCAAGCGCTTCATTACCTTTATTCTAATTCTCACTCCCTGTATCTAAATTAAAACCATATGTTCTTTCATTCATCTAAAGGTGGATGCACAGCTTCGGTTCCGAAACACAATGGTCACCATGCTGGGAAAACTGGAGGAGGTAAAAGGGGCCTTTGCGGAGACAACCCAACAGCATTCTTGAACACAGAAGACCATCCTCCGGTCTCGATTGGCCAGAAGTTCTCTCATCACCTATGGTACGTGAAAAAGCGGATGGAAAAATAGAAATGTAATTTTGACGCTAACGCAATTTTTGAACCATTGCTGCTTGCAGGACCACCATACCCCTGACGAAAGAGTTCCAGGACCCAAGACATTCTTCGGTTTGGAAAAACAGATCGTTCCTGGGAACCGGTCAGTGAAACTCTCCGCTAGCACGAGTCTGGAGGAGGCACTAGTCATGTGCTTATGAGTGTATTACATGACGGGACTCTCCTACCCTGTGGCATATGGACATACCCTTGGATACATCCAGTGTCTGCTCGTTGAAAATGACGAGTTTCGATTTAGTTAACGTCGGGGAAGCTGCTCAGAAAATTGCTTATGGCCGTGCAAAAACAACAGAAATTCTGAGCTTCTGCTGATGGCAAGAAACGCAGAGTAATTTGTTTTTAATGCTATCTAAAAAAAAGCACAGGAATCTACTTTCCCGAACAGCACTTGGATAGCCAATCACCGTAACTCACGGAGGCAGCTCAGAAAATCACGATGCCGAAACATAAGATTAGACCAAAAACCCAGTCTCAGTTGTGACATTAAGCAACGGAAAACATCACGCTTGTGTTGCTTAGTGTCACAACTCAGACTGCATTTGTTTGGTATAATCATATGTTTCGGCATCTACATTTACTGGGCAGCCTCCGTGAGTTATGGTGATTGTCTTTTCAAGTGTTTTGCGGGAAAGTAGGCGCACGAGCATTTTCTAAAATGTACTCTTATTTTTTTTTTGTTGAAAACAAAAACGCTGAAAACAAATTTGAGCACGGTTGTACTGTTATTGCTTATGATAGGCAAAATGAGTCTCTTTGCAGCACGACATTTTTGTCTGATAGTTTCCAAGAAACGCCAATTTCTGGCGTCGTTCTAACGTCTTTTTTATCCGTATAAGCTGCCAGAACATCGTTATAAAATTACTAATTTGATATAGACATTTCAATATATTTTCGTGTGTCATGGCAAATAAAACACGTGTTTACTTTTAAAGATTGTTACTGTTTTATTTGACATATTGATTCCGCTTATGAAACATAATATACAGATCAATTTTAAATTCCGTTACGGAGCACAAAATAACTTTGGTTAAACATTATCAGCGAAAGCGTGAGAACTGCATCACTGCAGTGCAGCATGTCAGCTGACAGTCAAAACACGAAGGAGCAGAAATTATTTGATACAAAAAGAGAGATAACCTAAAGCCGCGGTCACACTGTTTATACATCATACAAAATATATTCTGCAGACATGTTCCAAAACGATTCACCGCGACATCTGTGCTTTGTATGCCACGTGACAAAGCTACCTCTTGAATTGGTTGCCTCGTGGCGTACGAGGCACGGGTGTCGCAGTGACTCGTTTGGGAACATGTCTGCAGAATGTATTTTTTATGATGTATAAGCAGTGTGACCCCAACTTAAGGGGGACAATACCCCTGCATTTTAAGCGGGCTACCGTCCCTTTAAATTTAAGGGGGAAAATATCTCAAAAATGTCCCTCTTACTAAGGGGGACTGACCTCGAGTTTAAGTGAGACGCCGTATCGCTTACTTTAAGAGGTGTGGTGTCTCACTTAATTAAGAGGGAGCATCCCCTTGTAATATTAAGAGGTCAGTCGCCCCCCTTGAAGTTAAGTGGGAAAAATCGAAGAAATGTCCCTCTTACTAAGTGGGACCGGGCTTAGAGTGATAGCGCTGCAAAACCAAGGGATCTTGGCTTCAATCTCCACACCGGCCCTTTTCGATCTGGAAGATCATTGTACAGGCGTGTGGTCTTGTATCGCTACTGCGCGATGCGTGTTAAAGATGCCAGGCTAGTAGTCGTATAGTGCACCGGCTAAGTTTCTTATCTAGAACTTAAACCAGTGTCACCAAACATCGAAGGCAGACCGACCTTACACTGTCTTAGCACGAACGTCAATCATTCGGTACGGTTTGGTACAGCCGATCCATCCACCCATCCTTTCGCTTTTTGTGTGACCGATGCAGAAGGAAGCTTCCGATTGGTTACCTGTTAAAAGGTGATTTTATAAGACCTTTTGTAGATATATGTACGCAGGAAGGGGAGCCCGTGTATAGGAGTATAGGCAGTACGAAAGAGAGCGGGACAAATAAGTAACTGTCGCGAGACAATAACACTTCGGCGACACGACGTACGTGGGTGCGCCACGAGAGGTGTAAGACACGGAGGGCGACGGGTACGCGAGCAGACGGCAACTTCGCACGCCTCCGCGACCCGCGAACAGCGAACACGCGAAACGGGGGACAGACAACAACAACGAACAAACAACAGCAACAAAAGGCAAAAAAATAAAAAAAATACTGTATATGCGCGTTGTCACGTAAGTGTCAGTTTGATAGCCGGGTACACATAAAAATGTTGCACGAAAAAAAAAAAGAGAAGAAAAGCCGGCAACGTGTGCATTGGTCTTCCTTGTCTGGCTACCTCCCACCACGAGTCTTCTCCCGGGCCTCACGCTATTCACAGTTCCCAATCTTGCGGTCACGCGATCCCCCCGCGCGCAGTAACATCGCTTCCCGCCGTTTCTTTTGTGTTCGGACGGTCTTCGCACTCCTTTGTGCGTTGGCGCGTCAGGTACGCTCTGTGTTTCAGCTGGGAACGGGGGAGTTTTAATTGCCAATCATTTAGGCTTTTTTGATCGATGCACCCGTTTTTTCTCATTCCTTATGCTCCGGCGGTTTCACTCAAGTCTGTTGCGAAAGATACAAGTCGAATCCACGTATAATGAACTCGGGAATAGCGAGGTGTCGGATATAACGAACTAGTAATGATCGTTTCACGTTCCTCATTGTACATAGAAGGAAAGCTGGTCGTAAGCGTGTATGCTGGTACTGACAATGAACAAAAACTGTCTACGCACGTACACCCCTGCGAAATAAACTGATGCATGCGAGCTTCTTTGATGACACGCAAACCAAATACTTCGCATCCCTCAGGTTTGTGTACAGCAATGCGCGTATTGTGGCGTACACCAGAGGTGTGCAAAGTCGGGTCGCCAGGCGACGTCCGGAGGTCACGGGGGCCTAAATAAGCCGAGCCGCTGACAGCTTTAAAAGTTCTCTAAAGGGATGAAAAAGGGGGGGGGGGGGGGGAAGGGGGTCCGCATGAATGGCGTTCGCGTATATTAGGCTTCCCGGACCTGAAAAAAGTTTGCGCTAACTCTGGAATACACAACAGTAACAAAGACGGAAACATCTTCGCGCTCAAGTACAAACAACTCCGAAACCTTAAAACAAATCGCCTGGCTCCGACATTCCATCAAATGCAACGTTGGTGCAAGAGCACTAATACGTAGTTCTTAACCGATCACGCAGCCCCCGTTCCTGTACAGCGGAAGCGGGGTGGGGCGTGGGGCTTCTTATGGTACGGCTAACAGCAACACGGACCGGTGAAGTTTGTGCGGGGGTCACATATGAAGGTAAAGCAAGCAAGCAGGCGAGCTGGTTAAAGGCCGACGACCAGACACGAGATTCTGCAAGGCAGAAGATCTTCCTCGCCCTCGGGGAGGAGGACACAGGCAACGGTGGACAGGGTAGAAGGGTGGAGAGGAGGAAAAGTGGAAAGCGCGAACTGGTCGTCGGTCTTTAAGGATAGACATGGTAACCCTGGAGCGAGGGGACGAAAAATGGTGGACAGACACAAAACTCCGGATGTCTGAAATATGAAGGCTTTAAAAAGAAGGACACTCACTATGAAAATACGAACCGAGAAAGCATTCTCACCTCGAAGAATCGGGATTGCTGTCGGCATTTGCATTCCAGTCGTTCGTCGGAAGCTGCACGTTGGCTTCTTGCTGCAATCATTACACCTCTCTAGCTTCCACGGTCCGTGTCGACACGGGCAATCACTCTCCTTGGAGGAAGACGTCTGTCTACGAACACCATGACGTACATGGTGTTCGTTGACAGACGAATACGGTTTGTTTACGCCAATCCTTTGCAACGTTTTTTTTTTTTTTTTTCTTTAGTGTGATGATGCGTTTGAAATACCTGATTGTGACATAGAATCGCCGAATGGAAGTGAGAATGTATAATAATTCTGAAACATTTAATCAGTTCGATGGTAGGGCCTCATTGCAACCGCGTGTGCGTACCTTCCCAAAGAATTGACAGGACGAGGTTAGGGCAGTATTTGTTCTTTTATTTATGCCACCAGTTAGATAACCTCATTGTGGTTATTTCCACCTTCTCAGATGAAAACTGCTACAGCCTGGTGACTAAAGCGCGAAGCTGATGTCCGCGGGAAATCAAAGCACGCGGTTTAAATTTCGAAAACTGGTGTTCAAGGAAATCATTTCGGGTTCAGCATAAAAGGCCTGATCTCAGCATGGTTAGAAATGCTTTTCAACTGTTCCGCCCATCCGCGATATAAAGTTAGGTTGATCCCGATGGGATGAGATTTCACGATAACATATACTTATCTCCGAACATTCGAACAAGTACTTTACCTTCCTTCGGATCATTTGAAACAGGCTCACGGTTAAAATTTCTCATCATATACACTATTTTTGTTTTTGCGATAATGCCCAACCCTTAGTGCGTCGCACGCACGTACGTTGTAGGAATGAGGAAATATCGAACCCCCATCTCACAAATTTTTCTTTTAGCTTTTTATGGTGTACTCGCCTTTATGACCCTACATACCCGTAAGAAAAATGTCATTCTGGACATTTCGTGATGAAAGACAATGAACCATATTCATACGAGTAGCACCGACGTTAGCGGTAATAATAAAAGAAAACAAGAAAAGGTCAAGCACTAAAGAATTACATACTCTGAAGCGGCGAATTATCTGTTCGCTATGTGCGATCCTATATTAGGGTCGCCTCCGAAAGATCCTTACTCGCGAATTTTATTATGCAGACCGTGTATTTTTTTTTACCTTTGCGCAATTTTTATACTTCGTTTCAAATTACGATGAACCGGGAACGACACTACGAGTGACCGAAGCCCGTCATATGGCGAGCAAGTGACATATGTGACCTTCGGAAGGGGACGCGGCTAGATATGGGCTGCGTAGTCACGTGACAAATTCACAGGGCTGGATTGGCTGGAATGGTTTGTAGCCTCCGCCGCGGTACATCGTAAGGTGAAACGGAGTGTAGTATGCGCCTCGGGTACGTGATGCGAACCTCGCGTGAATAAAGGCCATTGGACAAGGGTTGGCGCTCTCACGCGATGCCATAAACGCGGACGCGACAGTTTAATGGGTCTTTCAACCCTGCTCGATGAGCCGGTGAACGAAAACACGAGCTCGATGCAATTATCAGCATAATATACTGTAGTATTGAAGGGGGAAAAAAAGTGCCAAGGAAAAAAGACGAGGGAGAAACCGACGCTATTGCGGTCGTCTTCGCGGAGCCAATTGATATTTAGCTCCATGATATATATTTTAATATATTTTTGCCCAGGTTTTATAGCGCCTTGCATTTATCGCAGCTTCCCTTCCTTTTAGTTTTTCCTTTTATGGTTAATGAACGTCTTGACTTAGTGATCGACCACTCCTTATTAAGGGGCACGAAGCAGCATTTCAGAGCTCGCTTGTTTTCACCGGTTTAAATGGATGCTGGAAGCCACTTTTAAAACATTTATCAAAGTTTGACCGACCACGGACTAAATCAGTTATCGAGGTAGGGACTTCAATAAGACTGTCGGTCTCGAAAAAAAAAAATGGCGACTGAAGAATTACGATGTGTAGGGGCAATTCGGTCAGTGGGGTATAGGATTTCTAACCTGGTATGTATACCTTTACAACTGCCAGGGACAGGTTAAGAATTTAGAAGAAATATGTTCGCCTACTACCATTAAGTCGCAGTCACACTGCTAATGGATTTTGAAAAAAGTCGGTCGGCAGACTTTGTTTGATGACTTCCTTGTATGACAGCCCCATTGGCCACACACAACCTGTCGGCAGATACGTTCGAAGTGTTTAGGGTGTCCGAAGTCACCAGGCCCGATCTTAAACGGACTGTGAAAATCGACGCCTCCACTTAGCAACGTAAGCTTTTCGTCGGAGGTGTATTTCACAGGTCGGTTTTTTCTTGTAAAATTTCAAAGCGTAGCTCCCTTTCTGTTAAAAATAGGGCAAAGAAACTTGACAGGGTCAACGGCAGGCAGCAACACAGACGACCGAATCTAATTGCGGGGCGCCTTTCGCGCGTATTGATAGATGGCGTCGGGACCAGCGTCCGGAGGCGCAGCCGACCAGCGAAAGAAAACAGACGACACGCAGACGAAATCCGTTGGCCGCAAAAGCGCCGTCGTTATGCAGACGCGTTTTTTTTAACTTTAAGTTTTGCTTTTATTGTCCGCATTTATTTTTTAACCAAATGTACATTACAAAAAAAGTATGTTCATTTTGATAAACCACGGTGGTCGCGAGCAGTCTCGATAAGGAGGTAGCGCCATCTATCAGTAGGAGCGCCAAACCCGCCCCGCTACACGACTCGGTCGTTGGCGTCGCCGCCCGCCGTTGACCCTGGCAAGTTTCTTGGCCCTTTTTCTTATAGAAAGAGAGCTATGCTTTGTAATTTTACAAGCCCTTCCGCTATTAAAAAATAGTGCGCCGTCCCCTCCGCGGCACTGACTCCGTGCCGAAGCGGAGGAAGCGGAGCTCTTGTACACGTTACTACAAAAAAAGGAGTGATCTATTACGATTACAATTACTTTTGCTTAAAAAGTATTCTATTATATTACTTGATTACTTAAAAATGGCAACTCAGGTCAATATCTTTTTTTTTGGATGACGATTTTTTTTTAAGCAAAAACATAGAAGGTATACAATTTTTTTTCTTTCGATATTGTGTGTAGTTTTATAAATATCACGGCTCAACGTTTGGTTTCGGGAGTCTATACGGCGAAACCGAAACTATCTGCCAGACGGATGGCAACACTGATAAATCAGCCTCATGGCCGCGGCGTGACGTCATCGTGGTGTTCCGGTAGGCGGTACAACCAATCAACCGCAACTCCACCCAACGGTATTAGATTAGCTCTGTTACAGAACTGCTCATAGACGCTGCAAGCCACCCCCTTCCCCCCCCCCCCCCCCCCCCCCCCCCCCCACCCCACTCACTACGACTCGCCTCCCTTCGTTCGACGCGCCGGACGGCTGCTTTGGTAACTGCAGTGTATTTTATGGGATACATACGTTTCGAAGCGCAGCGTCTAGATGGCGTTCCACCGTACCCTATGGTTACTCTATAGAACACACAGTTCGTAAACCAAAATCTAGATGGCGCGTCGAACGACGGGAGGTGGACTGAAGTGAGTAAGGGGGTACCCCCTTCCGTGGGAGTTCCACAACTGAGATAATCTAGCAACGTTGGCTCCACCGCGACGTGACGTCACGGGGTTATGGCGCCGGTGTTCCTTGACTAAAAGCTAAACCATTTGCCGCCCGCTAAAGAGCAGCTCGTCGCATCTTTAAAATCGATTTTAGTGGAGTACGTGGCTTCACTTTGACGTAATATTTCGGCTGTGATCATATTTCGTGCCACTAAAGCGCTACTAGTCATTTATGTTTGTTTCGTTTTCGACCGGAGTTGCCCCTTAAGAGCAAGAGTAATTTGCCGTTGCTTGAAAAAAAGTAACCGCTACTTTCCCGATCACTTTTGATTTTCAGAACGACACTTTTTTTTTCTGCCTAGTTTTAAAACAGCTGTTTTGTACTGCCCATTATTGAATTAGAATCACCGAACTATACACTGCTTATCGTCTTAATCCATCAGTTTTTGTAAGCCGTCTTCCCGCCAGAGACTTTGTTTGAGGGTACCTTGGTAGGAAACTGGTGCAAAAGAAGGGCGCCATTAGGAAGGGGAGGAAAAAGTAGACACGGCCAGAAGTAATTTTAGTACTTTCAAGGGTGATCAGATTACTCTTGGGATTATTTCGTAGATATGTATTCAAGTTATTACAAAATGGCTGAAAAGACTTACAAGTGCATTGATTACTTGTAATCGACTAATATTTTATACAAGTACAAATTACAAATAATTTGATTACTTGCAATGAGTACAGTACAAGTCTAGAAGTGGGTGATCGCAAAGACACGACGGTGACTCCATCCTATGACGGCTTTCGCGGACAGGACGAAGCGACCATTGTCGCCTCTTACAATAAACATTGTCGATCATTGCTGATCATTGTTGAAACTTTAAGAAATACGGAGCGCCGGCTTTCCCGCAAAGCAATTTGGAGAGCCATTTGATGCATTGTACGAGATTAAAATCTTTGGGGCTGATGCCATCTCTGAAGTTTCACGGCGTTGCGAAGAAACTGCCATGAACACGAACGTATACGCCGTTACGATTTCACGACGCAAACCGAAAAAGGTAAACAAAAAATACAACCGTTTTATAGATTGCAGGACACTGATGCGGGATCTGGGCACAGCAAACAATCTTGATTCTAGGTGCAGGTTGCCATGCTCGAGGAAGTTTGTTTTCGTGATGTACGAATCGGAATTCCCGGGTTATCCTGATGTACTGCAGTGTCTGAAAGTTCCATTATACAGGGTTGCATGCGTTTCGCCAGATCTTTGGGGTAGATCCATTTCTTTGCCTTTACGCGTTAACAATGTGGATAGGTTTTGTTGAATTTGAGCTCAAGACTTTTGGGTTTGTGGCGAGAACCATTGCTCCACGTACTGCCGTGCTGAAATATTCATACACTCAGCAACCTAACTCCACAGACTATTAGAGAAGACCCTTATTTCAACAAACAAATCAGATGGCAGGTGTTTAGACAGCACACGTTTAGTCTGCCAAACCATGGCGACATGCCAACATGTTATATATATATATATACACTGAAGGTATGTATTTTGACCATCCAGCATTAATGCCAGCCTGCGGTCTTTAACGTGCATCACGTAGTAGACCGCACGCCGGTACAATGCGCGCCTAGATCTAAACTAGCCGGAGTGGGGATGGAGCCCTGGGGATCCCCGTGTTCTGCAGTGTGGGCTTTCGCTCGCACGTTCTCTGAGCTGCCTTTACACACTGGGCCTTTAAACCCCCAAGACACCTGTTACATGCCGAACAGCAAGACGCCACCTTCGTCGACTACAAGAACGACGAAGTCAATTCCAACGAAACCCATTTCAGTGTCTATCTTCTGTATGATACGTGCTATGCGTTCTGCAAGCCATGAAGCGAGGCGGTGCTGGGTGTTTTAGAGCGCAGCTCTTGGCGCCCGTTTCCGGCTTGAGCGGCGCCGGCGTCGCCGTCGGCGTCGGTGTAACCGCGCGGTGCATTATGGGACGCGTGACGTCACTGATGACGTCAGCGGCATCGTCATCGTCACGTGACCCCCCTCCCGAGGTCACTTGACCCCCCCCCCCCCCCCCAGTACCCTTCCCTCCTCCTCCTCAAGAGCTGCGCTCTAATTCGGCGTTACAGGGAGTTGTAAATGGCTTTCACTTTTTTTAACGAGAAGCAATCGAAGATCATTGGGAAATTCCCGAATCTTAAGTGATCGGCGGTGCAGACCATACTTCTGCGAATCTCAGGAAACTTTGCCGAGCCAGACAGACGCCTCCGAGGGGAAACCGAACCCGCCTCCGTCTCGTCCCCGTTTCTCCCATTGTGTCGAAAGACTGCGGAGCACTTTTATCCTCGACCGTCGGACAGAAAGATGATTGACAGTGCATCGAGTTTCATCGATAGCTTGGCGGCGCCTCCGAGGGATAACAGGCTATGATCATCATGGTTGTCCACGCAAACCGAAGCCCGTATTCCTTTGTTTGCACCGGCTGCGGCCGTGACAACAATGAAATTCGTTTTCTTGCTCGTCTTTTTGCAACTTTAGTTCTGACCAGGAGCTCCGTCTCCTTGCGACCACGCTAAAGACCTCTCGCACGGTTGCTCCCATTCAGCCGGGGCGTTTGTGCTGAGATGGTTGTTCTTTGTCTTGTGCAGTCTTGCCGATTAAATTGGATTCCTTCGGTTTTGCCTAGCGACCAAGGTTGCCAACTGCTCAAAAACGTCCTTTTAGCTTCTTTGGGAAAATACTCGAAGCAAACAGTGCCTCGCAGTTTCGAATATTATCGGCGCGCCACGGGTTGAAATTACACTTTTCACGCAGGTAACGCCTCTGTAGATAACCGCCCATTATATTTGAGTGAGTGAAATGGTCTTACGGATAGCCCTTTTCCAAATGTGCACGCCATTCGGTAGCTGCGCCGAGGCCGCCATATTTTGGGCATGCAATTTGATCATGCGTTGGACACGAATGACGTGTCAGCGCTCAGGGTGGACTCGGATCCAATTACATGTGCTTCGCGCAGGAAGATATTCCCAAAGGATGGATGGATGCTAAAGGCTGTACCCTTTATAACTGGTGGTAGCTTGCGCCACCTAGCCTAGAAACCAAAAGTATGCTCTCCCCCCCCCCTCCCCCCCTTTTCTTTCCCTTTGTCTTTTTGTAACTACCACCAGATGGTGTGGTATAGTGCCAGGATGACCTGCGGGGATCGGGCGACCACTATTTATTTATTTATTGATACTGCAGTAATTCACATACATGCACACAACAATACACAATGAAAAAAAAAAAAAAAGAACGCCGGCAGAGAATACTAATACATGCTGCGACAAAAAGCACGAGGAAAAAAAGATGCTGCGATTATATGACTTGCTGACAAGACAGGCAATGACACAGCATTCGAAGTGCTCAAGTACTTATACAGATTAACGCCAACATAACAAGTGAAAAAATGATGGGAATGGACTCTGAGGGTGGGAGTAGAACACCAGATAAGCATCGTGATTAATCAACACTTACGACGTGTGACAATGTACTATGCTCTCGACGTTTTTAACAAACTCATTAACTGAGGTTAAGATGACAGTGCCACTTGGCTGAGCATTCCACTTGGCAATCGCTCCAGGAAGAAAAAACTATACTTGAAGCAATCGTTTCTAACAGACGGCTCTCTTATGTACATAGAATGACGGTGCCTTGTGGATTCACCAATGCGTATGTCCATGTAATTAGATTTTTTTTATGCAAATTAAATCATAAAAAAATTAAGAACAAAAACTTTATACGTTCAAACTTTGTTCTTAATTCAAGAGCTGGGAGCTCGGCACGACAACATAGATCAGTGGGAGAATCTGTGCGGTCATATTTGCCAAATATGAATCTAACTGCAAGCCACTGAAGCCTTTCGAGTGTAGTAGTATTGGTTTTTGTATATGGGTTACAAACAATTTTCACATATTCGAGAACTGGTCTCACCAATGTTTTATACGCTATATTTTCTATTTCTGGTGTGGCGCTAGCTATGTTTCTTCTAAGGTACCAGAGTGCCTTGTTAGCTTTTGATGAGACTTTTTCAATGTTAGTGTTCCATCGTAGGTCACTCGTGAATACTAATCCTAAGTATTTGTGTTCATCCACACGGAGGAGTTTAGCGCCACCTAAAAATAATCATAACCTAAAAATTTCCTTTTTCCTGTTACTGTCATGAATACCGTTTTCGAATGATTTAACACCAACTGCCACTCATCGCACCATTGTTTAATTTTGCTGAGGTTATTGCTTAGTTTTATTTGATCTTGTTGGGTTTCAATCTTATTACACAATATACAGTCATGTGCAAACAACTTCATTGTAACAGAAATCCCAAAGCGGAGATCATCTATAAATATTAAAAATAATAGTGGTCCCAGCACACTACCCTGTGGAACTCCCGAAAGGACAGGTGCAAAGCTAGACTTATATTCTCTAGACTCAACAAATTGAACTCTCGAAGAAAGATAGGAAGAAAACCAATTTGTAATTATGGGGTACTTAAATATGGTATCTATTTTAAGCAACAATTTAGGATGAGACACTTTGTCGAATGCTTTTGCAAAGTCCAAGAATATTACATCAATTAGACTTCGGTTGTTAATAGATTGAGCAAGATCATGCACGGTCTCAACAAGTTGTGTGGTCGTGGTCGTAGACAGACCTTTGCGGAAACAGTGTTGATATTCACACAGTATATTATGGTCATTTAACAAAAGCCAACATATGTTTAGAAACGATGCGTTCGAGGAGTTTGGAGCATGTACTAATAAGAGATATGGGGCGGAAAAATGTCTACACAACTCTCCGAACCGCCTTTATGAATAGGTATGATTCTGGCAGTCTTCCAGGGTTTAGGCACGTGACCTTCATTTAAGGATGATTGATAAATTAAAGTAAGATACTTAGCAACCCATTCACCGTACATTTTTAAGAATGCATTTGGAATTCCGTCGGGACCGGAACTTTTCCTAACGTCTATATTAAGTAATAAATTTAAAACTCCTTCTTCGTGTATTTTAATATCTCCAATTGAAGGATACTCACAGAAATCTTTAAATCCCGGTAAAATTTCGCTCGCGTAAAAGCAGAAGAAAAGAAGGAATTAAAATCTTCAACGCGTTCTTGACTGTCGCCGGAGTCGCTTCCTGATTTGACACGCGGATTAACATAACGCCAAAATTGAGCAGGGTCATCAGTAAGGAACTTTTTCAGTGTGACGCTATAAAATTTGCTCTTCGAGTCTTTCAAAAGCATTTTCAAATCACGACTCATGGCGTGAAGTTGCACCCTTTTATCGATATTTGGATTACGTTTAAGGGTTTTCCGATAACGCTTTATTCTTCTCTTTCTTTGAATGATATCTCTAGTGATCCAGGAATTTTGTTTCTTGTCGTTTTTCTATGTGTAGGTACAAACTGATTAATGCAGTGTTTAACGACTTCGACAAAATAGTCCCACAAAACTTCTGTACCGACAGATGTCTGGTGGAGCAACTGAAAATCGTCTAATGACTTTTCAAGGCAGTCTAAAATACTAACATCGTCGGCGGCTTCAAAATTAAGGAACGTTTTACGCGTTGGACAGTCAAGTGTGCCGAGATTTGCGTTTAATGTCATGCCTATCATTTTGTGATCTGATATTCCCTCATAAAGTTCGCAGTTTGGCAGAGCAGCGTTTAGGTTGGTGGAAACAAAGATTAGGACGGGTAGGGACGAGGTCGTGGAAGACACTCGTATCTCCCCTGTGAAGACTTGCGTTAAGTTATAACAGAAAGCAATTTCCAGTAGTTGGTCACAACTAGCCACTTCCGCTGTTCCGGCTGTATGTTTATTTCAATTTATTCCTGGTAAGTTGAAGTCCCCCCCTAACAAAATACTATGAGACCGTATTGCAGAGTCCATTTAATCGCGTAGTTTGAATAAGAAGTCGACTGGAGCATTAGGTGGCCTGTATACTGCACCTAGGGCAACGGCACGGTCGTTAAGTTTTATCTATATCCATACTGACTCAATGGCTTCAGCGCCTTCCAAAACAGTAAATGTAATATTATTTTTAATTAGAATTGCAACGTCTCCACCACGTGCTCCTCTGTCCTTTCTAGCTATTCCGCAGTTTTCTGGTGTAACTTCACTATCTAATATGTCTTTATGAAGCCACGTCTCAGTAATTACCATAATGTCTGGTTCGTGTTCCAGAACAATGCTTTCAATAAGGTCAATCTTGTTTAAGACGCTCCGGGCATTTATATTAATTAGTTTGAAGCTCTTTTTATTATGTCATTGATCTTGTGTGTTCGGTGAAGTGAAACACTCGTATTTTTTATTATCAACTTCGTTCCAAGCGTAGGGGGAATTGTTGATCTCGATTTTATTGAACATTAACTTTACTTTTGCTCCCTCCTTTCGTTCATTAGCGGTAGAGTTCCATAAGCTTTTCCGAATCTCCACAACTCTTTTCGAGTAGTCTTCATTAATGCTAATGCTGGTGCCCTTGAGCTTAGAACAATTATTAAGAACTCTCATTTTATCTCGGAAGTCCGCAAATTTCGAGCGACCACTAAGTGTGGCTTGATGGGCTTTTGAATGGGGTCTATTACGTTTCAGAGCTTCTTCGGTGTAAACCTATTTATATGGATCCTCGATCATGCTAGTTTGGTTGACGGGAGCTGCAGGTGACGTCGATTATGGTACAAAAATTTCCCTCCCCTATAACTGTAATCATGTGCCCTACGCCAGTGAAACGACGGTTAGCGCGCGAATAGGTGTTATCCGGCTATCGATGAACGCATGATTAATATACGGAAGCTGACTAATGTCCAAACTGCCCGTCGCCTAGTTCTGTGGTTTCCTGCTGTTGTGGCTGCATCATCAGCTATTTTATAAATTCATTAAATGTGTCACCGCAGCTTTTGACGTAATACTGGCGGACGAAAGATTTGTATTATTGCTTATTTATTATAAGCATAGATGGGAGGAGGGCCATGCAGCCAATTTAGCTCTGAGCACTTGAAGTCCGCTAGTTCAAATCGCAACTTAGTTTGCAGCGGCCAACAACATGGCTCGGTTTTATAACTCGATGGATGTAGGTTTCCTCAGAACTTCCAAACTTATGTTCCTTATTGCTCGCGATCTGGAAGTGTCGGGGAATCAGTAGTAGAAGGCTTGAATGCCGAGGTGCTTAGGAGATGGCATTACCTCAACGTTGCCCTAAAATAATTAGCATTTTCGCTGCCGCATACCGGTCCTTTACTTTATTTCAGTACCGAAAGCAAAGTAGTTTGGGACAATCCATTAGTAATGTCGACCACTTTGCCTGACGTACTACGTTTTGAGCCCCATTTTTTACTGTTCGGGCATTAAATGCCACGTACACAAGCTCAGTGACTTACATCGTAAAGCATAGTTGGCGGAAGAGGTAACGCCTTGTGTAAACATCTCAGACTATTCTTTTTTTTTTTTTATCAACCGACATCTTTAACATTTTCGTTCTGGTTTCGAGCAAGCATACATAACGTTGCGCCGCCAAACTCTCCAGTAGTGAAACATACGAACTAGAATAGGAAGGACGTTACCAGGCACATAAAATAGATGAACAAACAAAAAAAGTATGTTGGTGTGTCCGTGTGTTGCAAGAAGCTTTTACTGCTTGATTGCCGTGACCAAACACACTTATTGTTTTCCATCGCGGCCGACTTTGGGCGTCGGTGAAGCCTCGGAAGAGAAAGTTGTTTCCCGCATTGTTTACAGAAGGAGTTCCCATGTAATTTCGGCAGCGCGGAGAAACGTGAGTGGAGACAGTTGGTGCGTCTTGACAAGTCAGATCACAATCTCGAGCCAGCCGAGGAACAGGCAGCCGTTTTTGATGCTTGCGTGGTATTTGTGTTCTCGTAATGCCGTTCAACGTGTGTAACCGCATTCGAGGTTGGACTCTTGTTTGTATATATGAATTTTACTTTTTGAGCGCAGCGACTGCTGATCGGGGCTACGTCTTCCGTGCGCTACGGTGGTGGGCCGGCGCATTTGGCAATCTTAAATTGTCGGGGCTTTCCGAACCACTCTGTGGATTTGGGTCACCTTTCCGACCCGATCGGTAAAGTGTACCGTGGGTCCCACGCACTTTGTACGCTGCTAAACTAGACAACTCCGAATGAAGCTTCGCTTCTGGGACGGTACGGTTATGCAAGCGAACATTTTATGATACATTTTTGGTGGTTCCGGCTGTGGTGTTATATCGCAAGTCGATAAAACCGCGTGCAACTTGTTTTTAAATGTTCTTTCATAAATAAAAAAAAAAGATTGCGGGGTTTTAAGCTTATGCGAGGGTGGCAATAGACCGATCTCACCAGCCAGTTTGACTAAGCCGGCGCTGCCGCAATGCATCGAGGGAACTTCAGTCTTCTTTCACGTGCGACAACCGTGTAGAGCACGAGACGGCACAAGCCCTCGCATTAATGGCAGTCTGCCTCCTGTGAATTAAAGTTATGGCGGCGTCACGCGTGCGCCGAACGCTTAGTGAGATCAGTCTATTGATTTGCGATAAACTTTTCCCAAGCTTTCTTTGAAATTACTGCGTGTCATAAAGAGTTGTGTTACGGGGCTGAACGTTCGGCAATGTACGCTATTTATGCCGAGCTTGCTTGACCAACATATGCTGCCAAGCAGACATGTACGCGTTACCCCAAAAAAGTAACTAAATAGCTTTACTCGTTAGTCGCTTAAAAGTTAATAAATACGTTACTCGTCACCGATTCTCAAAACAAACGAGTTATTTCACCTCAAAAGTAACGAGTTACTTTTCTCGTTACCTTGACGACCAAATACTCAACTGCTTTTGTATCGTGGTTTATTGCTTTCTTTTCAGTATTCATTGCACTTAAGCAGTAGCTGCCTCTCAAAGTTTTCATCAGTTATGTTTCCCCGCTTCCTTGAGAATAATGTCTCCGACCACGCTGAATAATCGTTCTACCAACGCGCTCGAAGGAACGGCAGCGTTGTGCTTCAGGAAGACCTGGTGAACCTGGGATTCTCCTCTCTCTTTTGTTCTCTCTGCTTCCTAAGTTCGAAGGGCTAAGCGCCTTCCCGTGTTGGCAACCTCCGGTTTAAAGTCGGTCTGTTTACGATTCTAGAAGGTTCCGCCAACGAACCTTCTTGTGTTCTCTGGGTGAAGGACATTCCCAGCTGTTGAGTTCGACTGACCTGTTCATCGATAAACGTTGCTGTACAGTCGTACTGTTTAGTTTAGTCTGCCTTTGTCGCAATAGACGCATACTCAGGTTAGAATTAAATGGAGGCTGTTTAAACTTTGTTGTACACGTTACTCCACAAAGGTAACAAAATACCGTTACTATAGTTACTTGGCATTAAAAGTAAGTAAGTACGTTACCCGTTCCTTTCCCAAAAAAAAAAGTAACTAAAGAGGTTACTCGTTATCGAAAACGTATCTAGGTAGAAGTAACTTGTTATACTAGTAACGCGTTACGTACCTGTCTGCTGCCAAATCAACTAGTTGAGTTAACTTTGTTGTAACGATCTTTGGACCGCTGGAAATTAGTTTTTCCTTCAAATTACCGGTGTGGGAATATTCGAAACTTTGAATAATTATTCGCGAATAGTGTTTGCGGTTCGATTTGGTTCGCCGTACACTTTTACTGTTCCAAGTATTCAATTTTTATTCGAATACTCGAAAGTTAAAAATGTTGTCTTTAGAATTCCTCGATTTTTTTTTGCGTTTAGCTGTGCCAGATCCCGTCAGCATTCTTGCATCAAATTTTACCACTTTGCTCCGGTGTGCTTGGAGAAACGGCTGCAGTGTCTAAACAGTTCAGTTGGCCCGATAGGCTAAGAAAGTTTGCTCATTAAGGTAGGTCTAACCGTTTGATCATGAGAAAAGTTCGAACCCTGGTTTTAAGGGACAGTTTTGGCGAAAAGAAAACACTAAGTTTTATTTAAACAAATATGGTAGTAACTGCTTTGTTCGGGTCTTACATTACGTTTTGCCTGTCTTATCGGAGCCTTTTTTTGTTGTTGTTTTTTGATACATGTATGTGATATGTTTCTCATGCAATAAATCCTTTTCTTCTGCTAAGTATATCTTTTTTAGAAAAGAATAATCCAGCAATGATCCATTTGACTATATATGCTCAATTCTCAAAGGTTGTAAAATATTATTGCTTGAAAATATTGAAACTCGATTCGCAGACAAATTTTAATATTCGTATGATTTGCAGTAAACATATTTACTTCAAATAAATTCCGATTTCTCCGATTTTGAAAGAGGATCTGGCGCCAGTTAGGTATAAGTTTGCGAAGCGATTAAAATACTGTATGAGAATCGTTTCCGTTACGTCTGCCAACGGTGCACTTGAACAGTTCTCTCTGCCTGATTTTTGCAGCCGTTATGCTACAGGGACGAGAAAATTTGGGATCTCCAATGGGAATGTTTCTCGCATCGTAAACCTAATTCTGTTCTCTTAGCCAAATTGACAGTTGATCTAGTGGCACACACCCCCATAAAGAATAAATCTGTCATTGTAACCTATCTCGAGGCTTCTATAGTATCAACACCATCCAAACAAATCTCGAAAGGACACGGTGTTCAAACAAGCTGCACAGTGAGTTGACCCTTGCTAATGAAGAGGTACTCATGTACTTATAATATATACAGCAGGTTTGTGGGCGTTCGCTCCTCGTCGTCTCCCTCGGATTAGTGTAGATAGAACTACAGAGATCTAAAGAGAGTTTAATTGAAAGCTCGTATTGCGTGAACAGCTTGATTGTATACTTAATTTCACCTTAAGTTCGACTTATGGTGTAAGATACTCTTTAGATGTGGACGCAGAGCACGGCGAATCCTGCGACTCAGTCGACCAGATAAAGTCCCATTGGTGTGTTCCCGTGTAGCTTATGCAAACAGCGTCTCCGTCGGCCAGACAGTGCAAAAAAAAAATAAAAAAGAATTAAGGCTCCAATTTACGTTCTGAGGGTGGTTGGACACCGAAGCTGTGGTATCGCCTGCAACAATTGCCCACTGCACTATAGTCCATTTTTATGGCACACGCACCAGGTGGTGCTCCAGTCTTTGACGTGACAGAGAACTTCCGGTTTATAAAAATAATAAACTAAGGCCACCCTAACACCGCTGCTTGGAGTGTGCATGAAACGTTTAACTACCAATTCTCCAGGTGAAAGCTGAAAGAACGAAAGAGTGCGAGATTTGTTCAAATATTTTGAGTATTCTTCTAAACCAACTTGCCACCTCTAAGATGTAATATTGTACAGCCGAAGGCCCTCGTTAAATCTCCAACTTTGTTGTCCGTGTAGAATTTATGCTTTCTAGCACTGGTGACATAAGCAAACTGAACAGGCTTGCAAAGACGGTGCGACCGGAAGTCGCTTGGGACGTAAACGGCGGTTCATGTTTGTAAGCAGCAAACTGGTCTATACCAAATGATTGACGAAATAAAAGTAAATAGACTGTACAAAAACATTTTTATACATAAAAGACTTCGTAGGCTGCCGTTTCCGCGGCAGCTTATGCAACCGCAATCTTTACCGCAAAACGCATGCGGGGAGCGCTACGTGGTTCGCATTGTTAGCGGGTCTAGTGACGACACTCCACACTTCGTACCCTGCCGTAGCTGCGGCAGCTCATGCAACCGCAATCTTCACAGAGAAACGCATGCGGGGAGCGCTGCGTGCCTATCATCGTTCGCGCGCGCCTTATAATCTATGAGGTGGTTGTGACACTTGTTTTGCGGTTTTCTTATTGAAAAAAAAGGGGTCAAAACCCCATGATAAATGATAAGGCGTGCGCGAACTGTGATAAGGCGCGCGCGTGGGTTTTCTGTCGACGGACACTAAAAAATCCCACCAAAAAAAACATATACAGCTTCGCTGCAGAAAACAAAAACAAAACAAGAACAAAGAAGTGTCTCGTTCACATAGCATCCCGGATCCGTGTGCATCCACTTTTTGTTTGGCGCGTCTGCTATGACATCGAGGGACTCGGGCTTGAACAATGCGCCATAGATATCTCCGCTTCAACGCGTTCCTAAGACTGTTCTTGCCGCTGCTGGGGCACAAAACTAAGGTGAATGACGAAGCTGTGTCTAAGCAACACGTGTAATGCAAGTGCAATGTTCTACATCACGCGGCACACCCACGTCTCCCGTAAAGAAGCTTAGAAAACCGGACCTGCAACAGGATACCACTAGCCGTTCATCGGAGAGTCACCAGTCGGCAGTGCGTGCAACCAGGGCCAGGAGGGGACTTTATCTGGGGCTCTAAACTTGTCAAACACAAAGTTGGGGCCAAAGTCCACGGAGCGCACCTATTGGACTAACACGACGATGACTTCACGCTTTTGTCGCCGGCGTCCAATCGGCGTCCGTGAACTTTCGGCTTTAACTTTGTGTTGGACGAGCTTAGGGCCCCTGGTGACTGCGATGCGCGCGGTTTCAACACCGTGGTCCGAGCGCAGCCGACACTGCAAGCGGATAGGGACAGCAGCGTTAAAACCGCATCGTTACTGTGTTCGACAAATTTCTGTGGTATGTTACCACATGCAGGAAAAAATCAAGCGCAGTGAATGCGCTATGACCTTGCGCTTTTAGTTTGTGCGTCTTTTAGTTTACGGATCTGGCATCGTCAAGCAAGGCTTCAAAACGCCAGATATAAAAAAAAGAAAGATTAAGATAAATCTGAGGCGGAACAAGCTTTCATTTAGCTCTCTTACAATGGAACTACAAAAGGCATCAGTAGGATGCGCGTGACCTTGTCACATGCCTAGCGTGGCCTGCCTTTTGCAACCCGGCCACCAACGGTGCTCGCCGAAGCCCTAACCTGTCGCCGCCGGGTCTCTTACCTTATATTTTGCGCTTCCCACTCCTCAATTGCTCTTATCAAGTACTGTTTGACGAGTAGGGTCATTTATTACGTTGGGATTGGCAATTAGCGTAAGCCAGTATATAATTTCGGCAACAGAGGTCGGCTTTGGGAAGGGGGCGACTTCCCTTTGTTTAAGGTCACTTCGTTGAAGGCGTAAGAAGGGTTGCGAGGCCTCCTGTCACTTGATACCCATACGTTGACAGGTTCTCAATCTCATCTTGTTTTTGGTTTCGCACTTTCCTCTCTAATTCTTTTTTTTTTTTTTCACCAGCGCTTGTTTGCCGTGTTTTGGGGCCCTAAAGTGTTAGTATTTGTATGTCTCTGCCAAGAGAACATTGTAATGCTCCTTCTCGGATTGTCGGCAGAATGAACATCTGAAATATAAAGGAAGGAAGAACTAAGGCAGAGTTTTATCTTGAAGGGGTCAAATTATACGGAGCAGCGAGCAGTCAACGTTGTTCGTCGGAAGAGATCATACCTTCTCGCCCGTGTCGAATGTCGTCTCCGCCTGCTTCCACGATTCCAGCAGCAACAACGAGTGAGGTCTGCCGCGGGATCGGAATGGACTAATGATATTGATCGCTGCAGAGTTTTTATTGAAGACCGGTATGGCTTCAAGGAACGGAATGCAGCTTTTGATGGGGGGTTGTGCTCTGATTTGAGACGCTGCTTGTTGTTGTTACTGCTACTGTTGCTGCTCTGACTGCCCGTCTCAAAGTAATGCCATGGGCGTCGATGACTCGACAGGTTCGAGGGCTGGACGACCTTGGGTTGCCAGTCTTCCACAAGGCTTCGTGGGGGTTTGGTCCGGCTGTCACGGGCAGTGATTCGTTCGTAGGGGCAACCCGGCCTTTTTGCTTTCGTTTTCGGGCAGGGGAAGACCTGGAACGTGGATGGTTGACCGTGTTAAATTGGTCTAGTGTAGTAATCTGTAATCTCTTTCCACTTTGACTTTTTAAGGCTCATTTTATGTTCCTTCGATTTTTGTCGGCGAAGACAGGCTTAGGCGAGAATCTCGGGCAAGCGGGAAGCAAGGGTTTGTTGCGTTATGTATATACTTTTAGTCGAAGGAAGCTGTGATTGAAGGCATAAAGTGTATTCCTCTAAGATTATCTTGTACGATCATCTCATTCGATAGGGCATGCGATGAACAATGTGGCTTCGGCTTTACACCTGCTGGCAGTGCGGCAGTGCTAATTATTTTTTTCCGCTTAGCAAGTTCAGTCGATAAACATTCATTGAAGGACGTGCGTTGTCCGCAATTTCCTTCTCAGCGCCTCGGGCATATGTGGCGTCCTATTGACATGGACACACGCTTGAATCTCCTGTCGTCATCCCGTTGATGGACCCGTCAGCGATCTCGAAAACCTGCAACTCGTTCTCATCGCTATTATCATCACTGTCACATCTCGCTCAAAGACTTTCTCTTTCGATCGTTTCTTCTTACTTTATACTCATTGAAGTGTGTGACCTCCTCATCTGAGTGCTTCGGTTTGTGCCACTTCGTTTCAATTGTTACAGGACATGATGCGATCAGTACCTCTCTAGTAATCTTGTGGCGTTTTTGAACGAATTATTATCAGGAAACTACAATTCCGGTGTGACCGCAAAGACGGCTGGTAGAAGAACTTAATTATTGGAGTTCAACCCAAATGACCGAACTCTATAGTTGTTAGCTTCTGACCACAATGGGTGCACAATGCCCCAAAACGTTTCGGCTTCCAATGGCATTGAAAATTCTCGCATACGCGCAGCCACAGAAATAGACCTCACTAGTACGGATAGTCTGGACCGTCAGGTCTCTTACATGGCACAATGTCCTACAACAGCACCCATCAATTTTTTCGCCATACTTGATCTCTACCTTAGAGAAATTGCAAAGTCGAAGCTATGGATAGGAGTGGATGGGATTGCATGTGCGTTCACGTACCGGCACTCATATTTGAAGCACATTTGAAAGTCCGCTTGTAGCTGTTGGTGTCTATTTATTCAAAGCCGGGACTAGATGAAATAGATTATACGTGTGCCAACTTGAAACAAGCGGCCTGCTAGCAACAAATAGAGCAATCATTTTAAATGACACAATTTTCTCTCGCCTACCCCCTCCCCCCAAGCAGGCGAAGAGCAGGCTTCTACGAGGCTAGGGGCACAAGCTCTTAGTTTTCGAAGCAGCTTACATAACACGAGCTATCTTGCTGAAACGGCGTCCTGCGTGGCTTTCTTTTGGCGTCTGCAGTTTGGCCGCTTCGTTTACAGGGGTAGTGGTGGCGTCAGAACGCCGAGCTTTGATTGGCTCTACTTGAAGGATAGTGGGTAGACCTCTAAGCAAGCTGCCTTGAGGTGTACCCACTATCCTTCAATCATAGCCAATGAGAGCTCGGCGTTCTGACGTAACCACGGTTAGAGGCGGGGTTTAAGCCGCACGTCCGGAGGCTTCCTGGCTCGTGACGACGACCATTCCCCGAAGTGAAGAACCCAGGGGTCCAGTGGAGGTGGGAGAATTGGTAACGTAACGAACGGTTTAATTACATGGTTGCGATACAGTCGTCAAATCCGAGAGAACAACCGGAGCAGCCTCACGCTCCGCCTTTTATAGGGTCCGTTTCTTCCTCACTCTCCGCCAGGGCAGCAGGTGCGACGTAGCAAACCGCCGCCAAGTGCGTTGCAGCAAAGACCGCCGCGTCGTAGCCAGAAGTGCGTCGTAGCCATGATTCTCCGTAGTTAGGCCCTGCCTCTCTCCCTTTCAAGTGCGATGTAGCCAAAGTACTCCGCAGTTAGGTCATGCCTCTCTCCCCTTCCGGAGCACACGAACCCATACGCACACACACTCGTCCCGTTGACGTCACGGACGCGTTGAGACTCGTTTTGGGCAGGCTCCGACAGGCGGGCGACAGTCCTGAACACGTCAGGACTCGTTTCCGCAGCGTTGAAACTCGGAAGAAGGTCGCCGAAGGTTTCATTCTTAACAGCCCCTCCGGGGCCAGGGAAACCTCGAAAGGCCGGTGGTACAATCGCTGGCCTGAAGAGGTGGGCTTGTGGTAGGCCTTGAGAAGACGCTGCAAGCACTAAACAAACTCCCAAACCTCTTACAACGGAGGCATTAGCGGAGACGTCCCCCACAACACCACGCCACACCGCAGTCAAACGCTCGGAATTCGCCAGAGACCCGCCAGACTGGATTACGGATTACCAAATTTTGCCAAAACAATGCAATTTAAAACCTTAGGACAATTGCGGGTATCGAGACCCGCTGTCGCCAAAACAAAACTCATTTTTCCAGAGAGGTCACAATGAACAAAATACAAAAGACAAAAACTCTTCGCAATTTGTGAGGTCCTTTTTGGGTTTTAACGAAGTGCCCCCACTTAGATCCTCATTCCCGTGGATGACGAAGACCTCTGAGATCATCCCACTGCTTTTCGTGATGTCAGAAAAATCTGCTTAACCCATCGGCATTGCCGTTAAATTTGCATTTCCTTTTTCTTACGCTGAAGTCATAGTGATCGATTTTCACGTGATTTCTAGACGTGAAAATGCGGTTCTTATAGCGCCGATAAAACAATCCGCCTTTTTCATGCCCCGTCACATTGGTCCTAGCAATCTCCTGAGCTGTACCGCGAAACCCTGACACACTAGGGTCGCTCTTCTGCTCGACTGTTAAAGGCACTCTGTCTACTCGCAACAGACGATCAAAATTACGTGACGTCGGAGCTACGAGAGATCCTTTAATGATCCCGTCTTCCTCCGCCTTTTTCGCCGGCTCGTTGGGACGGCGTACGCTTTCTAGTGCTACGAGGTCAGGCTGTTCTACAACCTGGTCCCTCTCATCCCGGTTTTCTGCCTGCAACTCTGGGAGTGCTTGCTCCCCGTCAGCTGCCTCTGGCTCTGGATCACTCGTCAACAAAGGGGCGACCTGACGCGATTTGGACCTCGTACACGACTGAACTAGCCCTTCTCAAAAGTTGTTGACCCTTTTCGCGCAGCAGGAAATCTGACCGGTTAGAAAACAAATAAGGATACTCCAACGGGACTGTTTGCGAGACAGCCGCCTCTGTCACTAGCTCTCCGAACGGGCCAGTTATCCTTACTGTCGCCATAGGCAGACAGACACTGTGCTTTTCGAGCAGCTGCTTGATCCAAACTACCTTTCCAGTAAAATCGGATGGCGTTACATACGACGGATGAACAACGTCCATCGTCGCTGCACTGTCCTGAAGCACCCTGCACGGCTTTCCGTTTACCTGGAGCTCGTGAAGATAGGGACGAAGAAGCTTCAGGTCCTTGTCACTACCGTTCACATACGAGAACACAACCCGCGGTTTCTTACATCTGGCCGCTGTGTGTCCCGGCTCCTGACAGTTGTAGCACAGGAACGGCTTCCTTGCCTCGAACTGCCCTGTTGGGCTTTTCCGCGCCTCGTCTCCGTTCGAGTGTTCTGCGCTCTTTTCTGGGACCGTTTGTCCTGCTTCGGGCTTCTCGGTCCCGTTTTCTCGCGAGCCGTTTCCCTGTCGGAAGGCCTTGCGCTGATCGCTCCCGCCGGGTTCGCTTTCCTCTCCGCTCAGCTTTCTACGCGTTGCGTACTCTTCGGCTAGCTTAGCGGCCCTTTCGAAAGAGTCGACTCCCACCCTATCCTGCACCCAGAGCTTGACTGACTGCGGAATGCTACGAAAGAACTGTTCGAGGCACACACACTCGACTACCTTGTCTCGGCTTTCGTACACTTCCTCGCTCTTCAACCATTTTATCAAATTGGTTTTAAGCCCGTACGCGAATTCCGAGTAGCCCTCGCTGCTCTTTTTGGATGCGTTTCTAAACCTTTGACGGAACGCCTCGGCAGAAAGGCGATACCGCTTCAAAAGGCTGGACTTCACCTTGTCGTAGTCGTCCGCGTCTCCAGCTCTAAGGCGCGCGACAACCTCTGCAGCCTCACAGGGCAACAAAGTCAAAAGCCGTTGCGGCCACGTTTCTGGGGCGAAGCTCAACTTCTCACATGTCCTCTCAAAGTTAACTAAGAATAGGCCCACGTCTTCCTCAACTTTAAACGGCTGCATGAGCTTCTTCATTTGATACGACTCGGTCTCACTTGCTCGTACCGGAGCCCCAACCCTACTGTTCTGCGAGTTTAATCGCTGTTGTTCAATTTCGAGCTCTAGCCTTTTCAGCGCTCGCTCCTCTGTCGCAGCCTGCTCTCCTTCCTCTCTCGCTGCAGCTTGCGCTCGTTCCTCTCTCGCTGCAACCTGCGCTCATTCCTCTCTCGCTGCAGCCTGCGCTTGTTCCTCTCTCGCTGCAGCCTGCTCCTGTTCTCGTTCTCGTTCCTCTCTCGCTGCAGCTTCGCTCTTAGCGTTCTGAAGCAGTTCCCACGCAATTTTAATTTCCTCTGCTTCCGCGCTCTCTGAAATCGCTTTACTGATCTCAGATTTCTTGATCTTTTGATCCACCTCCACACCCAATTCTTCACATAAACAGAGTAAATCTGTTCTCAGTAACCTCATTAGATCCATGATCGCTGCTTTTTAGCTTTGGCTTTGTTCTAAAACTTGTCGCGAGGTTGTACCAAAACCTAGCGCACGAGTCAAAACCTAAGGATTCCCAGCAGTTCAAAATTAATTACCTATAATCTGAAGCCCGGCGAATCTCAAAGCAGAGTCCAAACGCTCACCCACTGATGTAGCATGATGTCACATGGTTCGATCCCAACCGCTGCCAACCAGTTGTTAGAGGCGGGGTTTAAGCCGCATGTCCGGAGGCTTCCTGGCTCGTGACGACGACCATTCCCCGAAGTGAAGAACCCAGGGGTCCAGTGGAGGTGGGAGAATTGGTAACGTAACGAACGGTTTAATTACATGGTTGCGATACAGTCGTCAAATCCGAGAGAACAACCGGAGCAGCCTCACGCTCCGCCTTATATAGGGTCCGTTTCTTCCTCACTCTCCGCCGGGGCAGCAGGTGCGACGTAGCAAACCGCCGCCAAGTGCGTTGCAGCAAAGACCGCCGCGTCGTAGCCAGAAGTGCGTCGTAGCCATGGTTCTCCGTAGTTAGGCCCTGCCTCTCTCCCTTTCAAGTGCGATGTAGCCAAAGTACTCCGCAGTTAGGTCATGCCTCTCTCCCTTTCCGGAGCGCACGAACCCACACGCACACACACACGTCCCGCTGACGTCACGGACGCGTTGAGACTCGTTTTGGGCAGGCTCCGACAGGCGGGCGACAGTCCTGAACACGTCAGGACTCGTTTCCGCAGCGTTGAAACTCGGAAGAAGGTCGCCGAAGGTTCCATTCTTAACACCACGATCCGTGCAAAAAAAAGCAGACGAACCTGTGCTCCACATAGTTTCACTCCTCACCGCTTAACCGTAATGTTACCAACACCATACTGTCCTATTTTGAAGGACAAGAAGACATAATTCCGTTGTCCTGGCTCGAGCACAAATCTTCTACCTTCAAGGGTTTCCTGGCATCGCTAAGTCCTAGGTCTTATTCTTGTTAGAGTAAAACAATTCTGCCATTGCGCAGGTCAAAAATAAAGCCGAGGTACCACTGCTAATACATCATACAAAAGACCGACTGCAAACACTCTCTGAGGCATCTTTCTTCCTTGTATGATGGTCCTGTCGCATTGGCCATACAACAACTGTCTGCACACATGTTCGAAACATACATATACATGAAGCAAACATGCTGCGAATATGCTTGAGGGATGTGTGCTATGGTCAGCTACAACCTAAGAAAGACGGGGCGAGTGGGAAAAAGGCGCGCGCTAGAAAAACCGTTGTACAAAGGAGGTCGCCCCTCTCCACTTCAGCTTTCCTACGTGCGCGCCCTTTTCCCCCTCGCCCTGTCTTTCTTATAAAGTATCTCACTGTACTAATTTTGTCATCACGTCTGCAACGCATATTGTGTAACCGTGTTGTTTTTTTATGATGAAGGAACAGTGCGACTGCGGTTTTAGAGCTCGAGCCGCAGCTCGGTGCACGCAGAGCGAAAGCTCGTGCTGCAAAATCCTTGGATCCTAGATTTAGGCTTCATATCCCTGCCCGTTTCGACATGGATGAGGATTGATACCGGCGTGTGTTCGTGTAATCACTACTTCGTCATGCGCCTTAAAGGGGTACGGAAGCGAAAATTGAAATATTCAAATTTCGTTCGGAAATGAGTCAAGCATGATGGTTAATAACCGGAAATGATAATCGCACGTTTATATTTTGAACGATTGGCTATATTTTTCGTTCCAAACGGTGCACTCGAGCGAGCGCCCGAAGAGAAGCGAACGGAGAACGCGATGCGTCATGGGATATCCGGTGCAAACAAAAACAGACAGAAAAGATTCCCCGCATTCGTGACGTAGCAAGGCTGGTGGGGTTATGAGCTCTGCCCTTGGTGGCGTTGTCAGCGTTGCGGTGGTGCCAATAGCGTCAACGCGTTACAACCGAGCCGTTCGAAGTCCCCGTGGGGTGACGAGCGTGTGGCTGGCCCACGGAGCACGTAGCTTCCACAGCACTGTCAGCTTAGAGGTGAACGGGGTGGGAAGAGCAGCTTTTGTCCGAGTTTTGAGCGACGGGCTAATCTTCTAGGGGGATAATGGCTGTTTCCGGGTGCACAGACGAGGGTCCGAGAAAGAGGGGAGTCCCTCCTTTCCGTCTCCTTGGACTGTTTGGTTCAATGCGTGATTTGTGAGTTGAGGAGGAAAGCTTAGAAGGAAAATGTTGAAATGCCAAAGAGCGGCGCTGCTCCGAAGGAATCTGCTACGTCACGACTACGTAGCAAGTTCCACAACGTTGCTAGATCACCTCCCAAATATGCTCCGCATGCATCCACCAGGTGCACATTGAAAGATCGTTTATTTAGGTTTAAAATTACTTTTCTTGCGCCTTTCAACGGAAGACTGGTGTTTTTGAGGTTAGGGTGCAACATTCAACACATTAAAGCTAGAAAATGAGCGCTGGAATTTCGCTTCCCTGCCCCTTTAAAGATTCCAGGATAGCAGTCACGCTGATGTGGTTAAATGTCTAGTTTATTGTGAATCAGTCCCGTTGTTTGTCTAGTCAGACCTATCACACGCTAACTTACACACGCGTGGAAAATTTCTTTGCAGAGGGCTCTTGCTGAAAACAGCACGACTGAAAGACCTTCCCGCCGAGCTTTTCGGGTATTCTGACATAATGATCAGAAATGGGATGTCAAACTGAGTGACAAGCAAGTCTAAGAGCATCTTTCACCTCCGAAACAGCGATTAAATGAAGACTGAAGAAAGCCCATCTGACTCTCTCTTGCAAAAATTCATTGAAGCCCGCTCCCGCTGGAAACGTTACTACAGCCCGGCCATATCACCCTATGGGCGTCCACTGAATGAGCTAGCCTACCATTCTTCCTGAAGTTTTTCCCTACGAAATTTCCGAGTCGAAGAATGCGAGCGACATATTTCGCGTAGCAAAAATCGAATCGAACAGACATGGGAGGATGGCATTTGACGTTTAAATTGGCGACCCTTGACGTGCCTTCACCCCCTCCTCCTCCCTCCCCGCTGGCGAATGATTATTCACGCATTGACCGACGGCCCGGTGATGAGGAGGGCTTGCGTCATGGGTATCCATCATCGGACGAAGAGACGGCCACCCTCGGCAGAAGCGAACAAAGCGGCGTGCGAGGACGCGTTCTCCTGGACTCCGGGGCGGCTCGTGGTGCACCCCGTGACCTCGGTCCAGCTTCCCCGCTCCTGATTAGATGACCTGTGGAAGAGAACTCCGCCGCTCTGCATTCTCCGGAATCCACAAAAAAAAAAAAATAAAACTGCCAAAGTTCAGAAAAACAAGTGTACACAAGCTTGATCAGGCTGACAAAAAGTACAGAGTGTGACCGGCCCAAACTACCCCCTCGCAGAAATGCGCACCACGTGATTTGAGGCAACGTGACGTGTTCACGTATCGTGAAATCAAGTTACCCGCAAAATTTCGACGGTGGGAGCTTGACATCTTGTTTTGAGGTCAGGTGATGTCACATAACCGTTAATCTGTCGAGGAAACTGACGTCACGTGACTTGAGGCCACATAACTTTGTCAAGCGAATTTTATGTCCCCGCTAAATTTAGCGGGAAAATTGACGTAACAGTTCTTTTTAAAGATCTTTGAGACGGTGCTTTGTGACGGTTCTTTATGACGTGTCTTCAGGAGGATTCTTTGTTACGGTTCCTCGGGACGGTCTTTTGTGACGGTTTATACTGCCTGTTCTTTGTGACGCTAATTCGTGACGGCTTTTTATGGCGGTTTTCTTCGCGGAATTCGGCTCACAAAACACATTTTGTGTTAAAAATTGCGGTTTCCTGGTTGTGCCATGCAAATGAACAGAAGCCGCCTCAAAGGCGTGTCACACTGTGCGCCACATATTACACAAAATTATTCTCCGCCATCGTTCAAGTTTGGCATGTGACGACGCAATATTCCCGCAAAATTTCGCAAGGAAACGCTTCCAGTTGAATTTAGCGGCGAAATTGTGACGGAACATGGCAAAGTGTCAAGTGAAACAGTGTGTCGTCGCATAACCGTGTAACGGCATCTGTGCTACTTTTAGCGGAGAGATTTTTTCCGCCAAATTTAGCCGGGTGAGACCATTCATGTAAAGACAACGGTGTTAAGATTGTGTGGCGTGTATGTTTATACAGCGAGAAGTTAGTCTGTGGCAATGAACGTATGGCGTCTGACTGTAAATTAGACGTTTTGCTAGAGCGGTACGAATGCTTGTCTGGCGTCTTTAACGTGTTAAGTGTTGTTCACACATATGCAACCGAGTAAGACCCAGAGAGACCAGACTGGTTTTGAGTCTCTTGCGACGTCTTAGGACCGGATGCGCTTCAGGGGAGTTGGTCCTAAGACGTCGCAAGAGGCTTAAAAACCGGTCTCGTCTCTCTCGGTCTGACTCGGTTGTATATGTGTGAACGGCGCTTTACGCAGTAGTGATGCACCACAGCAGGGATTTCCCCAGACCCCATCTAGGGGGGTTTAGACCCCCCCCTCGTTTTTCCGAAGGCACCCCCTTAATTCACAACGACTCCTATATTCGCAATGCCCCCCCCCCCCCCTTTAACCCCCCCAAAAAAAATGTAGACACCCCCCCTGATTTCAATTCCTGGGGAAACCCCTGCACCACAGCACGCCTGTAGGGTACACACTGGCCAACTCTTTAGGAAGTTCCGTGGAATAAGATGCTTTCATGGAAATGTCGCATTTGCAAATGTCTAGCCTAGACATTTGCAATTACTCTCACTGTGCCGGCCATCTGGTGGCTAGTGATTTAACCTGCCTTCACGCTTTGCAATATTTTTTTAGCCGTGCAATTAGCCAATTAGGTTGCTTTGACTTAGGAACGACTTTTGGTTTCGCGAATGGTTTACGCCTCCTTTCCGACGTGCGGTGCTAACGAAGGAAATTTGTCGCGGGGATCACGAAAGGTTAAATCGCTGTATATCCTGACTCATCCAAGTACCGCCATCGTTTGATCGTGCCGCGGGCGCTCCTATTGGATGCCGGCGACGCGTTGCCATTCTTGGCTCATGGCGCATCCCACATTTAGACGCGCACGCTTCCATTGGTCTGCTGCGGCTGCCGGTGACGCGCCGCCGTTTGCGAGCACGCTCCTATTGGCCTGCTGGAGATGCCGGCGCCGCGCCGCCGCGACAAACTAGATTGGCAGCGACGCGCTCCGCCATTTTTGGCTCAATTACGTCCCAGCATGCACCAGCTTGGCGGTACTTGTTTATAAAATAGATCCAGCGCTTTAGCAAAGGTGAGACGTAACGTGCGGGCAGCGGCCGGATTTCGGTTGTCTCCGTTTAACGTGTGAGTGTTGAAAACGAGAAGACTGAGTGAGTGCGCTCTATGCGCATTTCGTTACCTGCGGGGGAAGCCGGCTTCGGCAATAGATGCAGTTCGCGAAAGACTCGTGTAATGTTTTCATTTGCTACAACTCTCGCTCCGAAAGCAGAGACTTTTGGGGATGTGTGCGAAGCGGTGTACTGCGTTTCTTGCGAGAGCTGCTTAGCTGGCCCGGAGGGCCGCCAGTGGTGCGAGGTATCCCTTACAAAAATTATCAATGAGTTTCAATTAAATTTCTAATGTATTCTTATAGAATACATTAGAAACTCCGAAAACTATGCTACTTCTTTTCGGTTCAATCACGGCGGCATTCCGCTTAAAGACCGACGAAATCCTTATAACGCCCTGGCGTCCTCGTTAAGCCTCGATTAACTCGATTTGGAGCCGCCATGTTGCTACGCAGACGAGGGAGGAACTTTCCTCCCCCGTTTGCGGGGACGAACGTTGCTCCGTTTCTAAAGGAACACAGAAGACAAGATTGTTCCCCCGCTTATAGAGGAATATATAGGCCCTTTTTTTCTAAGCGTGTATGTCTTTTAAGCCGGGGTTACACTGCTCGTACATCATACAAAAGACAGTCTGCAAACATGAGTCACCGAAATATGCGAGGCTCGAATGCCGTGTGCCATGTTTTCTACTTGAGCCCATTGCCACGTGGCATTCGAAGCACGAATCACGCGGTGATTCGCGTTCGAATCTGCAGAATGTCTTTTAATCAGGTATAATCAGTGTCACAGAGGCTTTAAGGTTCCTGATTTTCTTCAAGGTCTACAGGTCTCTTGATAGACGGTGCCCCATTAATTAGTTTGCCCTACATCAATAAAAAAAGCAATGTCGTATCCGTAGGAACTTACGTTGGAACGACTTAATATTGTAGTACGAAATCCTCTTCCCAGCGTTGTAATTGTAGTCACTCTGAGCTTACAAAGGGGGTGGAGGAGGGGGATAAGTGGCCGAATGAACTAGCACACACCAGCTCGGCGCACGTGGAGCATAAGCTCGTGCTGCAGAACCCCACACCTGCCCGTTTCAGTTTACATGAGCATCGTATACAGGCGTACAGTCGTGTATCACTACTGCGTGGTGCACTTTAAGGACCCCAGCCGAGCGGTGGCTAAATTTCTCATCGACTGCCGAGACACCAAATGGCCATCGAGGCTGACTGGCTTCTGGATGTATAAACATACACACAACATTATTATTATTACTTATAGCTTAGGGAACGCAGATGAACGCGATTCCCGAGGTAATTAGTACCACTCCACAGTCAATAATATGAACTAATCATACTATAAGGACGCCGGTGTACAAACTACAAAGCACAAACCGTGATAATAAAAAACCACACTCTGTGTTTCTTCTGCAGTCGTTTAGTAAATTGGGTTTTATTAGACATCCAAAAAACCCAAACCTAACGATTAAACGCACGTGGAAGTTGCACCTGAGACCCAATCATGGTGCTTTCTTCAATAACTTCTTGACTTTCTTTCTCAGGTGCTTATTCCTCACGTGGCACCTTAGAGGTGGGTCATCGGAAATAGGGTAGAGCGCACTACTTCCACAGCACGGGTAAAAAAAAGAAAAAAATCCGTGTTCGCGATCTGCAAGGGTCTTTCGTGTGATTGGAAAACGGCCTACATGTGAGGATTAATTGCTATTAACAGCCATCAGTCGCCCTCCGCTAAGCAATTGGGACTTGTCTACGCTGGCGCCGATTCACGGCGTGCATGCGGTATGAGGAACAAAAGGAAACGCGGAGAGTTGTTCTTCGTCTTGCCATCGTAAGGATACGTGTATAAACATGCACATAACCCAATTTTTTTAATATTTATTTTTAGCAAAAGCTTGCACTGCAGAAGCCTGCAGGCACTCCGGGATCGATCCCCCACCTCTGCTCGTTTTGATCCTGATGAGCACCGCACCGGTAGTTAATAGTCGAGGTCGTTTGCCTTAATGGAGAGTTTCAGTATCGGGTGGAGGAGCCGAGCTGCTTTCAGTTGCGCGAGCGTTGCGTGCTCCACACTCTGTGCATCGTCGCCACGCGTGCGACAATCCAAGACGCAGTTTGGTATCCGCGCATGCGCAGTGGGCGACGACGGTATTTTTTTTGCGCACACAAAGCTTTTGTGTATGCTATCCAAAACTCGCTAATGTATTATTTCCACGGCGCGACGCAGGTTAAAGGGACATTGACATACCCCAAAATTATTTTTTTGTAATTTTTTGCCATGCTATTCATTTAGGTGTCAGAAGACTACGCAATCAATAATTTGCTACTGCGTCACGTATATTTTTAATAAAGAAAAAAAAAAAAACGCAACTGCTCGAAATTGAAATTGAAACTGGACTGGGGAGGAAGAAGAAATATAGAGAAGGAGAAAGTTGACAAAGTGACGTGGCTGTGCAACATTTTTTCCCCCAATCAACATATTTGCAGCTTTTTTAGAAGCCACAAAAGCTGGGTATTATATTTATTTTTTATCATTAATATTGTGTGTGTGTGTGTGTGCCTTCGGTGACCCACGACTTTGATTATATTTGGTGGTTGTGTCTAAACCACAGAAAACGGCACGTGACCACGGAGAAGGGAGTGAGCGCGACTCAAACTGGCCAGCTCTCAATCGGCGGGTTTTCGGGCGAAAAGAAAGCGAATTTCGAGCCGCGATTTGTTTTCTCTGTAGTTGGGCTCTCATCTGTCATGTACAAATAAAAACCTCGGCGAGCATAAATACCCTCTCAGTGTCCTTTAAAGACCCCGCGCTAGCACATCGTACTGAACTGATTCAATTTCTCGTCTACAGCGTAAACGAGTCGCGCTATATGTCAGACACGACCTTAAGCTCTCTAAACACGAGCGCCTAATTATTATTATTATTTATTTTTAGCGTGTCGCATGGCATTCGAAAAAGGCGCAGCGAAGCCCGTAAGAGCAGGTATTTACGTGGCACGCTTCGCTCACAGGGTTGGATTGGTTGGGACGGCTTCGTAGCCGCCGCTGCGCTCAATCGCAAGGGGAAACTGGAGTGTGGGCAAAACACGGCCGAAAGGTTAATTAAAATTTCGGCCGCTGTACGCAGCGGCTCGGCGTGTGATACGGCCCGTACCTTTTAATTAGGAGGTAAGGCGCGTACGCGATCGGATATGGCGTACGCCTCAACTCTCGAGGGTGACGAGGAAGTCGGCTGTGTGATACGCGCCTTGCACGGGTTTGCGTTGCACGTTAGACTTCTTCCGCGAGCACGGACTGAGATTCGGAACGGACGGCCTGGTTATCGGGGATGGATCGGTGGCTGTATATGGCTGAATATAAGACAGAAGCCCGGGCTTTGCGTGTTTTGCACTTTGAACTTGTCGAATAACGGCGTGTTGTGGCAAGTGTGACCTCAGACCGGCGAGCTTTTGGCTTACTCCACTATGCGGACCAAATGGGCCTCGTAGTGTTCTGCCATAAACGAACTAAAAAAGAAAATTGGCAGCTTCCTCGATCTTTAAGCACTCGGGGCAAACTTTCTGGGACGTTCCGTGCAATAAAAGGTTTTCGATGAAATATCAAAATTATGATTGACTGGGAGGTAATTCTCGTCCCCGGAGCCATTACGATTTTTTGTCAAGAAAAACAGAAACTGACATGTCTGTGAATGTGGCCCATAGGATTCAATGCAAAAAATATTTGTAGAGCCACGGAGTAAACACTATATGTGTTTAATATTTTAATTACTACTTATTAATATTTTATGACTGTCATCTTAAATATTCTCGGGCAACATTGCGATGTTCTTTGTTGTTCAGTTGAAATTCTCATTTTAGTGCGTGCGCCGAGGCGTTGATGTCCCAGAAAGTTGGGGATGACACTCCTAATCAGTAGATGGCAGTAATTAAGGACCGATCGTATAATGTCTTGAGAAGTCACTTAACGGTCATTTCTAGTAGGGAGGGGGGGGGGGGGCAAGTAAGTACGTATAGTTTTTTGATGGACGTCATGTGACCTGACGTCACAACGTAAAGTCGTGTGTCACGGGACGCTGTGACGTACGTGTTACGCGACGTTAGATCGCGTATCTGTTGCACTGATTAAAGTCACGAGATCTCGAGAAAGTAGTGCAAGGTTCCCATTATAGTCGCCATTTTGGCTCTGGAAATGAGCAGTTTATCCTTGAACTCTCCATTTTCAGCGAGCCACTAGAGCCATTGCTGAATTTCCCAAGCATCAAAAAGCATGCAAACGCCATAAATTCAGACAGCTAACTGTTCCGAATTAATTCAGGGGATGACCCTTTGGCGGTCCTTTGTTATAGATGTTCTTCTGCTCCTGAATTTAATGAGACAAAAGAAACCTAGGCAAATAAAAGCAAGACATATGTTTTTCAAATCCCTCATTATCAAGGCCGCTGTATGACGTCAACTGTACCAGTGCGCCATTACCTCTCCCTTTACGTAATACATCTGAATTCACTGCAGTTTCCAATTGTGTTTCAGTTTTTCTTGTATTGTTCACTCGCATGTATAGTTCACGCGCCCCGGGTCTCTTGAACTCACAGTTCAAGAAACCCGGCTGTGGTTCATTAGATTTTTACAGGTTTCTGGCTGGCGGTTCGTTATTCGTATTTTTTATTTCCTCATGCCGCAATCTGACTGGCTGTGGGGTGAAAATTAGGTTTTCGGAACTAACGCCCCCCCCCCCCCCCCCCCCCCCGGTTCTTGAACTGTCGTTGTATATAGACCAACACGCTGTTTACTAACAAGCCCAGTCTGCCCCCATTGGTACGGGCACTGCGCGTACGCAGAAACCAGATTGGCGCAAGAGGGAGTCTCTGCGCATGCGCACTACCGACAGCAGCGCCACCCCGGCGGCGTGGCTTTAGAAAGCCGAGATTGGGTATAGTTTCGTCTGCTCTTTTTTACTATGGTCGCGTCACGTGTTAATTGGCGCTTGAATATTATTGTTTTATCAACATTTCTTCACAACCGGTTTTATTTCTTCTTTTTTCGGCTAACCCAGGCACATAAGGAAGCAAGTAAAAAGGAAATGAAACGTTAGTTAATTGGCACCGGGAAGGAGTTAATTTTCTGTTTCAGCCTCCGGTTTTTGCAGCTGTGTGACTTAAGAGTCCCCTCACGCGAGGCATATTTAATTAGATTGCTCGTGGTTAATCCTAGCAATTTCATTTTCGTCCTAGAATGTGCCAGGGTTTCTCCTCCCTTTTCATTGATTTGTTGTTGTTGCTGTTGTTGTTTTTGTTTACATTGGCGTTTTTCATTATCAGGTGACCGTTCGCAAGCGCTCCCATGTAATTAAGGTCTACCCAGATTAAGTCGAGGTTAGGACGACATCTTCGTCGTTCATCGACACATCAGATGCCGCCTGACCACGTGCCTCCTCCACTTTTATTTTGAACGGTCATCTATCGAAGCCGAGTAGTGCAGAAATTCCGACGGCCGTAGATTAATTAAGTGAGATTATCGAGAGAAAGAGAGGGAGAGTGAAAGAGAGAGAGAAACGGAGGAACGTATTCTTGCAGTTTTTTTTAGCCGGACATTGATTAGAAGTCTACCCGAGACTTCATCTCGATATACTCTTTTCAAAACCCAATCAAGCAACATTAGCAGTCGCCATTTCTTGGGAACGATGTGTGTGATTGGTTGCGAGCAGCAAATTGCGAATGCGTGATATATATATATATATAGCGGTCCCCGCTCGAAACGTTGTAATAAACTTCGAATTAGTAACTCCGACAGTACGCATCTTTGACGTATTAACTTTTCCCGGTCCATTGTTTTTATATTTACCATTCTTCACACACACACACACACACACACACACACACACACACACACACACACACACACACACACACACACACACACACACACACACACACACACACACACACACACACACACACACACACACACACACACACACACACACACACACACACACTTCGTTTTGCTTGAAAGGCGAGTACTTTACAGCCCGTCTAGTAGTCCATGATAAACGAAATGTGTAGTTTATTGTATACGAGCAGCTTACTCTATATTAAATTGGAATATTTATCACATTACACAAGCGTTTTAGCAAGTGTGAGAAGCTCACACGCATTACCAGTGACCTGGGATTATGTGTCGCGGTGTAATTTCATGAATGGGTGACCTAGAAGATTCTGTGTCACGCCTTCGATAAGCTCGTGATGTAGTCACAGGGATCGCAACGTTGAAGCAGTTGGAGCGTTCCTTGGTCACACTATAATAAAGTGACCTCATAGACTGGGACGAGCATTGCGTGAGCATTCGATTCGGTTACAATCATGCCTTGGCGGGCATCAGGGTTGTGGCTCCTGTAGAATTCTTGTTCTGACGAGAAGAGCCGATACCTTAACAATGTTCGGAAAATAGCACGTGCCTTGCACACTGCCAGTTCCAGCGCTTGGCAATGCAAACCACTGGTCTACAATATTGACCAGATCACGTGACCGCTTGTTTCGTCTGAGGCAGGGTTTGGCAGAAATACTCAAAAATGTATTTGGAAATACAAATACTGGGATATATTAAACTAGT
Organism: Ixodes persulcatus; assembly: GCA_013358835.2. NCBI lineage: Eukaryota > Metazoa > Arthropoda > Arachnida > Ixodida > Ixodidae > Ixodes > Ixodes persulcatus. The sequence goes on along the minus strand of JABSTQ010009319.1, from coordinate 632,493 downwards.
AGCTAAAATACTGATACTAAAATATATCTGTAAAAATGTATCGCGATACGTATCGGAAATACATTTTACATAGAGACGAAAAGTCTGTGGAGATACAAATACAGGAATACATTTAAGGGAGGGCAGAAATACAAATACAGAAATACTGATACTGCAATACATTTTTCAAATTTGTTTCAGACGCCAACTGAGATGAAGCTTGAAGTTTGAAGTGGAAGTTTTTACAGCGGAGCTGTTAAGGGCTAGTTTCCCCAGGATCGTGTCCCTCGCAAAGAAATGTCGACACAAAACTCTGGTTGCCGCCGTCGCCCATAGATGGCGGTAGTTGTCAAGAGTGTTGTGTTTGCCGGTTGTCCGCTTGCCGCCGTCGCTCATAGATGGCGCAAACTTTCGAGCCTTTCCCCTCTGGCTTGTCGACTTGCGGCCGGCCAATACTTCATTCCCACCATGTACAGCTTCGCTGGTCTTCCTTCTTCACCGAAGTGGAAAGGCTGAAAGTTTTTATCACGAAATTACTTTCCCGTAGGCTTGGCACTTTGCCTTGAAGGTAGTGGTTTCGGACGACGAGGCGTCTTCAATGGGCTCAAAAATACGGTCCATCAAGGACTGACCGCGGTTCCTTCCCTGACATCCTGTCTGTCTGACGATAGATGCGAAAAGACTTCGACCTATAAATAAATTCTGTCACCCTAAATCCCATCAAAACGTCACCGCGCCCCTGTCCAATAAGGACGCCCCTGTCAGCATTGATCACATGACGTCATGATGGAATGAACTGGTATTCTTTATTTGTAGGTGTGGCCTTGAACATGAAACTTTACCACGCTGCTGCGTGAAAGGACAATACGTACTCTCGTTGTAGGTTGCCTCGTTGAAAATCGTGCAGGCAGTGTCATTTAGGAATTTTGAGAATAGTGGGCCTTCTGAAGCATCCGGGAACACATGTCATTTTCTGTTACGGTTGAAGAAACGATACGGTGGCATCCCTGTTGTGAAGGCCCTTCCTGTCGACCCTCCGCCACCGAAGCATGGATTGCAGTCCTCACGTTTCGCCTAGAATCATCCAAACATAAACCTCGTGGATTGCGACCTGATATTGCCGGTACAGGTGCGAGCTCTCCGAGAAACAGCGCGGTTGAGACGAGTCGCAGGTGTACGAAGTCTGGGTCTGCACAGCGAGGCCACGTCTGGCCTCCTTCCTGGGTTTCGGATCACCAGAGCAGCGGGGTCACGTTCACGTCGGCCGATGACGTACCCTTGAGGCGTGCAATATTACTTACGCAGCCACAGACGCATTCGAATAAGTGTTGAACTTCACTGCGTGAGTCATCCTATTTCAAGTCAACCACCACCAGGCTCGTGCTGCAACGGACTATGACTCACCTTTTCCTGCTGGGTGTACTGTGTACGCTAAGGCAAGAGAGACGGTTAGCAGCGGGCATTGGATGCCAGCAAGCAATGACTCAAGAGATTCCTATATATTAGGACCTGCGGCAGAAGATGCTCCGACGTCCACTCCCGGCACGCCACCTGGTTCGAGTCCCCGACTACACAACACTTCTCAGAAGAGAGAAGGGGACGCAAAGAAAAACAGTTTGGAGAATCGGAAGCTACCTTGGTCAGCATAGTAACAATGCCTCAGCATCTTATTAACCCTGGTGCCCTCAGAAGTAAAAAAAAAAAAAAAGCGTTTGGACATTTTTGTTTTTCGGGGGGGGGGGGGGGGGAGTATTTCTTAAGAAATGTAACGAAAGACATTTCATCCTGATTGTATCGCGATACAAAGAAACATTCCAAATGTATTTCGATACAGGAATACAGATACTGGTGAAAAAAATGTATCGCAATACAGAAATACAGATACGAAATATATTTCTGAAATACTATCGCGATACATTTGTATCGCGGTACTGCCCAACCCTGGTCTGAGGGCTGAGATATGAATAAGAGAGAGAGTGAGAGAGAGATGATTTTATTTTGGGTCAAATAAAGACCTCAGAGGTGCTCCTCTGCTAAACGTACCAGAGCCAACTGTTCGACGGGAGCCGCCGAGGTAAGGCACACCCGCCAGTGTGGGGAAGAGGGATTGGGTGTAGTGGGGACATCGGGTGGCTGTAGAGCAAGTTAACAGGATCGAGCGTAAGTGATAAGTGTGCTAAGCCGGGTGACTTTCAGCGTGTGTGTTCGTGAGGTGGTAAGCTGGGGGTGTGGTGTAAGCAGTCTCTGCATTGCGTGTCGGAGTTGTACGTAGTGTTGTTTCAGGGTCATCTTTTAAAAATGTGTCTCGTCTGCAACGGGCGGGAGAGGCCATGGGATTTCCTGCGCCTGGATAAGAGTCTCGCAGCCAAGGTGACGAGCAAAATCATTACCTGCAATCCATCTGTCCTGACAGCCGCACTTCCACGACCAAGGCAGGGAAAAGTTGTGAAAGAGCAGAGGAGAGATCGTCACGCAAATCCTCGTGAAGGCAGCACGCGCGAATTGCCCGAATCGCTTCCATGGCATCAGTGGAAATGCGGTACCGGGGAGCAGGTGGAAGGGTGGTAAGTTCTTGAGTCGCGTGCACTATGGCAGTAATCTCAAGAGCGAGCGGAGAAGTTGGGTTGGAGTAGGAGTCAGCAGTGGATGTAACAGGAGGGATGACAGGGCGCGTTGCGGTGACACAGGCTGGGGTGCCGAGAGGAGGGGAACGGGAAGCGTCCAGTAGCATGTGGTAGTATCTTCTATGTAATTTATTTATATTAAAATTCTGCCAGTCTCAAGAGGGACTTTAGCATGACCTTTCATGCTAAAGTCACAAACACAAAATACAAGAAAATTTCATGCATCATCATTGGCACACCAAGGTCAGAAACATACACAAAAGCTATTGAACAGTGCCTAAAAAAAATCTAAATTCATATTATTAACAAACATACAATAAAAGACACAGTAGGCCAGCCCTGGTTAAACAATAGAAAACAAAAAATAGGTAATCTTACATCACTCATCCCAGGTGGGAAAGGGTCGTGGTGCAAATCCCGGACTTGACAGTACCCAGCATGCAAGCCTGGGGCCCTAATCTGGACACTTGGCGAAAAAGTCGGCAAGAAATCCGGCGGCTCTGATTGGCCGGCGCCAAGGTCAAGTGCGGAGTTGGCCAATTACGGCCGCCAGATTTCTCGCCGACTTTTTCGCCAAGTGTCCAGATTAGGGCCCCTGGAGTCATGTGGGCAGGGAGCGGGGCGCATCGAAGGTTGTCGGGACGAGGCTTTTGGGGGGTGTGTGAGATGAAGTCATTTGGTCGTATGCTAGCTTGCTGCAAGAGCCAGTGGCCCTATACGTAAAGCCGGACGGGTGACACAGTTGACGGTCCCTGTGAAGTCTGAGGGAAGTATAAAGAGGGAGAAAGACCCCTGTAGCGTACAGTTTCTCTGTTGATGCGTGTAATAGGATGCGTAAGGCTGTTTTATAGAATGTTTTAAGGCCAGGTTGTATACGTTTCGACTGTCTTTGCGCAAGCTCACAGTAAGTGAGAATGTAGAGGATCCTGTTTAAGGCGTAAAGCTGTAACTAATTAACCGGTCATGTGTTTGTCGACCCCCCTTGTCTCCGAAACATTCGGCTGGCCAGGTGTGTTTACCTTAGGTGTGTTACCTGATGGCATGTGTTTATGGTTGTCTGCATCGCCTTGGTTTATGTGCGGTCTTGGGGAGAATAACCCAGGACCTGACAAGAAGGGGTGCAAGACATAGGGAAGTTGTCTAGGTAATGGGGCATAAGCGAGCTAACTGACCGCTTTTACTGGCAATGGGAGGGGAGCAGCAGCTCCGATTTCTTGGGAGCAGCTTGGAGGCCTGAGCGGGAGGGGAACTGTGCGATTAGATCGAGACTGGTCTGGAGGATGGATTCCACCTTCTCGACGACCCGTGGGTACACGAGAGGGTGATGTCGTCCGCGTAGAACAGGGAGTAAAGATGTGGGATTGTGGACAGGGTTCGCACGAGTGGAGACATACCGAGGTTAAAAAGGTTGGGGAGAGTTCGGCACCTTGAGGGGTGGCGCGGGTGAGGGTGATAAAAGGGAAAAGGTTGTCGCCAAGCCAAAATTGGACCCGTCGAGAACGGAGAAATGCAAAGATATAAGAGTACATATGGGAACCTCAGCCGGTCCCCTGGAAGGGGGGGGGGGGGGGCGAGAATTGCATCGTGTAGCAGGGTATCGAAGGGTTTGCGGACGACAGCTGGGACAAGCGCATGAACCTGACTGCCTGTAGGATATAGGAAGGTTGCTTACAGTAGAAGTAAGAGACCCGGGTGGACATAGGGCAGAAACCAATTTGTTTGAGAAGAAGAATATTAATTGTATCGAGAAGATCCTTTAGACGCGTAAGCGCCATACGTTCCATGATCTTCCCAACACAAGAGGTAAGGAAGATGAGTCTGAGATTTGCAAGACTAGCTAATTTGCCAGGTTTCGGGAATGAGGAAGAGAATGTAGGAAGTCCATAATCGGAAGGATACCGTTTCCAAGTAAGAATTAATTTGGGAAGGGAGAAATTCTTTGTCACTGTCGGGGAGATGCTTGAGGAAAGAATAGGTGATCTGATACTCGCCTGGGTTGTCTCGGCTTTATTCTGGTCTAGAGCGAAGTTCAGTTTGGGGTGCATAAAGGGTTCATCTAGTTCTAAATTGGGAAAGGGGGGGGGGGGCTGAGTTGTCGGGGTAAAGCGAAGGGAGCTGAGGACATACAAATCTCTCCCTGTATGGTCCCGACTCTCTCTTAGAACACGTCACCGGATGAATGATGCCCATTTTTCTCCCTTTCCTTTTTTTGCGGCTGTTAGAGTCGTTGTCTTCCGAGTTATGGTACTTGTCGCGATTCTGTCGGTCGGTTGCAGAAGTGTCTGTGAAGAAGGCGGCCACGTTTGTTTCTGCACGTTCTTTACGGAGGTACAAGGTAACCTCCTTGTCTACCTCCCAGTTCTTCGACCCTTCATTATAGTCTCGCGTACGTTCCTCAAAAAAGAGTAATTAATTACAATTACTCTCGGTTTTATTCAATTAGGTTATGTCATTACTTGAAAAGCCAAGCCATTGGCCGTTATTTGAAAAAAAAAAAAGAAGTAACGGTTAACTTTTTTTCCGATTACTTCATGTTTTGAGAACGACATATTTTGCTATGGGTTTGAGAACGGGTCGTTTGTACTGTCCATTATTTTATTAGAACCACCGAACTATAAACTATAGTTATTTCTCAATCCCCAAATTTGTGTAAACCATCATCGTGTCTGAGGCTTGGCTCCAGGACTGGTTTTAAGGAAACTTGTCGAAACAAAAAGCGCTATAAAAAGAGGGGAGGGAAAAATAGTAAGTTACGAGTTATTCTGAAACAGATAACACTTGCGATTACTTCCTAATAAATGCATTCAAATTATTACAGAAATTACTCATTAAGGTAACTGATTACACTTAATTTGAGTACCTGTTTTGAGTGCCGTACAAGTCTGCATCATTCTCATTCGCTGCATCAAAAAGTAAAAAAAAAGAAAAAAAAATCAATTTTTTTAACGTGGCAAAATCTATAAACTAGAGGTGCCAGAAGAAAAAAAAAACATCGTAGTTTGTGGCGACTGTCCCCTCGATAAAGTATCAGTAGCAGACAATAAAGAAAGACAAAAGTATCACTAGAGGCGCGAATTTCTGCCGACCCGTAATCGCCGAAGGCCAGAAGAGTCCTTCCTGGGATGCATCTGTGGCCGTGGATCCCACTCTGTAAGGACGACCACGCGGAGCCGAGAGAGATTATCGCTAAAACTTCGGAACTCGTACTTTTTTTTTGTTTTGTTTTACGCAATTCCGAACAAGTAATGGTTCTCGTATATCGGTAAAATGGTTGATTACGTGCGCGCTTTTTTTTTTTTTATCACTGGTGCGGGTGTCTGCGTATACACCTAGTGTCCATTTCATTTGTTGGCGTTTCAGGGAACGCCGCTCTGTCGGTTGGCGTTTTTCTTTGTTTCTGTTTTTTTGCGCTCCATCTTGAGACAAGGAAGCGAGCGTGGTCTCGAAAGACAAAACGCGTTTATCGGATGCGGCTGCAATTTTTTTGACATTGATCGAGTGTCCTTCCTGCTGCGCGAGATATCCCCCACATACGCAAGGTCCACGCCAATGTTCCCCATTTGTCGGTGTGGGGGCACCGTTTAACTGGTTTCATTTCTGGGTCTGCTTATATATTTCTTTTTGCGGTGACTCGGATAGATTCTGTTAGTGACGGCTCCGCTCGGGTGAGTTTTTGTTTCTGTTTTGTTTTGTTTTCTTCTAGAGCAGGTGATCTGCGTCCGGAACTTGGTTGATCCCGAACACGTTCGCCCGCATTGTTTCAAAACCAAATGAGATAAAGACGTACAGGAAGTGCGTGGCCGGAAGTTTGTTCCGCGTGTGTCTTCATTCTGTTTTTCTTTGCTTTCTCGTTTTAAAGATTTGGAGCAAAACGGTCTTTGATACGCTTCCACTCACCTCACAAACGTCTTAATGCTCGTGTAGGACTTCACTATCCCTAGGTCGTGACTGCTCTCACTTCGTACATAAAAAGATATCGCCGATGACACCATGCGGGCCTCCGATGATATTGTTTTGTATCCCGTTCCATGGAGCAGTTTTATTTTTTCTTTTCTTTTTCTACTCCGTCGACATTTTGCCTAGAATCACTTGAACCGGGAACATTGTGTTTAAAATAAAATTCGAGATAAAACAATGAACATAAACACTGAAAGTATCCAATATCGTAAGGTGTGAACGCAGACAATGAACATATTTTCAGATCAAACATCTGTTGATGCATGGAGGTCACGCATATATACGTATATATATGCATGCGTGAATGCGCAGTTAAAGGACATCCTGTTCTTCTTACACCATATGCCAAAGCGCTTGTAGTCACACAGAAGCTGTAAACAAACTGTTCTGGAACGCTATTTGGGCGTTAAAACAAAATTGTATACATAAGCCAGTGAACAGAGTGCCATGGAAAAGTTTGTTTACTTAGAAAAAAACAGAGAAATCGCAATTAAAGAAAAACGAAGCCGTTTTCTAAATTGTTTCATGTGTCACACGCTTATAAATATTACCCTCAGAAAGATTTATGCAAAACGAACTATACTCGTTGCGCCGACAGGCCTAGCGCGAAAGATTGCCCTTTTTGCAACTGCCGCTTCTCCACGCATGCTATGTAAGGTCAATGAGAAGCTGGGCTCGTTTAAACCTTCCTCGTTACTCCGTAAATAAAATAAAAATAATAAATAAAAAATAAAAAGATATATATATATATAAAGGGTATCCCACGTAACTTCAGCCAAGGTTTGAAAATATTTTGGTGCATTTTAGGAAGACAAAACGAATAAGTTTGTTCATTGTTTGGAGGAGGTCAGGCTATGTTTTTCATTTTGCCCAATTAACGCATTAATTAATGTTAATTAATTAGCTTCTGAAATATTCAGTTCAGAGCAAAAGTTCCAATAACAAAGTTTTGGAGCGTAATCACAAACATCCTATTCAGTGAATTTTACCAAAAGAAGCCTTAACACTGTTTTTTTTTTTTTTATGGGCTTCAAAAAAGATTTGCGAATTATGTAAAAAGGAAAAACTAAAAAAACGTGTGATTTTGTGCATGTGCACCTTGTATCGCAGCGTCCTCAGCCGTGGCTCCAATAAACTAGGCCTGCATGCTGAATAAAGCACTCTTGACTGGGCGCTGTTGACAAATTCGCGTTTTTTTTTTGTGTGTTCTTTTCATAATTCGAGCACTCTTCTAAAGCCCGGAAAAGCGAACTGTGTTAGAGGTTTCTTGATAAGAACTACTGAATTGGATGTGTCTGAGGACGCTATACAACTTTGTCCTTGGAACTTTTGCTCTAAATTGAATATTTCATAAATTCATTAATTAATCTTAATTAATTATTTATTTGGCCAAAATACAAAAGATAGCCTGACTTCCTCCAAACAATGAACAAACTTATTTCATTTTGTTTCGTCTTCCGAAAATGCACCAAACTTTTCTATAAACCTTGGCTCAAGTTACGTGGAATACCCTGTATTTATATTAACGGCCGGTATTGTGTTGATGCTCAGAAACGTATTCAAAACATCATGCGCCCGTGAATATTGGGGAGAAGAAGACGGAGTGGAAAAGTGAGGTATGGACCGTTAAAGGCGGAGGGACTACTCACAGCTTTCCGGGTGAACCAATAATTGCGCGTGAGTCTTTTGAATTTTGAAAAGGACCGCTCCGGGAAGTGCTTCTCGTTGAGGACGCCGCGGTGAAATATATAGAAAAAACGAATCTAGACCGAGCCTCTCCTCATTGTATGCACACTTCCTGGAGACTCCAAATTAGGGTTGCACCGATGAGCTTAGATTTGTTTTTTTCTATTCGTTTCTTATGGAAGAAGCCTTTTCTTTTTTTTGTTTCTGGCGGCTGGGACACGACCGCCTAGACGAAGGTTATTGTATTCGATGGGAAACGCCGAATGGAAAGGTGCTGCCCGAAAACTGTTCTTTGCGGCTCTGCCGCACACTGCGGCGCCTTTGCAAGAGAAGTGATCATCGTTGTGTTTGTAATATCTACGTGGCTCGTGTTGTGGCTTCCTCGTCGCTGTACTTTCCCCGATTTTCCGCAGTAGGCTTTCTAGGGGGTCGTTATTTTAGATGCCAATTTCACGCCTGCATTACCGGGAGAAGATCTGCTCGGCAGAACATTTGGATGGCAGTGCTTTCGTGTGATTGATCGTGTTTCATTCCCATCCCTGCTGGTTCCGATCCGGATGAGCGTCGTACTGGTTTGGGGTCGTACACCTTAAGCTAAATGCCGGTTATTAGGCCACGTTTAACCAGAGATCGAACCTCAAGTTTCTCCCGGCTATAAACGGCCTGTTTAGAGGCCGTTTACAACCGGGAGAAAGTTTACCACTTTCTGCATACTCTATGTGGCCTGAAAACAGGTTGTTATTGCTGCGCATCGAATAAGATTGAGATACCGTATTTACTCGAGTATAACCCGCACTATTTATGAAAAGAAACCTGAGGGTTTGCTTTTCCGTGGAGCACGCGGATTACCAATCACCGCGATCGACAGCATGATACCAGCTGTTTAGCAGGATAGAGATAACGTCTTCGCGCTAAGATACCATCTGTGAAGGTTGCATTTGTATGGAGAGTCCTGGGAGAGTCATGTTTCTGATCTAGATATTCGCTATGTTATTTATGCGCAACGCGATGATTGGCTGTATATGTGCTTTGCGGAAAAGTAGACACAAGGGCCTTGTTCATAAATAGTGCGGGTTATACTCGAGTGAATACGGTATCAATCAATCAATCAATCAATCTTTTATTTTTATTCGAGAGAAGGGGAAACGCAGGATGCGTGCACTGCCAGTTGATAGGTCTATAGCCCGTATGCAGGAGCGCCTACCAGCCAACCTCCAGAGCACACAAGGAAATACAAGTAAATTAAGAAAGATGGAGCTTAGATTAAAAATAGAAAATTTTCACCGTTTCCACTCTGGTGAAGAAGGAAGACCAGCGAAGCTGTACTATGGTGGGAATGAATTAATGGCCGGCCGGAAGTCGGCAGACCAGAGTGGAAAGACTGGAAAGGTTGCCGCTATCTATAAACGACGGCGGCAACCAGACAACCGGCAAGCCGGCTGTCTGGTTGCCTCCGTCGTTCATAGATGGCGGTAGCTGTCCAGAGTGTTGTGTTGACATTTATTTGCTGGCGGACACAACCCTGAGAAAACTAGCCCTTAACAGCTCCGCTGTAAAATAGAATAAATTTACAAAGGGAAGGAACGATGTCTCTATAGGTGCAGAAGGGCATGCGAAAGACTTCTAGTAAAACCGCTCAAGTTGTCAGTGATCCGAGGCAAAGGCGGGCGACCAGGGAGAAAGGTGTAAGTGCCACTGCTGATGGGAACAGGGATGCCTTGTGTCGTCGATTCCGAGCATGAAGGGGTAATGGCCGGGACACCTGTGCGATTCGAGATTCGTGGAACCGATCAAGCCATAGGGGGTCTGGTGGCAAAGGCTAGGAGGCAAATTCGTGTCACCATGCGAAGATGTCTCAGCCGATGCCAACCGAGAGAGTGCAGGCGCGCATCGTAGTCTGAGGGTGGATCGCGGCGTACCAGCATCCGCGTTGCGCGGCGCTGAACTCCATCCTGGCTCTCGATGGGGTGATGTTGATTAGGGCTCCAGATGGTGGAGCTGTACTCGAGGCTCTGAAGGACCTGCGCAGTGCATGGAATTTTCATAATATCCCATCCAAAGCGCCGCGTAAACCGGGACCCAAATTCTATAGGGTGCTGCGAGCCCTGGGTACGATTCTTTCCTCATGACGACGGAAGTCGAGATTTTGTGTTTAAGATACGCCCAGGATGTCAAGTGTCCATACAGGAGGCAGAAGTAATCCACCAAGCGTGTAGTTCGGGGGCTGGATTTGTCGGCCGAGCTAGAACGCATTGCAGCGCACTTGTTGTGGCTTATACTAAGAAAAATCACGGAAGACATTCGTGCTACATTGTCTAAACGTGCCTGGAGGGTTGCATTTTCGGTGGGTGAGCGAATGCAGATGGATAGGATGACGTCATCTGCGCATTGCGTGGTGAGGACCTGATCCGACTGTGGAATGTCACGAACATACACATTGAGTAAATTGGGACAGATAATCAATCCTTGGGGCACTCCCGATAAGATAGGGAAGGCATTGGCCACGGAGCCCTGTAAGAAAGGAAGCTATCCAGTGCGGGAGATCAACCCTTACCCCAAAGTCATTGAGCTTCCTGGGGAGACACTCATGATTGCTTGTGTTGAAAGCATTGCTATAGAGAGTCCAGCTGGACAACATCTGCGGGATAACGGCTGCCCTTGTTGTCGCTAAGGTAATGACAGCTGGAGGAAAGTGTAGTCTCGCAGCAGCGGGAGCGCCGGAACTCATGCTGTGAAGTCGGAAGCAGCTGAAGACGATCAAGGCGGTTGAGTTAGCAGTCGATGGGAAGTCCGAAGGACGAATAAAAAAGCAAGAAACGCGATCCTAATGTGCCACACTGAGCTTGTGAAGCTGTCAGTGACTATAGTTTTACTTATATTAAGTTTCGATCAACATCTAAACGTTGAGACTAAAGCCATGGTCAAACTGCGAAAATAAATCGTACAAAAGCCAGCCTGCAGACACTGTCTGAAGATCGGTCATACAAACCTAACTGCAGACATGCAGATATGTGTAAAGCAAACATGCTTCTGGGGCTCATAAATTCATTTAAGAGCACAATAATCATCCACACCCCATCCTCATAACCCTCCACCCCCACCCCCTCGTCTCAGAGCACACCACTCATGGGCGGGAATCCTATCTTATATAATAAACATGTTCTCTATCTCTTTCTAAAGCGCTTGAGGCGTGTTTGCACATAATTCTGTCATCGTGTCTGCGAGGGACACCTCGTTTTTCTTCTTACAGCGAAGCTGTTATACCCTAGGGTCTGGAAAAAAATGCGTCCTCACATGTCGACCGAAAACTCCCCATTGGTTGTGGCAAGTATGAATGAATAAAAACAAAATGAGGGGGCAACCAGCGTGAGCCAGCCTTCCTTGGCATTATTAGATAGTGAGGTCCTGATCCCTTGTTTTCATCTCAAGGCATCGTCTTCGAGGTGGTCCTAGAAGTCATCCTTGAGGTTGTCCGAGAGGTCCTAGGCGTCGTCCTTTAGGCGTCGTCCTAGAAGTCGTCCTTGAGGGTGTCATAGAAGTCATCCTTGAGGTCGTCCGAGAGGTCATCGTCCAGGCTTCGTCCTCGAGGTCGTTCTAAAAACCCAATTTGTTTGTTAAGTTGGGGTAACGCTGCTCATACTTCACATACAAACGACAATCTGCGAGCACGACTCACCGCAATATCCGTGGTTTGAATGCCGCGGGCCAAGTTTTCTCCTTGAACTCATTGCCACGGGGCATTCGAAGCACGGATCTCGCGGTTACTCGCGTTCGAATCTGTAGCAAGCAGTGTGACTTCAGCTTTAGGCTAGTTCACGTGTGCATGATGCTCACGCTAGCACTTCTCCGTGTTCAATTGTTTGTGTCCTTTTGCGCTTACAAGTTTCCATTCACAATAGCAGCGTATCATCCATCCCAGCTTGAACTCATCTCAACCCTACACCCTATTCACCGCATTCGGTGGGAGTTGGTACCACGAGGGCGCCACAGTATTCGGTGCCCCAGTAGACTTCCGGTAGCGTATTTATTTCTTCTTCAGTAACACACAGCGATCGGAAAAGAAGATTTTCCTTCGGAGAGGTACCTGTAATATGTTTGTAAGAACCTGCGCGCTTTGTAGAACGCAGTACACATAACAAAAAGATGTGTGACAAGAGGAAAAGAAGAGGAAAACCGGAAGCGCGCAGGGGTCTGCCGATAGTGGGCGGCAGCGAGCTTGTTTGCAAACAAACATCGGTGAATATCAAACCAGTCTAGCCTGCGCTAGCTTCGAGGGACACTGCCGCCGTGCGAATCGCGACCTTGCCCAATTAGAGATAGTTTGCTGGTGCGGCCATTTCCCTAAGTGAAGTGTCCGTCTAACGACAAACGATGTGGGAAGCTAAACCTGCTAACCCTGCCCAAACTACTTCCCGGCGGAGGATAGCGATTTCCGTAGTTATTAGTCTTACTCCCATTACCGCCACTTCAGAGACCAAAACAAAAGTCGCGCAGCGCGGTGTACACCATCATTTGCGTATCGCTCAAATTTGTCACCGTCTCAGTCGCACCTTCCAACTATCCTGCACACCGCCGCTTCGCGAATGGTACTCCGTGTGGAGCCGAGAGCAGTGGGGACGAAGACCATGAAGCATTTTAACGACTTCGCGCGACGCTCTTGTGGAGTCAACTAATAATTATACTCGCCATGTGTTTCGCCGGTACTTACGCTGCAATAGCTGCGACTGACCCCACGCCAATTCAATTTTGTCGCTAGACCGGCTGCAGCAGAGCTCTCCTCCGGTGCACTTTGCGATGGGCCGCATCGGGTGCTACGAGGTATCCCAGCCAATCAAGCGGTGCCAACGTATCATGTAACTGCGTCCACCCTACCATTTCTCGGGATGTGACCTGCACATCGCTAGCTGCGTACCTCCGCGACCAGGTCACGTGACGCTCACGTGGTATTCGATTAGCTTCGATGGTTCGTAGCGTCGTCTGCTGTCTATCGTAAGGAGGATAGCTACGACACAAGCTCTTAACCACGACTACCCATCATCGTAGACGTTTTTAGTTTGGTCATATTCCGGGGCCATGCCTTCACAGCGATCGCGTTTGCGTCGGTAAGTAGGCGTAATTATCTTCGTAATGGCTACGGAACGCGCGTACCTGAATAAACTGACACAGCCTTTGGACATAACGAACTCGCAGCACGAAAAAAGAAATGGCGGCAGGCAGCACGTGTTTATCCTCTCTCCTAAATGGAAAGCATCGCGGGTATGCAAGGAAGACATTAATTATATTCCGTCCGGGGTCACACTGCTCATACCTCATGCAAAGGACAGTCTGAAAACACGAGTCACCGCAACATCCGTGGTTCGAATGCCGCATGCCAAGTTACTCCTTGAACTCATTGTCATGCGGCATTCGAAGCACGGATCGTGGTGACTTGCATTCCAACCTGCTTGCAGACTGTCTTTTGTATGATGTATAAACGGTGTGACCCCGGTTTTAAGCTGAGAGTGCAGCCAATGCCACAAGCACGAAAGCTCGAGGTAGCTGCTTTGAAGCGTTCTTCCGTATAGGACGAGTACTCGCGCTAGAAATGCAAGTCTCAAAGCCAGGAGCGCTTGTAGCTTTGGTTGCAGTTTCATCTTGAAAGGGGCCCTGCAATCATATTGAAGCCTCTACCTTTTTTTGCGGTTTCCACGTCTCTTGGATTTCGGGCAAACCAGCGGGAAGGGAGTTAGTAACTTAAAATCAGCGCGTCATATTTTAACCGGACGATGCGGAAACCTCCTCCACCTACGGGGGCGACCCGCGGTGCCGAAAGCGCTCGATATGTGACGACATCGTGACGTTTTTGGTCCTGGCCTTGCTACTGGTCAGAGCCGCTAAAAGGTTTGTTTTAGTCTAAATACTAAATATAAGTGGCGCGAACCTTTTGAATTATTTATGAAAGTAGTTTATGTTCAGTATTTTAGATCATAAAAGAAACAAATGCAGTTTATAAAGCACGGACACAAGAAATGACCCGTCGCCATACTCGCCACAAAGCGGTGGAAAGGCGGCGCATACTAGAAACGGGTAGGATCAGGCACCGACGAGCGGCGAGCATGAAAAGATCCTGGATGTACGCCGTGGCGATGCGGTCGTATGGGCTCGAGGATCCGACCTGTTCCGAGCGTTCTGTAGGCCTTTCGCGAGCAGGTGTGGCTTGCGGCTTGGCCGCTTGGCGGTATGGTACTGCGGAGTGGCTCCCGTTCTGAACTGATCTTTACCCCATGTTTGCTGTCGTTTGTGGCCAATGAAGTGTCATGCCGAATCAGTGTTTAATCGCGCAGCAAATGCAATGCGAGCCGCCCTGGCCGCCCGCTTCTTACAGCCTATCCAACACATGCTTTAGTGGCGCCCTCTCGAGCCGTCGACACGGAGTGCGGCAGCCGAGAGCGCTCGCTGAGCTCACTACCCCAGTTCACGGCCACCCAGACCAGAACCAGGGATGTCATGAAGGAGGTTATTTTTTGTTTATCTTTGTAATTTTAATTTGCCTATAACTTTTAAAATAAAGCGAAATTCGAGAAAAGAAAAAAAGTTACTACGTTCAGTGCGCTCAGGTTCGGTGCAAACTAAAAACTAGTCAAAAAATCGTAGCAGGGCCCCTTTAAGCGTGAACAGAGTGCATACGGGAACTGCCCGTTCTCTCGTAAACCGGTAATTGAAATAGCTAGGCTTAAAGTTAAGATTTACGTCTAAGGCTTATGGCCAACAAAAAAAAAAAAAAACTGCCGTCAAGGGTGTATGCCACGGGTGGCCAAGTTGCGGCTGGCCAGCCGCATGCGGCTCTTCGCGTGTCCAAGTGCGGCCCGCAACTCCCTGGTGTAAGCGTGCCCCCCCCCCCCCCCTTTCCCCTCCCGTCTCCCCAAGACCAAAAAAGTCAAAAAATTAAAAAAAGATGTTTACAAGACCAAAAAAGTTACAAAAATTAAAAAAAAAGATGTTTACAACTCCCTGTAATGCCAAATTAGAGCGCAGCTCTTGAGCAGAGGGAGGAGAGTGTACGGAGGGAAGAGAATGCCTCTCCTCCCCTCCCCTCCTCCTCTCTTGCGCTCCTATGTAGCATTTCCTATGGGAAATGTAGCGAAAAGTTCCCTTGCGGGAAATTTTCGCTACATTTCCCGCTAAATTCAGCGAAAAAATTTCCTGCGAAATTTAGCGGAAAAGTGGTCCTACTAAATTTCGCGGGGAATTTTTTCCGCTAAACTTAGTGGGGAATTTTTCTGCTAAATTTAGCGGGGAATTTTTTTCCGCTAAATTTAGTGGAAAAAATTCCCTCCTCTTTCTTTCTCGTGGCCCTCGTGAAGTCACTCGTGACCATCGTGACGTCACACGTGATGTCCCGTGTGACGTCATTATGGGTTACGCCGACGCCGACGCCGGCGCCGTTCAAGCCAGAAACGAGCGCCTAAGAGCTGGGTTCTAAAAAAAAAAAAGAGCTCAGAATCTTGGCAGACTTGTACTACACTACATTGTACAAACAGCTGGACTGGTTTTCGGCACATAGATGTGTCCGATGATCCTGTTTCGTTTATTGTTCTAGGAAGAATTTCGAGCCGCACACACATAACGGGCGTCTGCGACAGTGGCTGGTTGGCGATCCACGCATTCATTTTTGCTTAGCGGTTGAAGAAACGTTCTGCTGCCTGGTGTAATATGTTGTAGTCGACAGATTATACTCGCCCACTTTGGAAAGGACTGTTCCCTCCTTATTGCTTTTTTGCTAAAAATAGCCTCCCTCCACCCCCTTTTTTTTTTTCTTTCTTGCGGCCTTCTGAAGTTTTGTAGTCCTTACCTGCGGCTCTAACCCCATGTCACTCTGGCTACTTCTGGTGTGCGTGGAATCGCAAGCCGACTGCGACACGCCGCTCCTTTCCAGCGCTAGAGATTGTAGATATCGTGAATTTACAATACGTTGGAGGCGGCCGTTAGCGACCGGTTTGGAGTGTATTCGGTGGAACGCGGCGGTAGGTGGGCGGCGCGGTACGTTAATCAGCTCACCCGATTAGCTTACGGCCGTGCGCGCGCTTTTGGACCAGGACAAGGTTCATCGGTGGGCGTAAATAAGGGGCCTCAGGGATGGGTCGGTTCAAGTGTCCCCGCACTTTTCACCGTTTACTTTTGTTTGTTTTTTCCCCTCGAAAGTTGTTATTGCACAAGTTTTGCATACGATCGCCGGGTGTGTTACCCATATGGCGCGTTCACACTGGGAGCGGATCCGCAAACGCGAAGCGGATCCGCGCGTTCTCAACCGCAAAGCGGCTAGGATCGAGCGGTTTGTGCGCGTTTTTGCCAACCGCTTCGGGACCGATTTCTCCCAACCGCTTTCACGAACCGCAAGCGGCAACCAATCACGACGCGACGCTGACGTGACGTCAGTGACTTTCAAAACAAGATGGCACCTGTCGCTGGTGAGGCGTCCAAGGCGCTGTAGTCCTAGCGTTGCAGCATACAAATCAACGGAGAAACTCGATGTTCACGTCCGTCACTTGAATCCACCGCGAAAAGAATTGACTCGTAATTTTAACGGGCTTCGCACCGGTGATTTGGTTCGGGTAAGCGTTTGTTTATTATTCCGGGCGCCACAGCCCGAAGCTTGCTGCCTTGTCAGTCTCTGCCCGTAGAACGTCGGAACCCGTCCCTGATCGACCGAAATGTCAGCTTTTGTACCGACTAACGCAGTCGCGTGAACTATTCGAAAGCTTTCGACACCGTGCATGACCACCACGAAGGCCGATAGAGACGTCGTGAGCCTGATTGCGTAGCCAACGCACTGCCGCGTTGCGGGCGGGGTACCTGCGCTAACTCGACCTGTAAAGTTTACTACTAACAAAACAAATAAAGGGAACCTACTCAAGGAATAAAGTGTACGTACCAGACATTGCAGAGGTAATCCATACGGCGTTTATTTGAGCTTAATGTCAAACAAACAGTAGACTCGATCGACGTGCGAGTGACGAAAGGAGAGTCCGCCACCAACACATTCCCCCGCACCACGGTCTACCCCACGGCTCACAACTTCGAAAATGATAAGAGCGAACGAAGGGGGAAAAGTGGCCCTCTATCCCGAAAACAAGGTCAGCTATTCATGCGGGAAGGGTCCACTTCGAAGAAAAGGTCGGGGGCATTCTGTTCTGAGTCAGCAAGGCGCACCTAGCTGGGCTTTGCTTGTGGGCGAAGTCAAGGGAATCACAGGCGAGTTTGGCGGGTCCATGCTTCTTTTTTCGCTGCCTGAACTCGTGATGCGTGCGAACATCCCCCAGAAAAATCTTCAGTGCCAAAATTACAAAATTTTGGCTTTGGATCGTCGATTATAGTGGATTTTGGATTGTAAAACAGGGTTGCCAAACGCAAGTCTCAAAAGATCACGCGTGATCGCCGAGAAACCGCCAACCGCCTCTCGGTGTGTCTGAACGGGGTCGCTCGCGAACCGCATCCGCAATCGCTTCGCAAACGCGGATCCGCTTCCAGTGCGAATGCGCCAATAGTGTCGTCGTGGCTAAACAACTTCTTTAAAAAATAAAATAAGAAAACAAAATTGCTGGTAAACTTTTTGGCAAAGCGTCACGGTGACGCGCTTCGTTAAGGAACACAATGACGTTATGACATCGCCTGACACCATGATCCCACGTGACACTGGGATGTCACATAACGTCACGGTCTTAAGCTGCAGTCACACTGTTCGACGTTTACAAAAGAACCTCCTATCTTTTGTGTACGGAACAATCTGCATACACGCCTCAGTCATCTGTTCGTAGCATATGTTTCCTTCGTGCATATACATATGTTTATAACATGTCTGCAAAGAGGTTTTTGCACGACCACCGTGATACGACCGTCCGTATACAAGAAAGAAACGCGCCTCAGGCGGCAGAGAGGTTTAGGGAACCGTTTTTGCATATCCGAAATGGTATACGATGGAGCACTCCGGTACGCAGTGCGCATGTGCGAGTCTTCTGCGGTAGCGCATGCGCAGTGCGTACAGGAGTGCCCCATCGTACCGTATCCGATGTGCAAAAACGGTTCCCTAAAACTCCCTACTGTCTGCCGACAGTCTTTTGTATGATGCATAAGCAGTCTGACTGCAGCTTAAATTTACGACCGCGCCAGACACGAATTTTAAATTTAATAAAAAAATATATTGACTCTTTTTTTTTAAATTTTAGGCATTCATCTGAAGATATAAAAAAACACTTGGTTGCTGTGGTACAGGCAGAGTACTGGACGATTTTCTGTCGCAATTAACACGACCCGGTATAACTTCCAATAGAACGAAAGTCAATCCACGTAAATGAACGAAAATGAACAACGGGCAAGTAAGGACGGGGAAATACCTTAAGCCGCGGATGCACTGCTAATATATCGTACAAACGACAGTCTGCGGACATATTCTGCCGGGAGTTTCTTTCGTGCATGGCGGTTCCTTCACGTTGGTCGTACAAAATAAGTGTCTGAGGGTATGTTCGAAGCGTATATACACGTCTGTGTATGGCAGGCGTGCTTTTTTTTTTTTTTTCGCAGATCATTTTCTCATTGTCTCAGTATGCAAACGCCGTGTCTTTTGCATGCTGTCTGATCAGTGCGGCACCTACATCACAATGTACGAGCCAGACGCGATGCGATGAGATAAACGAGAAAAATGAAAATAACTATACTCTGTTTCATACTTAGCGTGCAACGCTGTGAAAGCTACTGGCGCGAGCGCGGGGCTTGATCTCGTTGATCATTTGCACGCGTTCTCGCGCAAACAAAACCATAGATGAAGCCACGCGCTCGCGGCAGTAGCTTTGACAGCGTTGCACGCTAAGTATGAAACAGAGTTTAGTCCACGCGTGCAACCGTTTGTCGGCTTGGTAGCTCTTTTTTTTTTTTTAAGCCAGCTTTGCGTGACTTTAAACCGACCGCGTTCCGGTGAAGCATTTCTTTAAAGAATTTCGCGGAAGATGCTGCCTCTTTCCTTGCTGAGTAACTTTCTTCGAGACACAAAAAAAAAAAAAAGAAAAGAAAAAGCTAAACGCTATTATCGTTTGTGGGCATCGCTGGCTCTTAGCAGTACAGAGACCACCGCAACCATAACAACTATTAGAACGGGCGGTCAAAACAAGAAAAAAAGAAAAAGAGAAAAGAATACGGGGAGAAGGAATACGGAAAAGGCGACCCATATATTCTTATAAGCAATCTTATGCACCTACCGACAGGGTGTGCGTTTTACTGTCCCTTTCTCTTACCTTATATCCTCTTTGCGAGCCCATAAATTTAAGTGCAAGGTACACAGAGATTAGCCCGAGCGCATCTTCGCTCTGCGAGGGTACCGGAAAACACGCACGGGGACCTTTTTCGCTTCTTCACTTCGCGTCAGTTCGACTTCTGGTTTGACCTGAAAATCGCTCGAAGCGGTTTCTGCCTTTATGACGCAAATCCTGCTATAATCAATTGAAAAAGAAACTCTTTGGTTGTTTTTTTCAGCATTCGTTTCACTTTGACCTGTTCCGAAGTTCGGCAAATAAAACACACACACACACGCACCGCACACACACGCACGCATGCACGCATGCACGCACGCTCGCACACACACACACACACACACACACACACACACACACACACACACACACACACACACACACACACACACACACACACACACACACAAACACACACACACACGCACACACGGCTAGGAGGCGCAAGCTACCGCCCGTTATAAAGGGTGCAGCCATTAGTATACCTTCATCCACCCGTATGCATACCATACTGCTGCACAGAGTTACACTGCTGTGTTCCAATTTAGCGGAAATGCTTTCGGCTACATTGCCCGGATGGTTTTCATGTGACACTGTGACGTCACGTGTCACTAAATTCCCGCTGAATGTAGTGTAGAAATTATGCGCTCTATTTAGTGGATAATGTTTTTCCGATATATTAAGGGCGTCGTAACATGCATGCGAAATGCCCCCCCCCCCCCCCCCCCAAGAAAAAAAAGATGCAGTTTTTTTTTATTATTTTAAAAATAAATTACGCATTGTCGAACGCTCATTCTCCGCTCATTTGTAGCCCTAGCATTTCGAACCGGATACCAAAGTGCCTTAACTGACCGTCACCTTGTTCAAAAGTGATAAGCGATTTTTTGACATTTTCAACGGGAAAATGGTGACCGATTCGAATACATGGCGCCGAAGGACGCCAGTTAACGGAAATGGGCTAAAACCGGTGAAAACGGGCCCCACTTTTTCAGTTGAATTTTCAGATAATCGCTAATGAGTTTTGAATAAGATGACGGCTAGTTTTTAAACTATTTTCACCTGGATCGAACCGCTAGCGCTACGTGTGGGCGGAGAACGAGCGTTCGGCGTTGCGTACTTTTTTTTTTTTCAACAAAAAAAAAGCTCCTGTTAGCTTTTGTTTGGGAGGGTGCATACTGCACATGAAAACGACACGGCATCTGCTACGAAGCCTCACCAAGAATGGCTATAGCCCTAAAAGCCGTTATGCGGTCTCTTCTGCAAGGCAGAATATGCTTCGTTTCCTCCTCGTTCAAGCAGGAACGAAGAGCAGAGAATGTAGGAGAGGGGAATGTCAGCTGAAGTGGAAAGCGTGAGATGTACATGTCTTTAGTTGCGTAAAAAGAAGGGATGCTGCGTGCTTCGGGAACGTTCAGGAGAGTTATTTATAGATCGTTTCGTGAGCACGTATTCAGTGTAAAAAAAAAAAAAAAAAGAGCGAGCGCGGACGTCAGAACGTCGAGCTCTGGTTGGAATGATTAGTGAGTACACACTCAAAGCTAGTTGCCTTTGTCTCTAGTCAATATTGGAACGCGATAAAACTCCGGCGTCCGGCGTTTCGCGATCGCGTTCAATGACGTTCGAATAGAAAATAGAGACAAAGGCGACCCACTAATTATTTTAACCAGAACTTGGTGTTGCGACGTCCTCGCGTCCTCTTATCACCTCCTCTTCCTCTATCTCTACTCATATATATTTTATTTAACTTAAATGCGCATCTGTTTGTCCGTGCCAAACTATCGCAGAACTATTGCCCAAGAGAAGTGACCAAAGAAAGTCTAGAGAACGGAGCATACTTACGGCCTTGATATTTCGGATATTCGTCAAAGGGACGCCTAATACTAACGTCTCTTGGGATATCAATTTTGAACTCGGAGGTAAAGACAGCTGGTTTCACCTTTCACACATACTTGCAATTCTTCGCCGAATTTGACGAGGGAAATATATTTGAGTGATATATTTGTCGCACTAGAGTTCTCTGTTTAGAATGCACGAGAAATGAGTAGAATCGCGAAATATAGGCTGTCTACTTCTTACGCGAGTTAAAACACCCTTATCAAACTGCCCAGGAAACTCACCGTTTCATCAAGTGTCACCTGGCGCGAAAGAAAACACACAAATCAAGAAAATGACACTGTGGTTAGAAACGTAGCGACAAATTAAAGGACGACAAAGCGGGGAGGCTTGTGCAGTGCTAACATTCGTTAGAGGTTTAATAATTCTTCACTCGAACACTGCTTGAGAGTTTTCAGCGCCAGATTGCTATACCATTATCACAACATCTTTCCGCACCCCTCCCCAATAGACCGATCTCACCAGCCAGTTTAACTATGCCACCGCTGCCGCAATGCATCGAGGGAACTTTAGTCTTTTTGCACGTGCGATAACCTCGCTGGAGCTCTTCGCGTGTACAGTACGAGAAGGCACGAGCCCTCGCGTACACGGCCGTCTGCCTCCTGAGAACTAAAGTTATGGCGGCGTCACGCATGCGCTGAACGCTTAGTGAGATCGGTCTATTGCCTTTTCTAAATCGAGCACAAAGCAGCGCTGGGCAAGAAACTTGGAGATCGTATTTTCTAAACAAATACTCGATACGCTCAAAACTTGTACTTCAGGTACCAATACACAATACACGAGCAAAATCCATTTCCGAAACAGATACTTGGCACTGTGTCTTAGATACTTTGATACATCGCTTAAGAAACGTCCCACTCATATTAAAAAAACAAAACAAAGCAGGATACCTACCATGTTGGAACTTAACCCGAGACTGGGGTAGAAACCGGAAACTTAAAAGTAGAAGGGACAGAGACAAGTGAAGAAGAGAACATGGTAAATATCCACCAGCTCGCCTGTACCTTAACCGTGTTTTCAGGATACCTGACAGTGTTTTTTATTGGTGAACAGATTCATCGGTTGAAGGCAATGTTTTCTACAATATATATTTTTGTTTGTTTCTTTTTGTTTAGAAACAATAAACAATTTACGCATTTTCACAAAAAAAAATTTACTGAACATCCTCTCTCACTAAAGATATTTTCTTAGAAAGTATAGACCTTTTCTGTTTCTTGTCGTTCTCAGTCACGTGGGTTCCGTATCTGGTATGCGGGGCGAAAAAATAATAAAACGTTTGAACCTGGAATATGCGAGAAAATATAGCTGAGGCAAATCAGGAATGTGTGACAACCACGCATTTTTCGTAAACACCTTCTAGCTTCGGGGAGAGATCAAAAAGATGTTTTACCGCATACCAGAAGTGACGATATTCAAGATGGCTGCGCGCTTGTGGAAAAGGTGTATAGCATCTGAACGACTTGTCTCTTAAAGCTACTTTTGCGTCTGACCCTAAAAATGTGTTGCTCAAGCTGCGGTTCTGTGTAATAGCCGCCTGACCATTAGTTTACTTAAAACTAGTGGCTCTATTTTTAGCTACAAACAAAACGACATGCAAATATAATTTATTAGAGCACTTTTTTTCATACGTTTTCACTTAACGTTTTTTGAAACATAACTGAGACGACTTCAGGAAAAGGATGGATGTTAACGGCTGCACTCTTTGTAACGGGGGGTACCTTGCGCCACCTGGTCTAAAACCCAAAAATACGATTGTTCCTTCCCTTCCCTCATAAGGCTAACTCCTCCCCTCTGTATTTCTCTTCTATCAGCTGTTATGCCCTCTTCCCCTTCCCCTAACTAACGATGACCGTTCTTTTTGGTAACTCAAACGTAAGTATTTCCTCTTTTGCAAGACTTCTCTCTCTCCCTCTGTATTTCTTCGGATATCACCAGGCTGTGAGAGTGATCGCCAGAATAACATTTACAAATCGTGCAATAAAAAAAAAAAAAAAAAAAAAAACGCGACCGGCGCTTTACCGGCGCGTGCGTTATAGGACTCGGACAAACACGTGAATGTATAGGTGGTAAGTTTTTTTTTATTTGCCTATGTTTTAATTGAATGCGCCTCGCATACCCAGAACAACACCGAAGAAAAACACAGCTTTAGGATTATAAGAAAGTTTCTAGAAATATCGGGTATTTTTAAAATGCACGCTACTTTCAAAAAGAAATTTTCGATGACCACACGACTCTTCGTTTTTCCCTGGGAACCGAGATACCTGAAAGAAGATACACAATTGTAACCAAAGATAGTGACGCAGATACATGAATCTTCGAAACTGCCCGGCCCTGACACAGTGTAACCAACCGGATTTGACTTTTAGATGAGCGTCTTTATCTTTCCTTTACGAAGAAGAAGCAGATCATGTACATTTTTTTTCTAACAAGCACATCTTGCCCGGGATCTGTTTGAACAACCGTTTCCGGGGAAACAAGTCTTTTTTGTTGCAGTCGTGTCGTACTGAGCGTGTCAGTTTTGCATCTCGGCACACCTCTTTGTCGTAGATACACGCCACGCTCTCGCTCGCTATTTCCTATTTTCTGGTCTTGAACGAGGTACTCCAGTAAGTGGACAACATTTATACTCGAACCCCACGATGCGTTTGTGTCGGTATTGTGAGTAGCCCCAAATCCACCCGTGTGCGAGGCCGGTGCCTCGCGCGGCCCACGGAAGCAAATGCGGTGCAGCACTCGCTCGTGTGGCACGTGTATTCCGGGTTCGCGCAACAACGGTTGCCGGCTCTTGTAAGAAATGTGAAGCCCGAATTAGGTCAGCGGGGAATCGGTGGGCCTTAGGTGGGCCGAGTGGCTTAGCGCACACCAGCTCGGAGCACGTGCAGAGAAAAGCTCGCGCTGCAGAACCCAGAGATCCTGGCTTCAGTCATAACCCCTGCCGGTTTCGATTTGGGTGACCATCGTACCGGCGTGCGGTTGTGTATCATTACTATATGGTGCACGTTAAAGACCCCCAGGGTGGTGGCGCTGAGACACCAGACTCCCATTGAGGCCGACTAACTTCTGGCTATATACATAGGTTGCACTGACGTAATTTGGTCCTCCTTTCTGGTGGCCGAACTTCCTCGAGCGTAGCCTTTACTGTGCATATTCTACGAGCAGTACACGAGCGTCGCGAGCGAGCGGAAACGAGTGAGCACAGATTCATTACACTTCGTTTCACTTTATCTGCGAGCGAACCCAAAGCTAGAAGCGCGAGACCAGCGCTTTTTGCGTTTCTGCCCAGCTCGCGCGCTCGAGCAAAGCCTGAAGGCACGGAGCTTTCGTGCTCGCGCTTCCAGCTCTGCCTTCGCTCGCACATAAGGTGAAACGAAGTATAACAGCAGGTTTTGGCCACCAGAAAGGAGGCAGGATATGACGTCACGTGCAACCCATGTATAAAGATACTTACACCATTATTTGAATTAGATCGATGGACCTTAAAGGGGTCATGAAACGATTTTTCAACTTGACCTAAATACTATTTATAATCGCACTCTAATGTCAGTAACCGAATAGATTTGCCTTAGTTTTTTTTATAGTAATCAATGACAGATGAAAAAAAAAAGGTGAAAGATGAGCACTGCTTATCCCCTCAACTCGGAGCCAGAACAAGCATCCCCGTGGCCTGGTGCCTATCCTATGCCGCCAACGTTAATCATAGCCACGCGCTGGAGTTGGCAAAGTAGAAAATGCGTGATGAGCTCCAGGCATTGTTAGAGTTCGGTTATTCTCTCATCACCGCAGTGGTTGGGCACGAGCAGCTACCCGAGTGTCCGCCGATGCATCGATTGTTACGAGCCGAAGCCAAGTGCTGCCGCCGTTCTCGTGTCCAGTCCATGAGCTGCGCTCGACTGTCGTCATACGGGAGGTCTCGATCCCATAATTACGTCATTAAGCTTTGCGAAGGCGACACTGAAAGAAGTAGTCCCCTTTTGTCCTCACAATTTCACCGCGACAAAGAAGATTCTGAATCAGTGTCGGTCTGTGCGAGTATACTTGGGCCAGACTAGGACCAGGACGACTCTGCAAAGTCATGAACGTTCCGACTCGATATCGTTTCATGACACCTTTAATCTGTACGAGATCCGCGCTTCCTCTATAGGCGTCATTTTCAGTCTCACTATAGTCATGATCAGCTTATGAAACGCAGAGCAGGGCGACACCACAATGTGATCGTTGCACCGTAGCCAATGGAAATACGGCGTTAGCAGTACACCGAACAACGAATCAAAAAATTAGAAAGCGTTAACATTTATAAGCATTAAGTTGCTTAAGTTTCCAGCCAGTTCTGTAGTACAGCGCTATGGCAAAGGGGAAATCCAAGGTCGTTCCAGCCTGCGCTTCTATAGTTAAAGGGCCTCTGACGCGCCAAAAAAAAAATTTTTTTTCACGCTAAACGTTGCAATGGCATATCAGGACATTACAAAACAATTGTTTCACTATAGAGTTGCGTAGTTTTTTTTATAAAAAATAAAAATACGAGGCCCAATTCAAAGTTCACGCCGTGCACTGTGACATAACAGTGTACCGCAAGGTGTCGGGGCGGTCAGGAAAGAGGCATCGAGCTACGTCACTAAAAGTGGGTTAACCGGAAGTCGCGTAAGTTTCACTAATCGTGCTCTCCGCGACCGTGCCTAAGACTTTTTTTCTTTTTATTATTCTGCTCTTCGTACGAGCGATCGTAGAAAACGAAGTTTCAGTTCCACTAGCTCTTTATCCCTGCACCGTTGGTTAGTTTGCGTGCTGTAAAATTTGAGGACGAAGAGTCAGTGGATCGACGTGATGGAGGTCAATGATGAAAGCGTTGCGAGTACAAGCCAGTGTACGAGTGCATACCGTCAGTCCGATAATACAGGGATATACTGGGCGCAAAACAAGCTATCAAGGTTTGAAAAAAAAAATTAGAACGCTCCCAGAAATTAGGATTGCTAGCATACGACACGCCCGATCGCATTGCTGAAGGTTGAGACACCGAGGTCGTTGAATCATCGGATACTCTCCAGGCTGTAGATGCCTGCCGTCTAAAGAATACGAACTGGTGAGTGTACCAAGTACAAGTAAACGTCGAGCACAAAGTACGTATTTTGTCTAGAGCATGAGTAGAACTTGTTTACTGGGTGCTCATGCGGCCGATATATGTCTCTCAGAAATGCATGCAGTGTGATCTCTTCTTCAGTTGCTGAAATACCGGGACAGTCCCTCACACAGCACCTTCTAGGCATTGTAGTTGATCACGTCAGTTCACTGACTCCGCTTCTTCTACCTTTACAGCAACATTAAGCGATGAAAAGCAAATAAAAGAAACCTTGTCTGCTTGGATCGCTCGTGGAGGTGCGGAGAATAACAAAAATATTAAAAAATATTACACGCGCTCGCGGTAAGCACGAGGAGGGATACAACTCACGTGACTTCCGGCGATGCCTCCCTTCTGACCGCCCCGACACCTTGCGGTACACTGTTACGTCACAGTGCACGGCGGGAACTTTGAATTGGGCCTCGTATTTCTATTTTTTATAAAACAAACTACGCAACTCTATAGTGAAACAATTTTTTTGTAATGTCCTGATATGCCATTGCAACGTTTAGCATGAAAAAAAAATTTTTTTTTTTCGGCGTGTCAGAGGCCCTTTAATGATAAGGTCACACGGACTATTAGGTGCAAAATGAAAACTGTGTCAATATCAATCCCCAATTTAATAGAAAAACATATTGGGGAATTGTAGTCGCCCGTTTCCGCAGCCCGCTAAGCACCCAGATAGCGCTCCGTAATCCGCTACAAGATCTTGAACTATGCAGATAAGGCTGACGGCGCGCATGCGCAGCTGCGGCGTTTTGCTCACGGATACCGTACTGGAGGAGAAAAACGGACTACTACAATTCCCTACTACCCGGTTCGCGCTCAAACATTACGCTGTTAAATCCAATATAATTGATGAATGTAATAGGTACATCTTCGAACATATTTTCTAAGGTGGTATATCCCGCGAATAAGCAATCGGATTATAATCTTCGAAGTCTTGGGAAGCGCTTAGGACGCCGTTAGCCTGAAAGTGGGAATTAAGAAACTAGTTGCAATAAAGCAAACAAAAATAAAATAAAGGAACGTTGCAATAAAAAATCGTGACTTTTTTTTCTTATGAGCACGTGCTCGTTTTGGTTTTAGCACTTGGTGGTGGTGGTGGTGGTGTTTGTCTGACAGGGGAACAGATGTTGATGCAGGGCAAATGATGGGGAACGGATGTTGATGAAAAATATAGGTGATGAAACACAGGTTAACAACATAAAGAAAAATAAAGAGTCGGCAAGAACTATATCAAAAGTGAGAAAATAAGCACATCTAGAACGCGCGTATCATAAAGTCCCGCAGGAAAATTCACGAAAAAACTATCACTGGCCCAAATGTAAGAAAAAAGAAGGGGCGGTCGTATTGTCTCACACATCACAGCCTTGCCAGAAGCCCACAGGTGTCCGGGAAGATGAGCACAGTCTTTCGGAGACGTGTGCACGTGAATAATGGACCCTTTGGGAATAGCATGCCCATGAGTGTGGATGAAATACCGAGGCTCTTCAGTGAAGATAGAAGTGCAGTTTGTTCTGTAGTTTAGTGTGCACATTCGAAAAAAAAAAAATATGCGTCAGCGTTTCTCGCTGACCGCAGTGCTCGCGAAAAGGGCTGGTTGTTCTTTTGATGCGGTGCAGGTTCACTTGCGTATAAGCGCAGTCTGCTCTTAGGCGGATGAGAAGGAAAGCGAACTTCAGTGTTAGGCCACGCGTACAGGCTGAAGGAGGTGGTTCATCGGATGCAACACTAGA
Organism: Ixodes persulcatus; assembly: GCA_013358835.2. NCBI lineage: Eukaryota > Metazoa > Arthropoda > Arachnida > Ixodida > Ixodidae > Ixodes > Ixodes persulcatus. The sequence continues at coordinate 604,223 of JABSTQ010009319.1, read as the reverse complement.
AACGGGATGCTTGTGTTGCATCCAAGTCCTAATAGCCAATCTCGGGTCAAAGTGGCTGGGGAGATTCAACGTTGCAGTGGGTAGTTTAAGAGCGGTTGGGGCCAGATAGTCTCTCATCTCATTTCCGGGAAAGCCATTTTGTGAGGGGATCCACTGAACTCGCAGATAAGAGCCATGGGAGACAAGTAGACGACCCAGATAAATTATTCTACGAATCAAATCGGAGACGGCAAGTCCGAGGTCTTCTAACATGTTTGCTACAAGTGCGAGCCACGTTTGCATAAGGGGACGTAGAATTCGTCGATCAGAATGGAAAGCTCACAAACAGATGTCATCTGCATAGGTGATAATACAACCAGGGTATGGTAATCTATGCGTGCTTAAAGGCATTGTCGTCATGATGATGTTGAATACTACTGGACAATACTAAACCTTGAGGTAACCCACGCAACAGTGAATGCACGGCTCCTGTAATCTTGCCTAAGCAAACGCTATTTGTCCTGCCGCTCAGAAACTCTTGGAAATATTTTAGCATTCCACCTGTTATGCCAAGGGAATTCAAGCAGGCAAGAACTACATCATGTGGAATCGAGTCAGAGTCTCGTTCACCATCAAGAAACACTGCCAAGGAAGTGTCTCCTCGTGAACGAGCGTCTTCCAACGCTGATGTGAGGCTCGCCATACATTCAGCAGTTCAGCGCCCACTTCTGAGTCCCGCGAGTTCAAGTGGTAGTGCTTCAATATTGTCAAGATACCACTGGAGACGCGTAAGCGCCAGGCGTTCCAGAAGTTTTCTAGCAAGCGAGGTCAAAGATTGTGGGCGGTACGATGACGGTTCCGACAAAGGCTTGCCTCGTTTCAAAATGGGCGTTACTACAGCACGCTTACACTCTTGCAGAATGATGCCAGTAGACCACGCCAAATTTAAGCGTTCGAGCAAGACGACGGGTGACTTACCACTCAGGTTACGCAATGCTTGATAAGTAATGCCATTTGACCGAGGAGCACTGCGACATTTACGTTTCCTAAGAGCCGTTCCCACTTCCGACACAGGGAAAATATTATCCAGACTCTGCGGACTTCGTGCAGGACAAGTTAGGGATCGAGGATATGAAGATCCAGAAGGGCGTTGGGGTACAATAAAGCGCACCGCAAAATTATCAGTAAGTCGGGATACTCCAAGGCCAGTTTTAAGACTGAGGGCGATGAGAAGATCTCGAGGTGTTGGAGAGCCGCCCATACCTCTCAGTACTTTGTAGATTTTTGGCTTAGTTGTAGATGGAGTTAATGACGAGACAAAATGACGAAATTGTCGACGACGAAGTGCGCGAGTATGCCGGCGTAAAGTTGACGCAACACAACTGCAGTCTACTCAATGGGGGGCTTTACAAGATCGGCGCGCACGGCGCCGAGTGCGGTGGCGAACAGCACGTAAGCGTACAACTCCGGGGAAGGCTGGGATATCCTTAAATATATTTTTGGTGTGGATTGAACGGGACATGTAGGATTAGCTTTCAGTATATTCTCCGATAACTCAAGAAAGCGAAAATTTTCGCGAAATACGTCCCAATTTGTTACACTGTCGTGTTACACGACAATGTGGGAGGCGGCCCGACTTAGGGTATATTCATCAAAATTGGAGATTATCACTTCCACGTGTGCCCGCATCCAACAACTAGTGCACGTCGCTTGGGAGAAGCGAGAGTAAGGTCCAGCACGCTAGTTTCACCGCGATGACCAAAAAATGTGGGAGAGCCGTCATTCAGAATAATAAAATCTGTTGATTCAATCTCATCTAGGAGAGCCGTACCCCGAGGCGTTGTGCGTTTACTGCTTCATAGAGGATGGTGCGCGTTAGAATCTCCGCATATAAGGAGACGACCAGGAAACTGAAGAGGCTTCGAATGCGCTTCGCATAAAAGCGACCAGAATGATATATATCTATATACAGACAAAACGGTCATCGCAAAGGAACGAAATGTGACAGTGCATGGTGCAAATTCAGCTGTTTCTCTACACAGATGGGACACATCCTCTGCAGCTTGCTGCACACTAGTGTGTAGAAAGAGTGACGCCCGTGACGAGCTGTTAGGCGCGGCTCCCGCGCTGGGGTAATGAACATACGGCTTAATTCGAGAACTGTCTGAGGCGGCATTCCGAAATTGGAAGTATAGGTACCGGCTGAGACGAAAAATAATACTGCAACTCGGCTAATCTAGAAGTGATGCTGCGAGCGTTCCGTTGTAAAATAGATGGGCAGGAAGTCATAAAAATAAAACTGAATAGGGTAAAAGCTTTCATCGAAGAAAACGTTCGACGAGAGGCTCTATGAGTGCGATAAAATGTAGGAGCTGGTTTGCCCGTGGATACTGTAGATGCGGGAAAAATTGTCGCGTTATGATCGGCATTTGGTGTACGAAGCTGCCTAACGATGAAATGAGGGTACTTGGGTTTGGGTGTGAAGGCATTGCTTCCTGTTCAACACTCGGAGGAGCTTGAGCGGCTGGGAGTACAGGTTCGGCCTGAACGGGGGAGACGACGATAGGGGCTTGCTTTGCAGCGCTCCTTTGCAGCTTTGTCGCCCGTTGTTCTTGCCGGAAGAAACAAGGTCAGGAGCTTCCTTAGGTGGAGGCTCTGTGTTCATTGGCTTCGGGGCTTCCGCGACAAGCGATGATGACGTGTCTTGCTGGCCAGTTCTTCCGCATGGCGTCGTCGAGAATGACGTCGTCTTCGTTGGGTTTTTTTTTTTTTTTTCATTTGAGACAACCATCTCCCTCGTAGCTTCGGCTCGAGGAGCCGCGCGCTCGGCCGTACGTTTGTCAACTTGTGCTATAGTGCTTCTGCGAATGACACATTGTTCTCGCAACGATAGCGACACACGGAGCAGTCAGCTTGCCAAAATGGGTACTGTTGTGATGGTTTCTCCGGTGGTTCCTTGCATTTGACGCAAATAGGGTTCGAGCCTTTGCACTCCGTAGTTGTGTGAGGCTGTGCGCATGTGATCATCGGAGGCAAGTTAGCAACCGCGTTTAGGCAGCCGTAAGATGGCCAAACCAGAGCCGGGCCAAACAAACCGCATCGGTGGCATTGGATGGGGTTGTTGACATACAAGTCGACGCCTTGTCGCACCAGGCCAAGGTAGACGTGCTCAAAAAGTGTAGGAGAAGTAAACTCAACGGGAATAGTAGTGGACTTGCTTATGCGACGGACGTCGCGGATGCCTACTGCCTAGCGCAGAACTCCGAGTACTGCAGAATCTGAGCGGATGCTGTCAATATCGCGGACAATCCAACCCTGGAGGCATTCCCCCGAAGCTCGAAAGCGCGAACTTTCATACCGCAAAGCGTAGTCTGGCCAAGGAAAGTCCGTGTCGTCTGTCCATTCCGCGTGTCAATCGCAAGGAGGTTCTTCCGCCTTTTTATAGCGCACCTCAATAACACACGAAGGTACGAGGGTCTCCAGAGTGGACGTGAAGCGAACCGAATTGATAGAGTCCATTCCTACATCTCCATCCACAGGAGCGAAAAGAACTACGAGACCGACGCTGGGCTCTGTTTGGGTGATGATGATCTTCTTGCTGGCACCAGAGCCATGACTTGGGCAGCGTCTCTTTGTTCCGCGGACAACATCCTGGAACGCACCTTGATCTTCGCTGTCAATTGAGTCCGACACGCAGAGTTCTTCGTCATCGGGTGGGAGCGGGTCCGCCATGGCGGCGTCTAAGGATGTTGACATTTCCATGCCTTGTCAACTGGAGTGCCGGGCAAAGGGCCGGCCAGTCCCTTGCAAGCCAGCAAGAACAGCTTATGATCAAGCCACAAACAATACGCACTGGTGATGGGCAACGTAGTAGCAGTAATCAGAGAAAATAGGAGCGAATGGAATACACGTCCGCTATGTAAGCTTTCTCTTTTTCTTACTGGCTTTGGCGCTTTTCTTTTTTATGTATATGTAAGCGTGCTCTCATGCGTACCTACCAATTCTACGTGACATTCAAGGAGGATATGGTATTATCCGGGGTTTGCTAAATGGTGTTACTTAATACCGTAAGTTCTGCAGAACGTATGCTCAATGTTTCCTTTCCTTTGTATTCGTGACTTTAACTGCCGGCGTTTAATCGCCGTTCTTCTGTTTCAGATATTAGCCTCCTGACAATGCCAGTTTTTGCTGCGTCACTTATATCTATACGAGGGGGGACCCAAAAATAAGCGGAATGAACTTCGTAGTACCAGCTTCCGCCGCATGCATCACTTAGTGGCACCACTTCCGAGTCAGTTTGCCGACTGGTGTCGTGTGCTAATGTTCTAGCGGAATGTTGTGAATTTGTTCTTCAAGCGCTTTAAAATAATTCCTCGTTTTTTTTTTTTGCAATGTCTGAGTTGAAGGAACAGCGAGCGACCGTTAAATTCTGTTTTATTTTTGGGAAAACGGTGGCGGTATTTCTCGTAATGCTTCATAGAGCTTGCAGAGAAGATGCTATGAAGAAATCGCACTTCTAAGAGTGGTTTTTCTCGCTTCAAAGTCGGCGAATTATCGATCGACGACCAACCTTGTTCAGGGCGACCCTCAGCCTCCTCAACGGATGAAGACATCGAGAAAATTAGAGCATTGTTCACTCCGAGTTTGTTCCTCCTGGCCAAGCTCTTAATTAAATGTTTTAAATAGGGGTTTTGCGACGCTTGCGCAACTCAGTGATCAGAAACGCCGCGATTCGTGGGAAAGGAGGGAGTAGTGGTTCTATCATGACAATACCTCAGCACACACTGCCCTATCAGTGCAACCATTTTTTTAACGAAAATGGCATGACACCATTTCTCCACCCACCCTATTCACCAGACCTCGCCCCGTGTGAGTTTTGTTTCCTGTTCGCCCGTATGAAAAAAGTCCTGAAAGTAAAACGTTTTGTGAACGTGGAAGGCCCTTCAAATCAAAAATTGCAAAAAACAAGGAAATGGTTTTGTGAAACACTAATTCATTCGATCAAGTACAGTTCATCCATCTGCATATTTTCTATATATAATATATATATATATTATTTTGATTAGTTTATTGTTTGGATAACAGCCTTAGCTAGGTGGTGCAAGCCGCCGCCCGATGAAGCGGGTTCAGCCACATTCATCCATCCATCTATCTATCCATCCATCCATTCACCAATTGAATAAGCGGTAGCTTCCCGCGCTTTGCTCCTTAACGTCTTAGCCGCTTCGGGTCGTCGCCTCCTCCTGAGTTCCCATTCCCAGTTCGATTGTGTCGTCACTACACAATCATACCCAGGTATTCCTACAGTGCGATACCTCTCACACTTTACTTGTAGAGCATGTTTAATAGACCTTTTCCGCTTACTCTCGCCCCCGACCGCCAAGTAGGCATATCCGGTATGGGCGACGAAAAAATATTAAAGCGTTTCAACCTGCAAGGTAGTAAAAAAATAGAGGGGAGACAAAACGAGAATGGGTGACGGTTACGCTTTTCTCCTAAATGCATTCTATTGGCGTGGCGACGGCAAAACACTCTTTTCGCCCATACTGGAAGTGACGACAATTCAAGATGGCGACACCCTTGAAGAAAGGGTCTATAGACCTTTGCAGAAATCGCCTCCTGTGCGCGGCCATCTTTGTCTGCTGGGCTGTGGAACGCCTTCCAAGCATGCGCTGTTGATCTGCTGTGCGGTATATCGGACGCTGCGCATGCGTCCACAGCTCAGTGACTCAGCATTTTTTGCCCGGTCGCTTCGTTCGCGACTGCCGCTGGAAAGGTCTATAGTTTCTGACGCTTCGAAGACGAAGGTTCCCGGGAAAATGCTAGCGGGAAACTTAGTTTCCAGACAACACGACACCTTGTGGTAGAAGTGTGACGCTGCAAAACGGGTGTTGGATAAAATTTCGTTCGATCTGCCGATGGAATACTCAGTGTCTTGACTTGGAGCGCGTGACATTAGACGTGTTACTCCAGATGTTTTACTCAGGCTTTCAAAACCAAAAGACGCAGGGAGTTGTTATCAACATACAGGACACCAAGGAACGCGTCTGACCAACATCTAGTTTATTTTTAGTTATTGTTCCGTGTTGTTATTATAAGTTGCCCGTGTTTCGATTTTACGACGGGCTCGTACAGCGAGTCGCCCCCTGCGCCGTAACCGATGGGCTCGTTTTGCATGCGCACGACGAGGCTGCCGTGGAATTAGCTCGTCATGATAAGCATCGGGGCCTGCCATCGGCGAGCGGACCGACCGCGAAAGCAGCGAGACGTCGTGACTCATTTTCCGGGCGTCGAATATGAACCTCGTGTGCAGAAAACAAAGACTGGTCAGCCACGTTGGAGGAGGAGAAAAAAAAAAAACACTCTGTGGTTTGAAGCATCGCTGTTTGAAACTGTTTTGAAACTGTTTGTTTGAAACTGTTTGAAACTGAAGCGAGAATCGTCGCAGGTGTTGTTAGGCCTATGTACTGGTGCCTTCAAGTTCTATTGTCTCCTAATTTATTTATATAAAAAAAAAATACATGCAATGAAAGTAGGAACTTCATAACTCTTTTTACATAGAAACTGTAGTTCTATACGTTTTTTTTTTTTTTTGCACGCCTGCGTGGCCGCCACGCAGAGTTCTTCGGAAGTCTGTCGAGACAACTTCAGGATGATGTATGACGCAACTGCGGAGCACCTTGTAAACGCTCGACCAGAGAGAGTGCCTGTCATGGTTAGAAACAACGACAAAACAAGAAATCCGGGGTCAGGTAAAGACAGTAGGGAGCCTAAGAAATTAATTTAAATGTTGATTCCGTTAAGACAGGTTTGAAGATGCGTATCTCGAAGAGCAAGAAGATAGTTGTGATGAAAGATCACGTCTGAGGTCTATTCCGGTTCTTTTTTTGTTTGTTTTTCCTCAAATTTGGGTAAGAAATGTTTTTCTTTCTCGTAACTTTCCTGTAGGATGCAACTGTCACTGGCACGCTCTTCGACTTGCAGTGGGTGAGTATGATGCCTTCACCCACCCTTGACAACATATGGCCATCACCGACTCCTTCGAACTGGGCGCAAAACTTCGGTGGCGGTGCACTATATTGTTGCGAATGGCGTTTGTTTAAAGATTGGAAAACGGCATTCATCTTTGGTTCATCGAGAGCATTGATGAAATGGAGCAATCATTCATGACGTTCTTATGAGACAAAGTACTTTGGTAACACAAATTTCCAGAAGCCGAATGATATCCTGCACGCTGCTCTCCGATGGGGAACGTCGCCGTCTTTGATGACTACAACATTGAGGAGAGCAGAGGGACCCTAAAGGCCTGTTCACACACTTGCAACCCAGTGGGACCGACCGAGACAAGACCAGTTTTTTAGCCTCTTGCGACGTCTTAGGGCCAGCTCCGCAGCAGCGCATCCGGTCCTAAGACGTCGAAAGAGGCTTAAAAAGCGGTCTTGTCTCTCTCCGTCCCACTCGGTTGCAAGTGTGCAAACGGGCCTTAAAAGGGCGATGCAACAATTTTTCTCCTTTCAATAAATACAGCTTAAAATTAATCGTTGACATTTATGACCTATGAAACACACGTTGTTTTGTTGTTGTTTTTTTTTGCTTTTTTCTACGCAATAACAGTCGGCAAATAATTTTTCGAGGAAAACGAACATTGTTTGTTCCCTCAACTTGCAGGCAGAAACAAACGTCCACGTGATCTGGGGCGCGATTCTATGCCGCCAATATTTTTCACATAAGCACGCGTTTGGGGTTGGCAGAGCAGAGCACAGGGCACGCGATGAGTTCCTTGCACTGTTAAGGTTCGGCTATTCCCGTCATCCCAGCGATTGGGCACGAGCCACTACCCGAATGCACGTCGAGGCGTCGATTGTCACGAGCCAAAATCGAATGCCTACGCAGTCTTCGTGTCCACTGTATGAGCAGCATTTACATATCGTCACACCGGGAATCGCAAAGCTTCATGACGCACTCCTGTGAATCACATTGTTGGCATTGTCCCCATAGCTCCGTCATCACGTTTTGCGACGGAGAGACTGAAAGAAAAGGTCCGCTTTTATCCTTGGAATTCCGCCGCGACGAAGACGCTTCTTGGTCAGTGGCGTTGCGTTCGAGTATTTTTGGGTCTCACTCGTGTCAGTAAGCCGGTGTGAAGTGAGAAACGTTCCTACCCATTATCGTTCCACAGCCCCTTTAAGCTGTACTACACTCGGCGACAATGTTGGCAAGATTTCTGACCGCCGCAATTGGCCAGTGCCGCGCTTGACATTCGCGCCGGCTAATCCTGGCGGTCAGAAATCACGCCGACTTTCTCGCCAAGTGCCCAGCTTATTGCCCCAGGTCAACCCAGAACCGTTGGATGGGGAACGTCTGCAATTCAATGGCGGACTCCTCCCCCTTGCGGAGGTTGACCGCACGTGCTGCGCGTTTTCGCGTGGCGAGAAGAAAAACAGGCGGAAAGGCGAAGGTGTTTGCAGACGATCAACGCTTTCGCCACCTTCTCGGAGCTCGCATTGCAAACGCGACCCATATATCACGTGAGCCCGATCAAGCAAAGAGGAAACACTTAGTAATATAGGATCTCTAGATGTATAATATAGGCTTATGGAGTTTCACCGACCAACAAAGCGACGGAGTGAAGCACGCGTTACCGCTCTCCATAGAGTATAGGAGTGTATATTCCGACACTCATAAATAGGCGGTTTTATTAAAGAACCTCTGACACGCCAAAAAAAAAATTTTTTTTTTCATGCTAGGCGTTGAATTGGCATATCAGGACATTACAAAAAAATTGTTTCACTATAAAGTTGCGTAGTTTTTGTATAAAAAAATAGAAATATGAGGCCCAATTCAAAGTTCCCGCCGTGCACAGTGACGTAACAGTGTACCGCAAGGTGTCGGGGCGGTCAGAAGGGAGGCATCGCCGGAAGTCACGTGAGTTGTATCCCTCCTCGTGCTTACCGCGAGCGCGTGTAATATTTTTTTTTAAATATTTTTGTTATTCTCCGCACCTCCACGAGCGACCCAAGCAGACAAGGTTTCTTTTATTTGCTTTTCATTGCTTAATGTTGCTGTAAAGGTAGAAGAAGCGGAGTCAGTGGATTGACGTGATCAACTACAATGCCTAGAAGGTGCTGTGTGAGGGACTGTCCCGGTATTTCAGCAACTGAAGAAGAGATCACACTGCATGCATTTCTGAGAGACATACATCGGGCGCATGAGCACCCAGTAAACAAGTTCTACTCATGTTCTAGACAAAATACGTACTTTGTGTTCGACGTTTACTTGTACTTGGTACACTCACCAGTTCGTATTCTTTAGACGGCAGGCATCTACAGCCTGGAGAGTATCCGATGATTCAACGACCTCGGTGTCTCAACCTTCAGCAATGCGATCGGGCGTGTCTTATGCTAGCAATCCTAATTTCTGCGAGCGTTCTAAATTTTTTTTTTTTCAAAACTTGATAGCTTGTTTTGCGCCCAGTATAGCCCTGTATCATCGGACTGACGGCATGCACTCGTACACTGGCTTGTACTCGCAACGCTCTCATCATTCACCTCCATCACGTCGATCCACTGACTCTTCGTCCTAAAATTTTACAGCACGCAAACTAACCAACGGTGCAGGGATAAAGAGCTAGTGGAACTGAAACTTCGTTTTCTACGATCGCTCGTACAAAGAGCAGAATAATAAAACGAAAAAAAAAAAAAAAGTCTTAGGCGCGGTCGCGGAGAGCACGAGGAGTGAAACTCACGCGACTTCCGGTTAACCCACTTTTAGTGACGTAGCTCGATGCCTCCTTTCTGACCGCCCCGACACCTTGCGGTACACTGTTACGTCACAGTGCACGGCGGGAACTTTGAATTGGGCCTCGTATTTCTTTTTTTTATAAAAAAAACTACGCAACTCTATAGTGAAACATTTTTTTTTGTAATGTCCTGATATGCCATTGCAACGTTTAGCATGAAAAAAAAATTTTTTTTTGGCGTGTCAGAGGCCCTTTAAGGTGCCTGGAACGCGTTTCCGACTGATCTGTTTTATTTACTATTACACCAGTGCATCGAAACTTTTCCCGAACCGTCAACAAATGACGTCACAAAAACCGGGGTCTCGTATGGTGTCGGATGTCGCGATCCTGGCGGTTGGGAGCGTACAAGTTCTGGAAAAAAAAAAAAAGAAAAGCACGAGAAAACGCAAGGGGCGCTGTCATCGCGACATCCCAACTCCTGGTTGCCGAAGCTTCCGCGGACTCTCACACTCGAGAGCTATACCTGCAGCAGAACAGGCGTCTGCCGCATCCACCAATGCTGCTGGTCAGTGCGCCAGGGTCGCGGCCGGCGACAGCACGGCACTTTTATGACGTCATCAGGCGGAAATCAAGGGACCACGTTTTAGAACTCTGTAATCGCACCAGTCGTAGATCCGTTCTAGTCACCGTAGCTTTCGCATAAGATTACCGAAGGCAACCGTGATCGCGACAACGTTCCCTGTGCGCACAGAAGAGCATGCTCTGGAGGTGCAGCGCGATCTTCCGGTAGCGCTCCGCACGTAAAGGCGATGCTAAAAAGAACTGGCTAATGCCTCGCAGAGCCTGCAGCCTTATGCCTTTGCAAAGTTACGGTGAAACGGAGTATACGGTATGTATTGCGAGCGGCAGCGGAACAAGTCCGAAACTGTGTTGAAGATCGCGGAGATACGGACGAAAACGAGAGGAGAAATGCTATAAGGACGCTAAGATTTGCAAACAAACGAGAGGGGAAACGGATGGTTGTGTAACCGCATGCAGATATACTCGTCTTTTTTTTTTTTTGTCTTTTTCAACCCATCCCTTGTTGTAATTTGGGAATCCGGAGCAGGAAGCCCTCGTCGCAGATGTACCTGCACGAGCTGCCGTGCGAAGGAAACAGCGCCGAAACATCATACATCATTTGAGCGGAGGCCTAGCAGCTCGAAGCAATCCAGAGTTTGGTTGTACAGTAGCTCGCCCGGTCGGTGTTTCCTATTTTTTGCTTTGAACTGGATACACAGGGAGTTTCCGAGTAATGGGAACCGTAATTTTCGGCCCGGGTAAGTGAACTATGAATCGCAAAATGCTCAAACTCCTTGAAAATATAACTCTGGTGGTTGGGATAGAACGCGAAAGTTTTGAGGATATCAGGTTACCTGCAGCAAATATAATAGAGAAAAAAGAAATTTCTTTACAAGCTGACGTCCACCTAAGCCTAATATTATTAAAACAAGAAATGACACATTGGGAGCATGTAGCATTTATTTGAGCAGAAAAACCTCTGAACAAGAGAGAGGATATTGTTTTCTTTCTTGCTGACAATATTTGTTTTTCTCACTGAAATCGATATTACAGGTGCCTGCGGTGTCATTTCTTGTTTTGGCGATACTAGGCTTAGCTCGTCGGCTCATGGGGAAATTTTGTTTTTCTCAATTATGTTTTGATCCAGGTGACGTTATGTTTTTAATTTTTCCGCGTTCTATCCCAACCGCTAGCGTCAGGCTCTCAGGAAGTTCGAGCTTTCTGCGATGCTTAGTTTATTTGCCCGAGCCGAAAAACACGACTCTCGTTTCGCGGGTACTCCCTGTGTATTAATGTATACTGCATCTTTACAAAATGTACCCAAAGTTTTAGTGTCTGAGGTGCAGAGTAATGACAACTCACAAGCCAACGACAGCGTAAGAAAGGCAGGGCCTGGCCATTTCTCTGCATCTCATTATCGCTTCCCAGCCAATCAGATTGCGGATTCAGCTGAGGAGAACGTCGAACAACCAATCACGAAGCAATTAAGAGAGGCGTGACCATGATAAGCCACGCCCCGCGCTTCCTAAGATGTTAGTAAGCATAGATCACTGATGAAATTCGAGTTCAGCGCTTAAGCTTTATCCAAGGCGGTGGTATCTGTGCGCAAGCTGGAAGGGGGGGGGGGGGGGGGGGCGCGAAACTACTGCACTGGATTATAAGCTTGTCGTACTGATTTTGCAATTGTGCTCGTTAATGCCTCTCGAATACCTTTGGCTGAGATGTAGCTGCCTCGGTGGTTCCACAATCAGAGAAGGAGAAAAAAAAAGCTTCGGTGGTTTTGACGAAAAAGCACAGGCCAGCGGTTTACGGTTGGCGAGTTCGAATCCCGGCGGAGGTATACCCGCAGTATTATACCCCTGTCAGACGGGAAAGTAAATGTCATTTTAATCGAATGTCATTCACCGCTCGGCGAATCAGCTCGTGATCCTGGTTCTTCACGTGATCCTGGTTCTTCATCGCTCACGCTCATTGGCCGAGCTGTAATGTCATTTTGCTTAAATGTCATTTAACGTGCCCGTCTGACAGGGGTATTAAGGAGGCTTATTGGAAACGTGCAACAAGACAGTGGCGCCAAGGTGCGGCTGCTAGCAGAAACATTTCGCACTGAACACGACCGGACTGGCATAGACATCCTCCGTAGAAGCCAAACTTTCGTTTCTAGTGAATTGTAACTTACTTGAGCACAGCGCTATGCAAAACGTTCAAGGCCATGCTCGGCGCTAACTTTTTTTTTCTGCGAGATTTGGAAATCGAGAACTCAAATTTACTCTATAGAGCCTGTAGCTCTCAAGTTTTGAACAGCGCTCCTGGCGAGAAACATCGGATATTTTTAGGTCGCGTTTCCACTGTGCGTAGCGTTGCGCCCTTTCAAACGCTCTGTTAGTGCGCGTGAACCAGGAGCAGACGCCGAGGGAAGCTGACAGACGATAGTTTACGCCCGTGAAAGGTACACGAGGGGACGCTAGGACGCCGCTTCACGTCAGCATTACATGGCCGCGTCTCGCGGACGCTAGCGGAAGCGCCTCTTTTGTGGTCACATCTCGTGAACGCTACTGCGCCACCTGACCGAGAGAAACAGGCCTATGCGCCGGCGAAAACCGCAGAGATCATCTCAATCCCAGTACGTCTATACTCTATCCTCCGACGAACGAAGAGCAATCTGATAAGAGAGGCAAAAAATACTTGCTCGCGAAGATTTGATCAATTATACTGGCACCGATGAATGTTCTCCCATAGTAATTTGCGGACATTCCGATATTTGTTTTGGCTAAATAAGAAACGAAACATAGTTGTTGTTGTTGTTTTTTTCGTTGACCAGCGACCGTAAGGGTGCGCTGCAGCACGAAGCACGTACAACGAAAGCTCGCGCAGCAGAACCCAGGGATGTCGGGTACAGTCCATGCCCCTCTCAGTTTTGATCTGAATGAGCATCGTACTGGTGTGCGGTCGTGTATCACTACTGCACAATGGACGTTAAAGACCGCACTGACTAAATTCTTCATCTACAGCGTGAACACCAGACTTCCATTGGGGCTGGCCAACCTCCCGCTGTACGTATAAATATAGTTTACGCAGCAATCCAAAGCCACAGTTCCACTGGATGCTTATTCATCATACAAAAACCCACGGTCTTCGCTGCAGGCACGATGACAGTATTATCTGCACCTCAAGCGTCTTCGAAGCACGTCTGCTTGAAACATGATTTTTGAGCATGTCTGTAGACGGTTTTAGTATGACCAGTATGGCAGGACCGTCATGCAAGGTTAAGAAAGACACCTAATGGCAGTGTCTGCGTGCAGACTGTCTTTTATACGATATAATAGCAGTGTGACGGCACCTTAAAGACAGGTTCTCACATGCAGCGAAGTGCTGATGTAGCGCATGCTCCCGTATCGACAGCTACTTATTGTCTGACATGAGCAACACCAGTTTTGACGATGCGATACAAAGCTGGTGAACGCTCCCGTCAGCACGCGCTTAGCGCGAGGTCAGCGCTGCTTGTAGCGCTCCGCTGCATCTGTGAACAGACCTTAAAGGCCTGTTCACACATGCAGCGGAGCGCTACAAGCATAGCGCTAACCTCGCGCTAAGCGCATGCTGACCGGAGCGTTCACCAGCTTTGTATCGCACCGCCAAAACTGTTGCTCGTGGCAGGCTATAAGTAGCTGACGGCACGTGAGGAGCGCTACATCAGCGCTTCGCTGCATGTGAGAACCGGCCTTAAAGGCCTGTTCACACATACAGCGGAGCGCTAAGTTAGCGCTACGTGAGCGCTCGAAGGAGGGCTCATGTGGCGCTTCCTAGCGCGTGACTTCGTTCTAATATAGCGCGTGATTAGCGCTCCAGTAGCGCCTTGTTAGCGCTCCTGTAGCGCCTTGTTAGCGCTTCAGTAGCGCCGTGTTAGCGCTCCAGTAGCGCTTCTTGTACCGCGGTGCTGCGGATTAGCGCGTGCACTGCGGTTCCGGTTCCTGTGGTTGGGTGTGCATCAGAAGCACCATGGCGGACATGTGGGATGCTGAAATAGAAATGCGACAAATTCTCTGACATACGCGATTAGTGCATATGTATGTAGACAACGTAAAGCCCAGAAAAGCCTTCTGGGTGCGCGAAATCTTTCGCCACCGAGATACCGACAGGTACCCGGCGAGCGTTGTTCCTAGGTTGAGGCTGAGGGGATTATTTTTAACTGGGTGTCTTTGAAACCAGGGTCACTCATATCGATTAGAAAGCGATGAGGTCGTACCCAATATATTAGTCGCTTAGACTCCATGACTCTGAATCGCCTGCCCGACGCTTTGCTTGAAGAGCGGCTCTTTTACTTCCTCTTCTTTTAATGCCAAAAGAAAAACAACAACAAAGGAATCGCCGTGCACGCGCTGTTCCACAGCAGCAAGCACGGCACAAGGAGCGTGAGAGCGCTAACAAAGCGCTTCTGTAGCGCTAACAGAGCGCTAACAAAGCGCTTCTGAAGCGCTAACAGAGCGCTACTTAAGCGCTGACACAGCGCTACATCAAGCGCTAGCAAGCGCCACATGAGCGCTCCTTGGAGCGCTCACGTAGCGCTAACTTAGCGCTCCGCTGTATGTGTGAACCGGCCTTAACACGGCCAATACCGCCGCAACGATGATGTGTGACGTTGTTTTTCTTTTCATGTCTGCTTCATTGGAACGCGTTAACGTTAAAGCGGTGGTTACACTGCTGAAATATGGTACAAAAAGGCTCGAGGGACACCTAAGCATTTCTCATAAGCTGTGAATGCGAAAGCATGAATGTCGTTCTTGCGCGTGCTCTCGTGAAGTGGCCGCGCCACGCTGACTTCGGCCGTGCCTGCCGCTCCGGAGTCTGCCCGAGCGGGCTATGGGAGGCCCCGGCCCCGCAGCCAGCCGTTTCCCTTTACCGGCGCGCTGCGGCGCGGGCCCGCAGTGCCATGGGGTGGCGCTCTTTGAAACTGACTCGCGCCGGCCAACGGGAGACTTGGTCCTTGAAACTATGACGCGCGCCAGCCAATGGGATCCTATCCATCAGATTTCGGCTTCACTTCACTCCTTTTGAAGAAATAAAATTAGCTGCCGTTTTGCGTGGCTTTTTGCGGGGCTTCAAAGCTGGAACGCTTCAGATCGCGGCTTCACCTCTCTCCATTGGGAGAGGGGAATTAAGCTGCCATTTGGCGCGACTTCAAAGCTGATGACGTCGGCTCGCTCCATGGGACAGTTAATGTTTTCGCATTAAAATATAGCTGAATCCCTGACAAACATGGCGACGGAGGTAGACATCGGCACGGTCGGTGGAGGTAGTGGAGGTTAATCTCGCACGTGGAGTGTTATCTTAATCCTTGACTGTGACCCTAGTTGGAGGTCGCAGTGGTAAGTATGGACGTCCTATAAAAGAAGATTCACCTTTCCGTACAGCGACGTCACACCCGTGGCTTCGAGACGGTAAAAACACGCGTGACTTCGTGCACTTCGTGGACACTGGTGCTTTTTAAGCGTTAACGTCCTCAACCATCGTGCATTTCAAATTTTTCGTGCTTTTTGTACTCAAGTTCGAGCTATTACTACTTGTGCGCACACTTTTTATAATGAACTCCGAAGGATACGAATTTTCGTGTTTTCACCCGAGTGAAATCGGTTGGCTTGTGCTAGAATCCTTGCTCGCATATACCGCCTCTCTTATCTCGAAATCATACCTCGCTGTTGTATAATCAAGATTTAAATGTATCTATAACTGTTGCGTAAGTTACTTTCGAAATTTACGCTTATGGTCCGATCGTGTAGTGTTCAAGTAAGTGGTCGTCTACGCGCTCCCAGCGTGGCGTAACCCTCTTCTCTTAGGCCTAGCGAGGCTCATCTCGATACAATAAAATTTTCAAATAAAGCTTTGAACCTCCTTTTTCTTTCTGGGTGTCCACCAAGAGACAGAGTGCCCCAAAGGCAAAAATAGCTAACAGCAATGTACGAGCGACTGTCTGGCTACAAGCCGCACTGTATTTGTCGTCGTGTCATCATCCGGGGCAATCGCCGGACCCTCCTGCAGAGTGTGGGCCGTCTTTCACTGGTGGAGTCGGAGGCGTAGCCGTTCCGCACAAGCGTGCTCCTTGGCAAATTTAGGCCGTTGATCCAAAAACGACCAGTGGAACTAACTCGCCATTAAACCGGCTTACGTTTGCTGCAGCCGTCCCGATCCCATATGCCAGCTTGCTCGTGCAGCGACACTTTTTACAACCCCCGCGTCCAGGGTATATGCGCGCACCGCACCGAAAGGCGAGCGTAAACATTTAGGGCATTTCAAGACAGTAGCTTTCTTTGTGTCCGTGTAACCTCGCGTCGGTGTGGCGAAGCGCCTTCTCTAATCCGTTGAAATACGTGATATTGTGATCACGCATGCGAGCTTGCGTGTTCTCGCTGACGCGTGCTCTTATTTGGAAGCACACGTGGACACGGTACATGCAAATCGGCCCGAGACACGATCGGTTAGACCGGACAATCTGCACTGCACGACGCAGTTAGCGCCAACAACACATCGACGTTCCTCTATTTTTTGTTCTGTTTTTATTTTACCTAGTCAGGTGCCAAAAACCTTACGGCTTAAGTTACTCTCTGAATGAGGGCTTTTCACCCCGCACTATGGTCGCCAAAGCCGTGGTCACACCGCTCCTACATGATACAAAAGACAGTCTGTAAGCAGGAGTCACTGCATGCAATACCCGCGGTTCGAATGCCGCGTGCGAAGCTTTGTCCTTAAATTCGTTGCCAGGCAGCATTCGAAGCACGGATCGCGTGGTGACCTGCGTTCGACTCTTTTTGCAGACTGTCTTTTTTTAATGATGTATAAGCAGTGGGACCAACGCTTAACAAGATTAGAGAAGCAGGGAGGTCCTTAGTTCCGCCTCCAGCGCGAGATTCCTACCTTCAATAACGCTTCGGGGGCTCAAGCGCCTTCAGCTTGCACGCGCATCCAGAGTACGACAAGGCCGCTGGTACAATGCAAGGCAACGAGGGCGTGGCCGGGCGCCGCAAACAGACGCCCTACTGTTCTGAGTCTTCCAGTGACTATATAGTAGTTGTTATGGCAGCCCTTCAATATTAGGAGGAAAACAGTAAAGCCTGGCGATCGGTTGTTCGCGCTAGCGGTGTCGGGCCTGGTATACCTCGTTCTGTTCTTCGACGCCCGCTTGTTTACAATGAGCTGTCCTCTAGTAGCGACGGTGTACATTAACCCCGAAGACTGTGACGTCGATGCCACCAACCAATGTCACTGCGCCCGGTAGGGGACGACATAAAGTGGGGTTAGGAAAACTTGCAGCGTGCGTAGTTCTTGTTTGCTCTTAAAATGTCCACCGTTTCCATACGAGAGGTTCGGTGATTCAACTGAAACTATTCGTATTTACTCGTCATGTAGAAAGCACGACTTAATTTTTTCGGAAGCGACCCTCTTACCATCTGCGTTCCTTATGGTAACAGTGAATCGTGCTTGAAACCCGTGGGAGTTGTGGTAACTGTCATAGGCGGTGTCATAGCCAGTGACGGACGTGATCTTTACTCTTGGTGTGGCGGGTCCGCCATGAACAGGTGTTGCGCGACCGTACCATGAAGTTTGACCACCCGAACCATAAGGTCTTCCTGGTCCGGCTCACATCCGCCCTCTCCTATGGTATGCAACTTTGGTGGTGTGCTGGAAGATGAAACAATGAAAAGAAAGAACACCGAAAATACGAAACAGATCAGAATTCGACAAGCACGTGTGGGTTACCTTAGACATGTAAATATTATACCGGGACCCTAAAAAACTTCGTTTTTTAGGGTCCCGGTAAAAAACGAAACTTCCAGTTGTCTGTAGCGTGCTTGATTGGCCTTCTCACCTGTGATCATCCACAACCTTCTACATAACATTGGTGCTCACGTGCCAAGACCCGTTCTACTGGAGTGGGATTTAGTACATAACATATCGCTGCTAACTTTCTTTGAAACGGTTCAGCATAAGCGAGCCAAAGCAATTGCTTCTGATGTAAGCGGCACCGCTCGAGATGACACCGGTCGCCAAGAAGTTGTTTTTGTTCTCTCGAAGACCAGTGTGTGTTCTATGCTAATACTAATAGACGCTTTACAGCAGCTGTGCATGGGCGCCTCCATAACTGACCTTCAGGTTTTGTTCCCTCTTATTCCGTTCGCTTGACTTGATCATTTCCACAGCAGGACAGGTTATTGCCATTTTAAGTGTTACTGTGTCCTTCCCCCCAGCATAGGCCGTTGTGGAGACTCGTCAACGCCCGCTTCAGTGGCTCGGCAACTTGGTAAGACAAGAGAAGGGCGTGTTCGAGGCGGGGTTTAGGCCGCACGTCCGGAGGCTTCCTGGCCTTTGACGACGACCATTCCCCGAAGTGAAGAACCCAGGGGTCCAGTGGAGGTGGGAGAATTGGTAACGTAACGAACGGTTTAATTACATGGTAGCGATACAGTCGTCAAATCCGAGAGAACAACTCAGCAGCCTCACGCCCCGCCTTATATAGGAGTCCGTTTTCTCCCTCACTCTCCGCCAGGGCAGCAGGTGCGACCGCCATGTGCGTAGCAGAAAAGCCCGCCGCGTCGTAGCCAGAAATGAGTCATAGCCATGGTTCTCCGCAGTTAGGCCAGGCCTCTCTCCCCTTCCGGAGCGCACGAACCCACACGCACACACACACACGTCCCGTTGACGTCATGGACGCGTTGAGACTCGTTTTGGGCAGGCTTCGGCAGGTGGCCGGCAGTCCTGACACGTCGGGACTCGTTTCGGGACTCGGTTCCGCAGCGTTGAAACTCGGAAAAAGGTTGCCGAAGGTTCCATTCGTAACAGCCCCTCCGGGGCCAGGGAAACCTCGAATGGCCGGTGGTACAATCGCTGGCCTGAAGAGGTGGGCTTGGAGTAGGCCTTGAGAAGACGCTGCAAGCACCAAACAAACTCCCAAACCTCTCAACGGAGGCATCAGCGGAAACGTCCCCCACAACACCACGCCACACCGCAGTCAAACGCTCGGAATTCGCCAAAGACCCGCCAGACTGGATTACGGATTACCAAAATTTGGTACAATTCCGGGTAGCGAGACCCCCAGTCGCCAAAAAAACTCATTTTTCCAACTTGGTCACTAAGAACAAAAGACAAAAGACAAAAACTTTTCGCAATTTGTGAGGTCATTTTGGGGTTTCAACGAAGTGCCCCCACTTAGATCCTCATTCCCGTGGATGACGAAGACCTCTGAGATCATCCCTACTATTTTTCGTGATGTCAGAAAAATCTGCTCAACCCATCGGCATTGCCGTTAAATTTGCCTTTCCTTTTTCTTACGCTGAAGTCATAGTGATCGATTTTCACGTGATTTCTAGACGTAAAAATGCGGTCCTTATAGCGCCGATAAAACAATCCGCCTCTTTCATTCCCCGTCACATTGGTCCTAGCAATCTCCTGAGCTGTACAGCGAAACCCTGACACACTAGGGTCGCTCTTCTGCTCGACTGTCAAAGACACTCTGTCTACTCGTAGCAGAGGACCAAAGTTACGCGACGCCGGAGCTACGAGAGATCTTTCACTGATCCCGTCTTCCTCCGCCTTTTTCGCCGGCGCGTTGGGACGGCGTACGCTTTCTAGTGCTACGAGGTCAGGCTGTTCTACAACCTGGTCCCTCTCATCCCGGTTTTCTGCCTCCAACTCTGGGAGTGCTTGCTCCCCGTCAGCTGCCTCTGGCTCTGGATCCCTCGTCAACAAAGGGGCGACCTGACGCGATTTAGACCTCGTACACGACTGAACTAGCCCTTTTCCCAGTTGTTGACCCCTTTCGCGCAGCAGGAAATCTGACCGGTTAGAAAACAAATAAGGATATTCCAACGGGACTGTTTGCGAGACAGCCGCCTCTGTCACTAGCTCTCCGAACGGGCCACGTTATGCCTTACTGGTCGACCATAGGCAGACAGACACGGTGCTTTCAAGCAGCTGCTTGATCCAAACTAGCCTTTCCCGTAAAAATCGGATGGCGTTAGCATACACGGGATGAACAACGTCCATCGTCGCTGCACGTCCGAGGCACCCTGCACGGCTTTCGGTTTACCTGTGAGCTCGTGAAGATAGAGGGACGAATGAAGCGTCAGGTCCTTGTCACTAACCGTTCACTGTACGAGAAATACAACCCGCGTTTCTTACATCTGGGCCGCGTGTGTTGCCCGGCTCCTGACAGTTGTAGCACAGGAACGGCTTCCTTGCCTCGAACTTCCCGGATAAAGACAACCCTTTCTTTCGAAGGGGGGGGGGGGGGGGGGGGGGTTGGGGTTTGGTCCTGAAAAAGAGATGTACGGATTACAAGGAATCCGTTACGTAAAAATGTAAGGGAATTACTTTAGAATTACTCTAGAAAATATGTAATTATTCCGTTACTAAATTACTGATAAATGTAAGGGATTACAAGTAATTTCGTTACTTGTAACGGATTACGTACAAGTCTGGGCTCAAGCGCCTTCAGCTTGCACGCGCATCCAGAGTACGACAAGGCCACTGGTACAATGGAAGGCAACGAGGGCGTGGCCGGGCGCCGGAAACAGACGCCCTACCGTTCTGAGTCTTCCAGTGACTATATAGTAGTTGTTATGGCAGCCCTTAAATTTTAGGAGGAAAACAGTAAAGCCTGGCGATCGGTTGTTCGCGCTAGCGGTGTCGGACCTGGTATACCTCGTTCTGTTCTTCGACGCCCGCTTGTTTACAATGTGCTGTCCTCCTAGTAGCGACGGTGTACATTAACCCCGAAGACTGTGACGTCGATGCCACCAACCAATGTCACTGCGCCCGGTAGGGGACGACATAAAGTGGGGTTAGGAAAACTTGCAGCGTGCGTAGTTCTTGTTTGCTCTTAAAATGTCCACCGTTTCCATACGAGAGGTTCGGTGATTCACTGAAACTATTCGTATTTACTCGTCATGTAGAAAGCACGACTTAATTTTTCGGAAGCGACCCTCTTACCATCTGCGTTCCTATGGTAACAGTGAATCGTGCTTGAAACCCGTGGGAGTTGTGGTAACTGTCATAGGCGGTGTCATAGCCAGTGACGGAGTGATCTTACTCTTGGTGTGGCGGGTCCGCCATGAACAGGTGTTGCGCGACCGTACCATGAAGTTTGACCACCCGAACCATAAGGTCTTCTGGTCCGGCTCACATCCGCCCTCTCCTATGGTATGCAACTTTGGTGGTGTGCTGGAAGATGAAACAATGAAAAGAAAGAACACCGAAAATACGAAACAGATCAGAATTCGACAAGCACGTGTGGGTTACCTTAGACATGTAAATATTATACCGGGACCCTAAAAAAACTTCTAGTTTTTTAGGGTGCCGGTAAAAAAACGAAACTTCCAGTTGTCTGTAGCGTGCTTGATTGGCCTTCTCACCTGTGATCATCCACAACCTTCTACATAACATTGGTGCTCACGTACCAAGACCCGTTCTACTGGAGTGGGATTTAGTACATAACATATCGCTGCTAACTTTCTTTGAAACGGTTCAGCATAGGCGAGCCAAAGCAATTGCTTCTGATGTAAGCGGCACCGCTCGAGATGACACCGGTCGCCAAGAAGTTGTTTTTGTTCTCTCGAAGACCAGTGTGTGTTCTATGCTAATACTAATAGACGCTTTACAGCAGCTGTGCATGGGCGCCACCATAACTGACCTTCAGGTTTTGTTCCCTCTTATTCCGTTCGCTTGACTTGATCATTTCCACAGCAGGACAGGTTATTGGAATTTTAAGTGTTACTGTGTCCTTCCCCCCAGCATAGGCCGTTGTGGAGACTCGTCAACGCCCGCTTCAGTGGCTCGGTAACTTGGTAAGACAAGAGAAGGGCGGCTATGGCGGCTCAATCTGGCGCGTGTGTAAAGCGTCTATACTGCTAATACGTCATACAAAAGACAGTCTGCAGAAGGCGGGTTTCTTGCTTGTATGGCGGTCATATTGGACATAGAACAAAACTGTCTGCGGACACCTTCGAACCATGCATACGTATAAAGCAGACGTGTTTCGAACAAGCGTGAGGCATTTCTGCAAATAATTTTCATCATGTCCGCAGCCAACAGTGTGTATTTTGTATGATGTGTGAGCAATGTAAATATAGTGTAGCGCGTTCATTGTTGAGGACGAAAGAGATGGTGCGCCCGACTCCGAGCTAAGGTGAAAACTTTGTTTAATGCACGTGCCGTTGGGCTCGCGCCAGCTAGTAAAGTCGCCGTCTCTGTTGGTGGAGACGCTGGACCTATTCACTGCTACAGATAGCCCCCCCCCCCCCCCCCCCCTTTCCTATAGACGTTGCCTTTAGGCCTGCAGCAGGCTTCAGGGGACAGAACGACTCTGTGAGTAGCAGCAGGGGAGGGTCCTAGGAGTGGCGCTGTTGCTCTTGGCGTGTGCTGCGAGCGGAATGCTACGAAAGAACTGTTCGAGGCACACACACTCGACTACCTTGTCTCGGCTTTCGTACACTTCCTCGCTCTTCAACCATTCTATCAGGTTGGTTTTAAGCCCGTACGCGAATTCCGAGTAGCCCTCGATGCTCTTTTTGGATGCGTTTCTAAACCTTTGACGGAACGCCTCGGCAGAAAGGCGGTACCGCTTCAAAAGGCTGGACTTCACCTTGTCGTAGTCGTCCGCGTCTCCAGCACTAAGGCGCGCGACAACCTCTGCAGCCTCACAGGGCAACAGAGTCAAAAGCCGTTGCGGCCACCTTTCTGGGGCGAAGCTCAACTTCTCACATGTCCTCTCAAAGTTAACTAAGAATAGGCCCACGTCTTCCCCAACTTTAAACGGCTGCATGAGCTTCTTCATTTGATACGACTCGGTCTCACTTGCTCGTACCGGAGCCCCAACTCTACTGTTCTGCGAGTTTAATCGCTGTTGTTCATTTCGAGCTCTAGCCTTTTCAGCGCTCGCTCCTGGTCTCGTTCCTCTCTCGCTGCAGCCCGCTCTCGTTCCTCTCTCGCTGCAGCCTGTTCCTCTTTCGCTGCAGCCTGTTCCTCTTTCGCTGCAGCCTGTTCCTCTTTCGCTGCAGCCTGTTCCTCTTTCGCTGCAGCCTGTTCCTCTTTCGCTGCAGCCTGTTCCTCTTTCGCTGCAGCCTGTTCCTCTTTCGCTGCAGCCTGTTCCTCTTTCGCTGCAGCCTGTTCCTCTTTCGCTGCAGCCTGTTCCTCTTTCGCTGCAGCCTGTTCCTCTTTCGCTGCAGCCTGTTCCTCTTTCGCTGCAGCCTGTTCCTCTTTCGCTGCAGCCTGTTCCTCTTTCGCTGCAGCCTGTTCCTCTTTCGCTGCAGCCTGTTCCTCTTTCGCTGCAGCCTGTTCCTCTTTCGCTGCAGCCTGTTCCTCTTTCGCTGCAGCCTGTTCCTCTTTCGCTGCAGCCTGTTCCTCTTTCGCTGCAGCCTGTTCCTCTTTCGCTGCAGCCTGTTCCTCTTTCGCTGCAGCCTGTTCCTCTTTCGCTGCAGCCTGTTCCTCTTTCGCTGCAGCCTGTTCCTCTTTCGCTGCAGCCTGTTCCTCTTTCGCTGCAGCCTGTTCCTCTTTCGCTGCAGCCTGTTCCTCTTTCGCTGCAGCCTGTTCCTCTTTCGCTGCAGCCTGTTCCTCTTTCGCTGCAGCCTGTTCCTCTTTCGCTGCAGCCTGTTCCTCTTTCGCTGCAGCCTGTTCCTCTTTCGCTGCAGCCTGTTCCTCTTTCGCTGCAGCCTGTTCCTCTTTCGCTGCAGCCTGTTCCTCTTTCGCTGCAGCCTGTTCCTCTTTCGCTGCAGCCTGTTCCTCTTTCGCTGCAGCCTGTTCCTCTTTCGCTGCAGCCTGTTCCTCTTTCGCTGCAGCCTGTTCCTCTTTCGCTGCAGCCTGTTCCTCTTTCGCTGCAGCCTGTTCCTCTTTCGCTGCAGCCTGTTCCTCTTTCGCTGCAGCCTGTTCCCTCTCATCCCGGTTTTCTGCCTCCAACTCTGGAGTGCTTGCTCCCCGTCAGCTGCCTCTGGCTCTGGATCCCTCGTCAACAAGGGGCTACCTGACGCGATTTAGACCTCGTACACGACTGAACTAGCCCTTTTCCCAGTTGTTGACCCCTTTCGCGCAGCAGGAAATCTGACCGGTTAGAAAACAAATAAGGATATTCCAACGGGACTGTTTGCGAGACAGCCGCCTCTGTCACTAGCTCTCCGAACGGGCCAGTTATCCTTACTGTCGCCATAGGCAGACAGACACTGTGCTTTTCAAGCAGCTGCTTGATCCAAACTACCTTTCCCGTAAAATCGGATGGCGTTACATACGACGGATGAACAACGTCCATCGTCGCTGCACTGTCCCGGAGCACCCTGCACGGCTTTCCGTTTACCTGGAGCTCGTGAAGATAGGGACGAAGAAGCTTCAGGTCCTTGTCACTACCGTTCACGTACGAGAATACAACCCGCGGTTTCTTACATCTGGCCGCTGTGTGTCCCGGCTCCTGACAGTTGTAGCACAGGAACGGCTTCCTTGCCTCGAACTGCCCTGTTGGGCTTTTCCGCGCCTCGTCTCCGTTCGAGTGTTCTGCGCTTTTTTCTGGGACCTTTTGTCCTGCTTCGGGCTTCTCGGGCCCGTTTTCTCGCGAGCCGTTCCCCTGTCGGAAGGTCTTGCGCTGATCGCTCCGGCCGGGTTCGCTTTCCTCTCCGCTCAGCTTTCTACGCGTTGCGTACTCTTCGGCTAGCTCAGCGGCCCTTTCGACAGAGTCGACTCCCACCCTATCCTGCACCCAGAGGTTGACTGACTGCGGAATGCTACGAAAGAACTGTTCGAGGCACACACACTCGACTACCTTGTCTCGGCTTTCGTACACTTCCTCGCTCTTCAACCATTCTATCAGGTTGGTTTTAAGCCCGTACGCGAATTCCGAGTAGCCCTCGATGCTCTTTTTGGATGCGTTTCTAAACCTTTGACGGAACGCCTCGGCAGAAAGGCGGTACCGCTTCAAAAGGCTGGACTTCACCTTGTCGTAGTCGTCCGCGTCTCCAGCACTAAGGCGCGCGACAACCTCTGCAGCCTCACAGGGCACAGAGTCAAAAGCCGTTGCGGCCACCTTTCTGGGGCGAAGCTCAACTTCTCACATGTCCTCTCAAAGTTAACTAAGAATAGGCCCACGTCTTCCCCAACTTTAAACGGCTGCATGAGCTTCTTCATTTGATACGACTCGGTCTCACTTGCTCGTACCGGAGCCCCAACTCTACTGTTCTGCGAGTTTAATCGCTGTTGTTCAATTCGAGCTCTAGCCTTTTCAGCGCTCGCTCCTGGTCTCGTTCCTCTCTCGCTGCAGCCCGCTCTCGTTCCTCTCTCGCTGCAGCCTGTTCCTCTTTCGCTGCAGCCTGTTCCTCTCTCGCCGCAGCCTGCTCTCGTTCCTCTCTCGCTGCAGCCTGCTCCTGCTCTCGTTCTCGTTCCTCTCTAGCTGCAGCTTCGCTCTTAGCGTTCTGAAGCAGTTCCCACGCAATTTTAATTTCCTCTGCTTCCGCGCTCTCTGAAATCGCTTTACTGATCTCAGATTTCTTCATCTTTTGCTCCACCTCCACACCCAATTCTTCACATAAACAGAGTAAATCTGTTCTCAGTAACCTCATTAGATCCATGATCGCTGCTCTTTAGCTTTGGCTTTGCTATAAAACTTGTCGCGAGGTTGTACACAAACCTAGCGCACGAGTCAAACACTAAGGATTCCCAGCAGTTCAAAATTAATTACCCATAATCTGAAGCCTGGCGAATCTCAAAGCAAAGTCCAAACGCTCACGAGCGCGATGTCGCATGGTCCAATCCCAACCGCTGCCAACCAGTTGTTCGAGGCGGGGCACGATGTCGCATGGTCCGATCCCAACCGCTGCCAACCAGTTGTTCGAGGCGGGGTTTAGGCCGCACGTCCGGAGGCTTCCTGGCCTTTGACGACGACCATTCCCCGAAGTGAAGAACCCAGGGGTCCAGTGGAGGTGGGAGAATTGGTAACGTAACGAACGGTTTAATTACATGGTAGCGATACAGTCGTCAAATCCGAGAGAACAACTCAGCAGCCTCACGCCCCGCCTTAAATAGGGGTCCGTTTTCTCCCTCACTCTCCGCCAGGGCAGCAGGTGCGACCGCCAAGTGCGTAGCAGAAAAGCCCGCCGCGTCGTAGCCAGAAATGAGTCATAGCCATGGTTCTCCGCAGTTAGGCCAGGCCTCTCTCCCCTTCCGGAGCGCACGAACCCACACGCACACACACACACGTCCCGTTGACGTCACGGACGCGTTGAGACTCGTTTTGGGCAGGCTTCGACAGGTGGCCGGCAGTCCTGACACGTCGGGACTCGTTTCGGGACTCGGTTCCGCAGCGTTGAAACTCGGAAAAAGGTTGCCGAAGGTTCCATTCGTAACAGGCGGCTATGGCGGCTCAATCTGGCGCGTGTGTAAAGCGTCTATACTGCTAATACGTCATACAAAAGACAGTCTGCAGAAGGCGGGTTTCTTGCTTGTATGGCGGTCATATTGGACATAGAACAAAACTGTCTGCGGACACCTTCGAACCATGCATACGTATAAAGCAGACGTGTTTCGAACAAGCGTGAGGCATTTCTGCAAATAATTTTCATCATGTCCGCAGCCAACAGCGTGTATTTTGTATGATGTGTGAGCAATGTAAATAAAGTGTAGCGCGTACATTGTTGAGGACGAAAGAGATGGTGCGCCCGACTCCGAGCTAAGGTGAAAACTTTGTTTAATGCACGTGCCGTTGGGCTCGCGCCAGCTAGTAGAGTCGCCGTCTCTGTTGGTGGAGACGCTGGACCTATTCACTGCTACAGATAGCCCCCCCCCCCCCCCCCCCCTTTCCTATAGACGTTGCCTTTAGGCCTGCAGCAGGCTTCAGGGGACAGAACGACTCTGTGAGTAGCAGCAGGGGAGGGTCCTAGGAGTGGCGCTGTTGCTCTTGGCGTGTGCTGCGAGCGGAACGACGCGGCAGAGAGCAGTGGACGCTGACGCGACAGCGTGCGAGGCCCATGCAGGTTATCGGGCGTGAAGTGGAAGCAGCAAACAGCGGGCACAACGATCCGGTTCTGCTGTGGCCAGACTTAGGAAGTAATCCGTTAAAGTAAAGGATTACTTGTAATCCGTTACTTTTTCAAGTAATTTTGTAATTCCCACGTTACCTTTTTTGGAAGTGATTTGTAATGTAATTTTGTTACGAAATATTGGTAACGGATTACTTTATTACTCGTTATTTTTTTATAAATATCAACATAATACAGTAACTGGAGCAATACGAGCAGTACATTTAGCATCATAAAGAGAGCAAGTTCAAAAAAAAAAAAAAATGAAAGCCGTTTACAACTTCCTGTAACGCCGAAATAGAGCCCAGCTGTTGAGGAGGAGGGGAAGGCACGGGGGGGGGGGGGTCACGTGACCTCGAGGGGGGGGGGGGCGGAGAAAATTTTCCGCTAAATATAGCGGGGAAAGTTTTCCGCTAAATTTAGCAGGGAAATTTTCCGCTAGATTTAGCGGGGAAAATTTTCCGCTAGATTTAGTGGGGAAACTTTTCCGCTAAATTAAGTGGGGAAAATTTTCTGCTAGATTTAGCGGGGAAAATTTTCCGCTAGATTTAGCGGGGAAAATTTTCCGCTAGAATTAGCGGGAAAATTTTTCCGCTAAATTTAGCGGGGAAAATTTTCCGCTAGATTTAGCGGGGAAAATTTTCCGCTAGATTTAGCGGGGAAAATTTTCCGCTAAATTTAGCGGGGAAATTTACCCATCATGCACCGCGCGGTTACGCCGACGGCGACGGCGACGGTGACGCCGATGCCACTCAAGCCGGAAACGGGCGCCTAAGAGCTGCGCTCTAAAAACATCAGTAAGGGCAAAATAGCCGAAAAGAAAACACGAGTTTTTTAATGACCGGTCACTAGAACCACTAGAACGATCGGCAAGGCGTGTACACGTATACGAAAGACAATGATCAAGTAAGACGACACCGAGTAAGCTCTCCGTCGCCTTCCATCCTGTTTTTCTTCTTCTCCCGGGCAGGAGAAAGCTCTTCGTGCTTATTTGCTTTTGTCTTTTATACCGTTTCACCCTTTCCAACTTCTTCGAAGCCTCCCGCCACCTGCACAGACATCCAACGCGGGTCGGTACCCCCTCGATTCGCGTGTTCACAACTCGCGTAACAGACGATGTAGCCTCGCGCGAGGGTGTCGAATTCTCTTTGTCTTTGAGGTGCGCTACTGTATTCTAGCACGCTCTTGAGGCGCGGCTGAAAAGCGCCCGGCGCGAGGCTAAGAAAATCGTCTTCGAGGGTACGGACGATACTTCTTTTGGTTTACTTGTCTGGGCATGGCGGTCGAGTACCAGTGGCGTAGTAACGGGGGGGGGGGGGCCGGGGGGCTGTGGGCCCCGGGTACCAGGAGTCTCAGTCACGAGGGGGGTGCCACTTATGGCGGCAATCCCCCCCGGCTTGACTGCTCGTAAGTGAGAAAAACAATATAATAGTAAGAGATCCGTGGAGATGGGCATAGATGACAAGTTGATTGCATCCACAGTGCCAAAGACGTCTATATTGGTGAGGAACGCTTCCAGGACGATGATGCTCCAATGTGATCTTGGAGCACTGGTTTAGAACGACCCTCTGGAAGCTTCGAAGATGTGAATGGACCAAAATGGCGATTTCCGTGGCAACGCCAATCCCCTTGCGAGGTTTTGGTCGTCTGTGTGTTAGTATCGGTTTGTGTCCGGCTAGCAGGTAGGAAAGGCAATGGCGCTACTTTCCCAGGATCCAGTGACTTTAGTAAGTGGCAAAGAATGTGTAGATGCATGAGGTCACCACTCTTCCATCACGAACGTGTCTGGTGCAGAGTCGCAAAACTGGCTTGGCTCGCGCAAAGTCATCGCGCACCGGCGGAAAAAACAAACGCGGAAAGTGCGGGAGCACTCGAGAAAGAGCTGTGCCCGGGCACGCCGAGCCAACGCCACCTAGTCTTACGCCAAACCCAGCGCAACACGACGCTGGCTTGCGCCGACCACGGCCGGACTGCGCCGCGACAGCAAGAGAAGGCGCCAGACGAAGAAGAAAGAAATCACACGAAGGTCTTACACGAAGGGAGTCGCGGGGAGTGGGTAAACGTGTTGGGTAAACTCTCAACGTGTCGTCTCCCTCACCCCGGACTCGCACCCACGGCTGTCCACCCGTGCACGGCACCGCACCACGCGCCGAGGGGGAAGTGCCGAGAGGAGGTGCTAGGCGAAAGGCTTCTGCTCAGCAAGCTCCCTCGCTCTCTGACCCCGCCGTAAGTTCTAGAAGCGCGTCACTCGCCGTCGGGAGGCGGTCACAATGTAATGTTCTGGTAAGTGAATTCGTAATGTTGTGACGGCGACGGCGCTTCCCTGTTGCCACAGCGTGCCATGACTGGAGACCGTCGAGCTTCCGGAAATCTGCGTGGACGGACTGGCTTCAGCGCCGCAGTGTACCGTATGCCAACGATTGTTGGATTGCATTACTTTCCATTTTAAGGCGTGCGGTTTAGAGGCTCGTTTTAGCGACAACATCTTACCGAATCGCCTCGAAACTCTGTTTAGAGAAAATGGCGGCCGCCGGCATGCTGTTGCTTGCCGAATCGTTAGCGGTGAACCCTTGGCGGTGCACGCTCGAGCTTGATATTATATCATATTTTCCCGGAGCGATACCGAGGGTGACCAGAAGGTCTGTTTGGAAGCCTAGCTTGCCGCCGCGTACAGACCGCATTTCTCTAAACTGAGCCTTCACGTTCTCTAAACCAGAGGTGTGCAAAGGGGGGGTCGCAGGACGATGTCTGGGGGTCGCGGGGTATCAGGGAGCCGACGAGGTGCCGATGGCGCTTTGACACTGCTTCAAATATTTTACTGCCAAGTGCTACCCGCATGTCTTTAAAGGGATACTGGAATGAAAATTGAAAATTGACTATCGTGTCCATAAATTAGTTGAATGTGACCTATAATACCCGACTTCATGTGTCCTCATTATGTGTACATAGTTAAATAAAAAAAAAACACTGTTTGCTGGCTAACCCTGTATTTATTATTTTATTATCGCTGCGTGACCTCGCGTCGCGGTTATGGCTTTTAGCTTTGCGGTCTTGGAAAGCGGGGGGGGGGGGGGGGGGGGGGGTGACAGAAGACCTAAGGGCCCCGGGTGCCAGATGGTCTAGCTACGCCACTGTCGAGTACACTCCTCACTTTACAGTCAACCGTCAACATAAACGGGGGGGGGGGGGGGGGGGAGGAAGGGTTGGAGGTTAGTCCACCTAAGGAGAGCTGACAGAGAAAGAGAGAGAGAGAGAGAACGCGTAAAAGTGGTGAGATCCTCTATTGCTTTGTGAGACCGAATGGCCACCACTCCTCTCGTTCATGCCCTCCCCTCCCCTGGCCTCCACGAATATTGGTATGAAAGTGAGGACCGATGAACGATCGATAACCCGCAACCGCCACTTTTTCTCTGACTGGTCGAGTTTTCGGTCATGGAGTGTACGTCGTCTCCATGGCCATCTCTTAATGAGATGTTGAGTGCATACTTTGCTTGCCAAAAACACACATTATCATCAGCAAAGAACAATAAACTCTAATTTACGGAAACACATCAAGGTAAGCTGGGACACCTGCATTCTGCAATGGATATATATATACATTAAAATGTTAGAGCCAAGTTTTTCTTTTCTTGTGAATAACAAGCGAAACACCCGAGTCAAAAGGGAGCTTTCGTAGATCGCTCTTTAGCTCAGAATTTCGTAGCCGATGTAGACGCTGATACTGAGCATGCACACCGCTAGCTTTGTCTGCACAATTCCAGGGGCCATTTCCGGAGGCCGTAAGCTAGCGGGATGGGGAAGCTTTCGGTGCCTTCTCAGCTTACAGGTGAACGAAGTGCACCTACAGTCTTTCTTAAATAGAGAGTTTTAGTAGATCGTTCCGATGACTCCGATAACGATACCCGATACTCTGCCTCCGCCTTTGCGCTTACATATATAGTATCGTTATCGGGGGTATCGGAGGTATCGGAACGATCTACTAAAACTCTCTATTACAACATTTTATTTCTAAAGGGACTATCATAATACTACGGGTGTATGAGAAATGAAAAGTGGTGTTGCAGAACATTTCTGAAAAAAATATCAAAATTTTTTTGTATTGTTTTTGGATAAGTGTACGGAAAAAGTAACGTGAAAGTAATTTGTAACGTAACGAGTAAAGTAATCTGTTACTTTTCAGTGAAAGTAATTTGTAACGGTATTCCATTACATTTGCGGCTCGGTAATTTGTAATTGTAATCCATTACATTTTTCAACTAACGAGCACAAGTCTGGCTGTGGTTCCGAGGTTTAGTGGGCTCTATGACCACTCGGGCTCCAGGGGATGTGGTAGCCAGCTGCGGGACGGGTGGTTGTGTAATCCCCGGAGATGACGGACCGAGTGGAGAGCAGATAGATGCCTGACCGGTGATGAAGAGCCCCAGGTCGGTCAGCGACATGCCCTGATAGAAACAGTTTGGTGCGCCGTGACTTGCCATGCCCCAGTGTGTCGCGCTTGCGGCACGCCTCACACGTTGTGGCAGCACGCGACCGTGCCAGGCCAGCACCACGCCGCAGGGATGGACACGGCTGCCGGGGCGACACCGGGAACTGCGACAGTGGCGGAAATGGTAACAAACGCAGACTTGCCGAGGCGGCGGGGTGAATGAGGTGGTCGCCGCCCGTTGCTGAGAAACGCCGGCGGCAGACACGACGGAACAGAGGTGGTGGCTCCTGATGCGGCGGCTGTGGTAGACGCGCCTCCCGCATAATCATCCCAAATGACATGCTGTTGCCATGCCCCGGGCCGCGGAGAATATCCCCCTAGATGGCAGGGGCTCGGGGCCGATCATCACGTCCGGGTCATCAATTTGTAGCGCGTTTGTTCCGGAGGACGGAGGTGATGGTGCGACCGACTCGGAGTTTAGGTGAAAACGCTCTGTTTTATCCACGTGCTGTTGGGCTCGCGCCAACGAGTATTGGCGAAGTGAGCGAAAGAAAGCGTCGCTGTGGTCGGCCCACCACAATTGGCCGAATGCTGACTATGACGTCAGCAAAGGATGTCTCATCGACGAAAATAAGAGGAATGTAAGAACTTCAATTTGGACGGTGTTGGCAGTGTTGGTTTGAGAGTGCTATGATTTCAGGCTTCCACCTGCTCATTACAAACACCATCGAACTTGTTGTTCCCAAGGTAATGACGTCACGAAAGGTAACCAAACGAGGGCGCCACCGAAACATCTCGCCGCTAATAGAGTCGTCTTCTTTGTTGGTGGTGACGCTGGACGTATTGGCTGGTACAGCAGCTTTAGAGTACAGGTAGCGAACTCATTTGGAATTTTGTTAGAGCGCAGCTCTTGGGCGCCCGTTTCCGCGTTGAGCGGCGTCGGCGTCGCCGTCGGCGTAACCGCGCGCGTTGCGTTATGAGACGTCGCAGTTTCCACGCCAAATTTAGCGGGGAAACTGAATTGGTGTTGAGGTCACGTGACGTCCTTTTCCCCGCTAGATTTAGCGGGGAAATTGAATTGGTGTTGAGGTCACGTGGCGTCAATTTCCCAGCTAAATATAGCGGGGAAATTGAATTGGTGTTGCGGTCACGTGGCGTTAATTTCCCAGCTAAATTTAGCGGGAAAGCCGTGGGGAGGGGAGGGTACAGAGGTAGGTGCAGAACCAGTATGTGAGGAGAGTGATCTATATTTGTACATATATATATATATATATATATATAGTCATTCTTTCTCAAATTGTTTAGCGCAGTATATCGCAAAATCAAAATACCTCGAGAGCAGCGCTCTAATTTCGCTTTACAGAGATCTGTAAAAGTATTTCATTTTTATTTCTTGTTTTATTTTTTTTTTAGCTACATACTTAGTTTATATCATGACATCCGCATCTCTCTAATCTCTGATCCTTCATGAGATATTCACATGCGTTCCAAGTAAAAAAAAAACAACATAACAACAAATACTACATACATTTCCAGGGACGCACAATATACCGAGAAATTCACAAAGGAAACAGCTCAAAATTTATGCACAGGACCACACAACACTCATGGGCGTTCATACGCACGAACATAACCCGAGATTACCCGCAAGCCAGTCCGGTGGGTATTGTTAATGATGATGATGACGGTGGCTCCGCGTGTAGCCTACCACTCCCCTCTATTAATACGAATCCGGTGGTATTTATTATGGCCGTCCTGTCCCATCCCCTTTTTTCGAAATAAGTTTGACGCGGCGTTTCCATGCTCCGGTTGCCCTTAAAGCTGACAGTGCGGTGGGAGCTATACGCTCTCGCCGGACCCATCAAACGCCTCCCTTTCATCGACTGACCACGTTCCCTCTGGGCACGGATAGCCGCGAAATCGGGACCACGTGGCGAAAGGTTGTCGTAGGACTGATCCAAACGGGCACCTGCAGCTTGCACTGCACTGTCAGCTTAGGGATAAACGGGGCGCTCCTCCGCTGGACGGTTCCAATTACTCGCCCTTCCCTGTTCATAAAAAAAAAATATATTTATATATATATATATTTTTTCTCTCACATGAATGGGTTTGCGAACATGCGGCGACAGCGCTGGTATGGGTGAGGATCACGGGAGCAGAAAATCATTCAAACAGAAAAAAGAAAAGAAAATAACAATAAAAAAGTTCCATCTTGACTTTATATTTCGTTCAACTTACGATGAACCGCGGTGTACGGTACGAGCAATTCAAGTCAGTTCAATGCCGCATAAATGTCACGTTCCCTTTGAAAGAGGCACAGCGATGGGCGGAACGACAGTCACGTGGTACCTCGGCGGCGCTTGATTGGCTGGGATGGCTGGTATATCGTCAGATGCTGTTTGTTCATCGTAGGGTCACTGGACGGAGGATACGGGAGAAGCGGCGAGCCCCATGCATCTGAGCGGGCTACGAGTACTGTACTAATGTGATGATGATGATGATGATGATGACGCCGACGATTCTGCGGCTTTTCCCTTTGCAGCGGGCGAGCTGAAAAACAATTTTGTGCCCTAGCCATGTATGGTACAAACATGCCGTCTCCTGTGCCATATTACATCGAGCGATGCGCCGACTAATTCCGCTCCTAATCCACTCGGGAATTTTTTTTTCGATGACTTCTTAATATACTGTAGCTCGCTACTTCGTTGCAGCTTTTCGGGTTGAGCGATGCTGGAGTAAGCGCATGTACTGCGTGCGGTTAATTACGCCTAAGCAAGGAAGGTATGGCGTCTGCTGTTTATTTGTTTTTTCGTGTTGTTTATGGTAAGCTTGTTTTGAGACTACGAGGGCGGGGACGATTTTCCCTAGGCCTAATTGGTACACATTACCGACGCTTGGGGCCGCGGGTAATAATAATCTTAGGCAATCTTTGTTGGTTTTGCGTATCTACTTAGCGGTTGTTTTATTGTGCAGCTGCTGGCGTTTGAGATTGCCTCGGAGCCTCATTGGCGATACTTTTTTTTTTACAATTTGAGTTGACAGACGGAAGTTCCGCTTTTATTTTCGTGATATTTGTTGTATTAGCCGCTTGTATGGTTGATTTGCTTTCTTTTCTGGAGGATGACTATGTCGGTCGATGACTCTTTGCGAGCAGTATGCACTCCGCTAATGAACTCCGTTTCAACACTAAGGGTGGGTATTGTTACTACAGTGCCACCTTACGGAAGCCCTGCAGAAATATTACGGAGTGAGCTCGCGTGGCGCCTGCAAAGTGGTGAATTAGTGACTGCCCACTATTCGTGACGTGCGCGACAAGAAAGCGTCGCTGTGTAAGTCAAAGTTCTGCGGTTGACCTTACCAGGCATCCTCATGTGTACTGATAACGCCTGCAAAAGCGACAATTTACGGCTAGGAAAAAAAAACAACAACAAAACAGCCAATCACGGCGAGGCAAATCCCTGTCGTGACGTCACGGCGAACCAACCAATCACGCACAGAAAAGAAAAAAAGCTGGATCAGTGCGCATTCACTGCGTGATTGGTTTAACCGGTGATAGGCGCAAAGACGACAAGCGCCGTGACGAAGCACTTTTGTCACTGTTTGATTGGCTCCCCGTCGGTTCGTATATAGACCAACTTGTGTTTACAAAAAAAGAAACGAAAAAAAAAATGGAGCATTTCTAGCGGACGCCACCGGCGCCGCGCATGCGCGATGGAGTTTGGGCAAGAAGCGCGCCGTCGCTCATAAACAAACCATTGGAAGGCGGCGATGTCTGGGTCGGTGTGAGTCCCCGTGATGCCCTTTCTCGCTTTGGATTTTTTGATTCTACTCCTCACACTGCAAAACTTCGCGTGAATGATGTGACGTGCGGCGATTCATTCCGCGTTGACGTTGCAGAATGGACGCTAAAGCCTGATTTGCACGATGAGGTTCAAGCTCGCTATTTTCAGTCCTGACACCGCTCGGGCTGAAAAAAGCGTGAACTGTAGCTGGGATGCCGACGTCGATACTGGAAATCAGTAGCAGAATCTGGACCAATTAAATCAGGCACAACAAGTCGGTGATTGCCGCTGATAACACTTATCAACAATTCTTTGTATGTTTACACCGAGCCTACTTACCCCAACCGACCCTCTAACTTAAAAGTATTTTGAGGCCCGCACTTGCTTCTTATCGCAATTGCCGAATCAACGTTTGGTCTACGGACCGCTATCGTTTCAACGAGTGGACGACAACAAGCATAGACGTTTAAGAGAGCAGACGACAGCTCGAACGATCAGGCGGCCGTTTGAACTTGACGCACTGAACGTAGTCCGCAGGTGGTCCGTACAACTTGACGGTTTTTTCCGCGTGAATGTTGGAACAAAACAAATATTTCCGACAAAACCAAAGCTGAAAGCTGGGCTAATTGGTGTAAGCTAAATATAATGTAGGTAAAACAGCGTAGAACGACAAAGACTAGAGGGAAGGAACAAAACCTCTAGTCCCTTCCCTCTAGTCTTTGTCTTTCTGCTCTGTTTTACCTAAGTTATGTTTAATTCTGACAACCACAAGTATCCGTGAATTCAACCCAACGTGCTTCCCTCGCAAGCAATGGGGGTCGGACGGCGTCTGGTTTGCCTTTCTCAGACGAACCAAGCAGGCAGAAAACACACAAAAACTGGCCTTTAAACGTTTCCCGACTCTTTTGGTACAGTCATGTCGCGGCGTTTTAAAGAGAAGGCAGGTTTTCGTATGGTTTCTTTCTAAACAACAAAGGAATGCACGTCCAGCATGGTGACTTCCGCCCACAGCCACAGACCGAAAGTGCGCTGACGCGCCACCACCGCGCCGTGACCAAACAGAGCTGAGGTCGTGAATAGCTTTGACCGCGGTCGAATTTAGTGTGAAACCAAGTATACATTGGCGCTGTAGCCGATTCCACTAAAAGTGTGCATTAAATTGCAATGGGAATGATGGCTAAACGTTGGTGTAAACAAAAACAACCCTGGAAGTCTTTTCTTTTTTTTTTGGGGGGGGGGGGTTCACAGTTTATCATGAATCGTGTTCATGATAAATCATTAATGAATCATCATGAATCATGAATTATAATGAAAATGATAAATCAATCATGAATTATCATGAAAATGATAAATCAATCATGAATTATCATGAAAATGATAAATCAATCATGAATCATCATGAACACATACCAACTGTAGTCCCCCCAACTGTCCATTTTAATAAACATAGTCTAACTAAGCTTGCGTACACACGAACTTCAAATCCTATTTGGCCGACTGAGTTGCCTCATTTTAGACTGCAGCTCTATACTCTGTCTCAGGAGTTGTGTGCAGCAAAGGCAAAAGCACAGGCACGAGCGCTTGGCTTTCAGTTTTGCCTTCCTTTCACGAACACTTAAGCCCCAGTCCCACTAGAGCGACATACAGAAACAAAAGACAACGACAAGCCTCAAACCAGGGTCTTTCGCGATTTGAGAGGCTTTGTAGAATAAAGGAGGCTATGTTCAAACACGAGCATCATGCGCGCGAGGGTATCTTTGGCAGGCTTGCAATCGCTCGTGCTTACTTCACGAGCACCGAACGACTAAACGCCTGCCAAAGGTACCATCGCGAGCACGCTACATGGGTTTGAGGCTTGTCGCTGTCTTTTGTCTCTGTCTGTCGCTCTAGTGGGACGCGGACATTACGGAACGAAAGCAAATCTAAAAGCCATGTGCCCGCGCCTACGCCTTTGCCTTTGCTGCACACAACTCCCGAGACAGAGTATAAGGCGCCCGTTTCCGGCTTGAGCGGCGACGCCATCGCCGTCGGCGTAATCGCGCGTTCCATTATGCAACGGTTCCCATAATGACGTCACGAAGACAAAAATTTCCCGCTAAATTTAGCGGAAAAATGTTTTCCCTATATCTAGCGGAAAAATATTTCCGCTAAATTTAGCAAAAACATTTTACCCGCTAAATTTAGCGGGTAAAACACGTGTGACGTTACACGTGACCCTCCCTTTCGTACCCTCCCCTCCTCCTCCTCAAGAGCTGCGCTCTAATTCGGCATTATAGAGAATCGTAAACGTCTTTCATTTCTTTTTATTGGAAAGGAAAGAATTATTATTTTAACGTTTCGTTTAATTACAATTAAATATAACTAAATATAAATATTGTTTATGCTTGCATTTTTGCATTTAATTGCATCTTAAGCCCGCCTGCTTTTTTCTCGGTCAATAAGAGCGTGTGTATTGGCTCTGTCTTTACTTTCATTTGTGCCTAATTAAGAAATATAAGAATTCGCATTCCTTGTTTAATCATGGTCTCCTTAAAGGGGTCATGAAACGATTTTCCTACTTCTTTCTCCTTAGCTTTAATCCTCAACTCAAACGCGAATTGTGAAATCACGTCGTCGTGACATTCTTCGGCACCGGTGCGATGACTCCTAGCTTCCACCGTGCTTTTTATGCACACCACAGAACTTGTCATTCCCCAGTGATGATACGTTCCGTCAGGGCACTCATTGGCCACGAACGCGAATCCGAATATTCGTCGACGGATTTATTGTTGACGAGCGCATACGTCCGAGGGAAGCAGTTCTCGTGTCCAATGCGTGAGCTGGGCTCGGCTGACGTCAGGTTGGCACCGCTGACGCGCTTTGGGAACCGCGGATGTATCATAGTGAAAAGGCGGAGAGCTTTCGAAGGAAAGAAAGTACAAAATAGTCCGCTATATTTTCAAATGTGCGTACCGAAAGCTGGCTGTTGACTTTCTACCCTCTTTCTTTTGGTCAACTAAACGATATACGATTAGTAGAGTCCAATTTTAAAATCATTTATCCTAGCCCAAAATTCGTTTCATGGCCCCTTTAAAGAGACACTGACAGGGGATTTATGCTCGCGATGTTTTTAGTTGTACGTGACATATGAGAGTCCAACTACCCAGAACAGAATTTGCGGCTCGAAATTCGGTTTCTTTCCGCCCGAACACCGCCAATCAAGAACTGGCCGGTTCGAGTCTTGCTCACTCTCTTTTCCGTGGTCACGGGCCGTTTTCTAAGGTTTCGGCGCGACCACCAAATTTAATTAAAGTCGTGGGTCATTGAAGGCACACAGTAAATATTAAAAATAGAAAAAAATATGAAACCCATTTTTTGTGGCTTCCGAAAAGCAGCAAATACGTTGATTAAAAAAAAAAAGGTTGCACAGACAACCGGAAGTATTCTGTGCGTTCACTGCATAATTCTCAACATGGCGTCGTTTCGCGTTTCGTGGGACTCGCGGGTGGCAGCGGACGACGGGCGTGGGACCTCTACTTCAGAACTGTTGTTCACGGTACCGGCGAATTCTGTCTTCCTTCGAAAGAAAAATTTTGGACCGATCAAAAGAATTGATATTCATCCCGTACGACATGCCCGACCAGCAAGCCGATTGCACGAAGACGTCGCCGAGCCGTCGTCCCTTCTCGTGGATGAAGACATCGCTCGCTCAAACGTCAAGCACGAAGTGCGTACATCGAGTGGAATACGCACGCGAACGGTTTCTTTACTTGGTGCGAATGTGGCCAATGCGTGGTGCTGCCCGACTTCAAGCCGGGAGTGCATGTACTGGAGGGAAATCGGCAGCAAACTTTCCGACATACAGTTGGCCGGATGCATTACTACGAACGAAAGAGTTCCATCAGTAGCTGCATGGATCGCTCCGCTGTCAGCTCGATGACGGCGGCTCCAAGCCGCGGTGATGCCGTACGCGGCGATGTTCCAAATGACCACGCAGTGATACCGCCTACTCTGCCGACAGGAGAAGCCATGAAATGCAGCCTTGTGCCGCATGCTGATACCCGAGGCGGCCGTACCGTGCTGAAGACTTCGTAGGTCCTCTGAACCAGGTGGGAGTTCGTGAAGACGTAGCAGGACTTGGCGCGTTTCAAATAGGGCACGTCTGGCTGCTGAAGCTGCACACCACCTCCGCCAAAGAGAAGCTTCTGCGAGAGGGGACCATGTGAAGGGGCGGCCATGCCTGGTCATTGATCCAGAAAAACAAGAGCTGAAGGTAAAAGTCCACTGGGCGGCATTCGACGTTTCTGCAGACGCCCTTCAACGGGCCTTCGAGCCGTATACGGGGAGGTCAAGGATGTCACCCGCGAGAAGTGGAGAATCGAGGGCCTGGCAGACGTATATTTCCACTACTGTCATCGTACGCATTGTGCTCCGTGAAGACTTAACCCCGGAGTGCCTGCCGCGTCAGCTCCGCCTTTCCGGAGGCACGCTGCTGGTTGTTGTCCCCGGACGCGCACCGGTGTGCCTCCGCTGTCGACGCAACGGACACATACGGCGCGACTGTAGAGTGCCGAGGTGCGAGGAGTGTCGAGCCTTCGGTCATGAAGCCTCGGATTGCGTACGGTCGTACGCTCGAGCTGCTGCCAGCAAGGCCATCGACAGCCAGGACAGAAACCTCGTAATGGATGAGGAAGAGGCCGAGGCGGCGGCGACTCCAACCGCGAGGATTTCTTCGCAAGACCCTCAGGCGTCCGGTGAGCAGCGACGCGCGCCGTTAGCGATGCCAGAAGGCCAGGTCACCGTCGTAGAATTGACGGCAGAAAGCACTGTTGGTGAAAATGAGCCTAATGCGAATACCGCCAGTGAGACAACACCGACTGCAAAGGACGCGATTGACGCACTGGACGCCGGAGATGAAACAGCAATGGACTTCGCGGCTGAGGCGGTCAAGCGGCGGCTCAGCGACACGGAGGAGGGAACCGACCAGTCGCTCCAGCAGACTGAGAGTCCCTGGTTGGTAGTGACGAGCAAGAGGGGACGACGCGCTGGCCGCAGCCGTTCTTCGTCTCTTCCCAGGTAGAGCGAGAGCGGAACACTTCCGGTTAAAACATGGTTGGACGAAAGGTGCAGATTTGTTCCCTGGACCGTGAACTGTATCTTGCGCAAAAGGCGGTATGCTGATGTAGATGCTCGACCAGTGTGTCACTATTTTACTCAGGGCATTATTCAGATTAGCGAAGTGTATAAGGTTTTGGGAGATGGGCCTGATTGGTTGCCAATCCTACAGACAGACTGGTCACATTAAGTTCATGTTAATCAGTCTGCGTCAGTCGTAATTCAGCTTGCCCTCTTTTTACAAGTGTTTCTGAAAGTGTATTTTTTGTGAATGAATGATGCCTGGCAATTAATAAAAAAAAAATCTGTAGCTCAGTGGAAAGACGTCTGCTTCACACGCAGCGGGAACGGGTTCGATCCCTAGTGTGGGCGTGCCATTTTTTTTTCTTCAAACATTTTGCGATGTTTACATTTCTTTTTTTTTTACAATTATCACTGAAAAAGAAAACAATTGTTGTGGAAGATACGT
The DNA here is from genome assembly GCA_013358835.2 of Ixodes persulcatus. Lineage (NCBI taxonomy): Eukaryota > Metazoa > Arthropoda > Arachnida > Ixodida > Ixodidae > Ixodes > Ixodes persulcatus. The sequence goes on along the minus strand of JABSTQ010009319.1, from coordinate 563,134 downwards.
TGCTGAACTGAATGGTATGGGATTCAATTTCTGACACTTAGGCCGCACAATGCCACTTTTAGATGTGAGGCAGCTCCTCACGCAACACCTTGGGAGTATTCTTTTCGGAGCCGATCACGGGAATTCCCCACGGGCGCTAACTACCAACACTTAAATGTAGAAAACAACTCATCTTGAAGTACAGAACAGCGAGCGGAAAAAACATAACTGCAAAGGAATCGCACGGCGAACGGATACCGAACGCATTTCGTCTGCTGCACCCGGAAGAAAAAAAATCGCACGATCGGGTGTAGCCACGTGACTTCCGCCACTCACTCTCTCCTCTCTGCACATCTCCGTGCGGTACGGAGGTTTCGGTTTCAGTTTCGAGCAGTTGCGTTTTTTGACTTTATTAAAAAAATAGGTGACTCTGTACCAAAATATTAGTTGGGTAGTATTCCGACTCCATAATAAATCGCCTGGCAAAAAATGAAAACAAAAAAAAAAAAATTTGGGCCCGGGGGGGGGGGGGGGGGGGGGGTGTCAGTGTTTTTTTAAAGCACAAGAACGTCGGCGAAATATTTATTGGCATTGATTTGCCTCAAAATTTGTTCGTTCCTGACGGCTTACTAAACCTTTGATGGTGTGGAACGAATGATGTGGAAACTGACGCCAGCAAAACGAATAAGTCATATGCAACATACTTATTTTCGTTTTGTTTTACAGACTGTTTTCCCGATTTGCAACTAATACAATAGGTTCGTTTGATTTACATGCACTTCGTACACCGGTGCAAAAAAGGGTAGGGTGGTGTACTTCCGGTCTTACCTCAATACAGATATATCCGGAAGTACACTACCCTACAATTCTCTGTACAAGTACAGGAAGTGCAGGTAAATCCAACGAAGCTAATGCATGACGTCACCTCACTGGAAGCGCGGGAAAATTTGAATGTTGGTCTTGCCTCGTGGACATTTGCCGTTTTCTTAACAGATTATACTGTCAGTTTAGAAAGAACAATTAAATAGCACGCCGGTGAATAAAAAAGTGAAAGCCGTTTACACCTCCCTGTAACGCCGAATTGGAGCGCAGCTCTTGAGGAGGAGGAGGGAAGGGTATTCAGGGGAGGGTCTACCACTCCTCCTCCTCCCCTCAATCTTCAATCTGCTCCGGGGGGGTCATATGGTTAGAGGGCCGCAACTACCTTCTCCGATTATCACGTGGGCGCCACCATATTTGGTGCTCAGTGCAGAGCGGGAGCGCCATTCGGCACCTTCCCAAGGTTTCAAATTCGGAGTTTGGAAACTTGGGTGATATCGTTTTACTCCGTCGCGGACCGTTCTGACATATCTCGGGAACGGAAAACCGTTTACTATGGTTGGCAACCATGATTATTACAGCCGTGAGGCACTCATTTGTTGAACGAATGACATTTTAGCGAACGCCCACGTTTCACCGAATGACACTTTAGCGAATAGTCGGACGCCGCGAAGCGGTGTTTTCGGGTGGGCCAAATGGGTTCACAATTTTGTAATGAGCCGCCGCACACTGTCGCCGCGAAGCGGCGTAAAGCGCAACGCGGAGGATGACTTAACGCGCGCCCCCGTTATTCGCTAAAACGTCGATTCGCTCAAATGTCGCTGTTCGCTAAAACGTCATTCGCTCATGTGATATGGACCCATAGTGGCCTTCCAATATACCCTCTTCAAAAGGGTCAATCAAGCAACATTGGCGGTTGACATTTCTTGGGGTTTACATTTCCTGGTGATATCCACACTGCCTGGGGATAGTTAGGGGAAGAAAATTGGCTTAGAGGGGCGGGAGGAATCATATGTTTGTCTTTTTAGACTTCGGCTAGACGGCGAAAGCTACCGCCCGTTACAAAGAGTATAACCAATAGCATCCATCCATCCATGGACGTACAATGCGTGTGATTGGAACGGAGTCCTCACCAAACACTGACGCAGCTCTCGTTTTCGATACGATCTGAGGAGAGTTCATGGGCCTCAGGTAATTGGCGCAGCGGATACCAGATCCCGCACCTTTGAAAAGCGTGCCCGTGAAACGCAGGTATGCCCTTAGCATCGGATATGTCTCCGCTCAGCTTCGCGAAGTGTATTGGCGAGACGATCGAACTATAGGGGGCGCAGTTTCATCGTCATTATGATCGTCACCACAAATAATCGCCGTGTGGCTGGGGGGTCCAACGCCAGCACTCGCATAGCATATAAGCCGCACCATTTCCGCGCTCGCTGCATATTTGTTTGTAGCGATATTGTGCTCACTTGCTGCGTACCGCAGTGCTCGAAGCATGCTTTTGAACCGGGTGTATGCAGCGCGGAGGACTGCAGCACGCACGCGACGATCCGGACACTGTCCGCCGTCGGCTCTGGTGGAACGCTGCACTCGATGACATGATCGCGGTTGAGCACGTCCTCTCCTTCAACGAGGCACCGCTTACGTTTACCGATGTCGTCCATGATTGTCGCAAGAGACGGAGTAATTGAAAAGTGAAGTGCGTGTTTTGTGAATCATTCAGAAAAACACGGACGCCGCGCCAGCCACGCACGATCCATAATGCGCGGCCGCCACGACGCGGCTGGCCCAGCACGCCCGCGCGTGACCACATATGCGCTTGTTTTGCCTTCCAAGCTGACTTGTATGATATTGAACGCAAGAGGGGACTAGATTTCTTCTATCTAGATGCGTTTAGGAGAAAATAATAGTGTTACATATTTTTCACGAGCCTCCCGTAGTCGTCCTCTATGGCAGTGAATGCATTATTGCCTGCGGTCGGAAGGTTTGTTTGCCACACAGCGTTAGTTCCCGAGGTGGCCGCTAGGGAGCTGCACACCTCGATCTTCTCCCCGAAACTTCACGTCGCTGCAGCGCGGTGCCCAAGAAAGCGCCGCGGCGAAGACGGATCGGTCGGCCGGTGTGCCCAGCGTCCCTCCACGGCCGACCTCGGCTCACAAACGAATCGAAATTAACGGCGTCGAACACCCGAGAGCGCACCCGGGCCGCCGAGCCGGGCTTCCAACGGTTGGACACTGCACATGCTGTGTGTGCCCGCGCAGTCGTTGCACAGCCTCGTCTGGGAAGTGGAGCAAGGACGGGAGGCACTTTCGTCGCGTTTTGTTTGGCGTTTTCACCTATCTTTGTTTCCTCTCATCGTATCGTCCGCGGGCGCTCGGGGTAACTTCCCGCTCTTTCGCTTAGCAGTGTTGTTTTGCCGTCGCAACCGGGAGGCGCGCCCGCCGGTTCAAAGCCGAAGCACGGCCGGTTTGTTTAGGCGTACGTCGGACGGACTCATTAAGGGTATCTGTCACCGCGATGGGAACAATATATCTCTCGGTCGAACGGCCAGATAGCTTGAGCGGTTTTCGTGTGTAAAGCATAATTTGTTTTTTTTTTTTTTTTTTGTTTTGAGTGCAGTGTAAGCGACTACGAATTCGGCTACGCGTTGTTGGAAGCGGGAGCAATTAGTACTGCGCCCGATCTCGCCGTTTAAATTTCCTTCGTTTCACAAAGCTATAGCTACTCTTTCACGAGGTGATTGCTATTTTGATCGGTGATGTGAGTGTTTATGCAGAGGACGGGTGGTGGGAAGGATGGAGACCTTTGGCCTCCCTCCTCGCCCTCCACAGACACATGGACCTAAAAATAAAAAAAAGAGAACTTATGCAGAATGTTTTAATGTTGTCCAGATATAAAGTTTGGTTGTTTTGGTGCTTTGGCTTGTTTTTGCTTTATTTTTTGGTTCTTCGTGTTGAATTTGGCCTTCACTATTTTTTGCCGGGCCCCTTTTTCCTTCACATGCACACGCATAGAGGCTTTGCACACGTTTCCAGTGCAATCAAAAAAAAAAAAAATCTTGGTCTGATGAAAAAGGGGTTTTTGAATAGTTTATAATTTCGTGGCTTTCTTGGCCACACCATAATCGAAAATTCACTTTAATTAAATTTTCTAGTATGGTCTTCGGCGTTTCTTTATTGACAGATGGTGCCCGCGTGCATGCGTGACTAAAGATCATTCCCTGCTGCTAATTGTTTTTTTTTTTTTTTAACTAAGTCATTATTAAATTACCACTGCACGAACCTAAGGGACAGGCAACAACGAGAACGGCACGCTCCGTCAAGCAAACTCCCCGAAACGAAAGTCGATCTCACGCCACGAGCGCCGCACGCGACAGACAGCCGCGCTGTTCGTCCGTTGCGTGTGTGTCCCTTCTGTCTGTCGAAACGGCTCGCAAATTCGTGACACGCGCGGCTCATCAAAATAATTCGATTTGCGACAGGAAGCTCTTCGCGTAATAACTGTACGCCAAAACCCTACAAGAAGAGAGAGAGAGAGAAAGAGAAAACGAATCAACAAACCAGGTTGTTCCTGCCTATACGAAGGTGGGGATACCACTGGCACGAGTACACGCCGTACTGATTGATCGAATATGATTACCAGATTCGTAAGGCTCGCGCAATCAGAGTCGATTAGCAGCGCATCGGAAACCCAAAAGCGCGCGCACTTCATGTTATACATTGCGTGCGCACGTTCACACACACGCTCTTCGTTCGCGATGGAATCTTTCGCAATTCCGTGTGTGATTAGGCCGAAATTCGATAGTCGCGCGGCCGCCATGATTGGTAGCGTGCCCGACCAAATACAACGCCACTTTTTTTTTTTTTTATGTTACGAAAACAACGTCCCTTTGGGCGACAGCGAAATAGCCACCACGTGCACATCGGCAGCACCTCAAAAACCCGAACCGAACTGCAAACCCAAACGTGAGTCGGACGCTCGACCGCTTACAACAAGCCGCCCAGCTCCCGGCTACCGCGATATTGGCTGTGCGGCATTCTTTGTAACGTTCGAATTCGTCTATTCTGTTTCACCGCGCGATGAACCGCAAGAGACGCTACGGGCCATCCCCAATCAATCCAGGGTTGCGAACGTGTCTCTCGCGTGACCACGATCCCCTTGCGTCGAAGCTCGATCCTCTCAAAGGTCACGTGACAAACACTGCGTCGCGTTGGATTGCCTTATAGGTAGTCTGTAGCGTCCTTTTGACTGAGGTCCATCGTAAGGTGGTGAACGAGCCGTATGTGTCCGTCGTGTATCAGGTCCCACGTGGTGACCGTAAAAGCAACTAAAAGAGCAAAAATAAAAAAAAATAAAGAAGAAAAAGCGGAACACAAAATCGTAGCGCGCGCGTTGCGAAATGTTCTTTCCGTTTTTATGCCCTCTGTCGTAATTATACCTCCGCAACTTTTGGGAATGGCTGTAATTGGGGAGTGGCTGCAGTCTCCAGGGTGTATCGCGTCTCGTGTTTTTTTTAGCATTTGTTGCCCGCTTACACATTCCTCGCACGGTGGCGAATGCGCATGGCGATGTCTGGCGGCGCTCGCGTCTGCTTCCTCCGTCTTGATCTCTTTTGCGCGGATGAGTAGCGCAGCATGGATTTAGTTTTGCGCGTGTAACGAAATATGGCTCGGGCTTTTTGCGGAGAGCGACTCGTTTTGGTGCTCGCGTATATGGTTTTCGCTTGCGTCGTAAAATTGTAATTGTGTCGTGTGTGTATATGTGTGTGTTTAGACAGCGGGAATTTAGTCAGCCCCAACGGGAGTCTGGTGTCTCGGCGGTGAACGAGTGATTTAGCCCATGCAGTATACGACTGGATAGCAGGGGATCTTTAACGTGCACTGCCTAGTAGTGATTACACGACCGTACGCCTGTACGCGAGGCTCGTCCAGATCAAAACGGACAGGGGTGGGGATTAGGATGTCCCTGGGCTCTGCAGCGCGAACTTTCGCTTCTATACGAGCTCCGCGAGCTGTGGCGCAGCCCTAACGCGCTCGGCCACCGATCGATCCCCCTGCTTGTGTTGTTAAGAAAAGTGCAGTTCGCGCAAGTTTAACCCGGGGCCGATCGCGCGTGTCTTTGTGCACGCCAGCGCGAACTCTTCATCGCTCCGTCTTCCTCTAACCTAATACGAGTTGACCGTCGTGATTCTGGACGGTTTCGTTGGTTGGGGTCTAGTTGGGGTGGTTCGGTGTCCGAGTGTGTTGGCGCACCGCGCAGCTCGGAGCACGTGGAGCGAAACCTCGCGATGCAGAAAACCCAGGAATCCTGCAGGTTCAATGAATGCCACCTAGAAGACCAGGCGGGTTATCTGGGGACCACTTTTTTGGACGCGATAAACGCACCGGTCGGAGATCCGTTCCAGGCACCACATATCACTATACTAAAAGCGCTGGTTTGACGCGCTTCGCAGAGTACCGCCGAGAACTCGCGTGCGTCGTACGCAAACGAAACCATCCGATCCGACGGGCGGACTGCCGGAATGACCTTCGGGGGCGAGGGTTTTCGTAGCACCGGAGAGCGTCGAAAACCCTCGCCTCCGACCGTCGTATTGCCTGATCGGACGTCGGATCGGACGGTTTCGTCGTACATGTGTTTCGCCCGAGAAACAAAAAAATTGTCAAGGTGCAGGCGAGCTGGTGTATGTTGATCATGATGTTTAAAATCCTGAGACTGGGAAGGAAAAATGAAGAAAAATTGTAAGACAGAAAAAAGGGGACAGGAAAACGTCAAAGACGTTTGTCCTGTCCCCTTTTTTCTGTCTTACAATTTTTCTTCATTTTTCCTTCCCAGTCTCAGGATTTTAAACATCATGATCGCCCGAGAAGTTTGCGTGGCGCCCCCTTACGGCGAACCGGGATGACGTCACGGCGAGGACAGAATTTTAGCCTGACTCGCTCCGCTCTCCCTGTGGAGGCTGTGACGACGTTAGCTTTCGGCGCGCTCGTTTCTATTCAATATTTTTTGTGCACATTTTTCGTTGGAAGTGTATATATTTATATGTGGCTTTATATGTGGCAGACGAAACTTCAACCAACATTTCAGTCATGGTTGACAGGGCAGGCAACGCATGAATCGCAGCTGGAGTATGAAAAGGAAGAAATATGGCCACAATTGCAGGAGCATCCCTATATATTTGAGTCTCATACAATCAATGCTACTGATGGTCTGAATGAATTGGCAAGTTATGTATACTATTTCGTTTTTTTTTTTTTGTATCTGTTTTTAAACAAAAACGCCGAAGCAGAAAACCTGCATGCTGCTCACGCAACATGTTAAGGGGGATTCAACCGCTATTTTTTTGTACCCTTTTCCTCATAGATGGCGCAGAATTTTTCCGGAACAAACGAGTTGCATGTTCGCAGCTGCGCATGCAGGTCGGGCGCTCGAGGTGGGCTCGTTTTGCACTTCCAATGTCCTATATCGGCCTATCGGCCTGCACTTCGTCTGATTACTGGTTTGCAAACCCGCTCCCAGGTTGTGTGGAGTAAAGCCCATCTATCCTAGGAAAAGTGGCGCCAATCATTTTTGTGAGAATGCTCGAGACACGTGCTGCGCGCCACTTCTGGGAAGAACTATACATATAGAACATGGCGTCTGAAATCTAGCTCACGGTTGCGCTGTTCCGCCATGATCTTCCCTAGTGCCACTAAATAAGCTACGCTTGAGAGTAACGACACTTGTCTATATTGTGGCTTAAAATCATGGCTGCCAGTTATCTGACAATTTATCTGAAATCACAGAAAACGCTTTTACGTCCTCCACAAATGTTTAAATGCTTCGCGACAGAGCAAAGCAATATTACATGAGCTTCCTAACACCGAATCAAATGCCGAGGAAGTCGCACTTTTGAATCATGACGATTGGCAGTTGCGTCTGCTCTGTATAAGCACCAAGATGGCGGCGCCCACAGCAATATTGGGGAACAGAGTGCCGACCCTAAGCATAGCTCATTTAGTGGCGAGGTCCACACTTCTGCGCGGCGAGGTCCACACTTCTGCACGTACAGAGGTGTGGACCTCGTCGAAGAGGTCCACACTTCTGCGCGTCGAGTCAAAAGCAACAAGAAGCAACCGTTTCCCACCCGTGAACTGTACCAAGGAGTTCTCTGTCCAAGCAAGTGGCGCGGCTCTACTACTCGTCCACAATCGCGCGCCAAGTGCACAGCGGCTGACAAGATTGGCAAAGGGTATGACAAGAAAGGACACTTTCCGTCTATCTGCCTGTCAGCGAAAAAGAATCACTGAAATACACAAAGCCATGTTGCACTCGAGTTATCCTCGTAAATTCCATAAGTTGAAGCCACTGCCGGCAAGTGCAGACTAAGTTCATTTGATAAAATTCACGCTTACAAGTACCGCCAACCATTGTTGTGGAAACGCACAAGACGCGTGCGAAGAGCGGGTGCTCCGCTGCCATTCGCTTCCAAGGGCCGCTCATTTCAGTACTGCGCCGACAACTGCTTCCAAGGGCCGCTCGAGACACGGGCCTCGTGCACTGGCGCATTTGACGCCTCTTCCAAGACAAACGCAAACACACCGAAGGGCTTTAGTCATAACCACGTGGTCCAGACAGATAAAGAGGGATCGGTGGCCAAGTGCAATAAAGACAAAAAAATGATCGGTGGCCGAGTGGGCTGGAGCACACCAGCTCGGAGCACGTGGAGCGAAAGCTCGCGCTGTATAACCCAGGGATCCTGGTTTCAATCCCCACCCCTGCCCGTTTCGATCTGGATGAGCATCGTACTGGTGTGCAGTCGTGTATCACTATTGCGTGATGCACGTTAAAGACCCCAGGCTACCGGTTGTACTGCACTGGCTAAATTGCTCACCTACAGCTGGGAGACAAGTTGCCCGTTGAGGCAGACTATATTCTAGGCTGTATAAACATACACAAACCCCGATTCGCTTCCAGACAGATAGGTAGCACAGCTTCATTCCACCGTGACATAGTAAGATCACTGTTGAAAGAGGTGTTCATGACGGACAATAGCATAGTGAACTCCCGATGTTAGTTATGAAGACATTAAAGTTATTTAGAGGTTCATTTGATTTTGCCTAAAAATTAGAAAGGTGAAGAGGAAGAAAAAAAGAATCATACGCCTCGCCTTAGGTAGAAACTACAGTGTTGTAGAAACCTATTTTCTACCTATTGATGGCCCTTTTGGTTTTTTAGTAATCCGCAAATGTTAAATTTACAAAAAACAATTGTTTCGGGCGCCAAAACGTATAATGTCAAAATTCAATTTGCATCTCAGAGTAAGCACCTGTTTGTTGGTTAAGAAAATATATTGTAATTGTTCAAAATAACAAAAATCATGCTTCTTTTTTTGTTTTTCATATCCACTAGCCACCAAACAAGGTCTACAGAGAATGAAAATATCTGAAATAATGTTTCATAAAATAAATGTATTTCAGAATAAGTATTTTAGCCTTCTTTGCAACTCATTCACCTATTTTTTTTTTATTTCCAAATACATATGTGCGCTTTGCTTAGGGTGGAAACATCTGACCATTTTGTCCCACACTTTTCTTTTTCTTCTTTTTTTTTTTTTTTTGTTCAGGAGCGCGTGAAAGAGCGTGTCCCGGCACGCGTTTGTTGCGCTGACTGTGCTATGGCGACATTTTGTTTTCGTCGGTTCATTTGTATTTGACCCGTGAGCACGTGCTGTCGGCATCGGGTACTACAAAGGGTGGCATCACCCTAAGCAAAAAGACATTGAGGCACCCTACATATTAGGATGTCTCTGTTCAACCTGCACGATCTTAGGGTGCTTACGACCCACGCTTGTTGCGTATGCAAGCGCTTGACCACGCGCGCTAACATAGCACACACAAAAAAATAGAATCAACAAAAGTATCGCCTTCAGAGCCTTTTAGGCCTTTCGCTAGGAGTCTGCTGATGACTAGTTACACTTTTCTGCAACGTTCAAAAAGTGCCGACCAACGGAGCCATCAGTTGTAATTCTGTTGTGTCTATGTTTATACAGCGGAAAGTTAGTCAGCTCTGAGGGCATCTGGTATCTTTGTTGGAGATGAAAGACAGTGCAGTATACCGCTGCTTGTCTGACGTCTTGAACGTGCATCACGCAATAGTGATACATGACAGCACGCCGGTACGATGCGCATCCAGATTGAAACGGGCAAAGGCGGTGGATTGAATCCACGACCAGTGAGCTTTACAGTGTGAGCTTTCGCTCCACGGGCTACCGATCCTCGAGCAATGAGACATCGCGGTCAAATTCGAGCTCGAGAGAAAAACAACAACAGCAACAGCAAGGAAATCTCCGGTTTGAGGCATTTAGTACTAGTGTCGCCATCTCGTTTAACAAGTTGGAAATAAAATTAACAGGGTGATTTTATTTACACAAATACGCAAATACAACAATATTTTGCCTTCTCGTCATGGTCTTAAAATTAAGATTAGAGGCACCCCTAGTACGTACGGCCAAGCGTTTTGTCACGCTTGTCTTCTAAATAATTGTATTTTCAAAAATGCCTCAAAACGCGCTAAAAACAGTCAAAACGGTCATATTTCTGAATTTTATTAAATATCTCTAGCGCTTTAAAAGAAAAATGCGAGGGCCGTACAACCTTCATTACGTTATCATAAGTGACCCCCAAAAGAATGAATACTATCGTGCATTCCTGAAACTCAGGTTTGTGTAGCGAAATTTGCCCATTGAGTGACGAGCGGTTGAATCCCCCTTAAATGTATATAGTCTGGGCGATGGAGAGAAAACCAAAAGTGAGGCAGTCGATGTACAGGGTAAAGTAAAGAAAGAACGAAGACACGCACATACAGTTATTTGTTTATATCTGTTTTATATTCCTCGCATTTGGCCTTTGCTGGATTCAGAGAGCATTTAATGGACTCGACTGGTGCTATCTGTGGACTTCTTTATAATACAACTCAAGTAATGTACAACAAACGTAGGTGAAGGTGTATAGCCCGTTATTAGTTTCTTAGGCTCTAAAATTGATATTTTAGCTAAATCAAATCGTCCTGAAACTAAAATATCAGAAGCTTTAATCACGAAAACTGTGACCCTTCACAGGTTCCAGATTTTCTGCTATTAGTGCAGCATCTACCACTGGACAGCCGTTCGAATGCTCGATGCTCCTCCTGTTAATTCCTCTGTTGTCAGAGAGTCCAGCTGTAGGGAGTTTGGAGGCTGAGGAAGCTTTTGGGCACCTGCAGCGATGTCTCTTAATTGGAAATGACAATTCATACTAAACGGTGTTTTTTTCTTAATACACAATGCTGGAATAAAGGAAGAATGCCAGGAAAAAGTATAAACATTCCAAAGTACGATACTATTGCTGCGCATATTTTGGGCAGCTCAATACACCTCGTACAGGCAACTGGGGACAATTCGGCAGTTTTTCCTGCCACCATACAAACTAATTTCCAGTAATTGTGTGTGTTCTAAAAAATAAAACATGCCTGCGTAAGTGTACGAACTATATCATAGTTCACGAAGAAGCCATATTTATGTAAAACAACCCTGTTCCACGAGCACTTCAAAGGTCTTCAGACCGATGGCCTTTAAGACATCTGCGAACCAACGCACGCAGAGTGGCATGCGCAGAGTCGGGTTCGCGAGCTAATTTGCCGACCGCCCAAAGGCCTTTTATATAAATGCCATTTAAAAAGCCTGAAAAGCGGGATGCAATATTCTCCTAAATCATGAACATGCAAGGCGTAGAAATCCCGCGTCTGAAACACTTACGCCGCCGCTTCACCGACCCCTCGCACGATTGCCTTGTGCCGTGTGTCGCGATGCAGAGTCCTTCCCCTGACGTCACGGTACACCTCACCCAATCAGGGCGTGGTGTCCGCAGCGATGCTTGTGTTCGCTGTCGGGGCTAATAGCGTCTTTACGCCATACTAAAACTCTCTAATTTCTTGTTAACAACGACACGGACCTGCAGTTCGACCATCCTGTTGCGCCGATGCCGCCATGGTCGGCCAAGGATTATGATGGTGTTCGGAATTATAATGACGTACAGTGCGCGACACTTCGCGCGAACAAGCGATCACCGTTTTTTCCAGTTTTTCTCTTTGAAACCAAGGGATGTCATCTAAGTTATTATTGCTACGGAAAGAGCTCATTTAGTTCTAAATTGTAAGCGACAAAATTTAATGCTCGCTATTACTATTTAGAAGTAAAATGCGAAAAAGCGCCGATGTCGTGTTCGCGCTAACAGTGTCGCGATGCGTACATAAAAAAAAAAAAAAAGAAAGAGAAATGGTCGTGACTTAGTATGATAACGCTCCTTTATGATGGGTTCCGCCGCTTTCTTATCAGCTCACGTCGCGATCTGATTGGTCGTCGAGCGATAATGAGATGCTTGTGACTCATCATGCCTTGCCTTTTGTGCGGAGCGCGAGTTCGTCTGCTTCTTGCATAGGGGTTGCGATGATGTCAGAACAACAAGCTTTTATTGGCTGATTGAAAAAAAAAATAGTGGGTAGATTTCAAGGCATTTAGCATTGAGGTCTACCCACTATCCTTTCAATCGGAGCCAATCAGAGCTCGGCGTCGTTCTGACGTCACCGCAACTCCTGCGCAAGAAGCAGACGACTTGCTCTCCGTATAGTCTGCGGAAACAGCAGACGGTTTGCTCGATAAAAGACACGATTCCTAGATTTCATTGCTCGTGGGTGTCGCCGATTATTGTCGACTTCCGCGACATCCAGGGCACCTAGCGGCTAGAATAGGAAAGCTGTCACGGCAGGTTCACTTGCCGTCGTTCTCGAGCAAATCGGAGTTTGGCGGCGCCTGGCGATCCAAAGACGAAGCCGGGAAAGTAGGTTCGAGAACACGGGTGATGAAAATCGTCAGTGGAGAGGAACTCACAGTACCGAGCTTTCCCAGATTGATATCTTAAATAGGAGCAAGTTTAGACAAATGACGAAGTTGTGGAGCCGCTGTGTTGCTAAGTTAACTTCTGCAAGTGTCTTAGTCAAACAAACACCTTTGTGAGTCAAACTTTCACAAGTTGGCACTCTGTACCATCAGAGAGCTAAAATCATTCCTCCGCGATCCTGTAGAGGACAAATCAAGTTAATTAGTTGTTTTGTGTGTTCAACCGCCTGAGCCTACAACTCCTTCACAAGGAAGAGGGAATCCTATGTTCAGCGGATATCATTCTGATTACGAATAACATTACTCTTAAGTATCGTGCCACAACTCCGCCCCCGCGACTGAAAAAAAAAAAAACAGAAAAAAACAGGAAGGAATAAAATGCGTAGGGACAAAAACAGACAGTACAGTTTTTTCAACGATAAAGTTGGAAGAATACCGTATTTACTCGAGTATAACACGCACTATTTATAAAAAAAAAACAAAAAAAAACTGAGGGTTCGCTTTTCCGTGGAGCACACGGATTGCCAATCACCGCGATCGACAGCGTGACACCAGCTGTTTACAGGATAGAGATAACGTCTTCGCGCAAAGATACCATCTGTGAAGGTTGCATTTGTATGGAGAGTCATGTTCCTGATCTAGTTATTCGCTATGTTATTTATGCGCAACGCGATGGTTGGCTATATATGTGCTTTGCGGGAAAGTAGACACACAGGCGTTGTTCATAAATAGTGCGGGTTATACTCGAGTGAATACGGTATGTAGTTAAAAGGACTGTATTGCCTGCCTTCGTCCCTACATATTTTATTATTTCGTGTTTTTCAAATCATCTTTACCAACCCGCTCCAAGTTAATTTTCGTCATTGAGGGCCTTGATGCTGATTGACCTAATTCTTTATTGTAAACCACTTGGCGCAGTTATTAAAGAGAAAAGAGGCGTGGTCTATAGAGTAAGATGTCTTCAGTATAATTTAAGTGTAAGACTACGTTGTTTTACTGTTTATTATATTGGTTGCTTTTATTAACACTGACTTCAGAGTTGACAACAGTGGGCGCCTAATTAGAAAAAAATTTGCACGTGGCATCGAGATGGTCGTCAGAACGACGGACACCGAATGGCTCTTTCTTGATCTTATTATTTTAAGGCAGAGTAGTAGCTCTTTGAAACACCGCAATGTCGTACCTTCGAACGCTAGAAAAATAAAGCCATCAGGTAACCCATATAGACACCAACATTATTTGTTCTTACAGCTTTAAGTGGCTCCCTTCACAGCGTCTCTGTCAATCTGTTATAAAGTCGCATTCGGCAAAGCCATGTTATGGAAATACTAATCTCTTTACGTATTCCTTCTGTCCTCGTACAATTGTTGATTGGAATTTCCTTTCTTGCGATGTTATTTCTTCTACATGCATGCTTCAGTAAATCGTTAGATGATTTATTAATGCGAAAGCATTAACTGTCTCATGGAGCGAGCTGACGTCATCAGTTTAAAGCGCGAAAATGGCACCTAGTTTCCCCGATCCCAAAGGTTCCATTGGCTGGCGCGCGTCGACGGAACTCCCATTGGCCGCTGCGCCACGGCCTCCGAGATCCCGAAGCGCCCGCGCGCCAGTACGCAGCAGACGACAAAGGGAGCGGACGAGCGGCTTGCATGCTTTCGCATTCACAACTCATAAGAAATGCTTAGGTGGTGTACCTTGAGCTTTTTTTTTTTTTTTCGAAAGATTATAGTTTGAGTTTGTCTAGATGATTACTTGTGTTTCCGTGTCACCTTCGTTCTTTCTATTTTCAGCTGAAACTGTGGACTGCCTTATGGTGTTTCTATATTTCCTCGTTCTTTACCGTTCCTCATTTGGTCCGTTCAGCAGCGATGTGCCTGTTTTATATGGGCTCGGGAACTTTAACTGACTTTTTTTTTTTCTTCACTTGGGATTTTATTTGTTTTGTACATGATTTGCAAGGATATTGGTATTGTTCTCTTCCTCCCTGCTAGAACCACGTGTAATTTTCAGTATTCTAAAAAAAAAATGAAAGACGTTTGCAACACCCTGTAACGCCAAATTGGAGCTCAGCTCTTGAGGAGGAGGAGGAGGGGAGGGTACTGAGGGGAGGGTAAACCCCTCCTCCTCACCTCCTCATCCTCCCTGCTACTCCTCCTACCCCCTCCTCCCCTCCCCCTCCCCTCGTCGTCCTCTCCCTTCTCCTCCTCCTCCCCGCGCGGTGCATTATGGGACATTTCCCATAATGCACCGCGCGGTTACGCCGACGGCGACGCCAACGGCTACGGCGACGCCGACGGCGTCGGCGACGCCTTTCAAGCGGGAAACAAGCGCCTAAGAGCTGCGATCTAAAAAAAAAAAAATATATTGCCCAGTTAGCCTTAGGTCAACTGTGAATTATGTTTCCCTGAATTCATTCGGCGGCGAATGTAATTTTCATGAAATATCATTAAATTATTTCGGGTGGCAGCGCACAAATGACATTCAGAGAGGATCTCATTCGCTGAAAATTGTGTGAATTCTTCCGCGCGACAGGAGTACGAGTCTGCATTGAAATGGCGCAACTTGCCCCCCCCCCCCCCCCCCCCCACACACACACACACACACACAATCAGTAAGGGGCGTAAGTTCGTCTGCTCTTTGCGTACCTCGTCTATACTGCCCTTTAATTGGCGTTCCCGTATACCTTGCGTCCCGATGCGTCAAATACGTATTTTGGAACACTTGCTCGCCATATAGGAGAAATTCGGACTCTGCTGTGCTATACTTCAAACCCGAAATAACTTACGTGCATCCATTTAGTGGTGACAGTACCTAACCCCGATACGCGGCCCGCTCACACAGGGGCGGATTTATGGGTCAGGCCTGGGGGGGGGGGCGGTAGGCCTTCGGCGGGGGGGGGGGGGGGGGGGGAGTCGGGAGTCTGCTGAGATATGACACGGTCCAAACGTTGCCCAGGTCTATTTTGTTGACCAAATATTTGCTATGTCGCCAAAAACTAAACTTCTGGCTGGTGTATATCAATGATTTTATTTTAAAAAAAGTTGACCTTGGGGAGCTCAGGGGGGGGGCGGTCGCCCCCCCCCCGCCCCCCCCCCCTAAATCCGCCCCTGCGCTCACATCATACGGTGCGCTAATCAACCGAGACGTGTCCTTCGCACATGAGACGGAGTGGTCACCTGTGACATGAAGCTCCGCCCCCGCATCTTTGCTTTTGCTCCTCGATGACTCTAGAGAAGACGAAATCTCTTGGCCGCGGGTTCCTTGTTCCCAGTGTCGCGTCTCTGAGTTTGTCTACGAGAACAACGTACACTTCTAGGTATTTTCTCTCCCCTTTTCTCAGAGGTCAAGTACTCGTTCGTAAAAAAACATATGTATTTCAAAAAGCCGTAGGAAAGGTTAGACAGCCTTGCCTAGGAGTAGAAGACAATGCCGGGGTTCAAAGCTCGAGCGCCTGAACCAGATCAGATCAGAAAACGTTTATTGAAATGATTGGGGTCCGCCACACCTCTTGACTGAAGTCATCTGGTGGAGCGCCTGAACCTGACGCAGTCTTGTACACGTTACGCGAAAAAAAGAATAGATTACAATTATAATTTATTTTGGTTAAAACGTATTAAATTTGATTACTTCACAAGAAAGGTAATCGGTGGTTCCTTGAAAAAATAACCTTTAATCAACAGAAGGCTAGGGCGCAAACTAGCTGGAGATGGTTGAACCAAGCACATTACTAGGGGAATGCAGGAGACTCTTTTCATTTGTAATATACGGAACGACGGCTGCGCCGAATCCTCCCCTGGTGGAGTGGTTTATTTGGTGACTATTCTTTCCCCACCCCCTTCAGCTCGCCGCCGGAGCACGTGACTAGGCGAAGCTTTGTAACGCGGTGCTGTTGAAGGAATCGCGGATGCGAATACGGAACCACTGCCGTCGTCAATGGGTGTTTCCGCGGTTCTTTGTTGTCGCCTTTTTCTATGTGTTCTCGGGGCGGGGAGTGTCGTATTCCTCTAGTTAAATATATGTTCGAACATTATTGACGAAAACCCCGAGACTGAGACGAGAAGGGACGGACAAACACTAAGTCTCAAACACAGCTGAATTTGATTTGACAAACGATTCTGCTTATATAGGCTTCAAACTCTACAAAATAAAGAAGTGAAAAAGAGAAAGGAGGAGGAAGATTGCGAAAAACTCTTCCCAGAATTTCCACAATAGTACTTTTTTTTTCTACAATATTTTTTTCCCTTTGCTCAGGCTTTCAAGACGACATATTTTTCTGTCGGTTCAGAGAAGGGTCATTCGCACTATCAATTATCTTATTAGAATAGCCCAGTTATACTTATCTTCTTAATATATCAATTGTGGTAAACCGTCATCCTTTCGGAGTCTTAAGTCGCTAAACTCGTCAAACACAAAGTTGGGGCCGAAGCTCACAGAGCGTTCTGATTGGACCCTCGCGACGATGGCGTCACGCGGGACGAGATATCAATCATTTAAACTCTCGGGGCTCAAATTCCAGCGAGATTGTGAAACAGAAAATCGTAGCGAGCTTCATCGGAGCACGCGCGAGTAACACCGTGGTGCCAGCAGATTGAACAGCTGCACTGATGACATCTCGACCGCGTGTCCCTACATCCCTACGCCGCGTTAGGGTCTATGCTGTCTATAGATTGTCCCTAGGCGGGCCGTGAATACTCTGAACTTTCTCGTCGCGATATCGTCGTTTGTGGAAGTTATCGGTGACGACAAAGTGACGTTTCACAACTTTGGGAAAAAGTTAATTGAGTCCAAAATCTTCCCTTCAGAATCGAGGCGAAGATCGAACTTTGGGATATTGTGGAGCCGTACGCGGTGTACGCGGTATTAGAGCTCATCTTTCACCGCTGTCAACGACGCTACCGACGTCACCCAGAGAGCGGTGTGTATGGTGACGTCGGTAGCGTTTGAGAGATGAAGGGACGACGGGGGTTGGCGAGAAAAAAACCGGGGGAAGGGAAAAAAGGGGGTACGACCAACACACTCATACACACAAAGTAGGGGTCAGAAAGTGCCGTTCAAAATGTTCGGGAGAAAGGGGAAGGGTTAAGGGCTGATATTAAAAAAGAAGAGGGATAGCCCTTCCCCGGAATTTTTTTACTACACCTTTCTGAAATGTCTGGGCACTATTAGCGGTGAAATGTTTTGGTGGCGCCCTCGTGTGGTTACCTCTCGTGACGTCATGACCTAGCGAACAACAGGTTCGATGGTGTTTGTATTTAGCATGGAGAAAGCTTGAAATCATAGCACTCTTGAACTGTCAAAATTGAAGTTCTCACTTCATAGTCAGCATTCGGCCAATCGTGGAAGTCCGACCACAGCGACGCTTTCGATTGCGCACGTCGCCAATAGGCCCGTAGCACTCAAGTTTTGAGCAGCGCTGCAGGCGAGCAAAATGGAATATTTGGCTCGCGTTTCAAACAAGCACGAATACACTGTTCCACTACAGTTTTTTTTTTTATACTCCGTTTCATTCTATAGACGTTTCCACTGTTTACAAAAATCACAGTCCACACGTGTTAAATCACAGTCCAGAACGCGCACGTTCGTCGCTTCGGAAAGCGAGCAAATCACGCGCCATACGCACGAACACTGAAAATGGAACCTGCCAAGTGTCCTTTTTTGGAAAGGTCTATACTCCGTCTCACCATAGCGTGGACTATTGTTAGCCGCGCGTGCCAAAAGCCCGAGCTATACTTCGTCTCACCCTAGCATGGACTAACCGGGAAGGCTGAGCTAGCGCGAGCGGCCAGCCTTGACTGCCTTGACTAGAGCACTTGCTGCACGAGCGCTCGTGCAGCCGCCGTGGCTTCATTCAAAGCGACTAGCTCGCGCTTTTAGCACGCGCGGCTAACAATAGTCCATACTAAGGTGAGACGAAGTATAGTTGCTTTGGATGAAGCCTCGGGGACTGCACGAGCGCTCGTGCAGCGAGTGCTCCAGTCAAGGCAGTCGAAGCTAGCCGCTCGCGCTTGCACAGCCTTCGCAGTTAGTCCGTGCTAAGGTGAAATGAAGTATACGTGCCAGCGTAGCAGAGGCTACAAGAGCTAGCTGCGAGCTTTCAGCTTCCCTGCCAAGTACGCGCGCTCGTGCATTGCGAGCATCGTTCAGGAGAACGTGCTTTTGAGAGTAGCTTCGGCTTCGCTATCACGTAAAGTGAAGCAGGCGTGCTCGCGGAAGCTATGAAAGGAAGCAAAGATGAAAGAAATGTTTAATGAAACGCTGCGACCGCGAGCTGCATATTTTTTTTTTAATATTTTATACGTTTTGGGACCGCGCATCTACAGATGGTGACAAATGCTTGTATAGGCCCGTAGCTTTCAAGTTTTGAGCAGCGCTCCAGGCGAGCAAAATAGAATATTTGGCTCGCGTTTTGAACGTGCGTCATCACGCTTCCCCACTACAGTTTTTTTTTATACTCCGTTCCATTCTAAGTGCTAGCGTAGCAGAGGCTACAAGAGCGAGCTCCGAGCTTGCAGTGTCCCTTCCAAGCACGCGCTCTCGTGCAGTGCGAGCATCGTTCAGGGGAACATGTTTCTGCAAGTAGCTTCGGATTCGCTATCATGTAAATTGAGACATACGGGCTCACGGAAGCTATGAAAGAACGCAATGAAATAATAAAGCTGATTGGGACGCCGAGGCCGCGAGCTGCATAATTGTTTTTTTATTTTAGTTTTTCTTTTTTCCTTTTAGACGTTTTGTTATCGCGCGTCTACAGATGCTGACAGATGCTTGCATTGGAACGTGGCACGTGCAAAATCGAACGTTACAGCGCCGCCTGGATGGTGCTGCCAGCATAACATGGTCGCGTCTTACGGACGCGCTCGCGCCCCCTGTCCGAGAGCAACGGGTCTATTCGAACATGGCAAGCGCAAAATCGAACGTTACAGCGCCACACGGATGGTGCAATTAGCATAAAATGGTCGCCTCTTGCGTAAGTCTTCCGGACGCGCTCGTGCCCCCTGCCCCAGAGCAACGGGTCTATATATGAGACCGCGGTCTGGGGCTGGGGCGACTGCCCCTCTCTCCCCCCCCCCCCCCCCCCCTTACTCGTTTATGCCCCGCGCGATTTACCTGTTTTGACGCCCCTGCTTAGAGGCGTTCCATCTGAGTGACGACGAAGAACAGCGCAGCGTGAAATTTTTGAAATAATTGTTCTTGAGGTTCTGGAATTAAAACGGTTCGCGTTCCATAAACTCACGAGCAGCCTTGACTGACTTTCAAGCGAGAGGCTCGTGCTAGGGCTCGTTTTGTGCAGGCGCGTTCAGAAGACGCTTTACACACGCGCCAGATTGAGCCGCCATAGCCGCCCTTCTCTTGTCTTACCGAGATGCCGAGCCACTGAAGCGGGCGTTGACGAGTCTCCACAACGGCCTATGCTGGGGGGAAGGACACAGTAACACTTAAAATGGCAATAACCTGTCCTGCTGTGGAAATGATGAAGGCAAGCGAACGGAATAAGAGGGAACAAAAACTGAAGGGCAGTTATGGCGGCGCCCATGCACAGCTGCTGTAAAGCGTCTATACTCTGTTTCACCATATGATGTACCGCAGGAAAGGCTGCAAGCGCGAGCTCCTTGCTCTAGGGCACATCTCGGCGGCACAAGCTCTCGTGTGTTAAGAGCAGCTCCCAACGCTATGAGCTAGCGCTTCTAGCCTTCTCTGCGGTACAACATAAGGTGAAACGGAGTATAGCACCTACTAGAGCCACTAAATGAGCTGCGCTTAGAGTATCGGCACTCCGTTCTTCGACATTGTTGTGGGCGCCGCCATATTGGGGCTTGTGCAGGGCAGACGCAACTGCAGATCGTCATGATTCAAAAGTGCGACTTCCTCAGCATTCGATTCGGTGTTAGGAAGCTCATGTAATATTGCTTTTCTTTGTCGCGGACTGTTTAAACGTTTGTGGAGGACGGAAAAAAGCGTTTCCTGTGATTTCAGATAAAGCTTCAGATGACTGGCAACCATGATTTTAAGCCACAATATGGCCAAGTGTCGTTACTCTGAAGCGTAGCTTATTTAGTGGCACTAGCACCTACCTTTGACGTCAGGGTCAGGATTATCAGTTGTGAACGACAGATTCGATGGTGCGTGTTCAAATCGATGGTGACACGTTTGATGGTGTACGATGGAAGCCTGGAGTCATCGCGTTCTTAAAACATCACCGTCAATGTTGACAACCTGACATTACTCTTATTTTCGTTACTAAAAGCAGAATTAATCGAAGTTTGGCTCATCTTGGAAGGCCAACCACACCGACGAATTCGGTTACCTACGTAACCTTATAGTCAAAACTCATTAAAAAAAGCAGTAAAATGATTTTATCTCGCTGATGAGGGGACGACTGCCAGCAGGCAAAATCCTGTTGAAAGCGACAAGGCTTCTCGGCTGGCTCTGACGTAGCAACGTCGGCCTTACAATTTGATCAGAGAGAGATATGAAAATGAACGTTTTAGAGCGCAGCTCTTACCGCTCATTCACACAGGAAGCGAATCCGCGTCCGCAAAGCGGTTGCGAACGCGGTTGTATAAAGATCCAGTGCAATTGCACGCGCACTCGATGACATCAAGTGCGCGTGCAATTGTACTGGATCTTTATACAACCGCGTTCGCAACCGCTTTGCGGACGCGGATCCGCTTCCAGTGTGAATGAGCGGTTAAGGCCGGTTCAGACACTCGCGTTTGAGTGCGTTTGACTGCGTTGCGTCGAGAACCGAAAGCGAGTCACCGGCACATCTGTGCTTTGTATGAAGCGTGGAATCCAATTCAAGAAATCATCCTGGCACGCGATATAAGCAGCAGGGATGTCCTAGTTTCTCGAAGCCGCAACGCAGTCAAACGCAGTCAACCGCAACTGTCTGAACCGGGCTTTAGGCGCCCGTTTCCGGCTTGAGCGGCGTCGGCGTCGGCGTAACCGCAAGGTCACGTGACCCCCAAGGTCACGTGACCCCCTAGGCCACGTGACCCCCAGGTCACGTGACCAACCGAGGTCACGTGGCCCCCAGGTCACGTGAACCCCCCCCCCCCCCCCCCCGATGTCACGTGACCTCCCTCCGAGATCACGTGACCCCCCAGGTCACGTGGCCCCCAGGTCACGTGACCCCCCCCCCCCTCCGCGCCTTCCCCCCTCCTCAAGAGCTGCGCTCTAATTCGGCATTACAGGGAGTTGTAAACGGCTTTCATTTTTTCAGTAAATTCTGCTTCATTGGCGGAAATAAGAACGATATCAGACTGTCAACTTCGACGGTGTTGGTTTCAATGGAATGGAATCACCCCAAGCACTGTACCCCAAGTCTCCGCCTTGGTTTTAGAGATCATCGGACATGTTGGTCGCAGCTGATGATCTTTGTAGTGACGTCACAAGTATGAACCACGTTCGTCTCCGCGTGCTCTCGCGGGCTGCTCTTGTTTGGCGCCCACGAAGTGGTTTGGATTTTTCGTCCCTTCAATGAAAAACGTCACAAAGATAAACCGATCTGCGGGTTTATGAGAAAAGAAACCTTCGCGGCAATCCTTGGGCTCCTCCCGCCACTCTGTCATAACACAAAGAATCTTTGTGTCTGACGAGTTTAGCGACCCTTGTCGGAGGATTTCTTGGTCGCAAATTTGTAGAAAGTAGGGGTGCCACTAAAGATGGGGTGTAGAAATAGTAGAGGTTAGAAGTGATATTAGTAGTTCCAAAAGTAGTAAAACTACTCTTCCGATTACTCCCCAATAAATGTGTTCAAACGATTACAACATGACTCTAAGAAGTAATTGATTACAAGTAATTTTAATACTTATAATGAGTACCGCACAAGTCTGTCCTGACGCCACTGCTCCCTCAGCTTGAGAAGCAGACGAAGATCTTGCTCGACTTTTTGAAGACTTGTAACAAGTCATCAAAACCAACGCGCTCACGTTAAACTAGATCTTGCTCGCTCTGCCTGGAGGGATACCGCGCGTAGAGAGACAAAGATACATGTTTTCTTAAACCATCCGAAAAGAATTCAAAGTGAAAGATAAAGGAACAGAACGACAGGAGGCAACATTTCAATCGAGACAAAGATGGGTATAGCCCACTATCATTCCAATTATACTTCGTCTCACCTTAGCATGGACTAACTGCGAAGGCTGTGCAAGCACGAGCGGCCAGCCTTGACTGCCTTGACTGGAGCACTCGCTGCACGAGCGCCCGTGCGGCCGCCGAGGCTTCATCCAAAGCAACTATAGCTCGCGCTTTTAGCATGCGCGGCTAACAATAGTCCATGCTAAGGTGAGACGAAGTATTAGCCCCGAGAAGTTCGCTTGGCGCCCCCTTACGGCGAACCGGGGTGACGTCACGGCGAGGAGAGAATTTTTCCCCGACTCGCCCCGCTCGCCCTGTGGAAGCTGTGACGACGCTAGCTGTCGGCGCCCTCGTTTCTATTTAATATTTTTTTGCGTGTTTTTCGTAGGAAGTGTACATTTTTATATGTGGCTTTATTGAGGTATGGCCTGTAGCTGCAGGCGAAACTTCAACCAACATTTTAAGCATGAATCACAGCTGGTATATGAAAATAAAGAAATATGGCCACAATTGCAGGAGCATCACTATATATTTACATCTCACTCAATAAATGCTGCTGATGGTCTGAATGAATTGGCAGGTTGTGTATACTATTTTTTTTTGTATCTCTGTTTTTAAACAAGATCGCCGAAGCAGGAAAGCTGCATGCTGCTCGAGCAACATGCTAAATACAGTCTAGGCCATGGGGAGAGCATCACAAGTAAGACAGCCCAAGTGCAGGGGCAAAGTAAAAAAACAAGGAACATTTATTTTATACATTACTTTCATTTGACCTTTGCTGGATTCGGATAATATTTCAATGGACTACACGGGTGGTATCTGTGGACTTGTTTATATCACCCGTCAGGAAATGTATAACAAACGTAAGCGAAGGTGCCTAGCTCGTTAATAGTCCCTTAAGCCCTAAAATTGAGATTTTACTTAAATCGAATATTCCTGAGGCTAAAATACCAAAAGTGTTTCTCACGCAGACTGTAACCCTTCACAGGGTACATTTTCTGCTACTAGTGCTGCATCTACCACTGGACAGACATTCGAATGCTTGCTTTTACGCCTGTTTTCCTCTGTTGTCAGAGAGTCCAGCTGTAGGGAGTTTGGAGGCTGAGGAAGCTTTTGGGGACCTGCAGCAGTGTCTTTTTTAATTGGAAATAAATGACAATTCAAACTAAACGGTTTATTTTCCGAATACCCAAGGCTGGAATAAAGAATGTCAAGAAAAAGTATAAACATTCTAAATTACGGTACTATTGCTGTGCATATTTTGGGCAGTTCAATACATATCATACAGGCAACTGGGGGCAATTCGGCCATTTTTGCTGCTACCATAAAAACTAATTTTCAGTAATTGTGCATCTTCTAAGAAATATGCTTGCATAGGTGTATAAACTATTTAATTAATTCACGAAGAAGCTACATTTATGTAAAACAACCCTGTTCCACGAGCACTTCAAAGATAATCCAACGCAGGGCCTTTAAAACATCTGCGAACCAGCGCATGCAGAGTGGCTACGCAGAGTCGGGGTCGCGAGCTAATTTGCCGACCACCCAAAGGTCCATGATATAAATGCCACTTCAAATGCCTTGAAAGCGGGATGTAATATCGTCCTAAATCATGAACATGCAAGGAACAGAATTTCAGCGTCTGAAATACTTCACCGACCCCTCGCAAGATTGCCTTGTTTCGTGTGGACGGACGGGGAGGTTCATCGGCGGAATCGCCTCCGCCGATAGCTTTGGGGATTTGTACCCCATTTTAAAGGTAAAAGGGACAAGCAGGCTTATAAGGTGTACGGAAGCACGTCAATGTCGGCCTAACTCAACGTTTTGTTCACCGGGTAAACGAGGTCCAGCTCCTCGAAGAGCTTGCGGCACACAACGCCAAACCAGGAAACCGGTGCTGGGAAGCTAGCCGATGCGAGATCGCGGAGCGGAGTCCTCCGCCTGACGTCACGGTACACCTCGCCCAATCAGGGCGCGGCGACCGCAGCGACGCTTGTGTTCGCTCTCGGGGCTAATAGAGCGCGGCGCCTTGACGTCGCTGTATCCGCTGAGCAAGACGCAGACGAACTTTCGCGCTGTGTGCCAGCAGGGATACGTACACCCATAAACGAAGCCACGCATCTTGAGTTCTGCAAAGCGACTAATTTAGAAGGGGGGTACATTAATGTCGGACATTTATCCAAATGGAGTTATGAAGCATCGTAAAGGCGTAGGTGCACATACTAACAAAATAATCGAGCTAGGTCATCGTTGAATTCCAGGTTCCTCAGGGGTCCTTGTTTTACTGCCGGTATATAATAAGTCTTGCACGTAGGAATGAGGTGCATCCCTTCCAATCAAACGTTTCATATGACTCTGCCGAGCTCGGATGGCCTTTTTGCTCTGAGATATCCCCCCCCCCCCCCCCCCCCGGGCCGGGCCGGTCCCGCCTTTATTTATTTCCGCCTCTGTTACGCGTGTAACAGAAACCAAACATGACGAAAAATAAAATAAATAAAAAAATAAGTGAAGCCGATGTTTTAATTTATGGCGTACTCTTCGCGACTCGGCCGGCTAGGTTGTAATTTCTGCCGGACGATGCTTTTACTGCAGCACCACGTACAACGCTGATGCACGTATTACGTACGTTTCGTACTCGCATAAAAAGAGTCGGCAAGTAAGAAGGGGGGAGGGGTTGTTTTTTTTACGACTTTAACGAGTGTGTCTGTACCGGTCGGTTGCTCTGCCCTGCATATCGTATTTAAAAAAGAAAAAAAAAAGGTGTAGGGGGTGGAGGGAGACGGCTGCAAGCGCGGTGGTGAGGGTCTCCAGGATTTATGCGAGTTGAGGGCGTGGTGCCGTTCGTTTTGATGCAAATTGGCGCGGTGGTTGGTTGCTCTGGCGATTCCGCGATCGTAGCGTCCTGCGTGCAGGGTACGCGATGATGCCTTTTCTCGTTGTGCAAACGTTCACAGCGAAATTTGCCCTCGTTCACGTTTGATGAGTCGTGCGCCTAGTATAAGGTTGTCTGCGCGATCGTTTAGTTTGGGCAGATTGTTAACGTAATTGGTGTGTTTGCTCATGATGATAAGTTTTTTTTTTTTTTTTCGTAGCGGAATAATTGCTCGTGAAGGACGCTGCTAACATGACGTAATAAAAAAAAGGAACAGATGGCGTAAGACCTGTATTACAATTGAAAGCATCTTTTTTGTGGCCTTTGACCTTATTTCGTTTGGTTTCCTTCTACGTGTTTCGTTCTTCTTTTATAATTAACTTAAGAAAGGTTAGCATAGTTCAATAGTTCTCGCTGTTTTTTTTTTTTTTTTTTTTTGGGGGGGGGGGGGGGGGAGGGGAAGGGGAAATTCCGCGTAGGTAATAGTAACCTCGCACGAAGCCCCACATTCGTATGACCGAAAGATATCGTTTTATGGACAACATAACCTCACGCGGGCATCAGAGATAAACTGTCGACTCGGACTGGAAGATATTGCTAAGGCGGTAACGAAGCTGGCGTTTAAAGCCCCCGAATCAATAGCCATGCATACTTTCAGCCAGCCTCTCGATGACGCCACGTCGTGAGCACAGCGATAACGGTCCATTTCAAAGCCAGGAAAGTTGGCGTTGTCTCTGCGACCGCCGGGCGACGTGTTTAGAGGAGCGCGCGCGTGTGCAGGCGAGACGAACGACTCTCCGAGAGGCGCCTCACCGGGTGACAGTAGAAAGCGTCGAAAAGGGCGCACCGTCGGGGCGAAAGAGAGATGGATCACTCTGGGATTCCAGATGTGGCGATGGCCGCCCCATTCGAAAACCCACTAATTATCCGAGGCGTTCGCGAGTTGACGCGCGCTGCTCCCTTTTTAACGGGCCATCCACGCGAAAGATTTCCTCCTCGTTGAAGCGGGTCCACACGTCAACTGACGCGTTCTGACGCGACGGAACGATCAAATGCAGACTCCTCCGGCTGAAATTCTTGGGCTTGGTGATGTGAATGTGCCATTCTTTGTGGAGGCCCCACGTGCGGACGACCAAAGTATGCGGAGCGCAAGTCCGTCTGCTTCCTGTGCGGGAGTTGTGGTGACGTCAGAAAGACGCCGAGCTCGGATTGGCTCTGATTGAAGGATAATAGGTGACCCCAAAGCAAGCTGCCTTGAGGTGTACCCACTATCCTTTATTCAGAACCAATAAGAGATCGGCGTTCTGACGTCACCACAACCGTTGCAAAAGAAGCAGACGAACTTGCGCTCCGCATAGGCGCATGCCTATGCGGAGCGCAAGTATTGCACTATGTTACTGCAGAAAGAATATAAGAAACGATGCTAAGATTCGCCCCTTTATCTAACTTACGGATGTTCTTCTCGTACTCACTCTCGCATGACGTTACGCGTTATCCAGGCGTTGCAGTCATTTACGCGCGCTTCAGTAATTTGTCGGTGTACAATAACATACTGCTTCAGGACTATTGTGTACTGAAATTACTTACCCCAACTAATTTATGAGATAACCTTAAGGTAGGCTAAAGCGGAAATCTGGCTTGAAGGCAGACATCCAACTTTGAGAACTATGTTCCTAATATTTCTCATTTAACGGCGAGAAATTTCGCGGAGAG
Source organism: Ixodes persulcatus (assembly GCA_013358835.2). Lineage (NCBI taxonomy): Eukaryota > Metazoa > Arthropoda > Arachnida > Ixodida > Ixodidae > Ixodes > Ixodes persulcatus. The sequence goes on along the minus strand of JABSTQ010009319.1, from coordinate 535,760 downwards.
AGCAGTGACGTCACTGCTCCGAGCTCTCATTGAGTAATATAGCGGGTAGATACAAAGGCGGAATTTCGTCTGTTCCTTACGCAATGGGTGACGTAGCGTCAGCGCGCTATTCGCAACTCCAGCCCGCCGCTCGCCCTCTCGCGGATGAACGGAGAACCAGAAGAGTGGGGACGGCAGCGGCGGCGGCGGCGCGGAATCGGTGGCAGGGACTCAGTCGGCCTTGAGGCGTGAAGGCGTTTTAACGAAAAAAGTGAGCGCGTTAAAATTGGAATTCTTGTACTCCGCCTTGCAACAGCGTTGCACGAAGGATCGGGATGTATAATTTCATTAGGGACTTTTCATATATCGCATACGCTGCGGATTTCTGGTCTTGTGCATGGCCGCCAGGTCAATCTGTGCTCAAAGTGACGACAAACGCTCCCGCAAATAATGTAGAGCTTTAGAGTACGGTCTACGAAAAGACTATTCTTTGGCCTAAGTTGAAGGAAACTCGTAGCGTAACGGTATGTCAAGCGATACACATCGGGAATGGGTTCACGTTTTAAGGCCGCTACAAGGAACATACCATTTATTCCAAGCACTTTCAAAAGACAGAATACGCGTACTTGCTTTCAGGTATTTACATAGCGAATAAAGAAATGCTCGTAGCATTTTAAGCGCGTCTGTGTTAGCCAGCCGTTCGTGACGAGAGCAGTTTTGGCGAGAGGGGCCGCAACGTTGCAAATAACACAGTACAAAAAAATGTCCGGTATATTAAAAAAAAAATAAGATAGAGCAATACATAAAACTTCTAAACACGACGATTATGTTAGAAGCCGTTTTAGCACAGCGTTACCGCAGGCTGCCGTTGGCTACCATCAACACAGCAACACTCCTGGCGAGCGCTGAAAATTGTGCTTCAAAGGCACAGCGTGAGCTTCCGGCTGAAATGCTACACTGCACGGTAGCCTGCGATAACAAACTTCCTATCAATAACCAGAGAGCAGTTTGATCACGTATTGAAATACGCTAAAACCGAGACGGTGAGCAGCGAGTTGCGAGCCTGTAACGCGCAGACATTAATACCGTAAATGCTGCTCTTCCGAAGCCTGACGGTCACCGTGCGAGGCTCACTTTTTAGTGCAGTAATGGTCAGGCAAAGCGCGAACACGATATGTTCGTAACCCTCAAAATATTCTGCCACAAACAGTGACGTGGCCGGTGCCTAAAACCCGCTCGCCCACCACAAAGCTTCGAAAGTTGAGGTGTCTGCAACTTTTAAATATCAGCATGCTCGTTTTCCTAACGCGCATCAACATCTCCGTCACCTGTAAGATGATCCTGCCCTAACCGTTTCGGATTTGTAGACAAATAAATCATTTTTAGCGCGCTGAACAGCGTCAGCGAGCAGGCGCACGGGAAATCCTGAAGAATCTATCCCCGTCTCTTCGCGATCTTGGAACTACCGCCCCGCCACCTATAGGGCGTTGGAGTTGCGAATAGCTACAGAGCTTTGGCGTCGTCAGCAAATCGTGCGTCGTCTCGTCGACAGGCAATGACCAGAAGAGTTAAGGCACGTTTATACTCCAACGTAACGTCGACGGGCGCGGCGTATCGCAACGCGCACAGATACTCATTGGTCGCAGATATCGAGTTTCTGGTTGTCGGCCAATGAAAGGAGCGCGTTCTGCGCTACGCTGCGTTCACTGCGCTCAACGTCGGAGTATAAACAGCCCTTTACAGTGAACAAAGAACTCACGACCGAGATGTTGTTCACTACACGCCGAAGAAAATGAGGTCGACTGGAACGAAACTTTGTTGCATACGTCATCACTCCCTCTCACTTTTTCAAGCATCCTCCTCTTGTGCGTGGACAACATCACCTAGAGCTGAAAGCCGCAGCGCTCCTCCGGTGACGTCACACTAGTCGGCTGGCGGTCGCAGAAAAGTCCTGCACTGAAGGCGTCGCACATTGATTTACCGACGTAGTATGGAAATTTGTATTGACCCAAACGTTTGTTAATTGGTAAAACAAAATTGATAAATATCTATATGGCTGGGAAACATATTTTGTTACATGGGCAGCATATTAGGACGTACAATTATTGTTATCATATGAAAGAACAAGGTTAACGACGTTTTGAGAGAGATGGGTTTTCGTTTTAGGCATCCAAATCTTGGGTGCTTTAATTATCTCTAGGAGTGAGAAGACACAAACAAACAAAAAATAAATGCCCTGAAATGTTATTGTAAGTGATGGGACCCGCCAAAATGCATAACAGCAACAATCAAGTTGGTGATGACATGTGTGGTTACTGAATTCGTATGTGAAGCTAATGGAAAGAAGATTATTTAAAAAAATGTGGACTTTCGGAGCACGAAAAAATGTAATGTGTTGAAATGTATTTTTTACCAGAAGTAAACACATGATAATAAAAACAAAACTGCAGGCGAACTGGGGAATGTTTATCATAAAGTAATTAATCCGAGACTGAGACACGAAGACGAAAAATTAAACACAGAAAAGACAAAAAAGAGGGAAAGACGCCGCCTAGATCGAAGTGCAAAAGTTTTGATTTAACCGAGTGCAGGCAAACTTAGCAAACTTCAAGCATAATTTTCAGTAAGGGACACATGCAGCTGTGGGAGCTTCATGCATACATCTACCCGCGTTCATTCACACTACGAATATATGCTGTGAAGATAAGTTCTCTCACCTTTGAAAGCTTCAAATTGTATATTCTCGTGCATCCATACTTTCTTCTTGTATCCATCTCGGCACAATTCAAACAGAAGCAACTTAGATGCCGCTCTGTAGCTTTCGCGCCACTAAGACACAGCACATGTACGGCATGTAGACTTTAATGCCGCTTCGCAATAATAATGCTATGACAGCTGTCGTACTGAATATAAAATAATTATTTAGATTTTAGGGTTTCACATTTTCTTTTCTTTGACTTGGAATTAGCCTCAGAACCTTTTCGTTCACCCTTCCACAATATGTTCTCAGCAGTGTTCGCGCTGCACCAGAACAAGTTCTTCAGCACGAGCTCACTTGAGTATGTCCTTCTTCACATACGTCGAAGTCAGAAGTTTCGTTGGTAGACAGCAGTTCTATTCTAAGCTCAGTGACGAACTGACGCTGGATCAGAACCTTCAGAAACTCTAACTGCTTGGAGAGTTCTTGAGCAACAACGTAATTGTGTGTCACGGCATTAACGGCGAACATAGTTTGATCAAGGAGCCCCCCTCGATCCAATTCCTTGAGAAGAGAGTAGTTCTCCTGCGCAAGTGAAACTGTTGCCGTCTTATCTTCTTCAGTGAGCGCCGCCCTGCATTTTTGACATTTCGGCTTTTTCAAAGCGGCATAAACTGCGTACCCTGCCACATAGACTAGGACTGGGAGGGTCTAATTTATCTCTTGTGACACTGCCTCTACTGTAACTATACTATGTTGCAGCTAGGCCGTGGCGTGTCTACTTGTTTTTCAAGCTCCTCCTATCGCTCGTCTTCAGACAGAGTTGTCGGCAACGTACTCTGCAGTCGCAGCTTATTTTCACCTTCATAAAGCTGCCTTATAGATATGTGATATTGCTGAGCCAGCCAACTGCCTGCACTTCCCGAAACGGTCTTCCAAGCTTTCAGTCTCAATCTTTCCCAGCAGGACATAGTTCAGCCCGAGTTCAGTGAAGCAGTATTCGGTCATCCCTACAAGTGCACGGGTTGTTTGACGGAGTTCTCCGTGAGTCTTCTTGGTTAGCGTGCCACTGGTAAGGTTCGCGCTCTCCCATACGTCAGGCCAGGCGTCCAGCCAGTCAAAAAGGCTGCACAAAAAATGCACATTGAAATCATTCCTCTGCAGAATTCACTGTTTTTGAAAGTCGTCTCTGAGTCGCGTTCCTTTGTTCGGTGTCCATGGTAAGATTTCTTTCAGATTTTGAGACCTCGACGATTTCATTGATTCCTTTAATAATATGCGCCACAGGTGTAGGAACAAGAGGGGGACATAGAGCTCCTGACTGTGGTTTTGAAAACGGGAGCTTGCGCTACAAAGATACGTTTCTAAAATTAAAAGCGAGAGCTAGCTTGTGCTTGTCGCCTTCGCTGCCGCGTCAGCGTAAAATTCAACAAAATAAGTTGAAATATTAAAAAAAAATTAAAAAACATCGTGAAAAGATATGAGAGTTCTCACCCTGGTATGCGTCGATAGAACCAGGTTTTTTCGAGGAATCGCCCGCACCCATACTTTTCGCAGTTCTTCATCCTCCGGGATTTTAAACAAAGACACTTTCTTCGACGACGTTTTATAGTTGCCATGGCACCCAGGGACACAGCATTTATGAAGCATAGCTAGCCCGAAAGCCGCCCGTAACTTGACAACCACCACGCCATACACACCAAACACAAAAAAACAAAAGCGACGGTTAGAGCAGTTCGCGTACTCCCGCTGCGAGACTTGTGCAAGCCGCCGTGCGCAAAGGAGGCAAAAAATGTCCATTGCGCAAGCCCCGGGAGACCCTGGGCTCGGAGAAAGCTAAAAACAAAAACAAAAAAAGGTCGGAGCATGCGCCGCTTGGCGTTTTTGGGAAAACACATTTAAGAAAAAAAAAAAAAAGAGAGCATGTGTTGCGGAGAAGCCTTCCTCTCAGGTCGGCCCACTCGTCGTGAATCTGTGACGTCACAACTCCGAGCGCTGCGGCCTTCGCTCTAGGTGGTGTTGCCTGGGCCCCTGGGCTCGGAGAAAGCTAAAAACAAAAAAAAAAAAAAGGCCGGAGCATGCGCCGCTTGGCGTCCTCGGGAAAACACACATATATATATAGAAAAAAAGAGCATGTGTTGAGGAGAAGCCTTCCTCTCAGGTCGGCCCACTCGTCGTGAATCTGTGACGTCACAACTCAGAGCGCTGCGGCCTTTGTGGTTTCGGCGTGGAGAGGCTCCTTACCTCACGCTTTGGTACCTCCCCTCTCAATTCCCCTCACGCGAAACGCGTTTTGGTCGACTTGTAAAAAAGTAAAAGTAAAAAAGTAAAAATGAAACAAAGTCTGTTTTGCTTATTTGAGCTAAACAGGCTTAGCATAAACCTCACACGTAGTGCGTGGTTTGTGCAAGACATATTGTGCTCCATACTCTTTGTCAGCATGGTCAAGCTTGCGTACATTTATTTTTAATAGCTTTTATGTTTTTGTTAGTTATTGTTGAATGTGTCTTTTTTTTTTTTTTTTAATCGCGTTTGTTTTAGCTAGGTCCACCCATAGGGTTGGCGGAATCGCGCTTGATTCAATCTGGATTCGCGATCGAAAGCAATCACCAGGTCTTAACTGCATCCTCTCAAAAGATGCTATCCGGACTGTCAGTTTCCAGCGTCCCGTCTAGACGCCGCCATTTTAAACACCCCGAAGACACAGCCGGATGAAAATGCAGTGGAAGAGAAAATCTCTTCCACTAACAAGGTTAAACGAATTCGTGATGTCTTTTCTTTGTGTTCCGGATGCGTCGTTTGTTACCGCACTGGGAATTTGAGAAAGGAACGGAGTAAGTCAAGCCGGGAAAGGTTGTGTCAAATCATCGTTCAACCAGGAAAAAAATTGGTTAGCGGTTGATTTTTTGTTTATTTTTGATCAATGATTTTGCATTGCATTTATGACAACCCTTAGGAAGAAAGTACCGCTCGATTATTCTGACGTCAAATGAGCCTGTGTGCTCTGGAGGTTAGCTGCGTTTGGAGCCACTAAATAACGCAAGACTTGAGAGTAACGACAACTTCAGTCATTTTTGCGCTTAATTCAAGTGTTTGCAGTTATGTGAAGCTTCACTCGAACCCGCAGGAAACTGTTTTCCGTGCTTCAGGAATGTTCCAGTCACCGTATCTAAAGCCATGAAAGTCCCATTTTCGAATCGTAACGATCGCCGAATGCTCCCGCTCTGCACGAAGCAACAAAATGGCGGCGCCCTCAACAAAATCCGGGAATGGAGTGTCGATACTCTGTCTGCGCAGCTCATATTTAGTGGCTCTAGCTGCGTAGTTTGGAGAAAAGTGGTGACGTCTGATCAAGGAGCGTACCTCGTGGTTCTACGGCTATAGGGACTTAGCGCTGGTGATTTCAGCTGGCTCATTATTATTACACCATTCTTGCCTTCACTGTACAAAAAAACAAAAAGAAACAAACAAAAACATGGAAACTGACAATTTTCACTTTGAAAGAGGCGTTTTTGACTAAAGAGTATATTGATAAATTGTTACACAAAACTAATGTGCTGGCTCAAAATACGAAGATAAAATACAACACAAACCATGTTATTCGGCCTTGTGTTTTTGCGCGCGTTAGTCTACTAAAGCAATGAATCCATGCCAACAAACTCAAATCTTTGCTCTTATAGAGCAAAGATTTGAAGAGATAAGAAGAAATAATATAAAAGAAGAAATAACATAAAAAACCACGAAAAAATGAGCTACATCCTTGTTTTAGATGCATCCACCGTAGTTCCTGACATCTTTACAAATTCGCGCTTCTAGCTTCGTGAATTGTTCCTTGACTTTCTTGTTGGATAATGCCACAATATCATTGACTTTTGTAGAGATAATAAAAAAACAACTCGGGACCAGCCGCGCCCAGCCTTTCTTAAATTGTCGATTACTGTACACCATGGAATTGTTGGTGTCAACTTACGTGAGACTCAACTGTTGATTTGTACTTTTTTATGCGGCTTAATGTTTCCAATAAAACTTTACGAAATTAGACTATCTTTGACCTCCTTCATTTTGTTTCGGACCAGTTAGCGTTGGATGATCCCTATTAGTTTATTTACTTATTTGTTTTTACATGTAGAGGCCTCATTCGAAGGTCATTACAGGAGCGAGGTGACAACATTACAACCGCTCACAATAATAACAAAAGAAAAATACCATAAAAAATAAAAACACACTAGAAAATAACAATTCAGAACATTAAGACAGATGATAAGGCCCATGGTCGAGGCTTTAATCCTAGATTTATTGCAGCTTGGTGCAGATCCGTTTTTCACCCGGTAACCCGAATTCCCGCCCAAATGTCTGGAGGTGAAGATTATGGACGCTCGTTTAATCTGAATTGATTCGTTCGTAATCCGTTACTCCGAGCCGCTGCCACAAAAGATGAGCGATGGCGGATGAACGGGACATGACACCACGTATTGCTTCCCACCGTAATGAAGAAAAACCCTCCCTCCCCCTCACCCCCCCCCCTCCCCACACACACACACACATACACGTACGCACATCGTCGGTATCCGGCACCCGTTATCAGTCATCTCCAGAAATTTGTATGATGACGACAGTGCGGAAACGCAGCACTCTTAAGAAATCCGGAGGCTCCCCAGGCACCCGTTATCCGTCCTCTCCACATTTATATATATATATATATATATTGTGATGACGGTAGCGTGGAAACACAGCGTGCACCCTGAAATCTGAAGCCTTTTAGTTTCCCCGCAATGCACTTCAGGGAGCCAATCACTCTAATGTACGGTGAGAGTTCTGAGACTAATAAAAGTATATATACCGACGAACGAATCACGAAGAAAAAACCTGAACACGATAGTCTACGCCCGGCACCATTCTTAAGCTGCACGGGCTGTAGATATTCGTTCGTTTAGGGTCACCGACAACTTAAAAAAAAAAAAAGAAAACAGGTCATGGTTGTCCTAAGTACCTTATTATAGCTCTTTAGTCAAAGATATTGCAGCAATAACCGATAAGAACGCTAGAGGACAAATAAAGAAGCCAGAAGCGTGAAGATAATAAGGCACGCCCTTGGGTTTCCTTAGCTGTCAGCGAGTGTAGACTGCTTTCGATTCCGGCTCCGCACTCTAGAAAAGATAAGTTTGAGTTCAGTTTCATGTACAACACGAAGCGACAAACACGAAGCGACAAGTCTCGTCGAACAATATCAGGATCCCAGCGGATATGACGAATCTCAGAATACGATTATATAGTAGAAAATGGCATGTGCGGAGGAACAGTGACAGTTTGTTCACTTGTTCATTGGCCCTCCGCGTATCACATTTCTCGTATCTAATCGTATCACGAGTTGCGTGACGCTGGGATCCTGGTATTGTTCTCCGTGATTAACCTGTCTCCATATTTTGCAAGAATGAGAACGCACGTAGCTTTTTTTTTTTTTTTTGTTAGAGCGCACATTGAAGATAAAATACAGTGCAACCCACTTAGTATAACGATAATGAGAAAACCCGAAATTTCAATCGTTGTAACCGATTATCGTTGAATCTGGACTAGAAACTGATAATTGCCAGTCTAAAAACTATAGAAACTGAACGTTATAAGCGGTACATCGTTATACGTGGTGTCGTTGTAAGTGGGTTGCACTGTAAAAGCGGAGTAGAGCAGAGCAAAGAGCGCGTATATAATGTTAGAGAACGCGCGCAACGGGTATGCGGAGTGCAAGTTTGTCTGCTTCATGCACAGGGGTTGCGATGACGTCAGAACGCCGAGCTCTTATTGGCTGACTGAAAAAAAAAAGGAAAAATAGTAGGTAAACCTCGATGCATCTTGAATTGCGGTCTACCCACTAGCCTTTCAATCAAAGCCAATCAGAGCTCGGCGTCGTACTGACGTCACCGCAACTTCTGCGCAAAGAAGCAGACGACTTCCTCTCCCCATTGCGCCAAAGGAGATTTGTTTCTTGCGCGATGTGCGATTCGGGTATGCAAACCGGCAGAGCCCCGCTAGAAGGTCGGAGCAGATTTCTGAAGACGCTCTCTTGCGCCGACGAAAGAGAGACGAGCCAAATCTCCTCCCGAGGACAATCGCCAACAAACAACAACGACGATAAAAAAAAAAATAAAAAAAATAAAAAACAAACAAAGAAACTGGAACAGAGGAGCGAAAGTCATCGGCAGGCCGCTACACCAGAGAATGCGAAGTTCTTATCGATGTGGAGCAGTCGAAAAGTACCCGCAATCGTCGACTGATAACAACTCCCGTTCGTCTGGGAATCCTTTATTTTCTTAATCATTTCCTCGGTTTAAATCTTTTTTGTTTTTCGTCTTTTTCGATTTCACTTTCTCTCGCTCTCTCATTTCTGTTAACCTGCTCGCCGCAGCAATGGATTCCCGCTGTCTCTCTCTCTCTCTCTTATTGTTTTGTTACGACGGCTCCTTCCTTCGTTTTGTTCCGATCTTGGTTGCGATTCGACGCAACCCCGCTGCGATTGCGTGTACACCCGTCGCTACCGATGGTGCGAGATTTCGCGGGACGCCTGGTGAAATCGCCGAAGCTTGTTTCTTCTCGTTCAACGCTGGAGCGTGCGCGTTTTTGACGGGAAGACAGGTTAGTGTCAAGATGGGGTTGATCTTGGACGCCCCAGAACCATTGAGGGGCAATCTAACCGCATAAGGGCAAGCTTTCTAAACTTTAATCGCTGACAGGGCAAGAACGGCAGGAAGGTCTTCCAGTTTTTCCGCCTCCAGAACGAGCATTCTTCCTTCGATAACGCCCCGGCGTCTCGTGATTCTTGAGCGTGCATCCAGTCAAAGCACGACGGAGGGCCGTTTTTATGCTGCCACTTACCATAGACATTTTTTTTTTAAACGTGAAACGTTCTTTGTCCAGGTTTTCCGCATTTCGTGAAGCCCAGATAAAAGCGTGGCCGCGTGACTGGGCACTGATTGCTTGACGGGTGGGGAAGAAGGAGTGAGCCGCTCGACGCTGATTGGTTAGCGGGGAGGTCATGCGGTGTTGTAGGCGTTACCAAGAAAAAACAAACACGAAATACGTTACTCGTTAGTTGCAAATAGATACCAGCCTACGTTACCTCAAAATAAAAGAAACGCGTTACCGTTACCGTTAATAAGTACCGCACGTTACTTTTGCGTTATATCGTAATCATGAATGAACATGTTTTAGTCTTCTGACGTTACATGTATGTATAAGCGCCATATTTCAAAAAACATTGTCCATCCAGGACTCGTGTTTTTTGGGTTCCACCTAAATATACACGAGAAAGAAAACGCAAAGAAGAACGCAAAACACGCAAAAAAAAAACTTATATGACTTGGTGTATAAAAACACGAAAAAAATTGAAGTGTAACTTATTTATGTTGTGAGAAGAATGTCTAACGACGAACATAACTAGGTTACACGTTCTTCGAAGTAAGTAACGTCAGTACGTTACCCGTTACCATTTTAAATATGTAACGGGTACGTTACTACGCTACCGGAAAAAGGAACGCGTCATGTGACCAAAGGGATGGGAGGGGAGATTGGAAGACTGGTAGACATTATTTAGGGAGAATTGAATGGCGTATAACTAACCGACTTATACCCTTGTTACACGAGCACCCTTAACTGCAGTTACGGCAAACTATGGTTACGGGCGCTAACTGCAGTTACCGCTAACCGCGGTGCGCGGGTGTTACACGAAAGCCTATGTGTATATATTAAGAGGAAACAAAATACTCAGGACCTACGCGAACCGGTGGTTGCGGCAGGCAGGGAGCCGGCACCAGTGCGCCAAGCAGCCTAGATAACGCGGAACCGCTGTAATTACAAGTCTCGCCACAAGCCTAACATCTGCTCTGCCATTGCGGCGTAGATGGCCGCGTTTCTTGTATTCGAGCGCAACGCTTGCAAATTGTCTTCCCAAATCCTGATGAGGGCCTCGGTGATCGCAACCGGCCAGTTAACGCGCTTTTTGCCCGGTTGCGCTGATTTCGAGCACTGCGACTTCGCTGCTGCTTCGGACGCTGCCATCTTGTCAGTTCTGAGCCCTAACTGAGGTTGCCAAGCTCAGTTTACGCTAACTATGGTTAGCGGCCAACCACAGTTAGGTTTGCCGTGTAACAGCGGGTAACTGCGGTTAAGCTAACCGCGGTTACGCTTAACTGCAGTTAAAACGGCCCGTGTAACTAGGGTATTAGCTGGGGACGGGTGGGACAGAGGAAAAATGGGACTCCCTCCCGCGTGGCTCCGGCCCAAGTCTCCAACCCTGTCTCCCAGTGGGCCCGGTGCCGGGGTAACGCCTTCTTGGTGTGACCAGATGAAAATTGGCGACTCCCTCTCCGGGGGGTAGAGGTGGGGGTGATGTTTTTACTTTTTTTGCTCGATCCCCCAAAAGGTGATCCTGGTGATATCCCACAACGCCTGGTGATTGTTACGAAAATTGCATAAGGGAAGCTAATTCGGCGAAGGAAAGAAATCAGACTTTTGGTTTTTAATTTCTAGGCTATAGGTGGCGCGAACTACCGTCCATTATAAAGGGTACAGCCGTTAGCATCCATCCATCCATCCATCCATCATCCATCCACCCACTTTAGTTGCAACGCGAACTTCACTGATAGAATTACTTTGCTGCAGACTTGTACCGTACGCATTACAAGTAATCAAATTACTTGTAATCGATTACTTTTTGGAGTAATTTTGTAATCAGTTGATTACTTTTATTAGGCAGTAATCACAAGGGTAATTTGATTACTTTTTGAAGTAATAAAATTACTTGTAACCGTTACTATTTTTCCACGGGACCCCCCCCCCCCCCCCCCCCTTCCCGGAACACGCCTTTTTTTTCTGAAATGACAAAAATAAAATTCGCTTTTTTTTTCGAACGCAAAAAAGAAAGATTTTTGCGGAGCTGTAGGAAACGAGGTCAATCCCTTTCTATGTACAGTGTCTGTGGAATGTCCGTTTTTTTTTTTTCGAGCTGGGACTGGGAGTGGGAAGCCCCAGGGAAGCCACAGTGCGTGACAAAGGCCATTCAGGACGAAGTTTGAGGGAGCAGAACGTAGCTTTGTAAGTCCTTCGTTCAAACTAGCCCCCTCACGCACACACACACAGAAATAAAATAATAAAAAATCCTGCTTAGGGTACCTACTCGCAGCCCGTAGGAGAACCAGAACCGAAGAATGCCTAAAGCGGATGCAAAATATAACAAAGCCAGTTAAAATATTTCCCCATTTCCCCTAGGTGGTCTTTGTGACAAGCAATGTTTCGAGTTGAGAAGTGGTCGGGGCGATCTCTTCCGCTAATGGATACTACACATGATCCGTTTCAAATCCTGGAGCTGCTGCTCTTTTGTATAACATGCGAGCTCATCCACATGTGAATAATAAAATGAGTGACGCAAACTTTGAGCGACAACCCTTGCTCAAGATTAACAAGATCTAGAACCCCCTCCGCTCCCCCCCCCCCCCACACACACACACTGGCGAACGTTCAAATCATTAAACTTCTTCAAACGAAGTTTATGCTTGTGTCCGCATTGTGAAGGTGCAACGACCGCAAAGAGGGAACCAGTTTTTCTTCTTCAATACTTGTGCAAATGTGAAATATAGGATGGAAGTAGTTCATTGTTATGAGCGCTAAAGATGTGTCTTCACACAATAAAGTAATCGGAAAAGTAACGATTACTTCTTTAAGTAATGTCCAATTACTTTTGCCGTCGAGTAATCAAGTCATCTAATCGAATACTTTTTAGCCAAGAGTAATAGTAATTGTAATCGATTACTTTTTTTTAGTAACGTGTACAAGACTGCTTTGCTGCAAGGAAGAACAAAATTGTAACAAAAGGGGGCGGGGCCTACCGGTTATCTGGTACTCCTCGTTTACCTATTGTCATTTTGAATGCCTGCAGTAGGGTTTCACTAGACCGTATTAAATGTCAAAACGTTCGAATATTTCTAGTGCCCATCTTTCACCGACTCCAAGAAGAGACACAACTCATTTACCCATAAATTAAAATATCACGTTTCCTTCCTCGTTTCAGTCTACGCTTCACGCCACCTCAATCTCCGATCTTCTGAACCCCACACGAGCAGAATATCTAAACAAAATATCACGCCGGATCCCCACGCGTCAAATACCAGAGCAGCGGAATCTACCAGACCAGGAAACATTCTCGCGCCCCATCACTACCTACTCAGCGGCGTCCTCGGGTTTCCTCCGCATAAGGCATGCATTTTCTACTTGACTGCCTGGCGAGACTTTTCAGCGCAAACTCACGTCTTATTATATACACATCTTCCCACTCCATGTCGCTAGATTCGCGCGTAAGGTTCCCCTCTCTCGTACCCCCCCCCCCCCCACACACACACACACAAACACACACCACACTCTACACTGCTCCTCAGCCGGCTGCGACTTCATAACCCAGATCAAGAATTCAGATAAGATATGTTTATTTTGCTGTAACTTTTTTTTTTTTTTTTAGGTGAGCATTGCGGTCTGACACTCGACCACGCTGTTTTCCTAGCTACATGCATGCACGCATCAATTTTTTTTTTTCTTCTTAGGTGCGTACGAGCATCTAGCCTAGTTCGCCTCTTCGCGCTGTTTTCTTAACTGATCTCATTCTTCTCTGCTACGCTTCAAGTTTTCTTTGAAGTCTGTGCGTTCGTTTTCTTTTTCCGCATACGCGGTTTCTTTTTTGTGTTCATACCGCTGCATGCGGTTATTCTGTATGCTCTCTGGGGTTCCTGCATGAACTCATGGGTGCCTGTAAGTTTTCTTTTCGGAGTGCTTTCACGGATTGTCCGACTGGAGGCTTCCACTAGTCGTTGTGGAATTGTCGACGCAAATTTAGTCCTGAGACGACAAATTCACGACGTGCAAATTCAGTACTACTTGATCCTTGGTGGACGTCTTGAGAGAGAAAGATATGCATCTGTGTGTGTTACGTACGCATAAAATTGTTTGCCAACATTGCCGACCGTCTAAAAGCAAATGATCGAAACCTTAGAACCAGCTAGCTTAAATTAGATGGAAAAGCTTGGTACCCATAATTTGGACGGGGAATCGCGGAAAAGAATTACATTCCATGGAATCTCAGTACCAATATTTTTCACTGGTGATACATATTTCATCATAGGCGTTTTGAGAGCCCCCTGAAGAGGAGGATACTACTACTCAGAAATCCCAATCGTTAAATGTTTTTTTTTTTTTTGCTAATTATCAGAGATGATTTATGTTCGCTCAATGGATTAACAAAGGGTACCATATTAATATGCCCTCAGTCTCATTACACTAGCATTTGATTCAGTCACGTGAGAGTTTCCACTCGAATTGACTTCCCAATTGGAGTCAGCTGCTTTTTTATTTCCTGTGTAAAAATTAAAAGCGAAATCGGCGTGTGAAGTCTCGTTGGAACCGTTTAAGTATTTGTTGTAATTCTGTCTTGAGTCGTTCAGTTGTTGATAGAGAGCCTATGTTGCTGCCACTGTTCTTGCTTCTTGACCTGCTTTACCCGCAAGACGTCTTCGTAACTATGGAAATCTCTCACCATGTTGCGTGAAGATGTGTACCTTCTGAGGTAACGTTGAGACAGTGTTGTACAGGACGTTCCAAATGAAGGCGCAAAACGTTTTAGTACAAGTACATTTGGTGCCAACAACATTACAACCAAATCGCGTGTTTTTTTGCTCTCTTTTTTGTATTATGCCCATATATCAATTTCGCTCAGACATATTGTTCCTAGATTGTTTTACATTCGACAGGGTTTATCGTATAATTTTGTGCTTTCTTAGGCAAGTTCAAGTTTTCCTCATTGTTAACTTTGAATTGGTTGACGATAAAAGAATGTGGCTTTGGCTCGAAGAACGTTTAGGAAAATTAGGCTGGGGCACATGAATTAACTCGGGAAGTAAATTCAACTTTCGATGCACACTGCTACCCATGACAATTTATCAAGCGCAGTCGCACATGAACGTAAAGCCCAAAGATGGCAAGAGATATATTGAAAGAAATCACGACACGGTATACAAACAACTACTATCTCGTTTTTATTTCTCCATCCTCCTGCGCGACACGAAAACAACAATAAACTGCACATTCACACTGTGCTTTGTCACTAATAAAAAAAAAAACAGAGAAAAAGTTGATTCGCTTGAGAAAACTTCATGCAGCTGATATCGTAAAAAAAAAATTCTCCATCGTCTGCGCCAGGAACACCATATAAGAAAACAGTGATATACAATAAATCTCTCTTATCAGGCACTCCCATTCACATATACGCAAAACAGATAATAATAATAATAATATTAATAGTAATAAAAATAAACACGCTCCGTTGTTCCCGTTCATTAAGGCCTGTTTCGCTTCTTTTCCATTCCACGATGAGACATTGGTGATGATCGGCCGACTAGTTTGATGATGGCTGGAGGGGGTGACTTTTGAAAAGGGCAGAGTGCAGTAGAGTGCTCTCCAGATCTATCCGTATAACGTGCGATAGGCACCGAACTGCGACTAAGAGGTGACGCCGTTACGGTAGCGCTGCTGTCGTTACGGCGCGTGCGCAAAAAAAAAAACGCTCCACTTGACGCGGATCTGGTATCTGCGATGCACACGCGGTGCCCACGCCACCTGGCGTGGGCAAACGCGGACTTGCGTGTATAAACGGCGTGTTTGCCTATAAAAGTGTTTACAACCGTGATCCCGTTTAGATATTCAGAGATAGGTATTTGCTCTTGCCGATGTAACAAAATTACGCCAATGGTGCGTGTTTTTTTTGTGTTTTGTTTTCTAGCTCTGCGTCTTGACGCGTGTGGCGTAGTTGTTTCTTTTTGTTTTTGTTTTGGTAGATAGATAGGGGCGACAGTCCCTCTAATGTATGTTAGCTCATTAATGGCTCTATATGGGGCTCGCGCCGCTTGAATGAGAGCTTATATGTCTTTTTTTTTAGAATGGGTACAAGAAACTTGGTTGCTATAGGTCGGGATTCATTGTCTCCCGATCGTTTTTGAAGTTCAACGCGTGTTTCGCAGACGCCTCCGTGTTACTGAGCTGGCGTTAAAATATTTTTCTATCATGTGTTTTTTTTTTTTTTTTTGCAGAAGATGGCGAACCTGCATGTTTATTTCAAAGTTCTGCAGAGAAATAGGAATATGCGTACATTTTACGCCTGTACTAGTTTGTGAATTGTTGATAATTTTGAGCTTGTATTGTAATAAACGTCCTTTCTTTACATTTTTTTAAATGTTGTTTTAGGATATCTGTTGTATATAAAAGATTTTAGAAAAAAAAAACATACTGCGATAACCAAATTAAAAATTAGATGTATTTTTTGTTTTTTATTGCTATACAATAGGATTTTTTCTCCTCAAGCAAACTCTTCTTGCAGCAATATGTCTTGTCAAGCGGATTTAAAAGATAAAACAATAAACAAAAGAAAACCATTTATGCAATTTTTTTTAAATAATCGGTAGCAAATTTTGACAAAACTATCGCGAAGGCTACAAGAAGGTATTACTTGAGATTCTTAATTCTGGCTACTGCTAAAATTAAGAACATATTTGATGGTCACGATCACATCATACTCAGAATCAATTTCTCACCGGAAGGATCTTTGACTTTCGTAGAAACAGTGCACTCAATTTTTTCTCTAAACCTGCGGTTCCTACTCGCCCCTATTTCACGTAACCGTTACGATTGATTTCTTACTATTTCACGCACCCATACTCTACACGCCCAGTGACCCTATTATTTTACGCTTCGATGCAAGAGAAACGAACTGAAACATGTTCTGTGTACTTTCTCCATGCGATTGCTTTCTCCATTTCACGAGTTCATGGTGCTCGTCTGTTCTCATGACGTTGCATGCTAAAGGTATCCCTCTCTATCTCTTTCTCTTTCTCTCTTTTGCATTTTCACTTATAGTCACGCTTCCCTTTGCAAGTGAAGTGAAGAGTCAACCAGGACTAACTCTCTCAGTCAGCCTCAATGTCATTCGTAACAGTGGGGTTGACCGAGGGATTTCTTCCTGTTTAGATAACTTAACTTTTCCTTTGACAACTGAATCTCCTTAGTCCTATTTCGTTCGGTGTATAACCTATCACTCTAAAAAAAAATATGGTCTTATAAGAACTCTTAGGGGTTTCTTCGGCTTGCTTTTTAAGCACCCCTAAAAGGGTTCTTTTTTAAAGCTCATTGTTTGATGCGAAAGTGTTCTAATCGCCCAGTTGCCTTTCTAGTGCGCCAGGGAGCGATAGCGCTTGAGGCAAAATTGTTCTTCACGAACTCAAAGAGTTATGGAGCGTCGAAACACCTTTCAAGCACCAATTTTCTTCAGAGTGCACGTGCAAATGTTTTCTTCTTCAGGTGGCGACGAATATAGTTGCTACTTCTTCAACTGTAACATTGGATATGACGATTACGTTATGGGCACCAAGTAAATTCGAACCTGATTCATCCGGCAAGCCACACTGTGAAGTCCTTAATTAACAAGGAGTGCGATTGCATTTTACTATAGTTTTTTATTCAATAGCACCTGCCGTGCAGGGTATGTCGCTTGGCTACCTGGCCTGGTACTTTGCATGCGACGATGTGTGTGTCTTGCATAGTTCGAAAAAGAAATGCGCATGGTACCACGGGGACGCTTGGAATTGTCTTTCAGAAATATATAGAACATCGCAGCTGAAGTGAAAGGGCGTGAAAGACCTGATCACGCATCCCCATGTCTCTGAGGCACAGCTTGTTCGTCTAAAGGCATGTTCGGTAAAGCGTATCTGGTGTGCTACGTGCAAGCTTATAAGAATCACTACTAAGGCAAGTTAAGGCAAAGGACGTGTATGTGTACGCATCCTACGAAAGTGAAAGCAGCGCTTTTCTACTCAGTTTCCGTTTGTACTTTAAGCGCTAGAGGAGGATTTCGGCAGTGCATAGACTCCAGTGACAAAATGAGTTTTAATTTCACGAATTGATGTCATTACGATAATCTCGCATCTTAAAGCAGTCCTTGATAAGCTCCCATCAAACGCTTAGTTTTAGATGAGGTGACTGTCTTCGCAAGGCGAGGATAGTCAACTTCACACGATATTTTATTCTTGGCTGAAATATTAAAACAAAAATCTGCACAGTCAATAACTGCAAAGCGTGGTAAACTTAATGCTTCGTCTAAAGCAAAAAGGTTGTGCAGTGTTGTGGATGGCATGGGTGTGAGCACACGGCTTCGCAAAGTTCATTCTTTGCCCGACAGCTCGAGCAGCCCAAGTAGGACCACGTGCTGCGCTATATGGTGACCCTGGTAGCATTGCAGAGAACTTGCGCGATGAAATATAGTTTCGTTTAGTTGCTGACTGGCCATACAAATATATTTGTTGTATATATTAAAGGCCGAGGAACCTCAAGTAGTCTGATGAAGTTGTTCCAGTGTTCCGTTTCGCACTGCTTTCTTAATTGACGTTGACATTTTTTTTTTTTTGTTGTCTTACTGTTGGTTCTACTGATACATTTATATTTTCAGAATCCGAGGAGGCCAATGCCCTCAAAAAGGCGTGCAAAAAAATGATCGCACACGAAAGCCAAGACGCAACCACTGTCAAAAAGCACATATGCACACTCACGCACTCGCACAACGTAAACACGCGTAACAGACTTAAAGCAGTAACCTCTACCGTTACGTGTATGTATACATAAAAGCTCTGCAACACGACGGGGGAAAAATAAGTATATAAAATATATATATATATATATGTCTCTGGCGGTTCTCTCCATCAACTATATGTAAAAAAATCGGGCAAGTGGAAAAACCATAACTAACAAACAAATAATATATTAACAAAGCATACGCTTCATATGTACAAGCTCCGAGGAAAAAGAAAACAACATCGTGAAAGCAAAACGCAAAAAAAAAGAGAAAAAAGACAACGTTCTGCTCACGGTGACAGTGCGTAAAAATTATAAAAATATCTACTTCACAAAAGTGCAACGAGTACTTACTCCCTATTCGCGATGTCAACTAGCTTTCGGTTTAAGTAAAAGTTGGAAACGCGAACAGGATAGAGGAGTTCATAAAACGGGAGATTGTGTGTGTACGGCTATGGTCACTGAGAACGACATAATGTGGCTGGTCCCCACCGGATAGTCAATGAGATTTCAGCGTCCGCAGACGAGAGCGACGAAGAACCAACCAAGACGTGTGAGGAACGCCGTCCGAACGAGACACTCCCCTGTCGTTCTTAAGTTCTGAGCGACTATCGAGGTGAGGCTTTAAAAGACAACAACGAGCGATGAAAGCTCCAAAGCAAACGGAATTGGCAAATATTAAAATAAAAGAGAAAAAATTGTGTATACAAAAAAAAATATTTTTTTTTTTTTTGAAACAAGAAGAATTGTTTTGCATGCTCTTTTGAAATAAAAAAAATCTAGTTAATCGGTATAGAAGATGACTACTCTATTGCTCGTTTTGTTTCTTTGTTGCCTAGTGGCACGGCCAGCACCACCTAGGTACAAGGCTGTAGCACTCCATTTTCTACGTCGTTCAGCGCGGGCCACTGGGAGACCAATATCGGACACTAATATACTGCATCATGCCATCAGTGTTGGGCTGGGACTCGTGCGTTTCCCCAGATTAAGCACTCTCAACAGCTGGATGCTGACGCAGTCCTCTCCTCAATCTGTGCTCCGCGTGGCCTTCGGTTGGTGACGTATAAAACTCGAGCACTGCGGCCTTGTCTCTAGGCGGCGTTGGTACGTCGCACGGACGAATGTATAGCCGGGATTGCAACCGCAGCCTTGGAGAATGCAATAAGCCAATTGTTGCCCTCGCGTGTCACTGGACTTACGAAATCTGCTAATTAAAAAGTAAACTTTTTTTGGGACACATTTAACGCCCGAGCCCGAATTACCCTAAAAACCTGCACTCGCGTTTTGATCACGTTCTGCGCAATCCATTTGAGATAAAAGCCAAGTAAATATTTCGGAAATATCTTTGTTTACGAATGAAGTTTGCCGTAATTAAAACGATGACGGCCAGTTAGGCAACAGTTTCGCATTAGAATCACTGATATCCTTAAAAACGCAAGGCATCGCGAATCCTGTACATCTCATTAAAGGTCTGCAGCCAATGAGATTACAGCTCCAGTCGACGAGGGCGCCAGAGGACCAATCACGAAGCAAGACACGAGAACATGGATACGGCGTACCCTGCCTTTTTTGAGTTGTCCATAACTTCAATAATGTTTGCTGGTCTCTTGTGACTTTTGTTTGTTTATTGCATACTTGCTGACTTGGATTTTCATTAAAACGGCATCTATTCAGCTCACCGAACACGTAACGCGTCCAACGTCTATAGTTTACAGCACAAAATACGCTATATATCAGGCTTTGTCTTTCGTTTTCCTTCTTACGATATCGGCATGGACCACAAAAAAGTGTGGCTGTATACGGGCACAGAAAAAGCGATCGAATGTTTAACGACAGCGACACGCCTGTGATTTCACATCTAGCACACACTTCTAAGGCACACTGAAAACGCGCGTGAACGGCCCCGTCCCACTAGAACGACAAGCAACGAACACAGCTCGCCAGCGTGTCACCAACAGCTGAGAAACCAACATGTTTACAAAACATGCACTTGCGGCGAAGAGGTAGATCTAGTTTAGTACGCCAGCGGGCAAAACGTCGGTGCTTGTCGCGCTAGTGCAACAAGGTCATAAAAGACACAGCTTGGGGACGGTAGAATTGCTCGACAGCTTCCCCCTACTTGAAAATCCAGCATTGAGGCACGCATCAACCCACCGCTTTATGACAGGCCGGCTAGATGCATTTTGCGTGCTGTCTACGACCCCGATTGAGAGTTTGGAGAGAAAAACATCGATTGATGATGCTTCCTGGCGAGTGGATCAGATACCGACCTGGTAATGGATTTTCAAGTAGGACTAGGAATCATTAGCATGCAGGTAGAGTCGCTGCGCTTGCAGAAGACACAACATCAAATGGGGCACTTTTTGTTGTTGTTTTTTTTAACGCGAGAACTCTTTAGCGAGACAAACTGCAATCACCGATTTGTGAAGTCTGTAGGAGTGATGTTGGTGGCGCCAACCTTAGCACAAAAGACGCACTTTCACAAACGCCACCCTGAGAATGTGATAAACAAGACCGACAAGTTACGCTCTGGTCCGCCGAGCACCAACCGGGTTCACAGAGGCCGAGACATTCGGTGTCTGATTTTCGCGCACTCGATGGCATCTTGGAGTTCAAACAACACAAGAAATAGCCGTCGACGACGCCGGGGGGTTGGCGACGTTAACTGCGTCACGACGGGACTTGCGCCGCATAACAAACTGACATGGCGGCCTGGAGTCTCGTCAACTCTGTCCCAGCGATGGAGAGCGCGCCGGTTCACACCGACGTGTGCCTCTTCATGTGCAAGGACAGGTGGTCTGAACGCGAGAAGGCGCGTTCGCAGAGGCGGCACTGAAAAGGCCGATCACCGGTGTGCTTCCGATAGTGTCTTGTGAGCTCGTCCGAACGGGCAAACTTCCAGCCGCACTCTTTCCAGTTGCACTGATACGGCTTCTCTCCTGTGTGCGTCCGTAGATGCGCCTTGAGATGCGAACTCTTGGTGTAGCTCTTGCTGCAGCCCGGGTGCGAGCAGGTGTGAATGGTGACTTTCTTCCGGCTAAGACTTCGCTGCTGGCTCTTCTTGGCGGGACTCCCCAGGATAGGCGACGACCTGCAGTACTGGTCCGGCAGATGGACTTCGGGAGGGATGGCAGTTGGCGAGAAAGGGCCGTGCGCCATGGCACTGCCGGCGCTAAGAAGGTCAGCTAACCTTGGAGACGACGGAGGGGTCACCATTCTTAAATGGGGTGGCGTCAAGTTCTGCTGTTTCGGTTGCTGTTGCTGTTGGAGGCAGTGGCTGAGTACGTCGGTCTTGATAGACATCGGATGGAGGGCCGGGTGGACGTGGTACCCGTTCTGGTCGAGGGCTCCTAGCGGATGACCTAGTTGCGAGTGGTCCGGAGACGCTGGCGGAGACATCTGACTTGAAGGCGGCGTCTGGGCGATGCTGGTCCTTTGGTAGTTTGTCCAGAGGGACGTGTACTGAGATCCTGCCAGGACGGAGGTGTCGAACTGAGGCGCCAGGTTTGCTTTTATCGACGGCGAGTGATGGTACGTCGTCTCAGTCGTGGTGGTCGTCGTCTCGATGTTGTTGTTACTGCCCGATGCGGGGCCACCCAAGTAAGGTTGAAGTTGCGGCTTTAGTTCCAGCTCAGCGGCGGCGTAGGTGACATCGGGGTAGAGGGTGGAGCTATCAGAATTTAGCATAAAGTCGAAGTCTAGGGTCACGAACGACGGGTTTGTTGCAGCCATGGCTGATGGATGTTGTTGTTGGCCTTGCTGCTGTTGCTGGTGCTGTTGTTGCTGGTGTTGTTGATGCTGCTGGATTTGCTCTTGCTGCTGGGGCTGCTGCTGCTGCTGCTGCTGCTGGTGGTGACGGTTTTGCTGCTGGTGATGCTGAGGCGCCGTCGCGGCCGGCTGGCGGTTTTGATGGGGCGGCCGGTTGGGGGTCGGGGATGTTAGCGCCGCGGCCAGGATTGCGCTGTTGGCCGAGACCGAGGGCTGTGGCTGGTTTCTGCTGGAACCGGTGCTGGTCTTGAGACCCGTCTCCTGGTGTACGGGGCTGTCTCGCGTCCGCTGTGGACCTTGGGATTCTTTGGCGCAGGTCGCGTTGTCCCGAGGACCGCCGATATCTCCTAGGAGCACACTCTCGATATCCTGCCAGACCTGCGGGGAGAAAAAAAAAAAAGAACGACATCTTGTAATACCTGATGCCTTTTCTACGTCACAAGCACATTCCAACTTTGAGGTAGCGTATTTATACAAAACAAGGAACATATGTCAAATCAATACGACACGGGAGTTTGTCGTCACTTCAGAATAGCCCCTACGAATGTTTACTTGATTTACATCAGATTTTTCTTCCGGTTGCCTATATACTGCACCCCGTATAAGATAAGATGATAGAGGTGATTCCATACTTAAGAGGTGTTCTCGGTCATGATTACAAACGGATGCGTAACTTTCCTATGAGGTTTCTTTCTTGAAACACTTCACTGCCTCTTTTGTGAAATAGTCACCACACTGACATTAATAACCGATTCACAAACACACGACCAAAAAGTTGTGATTCCGTGTGTTTGGACGCTATAGGTAAGAATTAAATAGCCGACGATCGCTCCAATTGAGCACCTTCACGCAGAGCGAGACACAAGCTGGAATCAGGGCTCGCTCTTTTCATAAAGATTTGCATATTTCCGGATTTAAGCTCCCCGTATGTTTCGGAGAAAAGGAAAAACAATGGGATTACCATGACTTCATTCAAGCATTGCTTTGTCTAAATGCCGAGCGAGCTGACCGTGAGCCCGCACGCTCAGAGATGAATTCATGGAAGGTTGGAAGCGAACTTAATAGTCAACGCTAGCATGAGATCCGATTCCCTCACAAGATGTCTCGGCTGTCTCAGCCGACGTTGCGATGCCTTCCAGATAGCCGTGGTCTTTCTTTGTTCGGGTTAGGCTTTCGAGCAAGGTTGAGCGGCTGTGTGGGTACGAAAGATGACCTCGAGAAGAAGAACGCAGTCACGTAACGGGAACGGGACAAAATCCGGCGACGCGGAAGCTTTGTCTCCCCCCGGAGTTGATGGAACACCTTTCCGAGGAAAGCGTGCATAGCAAAGCGGGAGGGATGGAGATTACGCTGAGACAATTAAATTAGGCCCGCGTATGTAGGTTAATTAGAGGTTATTAGAGGTCCGCCATTAGGCCGAATGTGGACATAGTTTCGTAGGCTGTAAACGGAAGTCCAAGAAACCGTTGTTAAATGTGCGTCTTGCTTCTTCAGGGGGGAGGGGGAGGAGGGGGGGAGAGGTAGTAGTTAGCATTCCTATCACGATACGATCGACGAACAAAAGGGAGGATCGCAGTGAATTATGCTTCGCATCTGTTATTTAAAGTGTCTGATCACCGCAAAGAGCCACCAGACTTTCAGTTCAGAAATGTTTTGTTTCCAAGTGGTTCATCCTGAAACGCTTTCTGTCTTTTAAAGTAGATTAATTACAGAAAGAAAACACAAAATCGTGAAAGAAAAGAAAAACAAAAACAATTGGAGACGCGTTCTTTCTGTTTCTTGTTGTTACGAAGAGAATACGCTTTCCATGTGACTTTTCTCAGTGGGAAAGCATAGAAAGGGTGTCACGTACTTGTACATTAATCAGAACCTTGAAACCAAACCAGGTTAATTAAAGCTAGGTTGACGAAGATATAGGAGACACCTATCAACAAGCTGCTCCAAGGGATAGACACGAGTATACTGTTTCGAATGATGGCTCGCTCCATGTACATGGAGTTGTAAAATAAAAAGGCAGCAGAACAAACGCTTATGGAGTTCTAAAGATCCGAACTCCACAAGGGTATCCATCCCCTCCTTTGCTGCAGAAGTTAAACTGTTCACTAAAGCCTCTTGTACAGTCCCAGCATGAATTCATCTGAACAAAATGGAGTCTGGTTGCTCCTGCTGGGGTACCGCAATATTCGAGAGTGTATGCACAGAGTTCGGCGCGGAATAAATCATGGAGAATTCTGTTTGGGATAGTCGCAGCGAATGCCCTGTTACATGCACGCCACGCTCTAGATACAACAGCTAGCGATGTCCCGAACTTGTGTCAAACCTGAAGTTCGACGTCAAACAACGAGGTTCCACTGATTCATTGAACCTTCGAACGTTTGGCAAAGTTTGACGGAGTTCGACTTCTGGAACAGCGCTGCCGGACCGCGACAAAACATTTTCAAACTTCGAGAATAAATAATGCGAAATATACTTTGATATAAATGTAAGGGAATAATGACCGATGTATGCATAATTTTAAAACAAACATATCGTCGTTTAACGATATAATTAGCTTCTAGTGGAACGAATCTATTTGATAAGTGTTGCAAACTTCCTCCACCAGGCGGCGTCAGCGCGTTTTCAATTTCCGCGCATATGCACAGTAGTCGAACAAAGTTCTGTCCAGCCTCGCGTTAGATGTTCGAAATAGTCGAACCTGCTCGACCCCGAACCTTGCTCCGCGACGCCCTTAACGACAGCAGAGTGCGACAGAACATGACCAAGCCGTTGAGTCACTTTCCTTCCTCCTTCGTGTAAACCTTGGTGCGTGTAGCTGCGACGCAGAGACCGTCGTGCTTCCCTCCGGTGATTTATTTGGTAGATCGTATATCGCTCTCGTCGGAGGCAGTCTTAATGTCCGATCAATTAAACGCGGCTCGATGGCCGTTACCTCGGGTGTCCAAAGGACAGCCCTCCTCTTTGCTTCATCTTGTTCGGAGTTGGGATAAAAGCGAAGGCTGGAGACCGGATGGACTGATCAAAAATTCTGGAATGTGTCGTGACACCAGCCTACCTCTGCAAGCCGTAATTGCTAGAATCAAGGGATAGTTGACTTTCCGATGAGGCCTATATTTCGTGTGATTGCTGCCACGTTGCAGTATGACGTGGTTGGGTTGGGATACAACGAGGAAAAGTAAATAGTTGCAGCATAACTTTAAACAAAATATATAGCAGGCAGAATTGGAACTAGGGACACGAACCCCTTAAATTCTAGCGCCTTCCGATCGGCAAATATAGTGAAGTGGGCATTTTGCCCGAACCCAGCTACGTCCAAATTCAACATGGCGGCCACCACGAAAAAGCGGCAAAAGTGTGCGTCTACTTTCCTGAAAAGCACTTGCGAGAGTCAGTCGTTGCAATCTACGGAGCTTATCATTCGTGATAACCTTTTTATCCGCGTTTTAGGGCGGCCAGCCTTGTGCCTGCTTCACGAGTGGAAACTTGAGCGCGCCCCCGTACTTACCACGTGCCTTAAGAATTTCTAAAATTGACTGATATAGTTGTTTTAAATTATGCCCAGAAAGTTTCTCATTGGAACCGCGTGTTTATTTTCACTAACTAAAAAGTTAATTGACGAATTTTAGTTAATTATCCGGCTTATCGTGACGATTACCAACCTATATTACGTTCCCCTGGCCGTGGAACTCACCTGTACAAACCGAAGTAGTTTACCTTTCACGGATGTTTCTAAACTAAATGTTTTCGAATTAAAATAAACACCCAATGTAATCTAAAACGAAATTTTGAACGAATCTGATTTGCATCAGCTGGCAATGCGAGAGCGTAATAATGAAAGGCGGCCTCAGAGAGTGGGGTGCCTTAGCCTAATCGGCAATTCCGACGCGGCTTTAGAGACGGCGCGGAGCAGAGTGGGGGACCCTTTTGTGGGAGGACGTGGCAATAATTTAGGGCCTAATTTGCGGCCATAACAATTGTGCCCGATACCAAGTACACGAATGAAGGTTCGACGAAGTTGGTGCATTTTGGTTTTTGCTTTAGTTTTTCTTTGTGCGGTTTGGCGCGATTGATTGCCGTGTCGCCGTAATTAAATACCTGATGCCGTACAACCCACGTGCAATTGTATCTCAAAGTATGAGACCTGATTATTTTTCAAATTTGTTTCTTTATCCTGTTAGGAAAAAAAAAGGTGAACTATTAAACATAATTTTTCTAGTTAATATATCTAAACTTTGAGGACGCTTAAGCTTCGCCTTTAAGAGTGAAAAGCGATAGCGAAACATATAAACATACAAACTCCCGATCGTTCCCAAGCCGTGAAAGCTTGCCCTGCGTGTGCGTGGCCTAGTCTGTGGCGTGTCTGGCTCGCAACCGAGAGGTTGTGGGTTCGAATCCCGGCTGAAAATCGTCAACTGTATATATACACACACACAAGATATATATATATATATATATATATATATATATTAAGGCAAATGAATTCTTTTATAAAGTAAAATCATTCGACATATGCGGCGACCTTTATACCGCATTACATGTCATGGTATTCAATCACTTTAATTCCATGCGTGACATCACGTTTCACATGAACTTTGTGAGCTGTTGGAAATTCCCCGCGCGAGGTCATGTGGCTATGACTTCATGACCCTTTCAACCAATCCTGGATTTCAGCGAACGCCACCGACGCCGGCTTTTCTGCGACACGAGCTCCTTAGCGCTATTGCGTGAAAACGTATCTCATTTATATAAGGCGCAGATGAGGCGCATCTAAGTTATAATATGCGCCTCATCTCCCTATAAGTAAACCATTATATTTAAAATAAAGGTTGACTTATTGGCTTACCCGAAGCAATGTGGCCATAGCGAATCCTGTACTGCCACCCTGAAGTGAAACTGCATCGCCGAATGGTTCTTTCAAATTGTTGGAGACTGCACCTTTGTAGCCTGTTGGTGCTCACAGCCTCGAAAACAAATGTTGCTAACGAATTGTCTTAAACGCGCACTCTTCGAGTGCGTTTACAAGCTAATCCTTCCAATCACATTCCCTCCCCTCCCTCAATTCCGCACCATACCGAAAAAACAAAAATATTTTCACTTCGCTTTGAACCGTTTTGTTATTTTCAACGACAGGAATGAATCACTACAGGTTTACCATATTCAGGCTGCGCTAAATCTGTTTCCGAGTGATGTCTTTTTTTTTTTTTTTTGTTCACAGAGCATAAACCCAAAACTACGTCTTGTCAGCTTGTCGAATTTCGGACAATGAAGAACACACAAAATGCGTGTTCCGAATCTCCGAAAGTTGCAGCTTTGGGGTTCTACAATTAAGAGATAATGAAAGCGTGGAGTCGAAGCTTTTTTTGGGGTCGACAAATGGGAAGTAAAGCATTTAACTGTGCTACAACGGAATCATAACACCATTGGGAGAGTACTTTTAAACAAAATAGCGAAGGCTACTTCATCATGTATTTCAAGTGTTCTTACTCCGATTTTATAATCACTCCGTACGCTTAAAGCACCTTCTGACTTCTCGATGGAGGCGATAATCCGACCTCTTTTAGCCCTGGTATTTGTAAACAGAATGGTAACGACATTGCTTGCGGATAATTTATACCGGTTCTAGTCTCGGGAATTTTATTGCGGAGTGCGGTTTCAGGTGCGATATCGAAGCTGTAAACTTACACGTGTGCCGACAGCTGACACCAAAACAGCGACTTGAGTATTTCCATTCGGTCTCCGCGCTTTACTTTTTCGTTAAAAAAAATAGTATAAAAACGAAAAACAAGCTCAACTTTTGCTGAGTTCGCTAGGGAGAAAAAAAAAAAAAAAAAAGCGGAGAGGAAGTGTTGCAAGCACGTCGCAAACATTCCAACGAATCTAACTTTTTTTATTTATCATCTACAACTGCCTTCAGTTACGGCACCCATTTTTAGATCCTTCCAGATATTAAGCATCATTCCAAGCGTAGCGACGGCGCTTGCTTTTCGCGTCATTACGCCACTGGTTTTAATGCGCCCTGTATTTTCTTGTATTTTCTTTTTTTCTCTTTCTTTCTTTGCAGCTTTTCGTATCTCTCCGATGCCTATAGCTGAATTGCTGGGGGACATTTCCTCCAACCCATATGCAGTGACAGTCCAATGTTTGTTCGCTGCCTTCGGCTTTTACAAATGCGTAGAAAATATATATAGATGCGCGTTGTCCCGGGAGTCACTCGGACATAGGACAAACTCAACGGGACTCCATTCAAAAAATAAAAATAAAGCAGAACATGAAAAGTTTTAATAAGAACCGCGTATACGTGAGACCCTGAAGCTTAAAGTGTTACATAGGGTTGACGTTGCAGACAGTGGCCTAAAAGCTGCTGAAATGTTTTTTTTTTTTTTTTAATAATACATTAATAAATTCTATTCAACATATTGTTCGTTTTCAAGTTAAGTGTCTTTCGCTCACTCGAAGCTACATGGAGTGTTATACTTTATCGCAGACAACTCGGAAGATTCAATTGCTGGGGTCTACGAGGAAGCTCGTGAAAGTATAAAACTTAGAAAAAAAAAACTGCGTTGTTTTTGTTGTGCACAGTGTAACAGTACATACTTGTATTGAAAAGGGGGAGGGGGGGGGGGGTGTCTAAAGACATTTCAAATTTCGTCATTGGCCAAACTTCTTACGTCGATGGGAGCGACTGGTTCCCCCGATGCGGGCAAATAAGCGCATTGATTGCTGAGGGTGAAGGAATCACAAAGAACTAGCGGCGCGGACAACCGCATACAGACGCTGCTGGAACTTTTATTAAAAAAAAAAAGGTGTTTAATACATACGTATAGCTTCGTTCGACAGATTGCTCATTTTCAAGTCAAGTCTCGTTCGTCCGAAGCCGCGGTCACACTACCAATACACCGCACAAAGAAACAAAAAAATATATATATATATATTCTGCAGACGCTGCCTGAGACGGGTTTCTTCCTTCGAATGATGGTCACATGATTGGTCGCTTACAAAAAAGAAGTTTGAGGGAACCGTTTTTGCACGTCCCATACGGTACACGATGTGCCCTCCAGTTCGAACTAAGCATGCCCTACCGCATAAGACTCGCGCATGCGCAGTTGGTACCGGAAAGCCCACCGCACCGTATCGGATGTGCAAATACGGTTCCCTTAGGACCGTCGGCAGACACTTTCGAAGCGGACGTATAGGTACGAAAACCAAACGTGCCTTCGAAGATGCCTGACGCTTGTCCGCAGACAGTCACGCCGTCACGTCTGCAACAAACGTGCGCAGTGTGAGGGCGACTTTATAAGTTTCGGAGTTGCGTCGCGCGTCTTCGTATGCTCACTCAGCTGCACGTTGAAGGTCATTTTAATTCACCGGATCTTTCGGGATTGCGAAGGGTAGTCAAGAAGACCGATCTCAGTTGAGACCACGTAGAAAAACGGAATCACATATTTCGAGACGAAAGCCGCGGCGCGTTCATGTATCTGCATAACGAAAATAACATGTGTGTTCTAAATTCCAGCGGACGCCTGACCCTCAAATGCAAATGTGTGTGCGAAACATTTTTGTTTTTCTTTGCCTTTTGGGTGCATAATCTGTTATATGTTTATTTTTAACGCGCGAATCCCCTAAGTGACTCACTTACGTTTTTGTGCCTTTTTTGTGCGTGTATGGGGAAGGGGGGGGGGGATTTTTGTTGTTTTGTGTATTTACGTGCTTGGTCCATTGAACATGAGCATGAGTGCGATCTTGTTTTCGTGGGTGTCTCTTCCACTCGACTTTCAGGCCGGGAGGATGCGGATGTCCCACTTTTCTCCGGTGTTAGATAAAACTGTCTTCATCGGCGTTTTCTTTTCTTTTTGCAAGGTGTTTGGTTTAAATTTAATTTTTATTTTATGCGTGCTACGGACATCACAGGAGGAAAGCTAAACTACGTGGCGTAACCGTGTTGCTGTCCCCCGTAGAGGCACTCAGAGTCGTACCGTTACAATACAAAATCCCGAAAGAAGCTGCCCATAGGAAACATGTTTGTAAAGAGTCCTGCTCAAGCAGATAACTGAATGTAGATTTTCTTATGACTCAGTTTCTATGGAAGTGCCCACTTTATTGTAGCATTAACTAAGTGCACATGATTGACCGCTTACTGTTCTATAAACTAACACTGCCCAATGTGCGGGTTAAGACTTCTGAGCCACGTTGATTAAAAGGATTGTTAGAAATTTAATATATCTGAATTTCCGGTGAACGCCGCAATAAAACATAAACCTAACTGAACGACCATAGCCTACGAGTTTCCGCTCGTTGCTTTGCATGCTTTAATTAATATTTAGTGCGGCCATTTGACAATTTAGTTTACTTTGTCTTATCAGAACGACTATTAAGGTTGAGTTTTGAAGTAATACGTTACAGATTCCTCTGCTCTAAACAATAGTTCATTTGACCCGACATCATAAGAGTGGGAAATAATTTTTTATGCAAGTTTGCTTAACCTTCGCATGCCTCATGCATGCCACATGCATCTTATGAGTTGTGTATGCAGCATGAATGTCGTTCTTCCGCTCCCGGCGGCCGAGCGCGCGCTTTCTTGAAGCGGCAGCCAATGGCTATCTAGGAGCCATTTCGCTCAGCCAATAAAAATATCAACATTTCTTTCGCGTTTTTCTTTTTTTTTTTTTTTTTTTTTTTTTTTACGGTTACGTAAACTATTTTATGGGCTCCGCTCCCTTAAATAGTTTATGGTCTCGCCAGGCACGCAGCCAGGATTTTCTTTCGGGGGGGGGGGGGGGGGCACTTATGACAAAATGCTGTATGAGGGGGAGGGGGGAGAGGAGGTCCCAGCAAAATGGAAGATTTCGAGGGGAAGGGGGGGGGGGGGGGCGGGCCCCATGGCCTATTTCCCCTGGCTACGCGGAGGCGGAGGCGGTTGATCTGACATATCGCGTTCGGCTTTGGCTAGCAGACGGCGTTCGTAAAATGGCGTCAGCTGTTGCTGACTTCACGCGGCGGTACCGTGCGTGCTTCCATTCATTCGGCGTTCGTTGCCATGGTGACGGCGAGGAAAGCAGACGTGCGGAAGAACGCTGCGGCGCAGCGATACCAGCTGCGTTCTAAGGCCCTTCCCGCATGCTTTTCAATGGGCGGAAGGCGAACAAAAAGAGTTCAAAATAAGGACTTAACGCAGAAGGCTGAATTTCTTCAGCGCCTCATAATTTGACGAGCCTTACACGAAAAGCACGTTTTTTTGGCCGTCCCGCGTCCTGTTTTTTTTTATCCGCAACATGGGTCTAAAGTATCAATCTGCCAATAAAATTAGGCTTCCTCTGTAAACATTACGATTGAGTAGCTCTTTACATGTATGCTCGAGATACGCGATGTTTAGCACCGTTCTCGAAGCGCCTCACTATGCGCGGCGCAGCATCTCAAATGGCAGTTTAGCGTTTACTGTACTAATGGCGGAAATAAACCTGTGGTCTACAGTATTTTATGAGGCACCGTCAGTTTCGCAAGTCAACGGTAAACGAGAATGCGCGGTTCACTGTTCAGCTCTTTTTCAATCTCTTTCAGTGTCGATGTCGAAAAAGATGCAACCAGTCAGAACGAAGCGCCAACCCACCTAGACGCCTCGATAAAGTACTGTACATCAAGGGGCTTTGAAGCCGAGTGTGTGCTACGAACAAATTGACTGGGCCCGAGTTAGAAATGAACGCTTACGCAGCTCTTGCATCCGATTCCTGCTTCACGTCGCGCTAACGTCTAGAATGTATAGGCCTCGAATCATCTGCTTAGGAGCATCTTCAACTTATCCCTTCATCAGTAAACAGAAGGCCGCCATTAGTATAGTACATATGCTATTTTTCAGATTCTGATAGTAGTGATCAAAGTGGTCAGACTGAATTCCTGAAAGGGTCTATTATAAGTGAAACGCGATAGCGTTATCGCTCCCCGTTCGCAAAGCCTTCTCATATAAACCCGCACTCGTTCCCTAGCCGTGCAAGCGTGTGGGCGTGGTCTAGTTGGTAGCGCAACGTGTCACGTGACGTCATGGCACGTGACGCGTGACATCACACGTAGTTGCGACGTCATGGCCCTATCGACCCGCTTAATTTAGGCGAAAACTTTCCGCTAAATTTAACGGGAAAATTTCCCGACAAATTTAGTGGGTCGATAGGATCATGACGTCACAGCCAGGTGTGACGCTAGACGTGGCTGCGCGCGTTGCATTATTTTTTGGTCCAATCTGCCCCGACGCCGGATTTTCTGCGACAAGAGGTCCTAAACGGTATCGCGTTAAAAATAAAATTAGGCTTCCTCGGTAAACATTACAATTGAGTAGCACTTTAGATGTATGCTCGAGATACGCGATGTTTAGCACCGTTCTCGAAGCGCCTCAATATGCGCGGCGCAAGACGCAAGCATAAGACACGTCAGAAACAAACCATCGATTTCCGTGTTATATTCTCCTCCACCTTCCCGAATGCACTCGACGCGTGTTTAATTAAGTAAAACGCTACAAAAACAACAACACTGAATATCTTAGGGAACGGTGACGTCATCGATCCTCCAGCCAATGAGGGAGGCCACCGATCCGCGTGTTGCCGCTCGATTAATCGCCTTTGGCCAGCGCTGTCATTAAATGAAATGCGCAGGGCGACGACGAATCGACGCGGTCTCACGTTTAGGGTGTCCGAATGTTAGGGGCTCACGCGACCGCTTTATCGCGCGCGCTGTAAGCGTAATATATACCCCGCAGGAAATTGACAAAATCATGCGGTCGCCCATCGCGCACGAAGAGAGAGAGAGAGAGTGCGCATCCCTTATTTAGCACCATTGGTATCTGTCGCGCGGCGAGTTTTCGCAGAAACAGCCGAACGAAGACAACCACCGTTTGGGACAGGAAGACGCGCGATTTATGTGGTTCCATGTCCTTTCAGCACAGAAATCCGGCGAGGCTGCGCTTTGAGACTATTGTTCTTGGCTCCACGAGGTCTGGGAAACACAAAAAAAAATATTAATAATAAAAAAAGACGGAGCGTTTCTTTAATGACAACCGTTCACTCGATTATACCGGCCAGTGCATCATACAAAAAAAAAAATACACTGTGCTCGTTGTATATAGACACCATGTGAGAAGAATCTGCGGGCATGCCTCAAGCAAGTTCGAAGCAATCTTCGCTTCATACACATGTGTGCTTGGAATATGTGTGCGGAAAGTGTTTGTATGACCAGTGTTACTGGACCGGCACACACGGGGAAGGAACACGTCTCAGACATAATAGAGAGTTTTAGGGAGCCGTCTTTGCACATCCGATGCGGTGCGGTGGTCCTTCCGGTACGAATTGCGCACATGCGAGTCTTCTGCGGTAGCGCATGCGCAGTGCATACCTTAGGGCCAATCGTACCGTATCGGATGGGCCGAAAACGGTTCCCTGAAACTCTCCAGTGTCTACAGACTGTCATTTTGTATGATATGCATTAGCAGTTGCACCACGGCTGAAGATTGGTGGTGACCTTGGGGTCACTGGCTTTCGGTGTGGGATTTTTGATGTCTTAAGCGCCGTTCACAAACTTTCGACCGAGTACGACCGAGAGAGGCGAGACCGGTTTTTAAGCCTCGTACGACGTCTTAGGACCAGCTCCGCAGCAGCGCATACGGTCCCAGGACGTCGCAAGAGGCTTAAATGCCGGTCTTGTCTCTCTCGGTCGTTCTCAGTTACAAGTGTGTGAAGGGCGCTTTACACACTATAAGAAAATGTGAACCATCCACTTATTCGCAACGCCCAT
The DNA here is from genome assembly GCA_013358835.2 of Ixodes persulcatus. Classification (NCBI taxonomy): domain Eukaryota; kingdom Metazoa; phylum Arthropoda; class Arachnida; order Ixodida; family Ixodidae; genus Ixodes; species Ixodes persulcatus. The sequence continues at coordinate 501,898 of JABSTQ010009319.1, read as the reverse complement.
GATGGAGAGCCAATCACCGCACTCTACGCAGGGAGCTGGGAGGATAACGAAGCTGATATAATTAGCCCCCCCCCCCCCTCAAAAAAAAAAGAAAAAAGATGCTCAGTGCTAAAGCGCAGACGGTGTTTCTGGTCTATACATATTACAAGCTTTGTCATTCGCTCCCCCTCCATGTGTATTACTACTACGATTGTCTCTACCTAGTGCGGGAACGTGGACTTCTTAGTGTGGAATTGTGTCTCGCTGGTCAACTCAAGCTTCTAAACGATACAATAGATATAATTCTTTTAAATGTCTTATTTCGTTTTTGCACTAACCTGGGGCGGATGTCTAGGTAAGGCTTGGTAGAAAAATATAAAAAAGAGGGGGGGGGGGGGGGCGGTGCGTTTGCAGAAAGGTGACGTGGCAGTCGAAGCGTTGCGCAGAATATCTATTTTGTTTACCCAAGTTTTGTTATGTCACCAAAAACTAAGCATTTCTTTCTGAAAACGTCTCGGCCGGCTTGCTAGAATCAGCGTCTCAGTTGAGACTGTGGCTACGTTTACATGAATGCGATCGTAGCGCATTCGCACGCAGTCTTGTCTTCCTACTTATTCCTCTTCTACCCATCTTCTACCAGTCAAAAGAGTCAAATCTCGATTCGACGCGCTACGGTCGCATCCATGGAAATGCAGCCCATGGAAATGCAGCCTGTGTGAAAGAAAGTTGGCCCACCAGCGAGGTGGCACGTGAAGTCCAGTCTCAAGCGCTCGCGACCCACAGGCTTGGCGAAAGCTTTCTTTCACACAGACTAGGCTAAAGGCTGAACTCCATGGGACGAATTATGTGACGAATAATTGGCGAACGCCGCCCGACGGCACGCTCGCTTTGCGCGCGACGTAGCAGCCACTGTGTTGATTCCACGCGCAGAGCAAAAGCCGCCGGGCGGCGTTCGCCAGTTATTCGTCACATAATTCGTCCCATGGAGTTCAGCCTTAAGACGTCGATTCTAGCAAGCAGGCCCTCGCGTGTGTGTGTGTGTGTGTGTGTGTGTGTATGTCGTGTATGTAAGGGGGGGGGGGTGCCACTCCGCTCCCCTCCCCCTTTTAAATCCTCCCATGGCATTAACGTCCACATAAACTTGCCCATTAAATAAAAAATCCTTGCATTGTGAAAAAAAAAAAAAAACAGCGAATGACGTGTTTTAGTTTTTCAGCATGACACCTCTTTATATTTACTACTTTCTTCATCAATATAGAACTATTTCGAGCAATGTAGGGATGTACATAGACGTACAAAGCAAAGTGTACGTCCGTGTACAGCTTTGCTTCTATTTTGTTTTTCAGGCATTACAAGATTGTTTTAATTTCGCAGAGCAGGTTAAACACTATCTGAATTTTCCGTGCTAATATGGGAGGGGGACACGTCCAAAAATCCAGAAATATATTGGAGATGCTTCTACTACCGTTGTATCGGTTTAAATAAATTTCAAGTTGTCGCCGCACACGTAGAAAACGTCTCGCTTCTTTTATTAATATTTTCAAATGCATAATTCAGTCGCGATCAGTGGTCATTGATTATCCCAAAGACACAGAAGCGCCCCATTCGAATCAGGTTTCGAAACGGTCCCTTCCTTTCGCTTGCATTCCGACTATTTTTATTCCAACCGGAGGGAAAGGCCAAAAGCGGTATATCATAAGAAAAAAAAATAAGAAAGAAACGTTTTCAACGAAAACGCAAGTCGCATAAAACAAGACCTGTCGTCGGCTGCCAACTTCGCTCGGAGATCTGGTGGTCCCACATCGTCGCTATCGGCACTTCGCATCGGCTGCATATTATGCACGCTCAAACAAATAGAGAAGGCAGGGAGGACGGCCGTGAAAGAGAGAGAGAGAGAGAGCGAGAGAACACAGCTGAAATTTGCAAACGTGTCCGGCTTTATTTGTGTATATTACTTCGGCTACGGATTTGTCTCCGCGTCTCGCAAGTGGCTCCGGCGGCGGCGGCGGCGGTTCCGGCGTCTGTTTCGCCGGTGGTCTCAGCCTCGGGGATGCACTTTTGGCACGTCCTTTCGTGTGCACGCGAGCGTGACGTCCATCCAGTGTAAACCTCCGGATGGACCGTAGCGAAGGCTACAAGGCAGCTCGGCCAATCACGTACCGTGAATCAGGTGGTTTTTCCTCCCCGGCGTGTTTCGGCCGGCTTGACCGATCGGGACGTGCGAATCGACCGTGAGACGGCGCTTTTCAAGCGTGGATGTATACGCGGACATACGAATCAGCGAACTTCTCGCGCATGAACTATAGACCCTTTCTTCAAGGGCGCCGCCATCTTGAATTGTCGTCACTTCCAGTATGGGCGAAAACATTGTTTTGCCCCGTCACACTTTATCGTTTTGCCTCCCCCTTATTTTTTTACTAGTTACAGGTTGAAGCGTTTTAGTATTTTTTCGTCGCCCATACCGGATACGCCTCTTAGGTGGCTGGGGACGAGAGTACACGGAGAAGGTCTATATCGTCAGATACGAGTCTAAAATCCGCCTTTGTTTCCTGCACGCGCCTGTTGCCCTCAGTCGCGCCCTAAGCGGAATTCACACGTCAGCGCTCGCAATCCAGCTTAGCGATTTCCACTCTTGACACCGCCGCGGACGAGTAGTGTTCCCCACGCTAGACACCAAAGTGTTTAACGTCAACATCCAATCGAAAACAAATGAATCCCCCGCCAAACCAATATTTTCTTAAGCGTATGAGCATCCCTCCCTTCCTTCCACCGCGGGACTGACGTCGCAGCGCTGCATCGCGAAAGCCTAAAGGCCGGTTCAGACACTTGCGTTTGAGTGCGTTTGGCTGCGTTGCGGCGAGAACCGAAAGCGAGTCACCGGCACATCTGTGCTTCGTATGAAGCGTGAAATCCAATTCAAGGAATCTTCTTGGCACGCGATATAAACAGCAGGGATGTCCTGGTGTCTCGCAGCCGCAACGCAGTCAAACGCAGTCAAACGCAACTGTGTGAACCGGGCTTAACGTTTTCGTTGCGCGATGCGCGCTCCGGGATAGAAATCTTCGGGATTTCACCCTCGTGTGAATACCGCCTTAGCAGGGCGCGCTCAAGACCATAGCCTCCTTAAAGGGATACTGAACCATAGAATTTAGTGTCCATATTAAGTGGCGCACGTTCTTTCCACGAGCCAGCAGCCGCCGGTGTGCGCGAGCACACGCAACAAAAATGACGTAAAAGATCTCCATTCGCGGTTAAGATGGCAGTGAAATGCATGGGCTTCGGGCGAAAGGAGAATAAAGACAAGTTTTTCATCTATACAGTGGTGTCTGGTGTAAAAGGTAAGCGATTAATTGGTCTAACAAGCATGTAGCTTTCACTTGTAGAGATGAAAAGCCTGTCTTTATTCTCCTTTGGCCCGAAGCCCATGCATTTCACTGTCCTCAAGCGCGAATGGAGGTCTTTGACGTCATTTTCGTTGCGAGTGCTCGCGCACACCGGCGGCTGCTGGCTCGTGGAAAGAACGTGCGCCACTTATTATGGACACTAAATTCAATGGTTCAGTATCCCTTTAAGGGCTCATTCACACTGGAAGCGGATCCGCGTTCGCAAAGCGGTTGCGAACGCGGTTGTATAAGGATTCAGTACATTTGCACGCGCATTTGATGACATCAAATGCGCGTGCAATTGTACTAGATCTTTATACATGTACCGCGTTCGCAACCGCTTCGCGAACGCGGATCCGCTTCCAGTGTGAATGGTGGGTTATACTGACAAAACCTGGCAGATCGCCACGAGACGTGGCCGCCGAAAATGAAAAGGTAGAGCAGCAGACAAGAGGCATGCAACGGCGGCCCGCTGCGGCGAGACGCCGAAACACACTTGTCCCGAGCGATGAAATGTCCGCTCGCGCTTCTCGCGTTCCTCGGGCTACAACTTCCTTTCTACTCGGCATTGAAAGCCATGTTTCGGGTCCTCGCCGCTGCAAAAGTTGTGCGCTGAATACCAGGTTCTATTCTAAGTTGAAAGGGTAAGACAAAATGGCTAGGTGGCGTAAGCTACCGCCCGATCCAAAGGGCTCAGCCGTATTCATCCATCCATCCATCTATCCCGAGAAATGCTCTGTGCTACCAGATCCTCGCGCTCGAAATCTGCGACCGGGCATTCTAGAGTTCCGTCATCGAACTGCCAGGCTTTGTGAGTATATATAGCGGAGGCTATGTCAAGACCACGGTCAAGGCACTCTGAAGTTTTGCAGAAGGGTGAAAACTCGAGCTGGAAACGGGGATTCTGGCGCGTGCCTAACTTGTACGCGACTTTAGCATCAATAGCGGTATGCATTGTGTCAAAGTCAACTGATTTTGAATCAACTGTTTTAAGTTTGATTACATAAATATCCTATTTATTGGGAAGCTTGTTCGAGACAAAAAAGAAAAGAAAAAATTGACAGCGACCATTATCCCCAAAGGAGCGGACATGATGTATAAAGGCAGTATTTAAGGAGCGATTGTCTAAATATGTTTAGAAGGAAGTGAAAACGAAGAAGGAAAGAAGAAGAAGTACCGGTTAAATTCTTCATCTACTGTTATGTACAGCTGAGACACCAGACGCCCATTGAGGCGGACAAACCTCCGGCTGGATAAATATACGTGCAAAATTATGATTAAGCTAAATTTACCGGGGCAGCCGACTCGGTACAATGGTCACGTGACGTTAATTTTTCCGCTAAATTTAGCGGGAAACTAAATTTGTGTATAGCTCACGTGACGTGAAATCACGTGACACACATTTTTTACGCTATTGCGGAGAAACAGAATGCGGGTACGGGTCTCGTGACATCAATTTCTCCCTCCAAATTTAGCGGGAATACTTAATTGGTCCGAGTGTCTCGCGACGTAAGGGCAGGTGACATCGATTTTCCCCGCTAAATTTAGCGGGGAAACCGAATTGGCGTTTAGGTCACGTGACGTCAATTTCCCCGCCAAGTTTGCCGACAAATGTACGGACGGATGGACGGACAAAATATTTGGAATTAAAAGTTTCCTGAAAAAAAAAAAAAAAAGATTCCTGCTTTAAAACGTATTGCTAAAAAAAAAAAAAACTTTTCTGGTGTGTAGTGGACAACATAAAGGGGTGCATGCGTTGACATTAGAGTGTGTATCGTGTATCCTCTATAGTCGACGAAGGCTTTAGAAAGGCAAGGCACGGCCAATCATCTTCACACCGGTCGTTTCGTGATTGGACCTTCGGCATTCTCATCGTCTAACGCCACAATCTGATTGGTTGAGGAGCGATAATGAGATGCTCGCGGTTCGCCACGCTCTGCCTTTCTTGACTTGTCAGTGACCATATACGTGTTGGCTGCTCTAGAGCCGAGTGTCTGCCTATGAATAACCGGTTGCCGGGTTAGGATCCGGGTCGACGCTTCTGAAATCTAACCAATGCGACTTCAGCATATCCCCTTATAAGTTATAACTAAAGCTCCGTGTTTTTGAGATTATAAAAAAGATAAACAAAAACACTCGCCGGTAAATTATACGTAAATTCGAGTTTATCTGAAGAACTCCAAATATAAAGATCACTACGGCAAAAAAGGAAAAAAAAAAGAAACGACATTGTTTTACAAATATATTCTATAAGAGCACATTGTCAGTGGTCCTGAGGAGATGCTACTTCAGTGTCCTTTGAAATCTCGTAGTAATGACGAAGTGGGCTTAATTCTTATCTCGTCAAGTTTCGTTCTGGAAAATGGGTCATGGGACCTCTGGGTCACAACAGATGCCAGTGTTTAGGTTTCCAGTCTGGGCCGCACTATTTGTGCTTCTTAAAAAAAAGAAAGGAATAGTGTTTTTTTTAATTTTTTTTTTATTACAGTGCAGATTTAAATGGAGGGAAAGTGCAGTTGAAGCTTCCACGCTTCCCAGCAACTACGTCCAGGACATTAGTTATTTCAAACTATCGACGGTTACTGAGCCGACACTTCTTCGCAATATTTGACGTGAGACTGACTGTATTGCCAATGCCAAATGCAGCTGCACGAACATCATTGGACACAAGGGAGTTCCGATGAATTTAGGGTACGTCTATGTCCGAACTCTATCTATTTCCTTTGTGATCTTTTTAAAACCAATTTGGAATGCAGGGAAAATAAACTTTGGTTTTAAGAATCTAACAAAAATAAACTTCGATAAACCGCGAATTTTCATGGAAAAATGAACTCCGAAAAATGCCTTTACCGAATTTCACTATAAATAAACTCCACAAAACGTATAGAAATCCTCCGTTATAACTGATGTTTTGTTGGCACTTTAACTGTAATCCCAGGAGGTCCACGACTCTGTGCTAATGTTCGGTCCCGACTGTATAGACGCTTTGCAGCAGCTGTGCATGGGCGCCACCATAACCGACCTTCAGTTTTTGTTTCCTCTTATTCCGTTTACTTCACTTCATCATTGCCATAGCAAGCCAGGTTATTGCCATTTTAGATCCTAATGTGTCTTTCTCCCCAGCACTGGCCTTTGTGGAGGCTCGGCAACGACCGTTTCAATGACTCGGTATCTCGGCAAGAAAAAAAATGAAAGGTCAGCAATGGCGGCTGTAATGGCGCGCGTGCAAAGCGTCAATAGGATCAGCCACAGTACATTAAAGCCGGCGTCACCCTGCTCATGCATCATACCAAATGTATACAGTGTTCGTTGCAGACATGACTGAAATTCCTGCGGACATGCCTCAAGTAATGTTCGAAGGATGTGCTTTGAACATGCCTGAAGAGAGATTTTGTACGGCCATTGTGACGGGACCGCCATACAAGGAACAAACGCGCTTCAGACAGTTTCTCCGGACTCTCTTCTGTATGACGCATTTTGCCCGAGTCCCACTAGAGCGAGAAACAGAAATGAACGACAGCGACAAGCCTCAAACACATGCAGCATGCTCGCGATGGTTCCTTTGGCAGGTGTTTCGTCGTTCGGTGCTCGTGAAGTAAGCACGAAAGCCTGCCAAAGGTACCCTCCCGTGCATGATGCTCGTGTTTGAGCATAGCCTCCTTTATTTTACAAAGCCTGTCAAATTTCGAACGACTCTGGTTTGAGGCTTGTCGCCGTCGTTTGTTTCTCTTTGTCGCTCTATAGTGTGACTCGGCCATTAGCAGCGTGTCCGCGGCTTACGAGCCGCCCGATCTCTTCGTCACACATAAATATGCCATGTTTATGGAGCGTAAGTTCGCTTGCTTCTCGCACAGGGGTTGCGATGATGTCAGAACGCCAAACTCTTATTGGCTGATTGAAAAAAATAAATAAAATAGTGGGTAGAGACCTCGAGGCATCCAGCATAGAGGTCTACCCACCATTTTTTTCAGTCAAAGCCAATCAGATCTCGGCGTCGCTCTGACGTCATCGCAAGCCCCGTGCAAGCAGCAGACGAACTTGCGCTCTGCATACCGAGTGATAGTCGTCCGACCGTGTTTGTTGGAGTGGGAAGCTATATAGTTGTAGGCTCTTCTTAGTTGTGATTTCGAGTGCACCGCACGTATCACGATTGAGATTTTGCAAGATCTTCGGGAAGAAAATAGCGTTCTATGCAGCGCAGTCATCGCGGTCACGCTCCCAGTTTTCCAACGACAATGATTACGATGTCACTGCGACGTCTTTTACCCAGAATCGTATTATGTTAAATCCCTTAAGCTCGTTATCCGCCCGCAAAGAAAACTGGAATGCACTCCGTCGATTCGCTCTGAAACTGATTACAATACTCGAACAGGAAGACTCCCATCTTAGCTTTGGACGCGTCTCATCTCGACGCTCAACACTCTCCTTTTTTGTTGTTATGCTTTCCGCCCCCCCCCCCCCCCCCTTCGTTATTGCGTACTTTGTTTTTTTCTAGATTTGTCGCTGTGGTGAGGCGCCGACGGGAAAGCGCAGTGAGTCCGGGCGTCTTGGCGTCGTCGGCGTGGGTTGCTATCGATTGGATCAATTAATCTTCGCGGTGAAATTGAAGTGACCCGGTTCTCCGAAGATATGCAACTTGGGGCTACGCGCCGAGGCGCCCTGATCAACGGCAAGCCTCCCTTCATTTTTATCACTTTTTTTATTTTTTTTTGTTTGAAGCGAGGAACGCGACCGGTGGCTGAAGGACACCGCAGCTCGGCAGAATGGAAGGAGAACTGAGCGGTTTGAATGCAAATGAAGTCGACGCTCGGCGTTTTGAAGCCAGCAAGGATGGAACTGTGCGCCATTTCATCTATACACACCGGAGAGCCAACCGCGGCTCGGCCAAACGCTAATTAGCCAAAATTCGGGAAAGCGATATGCAACCTCCCGAAATCCCCTTGCTGGAAAACTATGCGTCGGGAAAGCTGAGGGAAGAGGAGAACCCGAGAGTGTGCAAGGAGGTCAGAACGCCGAGTCCTGGGTTCGAGTGATTAGTAGGTAGGCCTAAAGCCAGCCAGTTGCCTTTGTCACCGCTGCATTCGTCGAACACGAAGCGAAATGTGACGTACGAGAAGTGTGACAGCGGCTTTAAGACCGGGGTCACACTGCTTGTGCACCTTACAAAAGACAGTCTGCAAACAGATTCGAACGCGAGTCACTGCCAGATCCGTGCTTCGAATGCTGTATATGGCAACGAGTTCCACGCGGCATTCGAAGCACGGATATCCGGGTTCCTGATGTTTAGAGACTCTATTTTTTATGATGTGTGACCAGTGTGACACCGGCTCTTGATGCCCTTCCTCCAGCACTTGCACCGCGCCTTCTGCCGCGTTTTGGCTGCGCGGGCAACAAAGTGTTATCGAAGGCAGGAAGCTTGGGCTTGAAGCGGAACACCTACTCCCTTCTTCAACCTGTGGCCGACTATAGGCGTTTTTCGTTTTCTCTTGTTTCTCAGTCACGTGGGTTTTATATCTGGTATGCGGGACGAAAAAATAATAAAAAAATACATTTCAATCTGGAATATGCGAGAAAATATACGTGAGGCAAAAGAAGAACGTATGACAATTGGGCATTTTTCGTTAACACCTTCCGGTGGCGTGGAGGGATCAAAACGATGTTTTACCGCTGCTACCAGAAGTTACGACAATCAAGATGGCTGCACCCTTTTGCAAAGGGTTACAAGTCCTCGGCCCAGCGCGCGATCTCCTCGGCCCAGCACGCGAATACTCGTCGCTTCGGAAAGCGAGCAAATCTGGCACCATACGCGCGAACGCTGAAACTGGAACCGGCAAGGAGCCCTTCTTTTGGAAATGTCTGTGTATTTGACAATGATCATATGGTGCGAAAAAAAAAGGGCAGTGTCTTTTGTACCTGTAGTAAATACCACATAGTATTCATCCTTGGCGTTCACAACGTAATAAAACGGGGGTTAGTTTTTCTGTCCACGCAACTGCAGAAGCTAAAAAAATTGAAAGGAAAACGTGCTGTGTTTTAATTCTTTTTTAACTCGCAGCCAGAACAAGCGCCGACGTTCAATGTTCATTATAACCCGGCGCTGGGGTTGGCAAAGCACAAGGAAAGTGCCGAGTTCGTTGCTATGGTTCGAAACTTCTCGTCATCAAAGATGTTGGACACAAGCCAGTAGCCGAATGCTCGTCGAGGCACTGACTGACACCAACCCAGTTTTCGTGCCCAATCCACGCACCGGCTTATAGCTAGCGTTGCCATGGGGCACTACTTCTCGTTTCCACATCAACAATACGATCCCATGGTCACCAAGGTTTGCATAGTGGAGACCAAAATATACAAAGTCCGCTTTTATCCTAGAAATTACACAGCGACAGAGAAGATGCTTGATCAGTGGCGTGGCGTGCCAGTGTCCTTGGGTCACACTTATGCGGAGCGCAACTTCGCCTGCTTCGTTTGCAGGAATTGTGGTGACGTCATAACGCCGGGCTATGATTGAAGGATAGTGGGTAAACCTCAAGACAGCTTGCTTTGAGGTCTACACGCTATCCTTAAATCAGAGACAATCAGAGTTCGGGGTTCTGACGTCACCACAACTCCTGCAAAAGAAGCAGACAAACTTGCGCTCCACATAGCGTGAGTAAAAAGAGGAAAGTAACGCTCCAGTCACAATGCGCTTACATATTAATACGAAAGACACGGCGTTCGGTGCAGGCACGATGAGAGAATTATTTGCGGACACGCCTCAAATATGCTCGAGGCACGTTTGCTCCAGACATGTGCGTGTTTCGAACATGACTGCAGTCAATTTTTGTATGACCAATCTGACAGAACCGTCATCAAGAAGAAACACGCCTCATGAGGTGTCTGCAGACTGCCCTTGTATGATGTTTTAGCACGTATGTCCGCTGCATAAGACACATTTCAAACCCAAGGTCGCTGCACGGTTCCTTCAATATATTCCAATGATGCATTTCCCTTTTGCACCGGACTTAACGGTATTCTTCTCTCCCTCCCTCATTTGTCAACATTAATTTGCAACGTGCAACTAATGTCTGCCCAATTGTTGAGATGCGATCGCGCACGCAGTACTTTGCACGCTCCCGCGCGTAACGGCTAGCTCGGTCAATTTCGCAGAAGACCACCACCGGCAGCATTCGGGAATGGGCAAGGAGGGCGCTGTTAAATTGCCGAGCATACGTTGTACTGCCATCCGCAAGGCACATCACGAGCAGAAACGCGTAACTCCCGCAGCAACTCTTCTAGCCACGCATTGCCATGCCCGCGCTAAGACGGTCTTATGTTACGACGCTACGTCACGGCGAGCCTCTTCACGACACTGCTTGGGGGGGGGGGGGGGGGGGGGGGGCATTTACGAGGCCGTTAAAGAAAAAAAAGGCCGCCCTCATAAACGGCAGACGAGCAACGACGCCTTCAACGACCAACACCAATATCGAGAGAACGTAACGACACACAGACACAGCAAGATTGGTGCCTCGGGCTTTTACGGTGGCGTCGTGCTCGGAGTGATCTCTCGCGGGGAGTCTTCTATACTCCGTTTCACCTTATGTTCTACCGCAGCGAAGGCTAGAAGCGCGAGCTCATAACGTTGGCAGCTGCCCTTAATGCACGAGAGCTTGTGCCTCCGAGATCTGCCCTAGAGCAAGAAGCTCGCGCCTGTAGCCTTTCCTGCGGTACTTCATAAGGTGAAACAGAGTATAGGAGCATCCGGTTGTTTTTCTTCTTGTGTTGAGCGTTTCTTCTAAACTCCCGAGGAGGGCGCGTGCTCCCTATGAATTGGAGACGAATTGATAGAGTATTCTATTGATGAAAGAGCTCGTTCGGCGTCGTCGAAGGTCTCTTGAGTTGTTCCCGTTGCATCCTGTAAGGCCGCAATTACACGTGCTCATGTAACATAAAAGACGCGGTGTTCCCTGCAGAGATGACGAAAGAACAATGTGCTGAAACGCCTCTGGTCATGGTCCCAGCATGTTTGCTTCATACATACTTCAAACATGCCTGCAGACGGTTTTTGCATGACCTATGTGACAAGACCGCGATACAAGGAAGGAGTACTATTCAGACATTGTCTGCAACACTGTCTTTTGTACATAAGGTTTCTCAATGGTACAAAACGTTTAACGTTCTTTTTTAATGCGTTTACGCGTAATCTGAAGGTATTCATCGTGGTAAGGCGAAAACGCTCTGACGGCTTAAAGGCTAAACTCCATGGGACGAATATGCTGCGAATAACCGACGAATTTTGCCCGGCCGCGTTTGCTCTGCGCGTAGAATCAACACAGTTGCTGCCAAGTCGCGCGCAAAGCGAGCGTGCCGTCGGGCGGCGTTCGCCAGTTATTCGTCTGCCCAATGGTTGGCTTCCCCATGCTTCGTCGTCGTTGCGCCTGCTTCCCACATTTGCCACTAGAGGCGCCAAAACCCCATACAAAAATGCAGACGACGCTTCTCCGCTGCCCGCTGCTACAGTCCACTGTGACGCCATTTGTGAATTGAATACATTTGTAACCCGTGCTACATAACTAGCGCAGGGCACCGTCAGTATAGTTTTCATATATAAAAGAAGTCTTAACCTTTCTTTTAGCTTTCACTTCTTGGTTTTGTTTCTATGCTGAAATGTTACCAGACATCTGGTGCTTGTCACAACGACAACAGTAATAGTCAAACCAAATTAAAAAGGAGACAGAGAGGCTGGCGGACGTTCACGACGTTGCAACAGCAGCCACTTGTCGTTTTTATTGCTTCTGGAGCAGAGCCGGACAACATACGACCCGCGGACCACATGCGGCTGTCAAGGGATTTTTCTCAGGACCGCGAACGAGCCTTCGCTGACCGAAAACCTGCGCACCCGTCGGTAACACACTGACCGGGGATCTTAAAATACATTTTCAATTTTAAATTTTTTTTTAAGCTCACAGTTTTTTTATGTTTTGACCGGTTTCTTCTGGTCTGCACTGTTTTTCATGGATGCAGTTCTAGAGCTTTAACGATTTCCTAGATAGTGGCTTGTTGAAGAAGATCTTCTTGAGGCCACGCTTGTCAGACACGGATGCAGAGTAGTTTGTGGAAATTGGCCTGAAATACTTAGTAGACAGAATTTGCAGGAAATCTTTGTAATGGTTTACATCTTTATCTGCCTTTGCGCATTTCAGAACGCCATGGTGCATAAGTGTATCTACGCAAGTCTCATCAACTACATACAAAGGCGTTTTCAGCATATTTCGTTTTTTTCAGTAAAACCTCTACGAAGTTCTTCAGCGCATACAGCACCCTCACTAACTTCTCCGATGGATAGTATAGTCCTGCCCTGTCCTGGTGCCTGATGATGGAATCACTGTCAGCCGTAGAAGCCTGCTTAATAACCAGTAGGAAGCAGTCACTGCAGTTAACATGTTCATTCACCACCCGTGCCAAATATCCACCTTCTACTACGTGACGCCACACGCACACCGTGTGGCGTCACGGTGTGCGTGCCGGGAGCTGCAGACAGCCTCGTGCTATTGAGCTATGCCGGCTATGGCTAAGCGCTCTAGAGCTCTGAGAATAAAACGACAACCGAAAGAAGTTACTCGTGTCACAAAAACATTACGTGATCACGTGACCAATTTAAACACGTAAGGTCACGTTACCGCGTATCCTAACATGGCAAACTTACGTTATCACATAGCTTAACGTGATAACGTAGCTTACACTAGCTACAGTGAACTGTAGTAGCAGACAGCGGACAAGCGTCGTCTGCTTTTCTGTATGGGGTTCTGGCGCCCCTAGTTGCAAATATGTGAAGTAGGCGCGACGACGACAAAGAAACCATTGGGCAGGCATTTTCAGTATAAAGGAGGCTATGTTCGTAACATAATTCATTCCATGGAGTTCAGCCTTAAAGGCTGAACTCCATGGTACGAATATGCTGCGAATAACCGACGAATTTTGGCCGGCGGCTTTTGCTCTGCGCGTGGAATAAACACAGTGGCTGTACGTCGCGCGCAAAACGAACGTGCCGTCGGGCGGCGTTCGCCAGTTATTCGTCACATAATTCGTTCCATGGAGTTCAGCCTTAAGGAACGCATATGATGTAGCGAGTCTCGACATCAGCTTCGGAAATGGGAAAGAGGAGAATCAAACAATTGTTGGTAATAATGTCAGTGCCTGGATCGAGAGCATGAGACCTCGGCTTTGAAACGTTCGTCCGCCAAACGAGCGTTCGCGCAAGAAAGGCAAGTCTCAAAGCCAGGAGTGCGGGGTTAGCTTGTGCCTGTAGCTTAGGCTGTAGTCTCCGCTTAAAGGCCGGTTCACACCGCGCCGTTGGCCGACGTTGCGTTATGTTGCAGAAGCTTATGTCTGCTTCCGTCGAGTCATCGGGACATCCGTGCTCCGTATGAAGTATGGCAGCCGGGTCAAGGAGTATATTTAGCCTTGCGTGCGACATTGGAGGAACGGATGTTCCGGTGACTTATAACGTAACGTAATAAAACGCAAGAAAACGCTCTTCTGTGAACGGGCAAACGCAGTATTAGCGGCGAGATGTTTCGGTGGCGCTCTCGTTCGGTTACCTTTCGTGACGTCATTATCTCGTGAACAACAAGTTCGATGGTGTTTGTAATGGGCATGGTGGAAGCCTGATATCTTAGCGCTCTCAAAGCAACACTGCCAACACCGTCAAAATTGAAGTTCTTACATTCCTCTTATTTTCGTCGATGAGAAATCCTTTGCTGACGTCATAGTCAGCATTCGGCCAATTGTGGTGGGCCGACCACAGCGACGCTTTCGTTCGCTCACGTCGCCAATAGTGCTGTTCTTTGAAGCTGCCATTGAAGCGCTCGCGCCAACGGAGTGGGATTGGATGTTCAAAAACGATCTGCTAAAAATGTCCATTAGTTCACGTTTCGTGAGTGAGTCTTGGAAGACCTACGTTAATACATTTCAGTAAATCATGATAGGTACACCGCGAAATTGATCCCGTCAGCCTACACCCGTTTCATCGATCATTTGTCTGGAGTTCTCAGAGTGCTTGTGCAAGACCTGAAAAAGTGTTTCAGATTGTGCAGTTAAGATATTCAGGCTACATAATCGGCTATCCCACCGACGGAGCAGTTACGACAGATAGCTAGAGGCAGTCATCTGCTTTGAGACGATTGGGCCAGCCAAGCATCACGTGATGGAAGACCCCAGAGAACGGGCCAATGAGAAGCCTCGATAGGAGAGATTGTGTTGTTTTCTTCTGTGCGTGCTTATCAAAGCATCGTCGCCCACTTGTTCTAGCCGGGCGGAAAAAGGGGCAGGCAGCGTGCCCCAGGGTTGCCTCGATGGCACACAACTCGCCAGCTACTTAACCTTAATCCATAGAAGTTTCGAACGCATTACGTAAATTTTTCTAGCTTTATTTTTGCTCGGTACACGCTCTGCTCTTTGTTGTTTTCGCTTCGTTTTATCTTTTAAAGCTCATCTGCTGGTCTGCGAGTGGAAAACAAAAACCCTGTGTCTCCACTAGAAACTCAATATTATTATTTATATTTATGGCGCATCAAAGGAATCTAGTGATGCTTTACATGAGGTGGAAAGAAAAAAAAAAAAAAAGCGAAAGAAAGTGACTTAAAACAAAAACGTAGAGTAGTATCAATATCCAGACCGAAGCACGGGCGTAACCGAAATGTCGTTGGGTCGTCTTTGGACGTAGTTTTGCTCTACCGCTTGAAACACTCCGAGGAACAGGCGTTGCGGGGACATCACACTAGCCACACTACAAACTTGACGTCTGCTTGAAACTTCCGGCACATCTAATGCTTTAACTGTTGACATCGAACGACTATACAGTCACGGACACAGTGGTGTGATCGGTCTGAGTCGTTTTGGAGCAGTTCTTGGAACAGCAAAAACAACTTTTGGGGCATGAGCGCACACTTAATTTTCATTCGTGAAACTGCAAATATTACGTGAAGATTCATGTGTGGACCTGTCCGACTAGACAGCGTCTACTTTGCCTTCTCACTTATGTGCAACCTTTTGTTATCATCGATTGCACAGCAGGATCGTTTCCCTCAAACACAAAATTATCTGTCTAGTTACATGTAGAAGCACCAGACACGGTGACAATCAGATGACTGTTAGACAGCACGAACCGCGGTGAATGGTTATTTTAGTACGGAATCCCGGGGAAATAATGTTAAAGTACAATAAGTTTGAGTGTCCAAATTTGTTTCCTTTAAGATCTAGAGGTTTTATTAAAACTGCAGTTCTTAATTAATAAAAAAAAAGCACTTGTCATTTGATTATGAACTGTAAAATACATTTTATATTTAGAACTTCATAACAAAGAGTGGATTGTGAACGATTATTACGCCTTCTTAAAAACGATCCCGCCGAACTCGTTAAGTTTCTTTTCAAACTTGCATCCACTACTTCTGCTAATGTTGTTAAAATTTACTCACTTACTTATAAAAGTAACGACTAAACAAAAGAAATTGGCATAAAACATGACCACAAAAAGAGGTTATATAAATATGTTTATAATACCGTAGTACTTTTGCGAAATCTTGAATTGAAATAAGATACTGCCAGGATATTAGAGTCAGTATATATCTAAAAAATGGTCACGTCTCCCTCTGGAGGAATCCGTTACCCTTAGCACGCAGGTGCGCTGCGGCGAAGCAAGACACGCAAAA
Organism: Ixodes persulcatus; assembly: GCA_013358835.2. NCBI lineage: Eukaryota > Metazoa > Arthropoda > Arachnida > Ixodida > Ixodidae > Ixodes > Ixodes persulcatus. The sequence continues at coordinate 485,850 of JABSTQ010009319.1, read as the reverse complement.
TCGCGATGCCTACTCCGCGGTCGTCGCTTCACTGCAATGTACCTGTGTGCGGCGAGGAGCGCACTCAACGTAACTAATTAACCGGCCAGAACAGAACGCGAACGTGAGAAGTATTAAGAAACTTTTGAGTACTTTTAGTATCTGATGCGAAATAAGATCGAATAGTACGTTATTTGACGCGGTAATTTAAAGTTCAGAAAACTCCCACAGTCTTATCGTAACAATCGGGCCAAGTTGCGAGGCCTAAGCTATTATTATATTGTTAGCATTACTAAGTTGGAATCACGCTTTGCCGCAGTGTTGGCGCGAATTCCTCGGATTTTGGTAAAATGTAGCAATATGTAACAGGGTGTGTTTTGGCGCAGTTTGGCACAAATGGCGCAGCAATCACATCACCGTAAGACATTCCGAGCGTCCTATTACAGCTCCGGAGCCAATCCCAAGGAGGCATGAGCCAATGCCGAAGAAGGAATCACGAAGTACTAACCTTAATACCGAATTCAAGTTCGCCGTTCATGTAGGCTGTAAGTGCGGGTCATCGAAGATCGTCGTATTTACCTTTGGACAGACAATAAAGGTAACTCCGCGAAGTAGATTCAGGCAGGTGCATCTATTGCAGCTTCGTGAATCAATCCATCGGGCGTTCCAGGCAGTACTTGAGAAAAATCTGAGAGAGCGGTTCAGATTCCGTAGTGCGCAGCGATTTATCTTGCATAACCAGACCGGCAATGCGGCTCCAACGATAGATAGCTAAGAGGCAGTCGTCTATTTCGCGACGATTGGGCGAGCCTAGCGTCACGTGATCGAAGACCTAAGAGAACGAACCAATGAGAAGCCTCGATAAGCGAGACTGCGATGTCGTTCCTGCCGGCAGCATACGTGTCTATCGCTGCATCGTCGCCCACTTGCCTGGCGCAGTAAAAGAGCAGGCAGAGAGCTCCAGTGTTGCCTCGGCGAGATATCACTGGCGCACAACTTAACCTTAATCCCCGGGAAAAGTTCCGACAGCGTTACGTAAATTTTCTAAGCTTTATTTTGTGTTCGTGCGGCGCAGGTAAGCGACACAGGCTCGGCTTTTCCATTTATTTATTTTACTTTTTTTTTTCAAAGTTGTGTGGGTAGGGGGTGTTTTTACATAGCCCGTAGCCGAGCTTCTGCCGCTTTTTGTTGCTTAAAGTTCGTCTACTGGTTTTTAATTTTATTGATTTTTGGTAAAGACGAACTTTCGGCTCCGTCGACTTTTGTCACGTCCCTTTAAAGAAAAGAAGAATAACATAGATATGCGGATCGTAATATCGGCACAACTTCAGCTTCATTGGCCATCTCTGTGTGGACGCGATCGGACGTTCAGCTATCCGACGGAAACACTTCGAGAAACGGAGGCTGTGTCGAATACGAAATCAATATTTCAGCAGTTATCTTTAGTCACGTGTGTTTCCTCGCTTTTATCCGCTCTAGAGCGTTTCTTCACCTAAGGCAGAAATTCGAAAACTTTCATCGAATCCCAAATAACGCAAGTAAAGGAAAGAAAACAAAAAAAAAAAACGCTGTCCTTAAAAGTGGCAAAAGTGAAACACCTGTGTGTCTTGAATACCTGGCCGTTTGTTTTTCATCTTCGTCCGTGCTGGGCCTATCTTCGATTAGACGCGTCGTCTGTCGTTGTTAATTTTTTCTTTCATTTTTGGCGTTCAGACGTTATTTTATGAATCCGGTTTTGATAACGGACAAGCACATATCAGGTTCGTGTACAGCCGTTGCAATACTCGATCTTCGGGGCTGATAGTAAGGGTCAAAGCGTCACCACTGAATCGAGGGAGTTCATTCAGAATGATTTTTCCGGCTCTACCTGAAAATCACACCCCACCTTTTTTTTTTTTGTTTCGTTTTAGAACAGAAACGTTTGTTTCCTAAACCTTAGAAAACAGTTTGGGCTTTGTGGACTGAGCGGCACGTTTCACGTGGTTGCGTCATATGCTCAATGTCACGACGCAGATGTATTTTTTGTTTTGTTTTTAAGGTGTAAACATATTTTTCATTTCGCCCTTTTCCAGAGCTTCCCCTCCGTAGGATACGGCTATTGGCTTTTCCGAGTCTTTTGTGAACCAACAGGCGCAGCAAGAGTTTTAAAGCCGCGATCACGCTGGTAACACAACTCACAAAAGACACGCTGCAGGCGCCGTCTGGGTGGATGCTTCCTCCTCTTATGATGGTCCGCCATAATGGTCGTACCAAACATGTCTGCAGCAATGTTACAAACATACACATGTGGGAATTAAATTCCTAACTTAAACTTCTAACTTCAACTCCTAACTTAAACTCCGCTGTGTGTGTGTGTGTGTGTGTGTGTGTGTGTGTGTGTGTGTGTGTGCGTGTGTGTGTGTGTGTGTGTGTGTGCGTGTGTGTGTGTGTGTGTGTGTGTGTGTGTGTGTGTGTGTGTGTGTGTGTGTGTGTTTCATGTATGACGTACATGGGCTGGGTAACTGTGCTCTTTGAGTTGTACCCCGCCCGAGTCGGGGGGGGGGGGGGGATTTCGTAACTGTATCGCTTCTTAGACCAATTCGCTGTTTACAAACAGACGCGTTTTGCCATCAATACCCGTAATAATCACTGCGCACGCGCACGAAGCTATATCATTTGTCGGGAAAACCAAGCCGGGTCTTGCTCCGTTACCCGCCGCCAGCGACGTCGCGTGACGTAAGAAACACGAGTCGGCGCGTACAAAATGGTGGCCCGAGATCAGTATACGGCCTGTGACTTCCATTTCTATTTCTTTCCCCGTTACAAATTTCCGAGGTTTGTGTGAGCAGACTACAGATACGCGGACGCGTACACGTGTCTACCCTTCACGCACGAATAATCAGAATGGCCGACTTCGCGTCGCATAACATGGCGGGAGACTTGAGCAATCCGCCCCGAGTTCTCAGAAAGAAGCTGACTCGCGGACGCGCAGACAAGAGCGCTCTCACGAACTCGGAGGGGAAGCACATAAATTAGATGCCCACGAAAAAAACGGGGCTGCTGAGAAAAGTTTGCCGGAGCGTTCACAAGCGGCGCCTTCGGTACGTCCGCTCGGCGTAAATAATTCTCTGATGTACAACCACTTCTCCGCCTTCTCCCATGAAACAACTCACAAAGGATTTCGGCCGGTGTCGAAATCTTTTTCCGCACCTGCGCTTCAAAAGGAACGTATAACCATTTGCTATTAGGGCTACCTGCGAGCTTCACCCGCCGACCTAGCTTCATAGTGTACTAATTTTTTTTCGTTGTCGTTTAGGTTTTATTTTTTCGGTTGACCAACTCTTAGGGTCTTTCATAACCTTGTACTCACCGATAGAGGTCCATAAAAAGGAACAGTCCACGAGCAAAGGCTGCTCCGCAAACGGATAAGAAAAAACCTTCGGGTATATATATATATTTTTTTTTAACTGTCTCGCAATCTTCATGAATATAGAACCACGGCAAAAACAAAACTAACAAAACGAGAAAAAAAAAACCAAAAACCTTGAGCTTGAGACAACGCGCGCGCGGTGTCTATCCTTGGATTTTTATGTGTACAGTCGTTTCGCTTTCCGACGCGTACGAAGCTTTACGCAACTCCAATATAGTAGACGCCGTGTTGTGTAGTTAGACTTGCTGAACATTCCGGTTAGGAATGTAACGCATGAGCGCGTTTAATGCGTTTGGCTTAGCTCGTTATTATTTTTGGTCAACCCATAACCAAGGATTATCCGAACGGATTCTAAAATATAAAAGAGTCGGATGGTAGATGTTGCCTTTTTGTAACGCTTCAGAGGTGTCACCGACCCCACGGTAGCCAATGGCCTCCTTCCCATGCAGTATCAATATGCAGAACCGGTGCTGTTAACATCTTCATATAAACTATCTGCATGGCAAGAAACTCGATTTCATTCGCGGAAGAAGAAAATAGACGGAAGTAAGGTTCGCCGTTCTTTCGTCGGCTTATTTCGTTCGTAGTTTAGACCAGTTATGGGCTCTGATTGGGTTTGCTGCGGAGCACGCTTGGGCGACTGGTATAATTCAGGTATTTCTGTACGACTGTACGACAAGTGTTTCTAGCTTGCGTGTGCGTGCCGATATTTGTTCGTGGGACTTGGCTTTGGGATTTGGAGAAGCGGATAATATTTGGTTGGATTGAGCCACGCTGCCCCGAGGACTTTGATAGAGATTTTATAAGACCACGGAGATATTCAAAGCAGGAGAAACAGAACCGGTGCATAGGGAGTTGCGCGTATACCTGGCCTTCCGCGTAGCATTCTCGCAAATGTAGGCGCTCGTGATGACGTGCGCTATCCACTTCTTCTAGAATTTTGTGTATTTATTTATGTTTGAGTAGAATTTGTTCGAACTACGAAACATTTGCGGTGCGACGATGTTTTTTTGTTTTGTTTTTTTCCCAGAAGTTATGATCTATTCGAAAGATGCTTCTAACCGCTGCGTTGACTGTCCCGAAAACGCTCAGTTGTCACGATTGAACGGGAAATACGCGGCACACACGTTCACTATACCGCCATTGTAGTTTTGACTGTTGCGTATAGCGACATTTTCGCAACTTCGCTTAGATTACGATGCTGGCAGTGCCGAAATAGAAGCATACCTGAGGCGCCTTTTCGACGTATTTTATTTTGGTTTCATCTTTTAGTTTTATCCTTGCTCTATTGACATTATACCTTCTTGTGTCTGATGCTTCTGAAAAAAAGACAAAAAAAAAAACAACGGGTATTCATAACAAAGCCCATGCAACGATTAAATCGGCAGTATTAACTTGTGTGTTTTCCTGTTCTGTCCTTCTTTCCGTTTATAGACCGCGCGTCCACCGTTTCGAACGAGTCTTTGTATGCTCAAGCTCTGTGTCACTGGTCAGCGAAGGCCATATAACATATAACGACTGTCATAATATTATTTTACTGATGGCCACCACAGTAGCCAGTACATCTTCTACAGAAAGCTGACCTCACAATTTGTAGAAGTTGCAGTTTTTAAATATTGTTTTCACGGATAAAGGGGTGCACCAACATAGCATACAGACGTGGCTTGAGAGCACATGATTTCACAAACCTATCTTCGCGCAGTCTTAATGACCAGGGCCGACTTGCTAGAAACAGCATCTTAGACGTGAAAGAAAGCCTTTAGGTTGCCAAGTCCAGGGCGCGCGAGCACTTGGGTCTCGACTTCACGTGCCATTCCGCTCGTACGTAATAGCCTTGGCAGGGCTTTCTTTAAGGCAGTCGCAGCTGAGACTCTGTTTTTAGAAAGCCGGCCCATCAGCTCAAATGCGCCGCCAACAAAACTAACTATGCCATCACCGATCAACTTTCCAAGCAGCCGGCAGAACAACAGGGAGCCATGTCGAGGATCAAAGAAGAAACGCAGACACGCGCGCTGCACGGGCGACCGTAGCCAGAGAGCGTCGCCGTTTCGCGTCCTCCATTGACTTTCAAATTCAGCTGTGTGCATTGGCTAGACTATAACTGCGGCCACGAGAACGCTCTGCACCCAGGGGTTGGTCGCCGCAGAATGGAGTGTCTTTGGAGAAGGTCTCCAATGACGATGGAGTGTCTGCTAAGTGCAGGGTGTTGTAAGGACGCAAGCTTTCTGCCTGCAACCTGCTTTTTTTTTCCATTAGCCTTGTTTTTTTGTTTGTTTTTTTGTTTCTCGGTATAGTGGGTACGTTCCGGTCTTGCCTCGGCTTGGCTACATGGTTGACTTTACGGCCGGGCGCCTCTTTGACCACGCGTGGTGGGTCCGCGAATCTTGTGCATCGCTGGGTCTTTATGATCGATGAACGCTTGAGTAATGTTCCTCTCCTACTTTCTGTATTTTCCAAGACGCAGCATGGAAGAGAGTGTGAAGACATCGACGGTTGTATGAAGACGCACAAGGGACTCTCGAGATGTTGTGTACGCTTCGTTTGAATGCCTCGATGCGCGCCTGATGGTCAGTTTGTGATGCATCCGATTTGTTATGTTTGTCTTTCGCGGGAGATGCCGGTACGGCACGAGATTCGGGAGGTTGGCGGGGCGAGATAGGAGCGTGGGAGTTTATGTTTCTTTCTGACCGCCCTCGAGTAAACATTGCTAGTTCATTCGGCGAAACGCGACGTCAGAACGCTCTTCAAAAACTGAAGGTGCTCGTTGACCTTTGCCTCGATGGCACTTTATTCAGACTTATCATTTTGAACTATATAATTATCTTTGTTGTTGTCAGGCTCCCAACACGCACGCGCACACGCTCGGTGCACGGAATTTCGCTCGTCCTGCGGGGACGGATTTGCAATTTGCTTTAGTTTTATCGATCTCGCTCGTAGTTTTTCGTCATTTTGTTAGTTCTGTATGTTTTGTCCTTCGTTTAGCGTGAGTGGAGTGCGGCGGCGTCAAGAGGAGCTACGCCCCCGAGGCTTCAGAGTATAATGAAAGTTTGCAGGAGTGCGAAGAGGAGGCGGCCTGTGTGACGCGGTGCTGTCTCTTTTCGAGGGGCGATTACCGCGTCCAGGGAACGACGTGGCCCCCAACGCCGACGTGGAGCCACTCAAGATTTCTTCCAACGACCGAAATTATCGTCAGGGGGCGCAAGCATTCGCCCGTGGTCAACCTCACCCACTCATCCATTGGTGTTTTTTTTTGTGTTTTTTTTTTAGGGCTTTAGGGCCTGCCGAACTCTTTTTTACTGCTTCGATCTTGATCGTCCCGTTTACTTGAATAGCCTTGAAATTCAAACTCCCGTTTGATACGTATATATATATATATATTTTAATCGGATTATTATTTTCACGAAAATCAAAGAAGTCGGTTGGTATGGATTAAGAGAACCTTGCATCTTGGTGTGTTGCTGTATAGTCGCCGACAATATAAAAGGCCCACTTGACTGGGCAGTTACAGGATTCGCTTTGGCCAGGCCAACATTGAACCTTTCTTTGACTATCGCTGTAAAAATGAAATGCCTAAAGCCAACGTGTTCTTAGCACCGCTGCACGAACTGTTAGGCAAATCGGTATTTTATATTGTTGGAGACCGTATTTCTTGAAGTGCCTCCCCGTCTGCGCTGTTGAGGGTTAGCTATGACATCCTTTCCGGATATTCTATGTATCAGCAGGCTGTTGTCTACAGCTTCTTTTTTCTTTTTCTTTTTTTTTTTGTCTTCAACAACGTTTTATTGTTTTGTTGAAAATTTAAGATTATTATTATTATTATTATTATTATTATTATTATTATCATTATTATTATAATGATAATGACGTGTCTCGCGCCAGCCACGTCGCACGTGGGTCACTCAACAATCACCACATCTCCCTTTTTTCAAAGCAGGGTAATTTACAACATATACAAAACTTCTAGCCAAGTTTAAACACATCACAGAGTAATTTACATTATGTACAGAGCATCTGGTGAGGTTTAAATAGCACATTAGATGTCAAACAACAACTCGGAAACAAACGTATATGGTGCAAAGTATTTTACAAAACTGTTGTCTTCTTGATTACTGTGCATGTGCGTACTTGCGCGATTCTTCTTCTGATGAGACTGTGTGTTTTTCCGCTCATTCAAGACCGACAGAAATGTGACCATGTGCCTTGACGAAAAGACATCATCGGTGTATGATTCGTGTGTATGTGTGCGTGCGTATTGGTGCGTGTACGTGACAATCTGCACATTTTCACAATGCTTCCTAATACTGCTGGGTCTAGTCACACAAGCCCTTGAGGCTTTGACAAGACCTTGAACTTGATCCTGACTCTAAAAAAAATAGTTAATAAAGATTACTACTATTACTATTACTACTATTATTATTATATACAGTTTCTTTTACGGAATCATTTCATGAGCCCTTCGTTGGCTTTGGTGTACCCGTATTCATATATGTATATATATTCATATATACAGAAGTATTACTCTGTGTAAATGAAAAGATTAATAATATTACTAGTCATGTCTCGTTATTATGGATCCCGTTAATGTGTATACCCCGCTAAATGGACACCATTTGCGGGGACAAAACTGGGAAAAGGCATGCATTTTTGTCTTGTTATGTTTAACAACTTACAATATAGACGATATTTGGGGAGAACAGAGGTGTCCATGTTAACAAAAGATCACTACCGGCTTCGACGGTCCTGCGTTGAGACGTGGATATACTGCTGCTTCCGATATGAATTATTATTATTATCTTATTTTTTCACATTTCTCCAAAAGCTCACTTGCTGCTTACATGACTGGTTTAAAAAATACTTTCTCACGGTAAATATATACGAAACTAAGCTTGTTTGTTTTCATAATCCCCTAGGAATTTTAATATATGAACATACACTTTATATGAATACATCTGCCTGTGCGGACAGCAACTGCTGTCCGGTATCTTATGCAGATCAAAGTAAATATCTAGGAATTGAGTTTGATAGTGCTTTGGTCATGAAATTTCTTAATATCATATTATCTGTAAAAAACTGAGAAATGTTTCATGTTTATTGTATAATTCAACATCATTAATTCAGAAATCAACCAAAAAGATAATAGTTCAAGGTTTAGCTTAAAGTGTTTTAATGTAAGGTATAACAATTTTTGGAGATAGCTGTGCCATATGGTGTCACAAAATTGATTCAGTTTCTAAGGAATGTTTATGAGCATTATCTACGTACGGTCCAGCGTCATAAACTGAAGAAGGTAAACTAAAAACTTTAGGTTTGTCATAAGTCAATGCTTTATTGATTGAGGCTGTTGTACTGAAAATATTTTTGAACAATAACTATACGAACCCCATGCAGAGTCGAGATCACTTCGTCGGACCGAACGCTATGAAGTGCCTTCTATCACCACCAACTACGGAAAAAGAGTTCGCAATTTTCATGTGCATTCAACCTTCAATGACCTACCGGAAAAAAAAAAAAAGATTTAGTGCGAACTCTATAAATAAAAAACAAGTGCTCCAAGATCTCAACGAAACAGCATAAGTACGCGTGAGTTTGTGCGCGTGTTTTTTGACATAATCGTTGATTGCATCACAGTGTGGATATTGCATGGTGAGCTCGATACTGTTCGTGTGTGGGGACATTGTGATTATGACCAGATAGGGTAATGTCCCACAAGCTTCAAATGGCTTTGACAAACCCGTGCCTCGACTTGAATAACTATCTGAACAAATAAAGATATTATTATTATTATTATTATTATTAGTATTATTATTATTATTATTATTATTACTATTATTATTATTATTATTATTATTAGGTGCTTCGGCGGAAAGTATAGACGCTCCATGTTTCATAGAGCGCATAGCTTGTGGACGCTGTCTGTGCGCATCCGAACTCACGAATGAGAAGGTTCAAACAGAGGAGGCCATGCTTGCTCGGCAAGCTGCACATAGTGGCTAGACCTTTCCCCTTATATAAGCGGACTTGAAATCGCAAGGGCGGTAGGAGGGAGGGGGGAAGACTCTCCTCTAGCCGTGGACTACTCAGCGAGTGTGTAATTGCGATGTGCAGCAGCGGGGGAAAGGAACTGGCGGCGACGCTGTGGCCAAGATGCCGGGATCCGATATGCAAATTGCAGGAGCATTTTAGTCGTCGTCTTCTCTTTTCGCACGTTTGCTTTTCCACCGCACCGTGGGGGGGACACGCTGGGGAAGTGGGCTGCGTCCGCGCGCTGGGAGGTTATTAGACCACGACGACCAATGTCGCCGTGGCTGAGACTTAACCGCTTCACTCACCACTTTGCGCACGAACTACTTTGGTTCGGAGCCTTTTTTTTTTCCTTAAGGGTTGTTGGAAAACCGACGGCGGCCTTGGTCGACATGTAAGCGCCGAGAAAATAACACACACATACGCGCATTCACTTACCACACGCACGCACGCACACTCACACACGAAAAGCTAAGTGAATCAAACTCGGCGTGTGTATATCCGTACTACTATACTACGAGAAAAGAAGGGTCTTTTGTTTCTTTGTACAGACATACACGCGGAGCACGGTCTCCCAGAATTTCGGTGTGAAGAATGGAGGTTTTGCATGCGGCTGCGCGCGACTCTGCGTGTGCGGATGGCTAGCACGCGATTCCGATTGGCCGGAGATTCCTTTGTGGCCGTCGATGGTGGTGCGCGGCGCCCGGGCCGGACTGAGTGGGAGGCTGCAGGTAATGGCGGTGGCTATCGTGGGAACCGGGTTGAAGGCGCGGGGGATATCGGTTTGTGTCGGCGGAGTTCTTGATTCTTTTTTATTTTATCGTTTTTTTTTTGTTTCTTTATTGCGGTTTTTGTTCCGTTGCGTGTTTGATCGGTTCGGCGGCCTTTCGTTTTCTCTTTTTCTTTTTTGCCGATTGGTCTTCGAAGCAGCTACCCACGCAGTACGGTTACCCGGACCGGAAGGACTTGGATTGATTGGGGAGTGCGATTCGTTCCGGTTGTTTTTGTTGTTGTTTTTGTCTTTTGTTTGTTGCTTGTCTCGTCGTTTGTGAATGCGTCTCCCTACTGACCCTGTGCCTCCGGATGAGAACGCCCTGTCGATGGGCCTGCGCGTGAGTCAGACCGAGATCTGTGGGTCATCGACTGTCTTTTCCCCCCGTGATTGCGTTCCTTGTCTGCGGTTCGCGTTTTATGCGGGTTTTGTCTGCACGCCGTCCGCTGGCGTAAATATGGATCAACCTATATATTCTCGTCAGTTCTTATAGCTGATGATGATGATGATGATTTAATAGATCCAAGATGCGCCACCTATTGTCTGTGGCACTATAATAAACTGCCGGAAAATGCCTGGCCTCGAGAAACAACGCTCCACGAATCCTCAATTCGCTGAGCCTCAATTGGACATGATCAGGTGTATAGTCTCCGATAAATTTAAGAAACGCAAGACGAGAAATTCATAGTTCTGGATTCGTTTTCTGGCGTCTCCATTGGCTAACGCCGCCATCTTTCGCGCCGAGAAATGGAGGGAGAGGAGAACACGAGAGCCGCGCGGGGACGACAGAACGCCAAGCTCGGGTTGGCATGATTAGCGATTAGCTAGAAGAAGCCAAAGGCTTCTTCTAGCTAAAGGTGGGAGAAGCCTTTGGCCGTGTTCCAAAATTTACTCGATCTTACTCCAGGGTAAGGGTGTTGTACCTTCGCGTTCCAAAACCTGCTCGCGTCGAGCGTTTTTTGAATCTGTGTTGTCACGTGACAAGACCCACCGGAGTAACTACGATCACAACCTCCTCTATACTCACAAAGCCTGGCATTTCGACGACGGAACCATAGAGTGCCCGGTCGCAGATTTGGAGCACGACGAGGATCTGGTAGCACAGAGCATCAAAGATCCATTTCTCGGGGAACCTGGACGTCAGCGGACAGCTTTTGAAGCGGCGGGGACCCGAACACACACTTGTTCGCTCGGGAGAAGTGTGTTTCGGCGTCTCGCCGCAGCGGGGCGCCTGTCACGTGGCTCTCCTCTCATCCGTTGTCTGCCGCTCCACCTTTTTCATTTCGGCGGCCGCTTCTCGTGGCGATCCGCCAGGCTTTGCCAGTATATAGGAGGCTATGCTCGGATCCATTTGGGTAAGATTTGCAACACAGCCATTGTGTCCAAGTTGCACTCGTCGAACGGGTTCGAACGCGGAACGTCGGCGTCCGGCATTTGGCTCTCGAATTCGAACGCGTTCGGCGAGTGCACTGGAGAAAAAGGCAGCACCTCTAGTTTTAGGTCTATCCTACTAATCATTCGAACCAGGAGCACGGCAGTCTGAGTGCCCCGCTCGCTCTTCCTCTGCTCCTCTTACTTGGTGTCTCGGCGCATCGAGTAAGGAAGGAGCAATGATAGGATAGGGAAGACTCGGCGCGTCCCGAGTTCCTTAAGTGGTCATTTTTAAACAAACACAAAAAGAAACCGTTTCCAGAAACATTGACCTGCAGCCGTAGTTATACCATTCTACTATCTACGCACGACGCTGAAGCTCGGACCTGATTGTCGGGAAAAGCCCTGGAAAAACACGACCAAGAATCAATAGCACACGTACAAAATAAATACAGGTGAAAGCGTGCACAGCGCACGCGCGTTTCTCATTATGCTAATTTTTGTTTTCTCGCAACAGTGAGCCTCCGTTAATGAAGCGTGCGCCGGCTTCTCTCGTTGCGATATCCGTATTTAAATAATTAATTGCTCATTAGGCAAATATTTATTTATAAAAAAAGTACACGCGTGAGCTACACGATCCTGTTTTCTTTATTGTAGTATCGTTATTATTATACGTTTTCTATGATACATTCCACTCAAACTCGGCGTGTTGCAAAAGTCGGCCTTGATCTAGTAGAGTTCTCTCGTCCTGGAAGTTGCGTCGCCACGTCTATCGTTGGCGTCATTATATCGACGCTGGCGTCATTATATCGACGCTGGCGTCATTATACTAACGGACAAAATATTATTTCTAGGGTCTAAGGGGAACGCCGAGGGGGCGCTCTAAAATATGATCTGCCGAAGAAAACTCAGAATGGCGTACCAACTCACACGTAAGTCGGTACGCCATAACGTGTAAAGTGTTTGCATCTGGGGGTTTTCAAAGCTTTAAATTTGCAGAGTTAGTAACTTCTTCGGTTTTGTAACATGTAACTTGGATTTTGACCGTCACATTTTTAAGATTTTGAACCAAATATCTTTTTTTCTTTGAGGCCGGAAGCATGCCGGTACATTGTTTTGTGTTTTCCTGTCCACTGCAACAGCGTCCCGCACACAAGCACGCGGGTGCTTTTACGGGCCTAGGTAATTTATGCACTGGTCTATTGTGCAATAAACATGTGTGTATGTGTGTGTGTGTGTGTGTGTGTGTGTGTGTGTGTGTGTGCGCGCGCGTGCGTGCGTGCGTGTGTGTGTGTGTGTGTAAACTATTTCAACAAACAAGACCGGTGTGACACGAGCAGTGCCACACCGGGTATGGGCGCTGCTCGTGCGCAGAAACCGGACACACGTGAGATATTATGTCTGCGCATGCGCGTTGCTGACAGCGGAGACACCGCATTTGCGTGACGTCATAGAGTTGAGTTGGTGTATGCAGTGCAGAACCTCGTTCAGGGAGTAAATGTCACGCTGGCGACTAATTTTAGGGCCAACGAAAGAGCTTTTATAACTTTTAACTACAAAGTAAAACAAAAAAAAACAGTCTAATGTTTTTTATATGGTTTTACAGCATTGCTGATGCTAAAACTTTTAAGTCAACATATTATCAAAAATAAATTGCAGCGCAGTGAACGCCCGCACTAATGAATCTTCGCCTGACCTTGTCTAGATTTCCCCCTCCCCCTTTCTTTTTTCTAAGCGATATCATCCTAATACATTCCGCAAGCATTTGTCTCATTTAATCCGGTAGGGAAAGTAGCCCACCCGACAAGAAGTAAAAAAAAAAAGAAAGAAACTCCAACAATATTAATCCCCAAATGTACCAGAAATAACCGGATGGTGGCGCTGACGCGTAGTGGCGCAACTGGGACGCCCCCTGGTGAATGCTGCGGCAACTTCAAGGGAGATCGCCTGCATAATAATCACGGCGCTGAGATTCTGGCTTTGCTGGTCTTTTTTTTTTTTTTCTTGCTTGTTTGTTTTGTTATGTGTTTATGGGGACGGGTTGATCTTGCTCGCTAGACTCTTGAAGTAGGCTGCGATAAAGCCGTGTTATGTCAGCTTCCCGCTGTGAGCTCTGTGTACAGCTTAGGAGAGCTAAGAGCTTCCAAGTTGCGGGCAACTACGCGCAGATGACAGAGAAAAAAGTTCAATTGGTCGTGTTAAGATTTTTCGTTTCGTTCTCAGACCAAGATGTCTTTGCATGGTGCAAATTGAACGCAGAGAATTTCGTCGCGATTCCCACACCTGCTTGCTTTTGATATGGACGACCTTTCTGCTGACGTGTGGCGTCCGTGTAATCATTATTCCGTGATTCACGCCTCAAAGACTCTAGGTCAGAGGAAGCGGCAATAACACTACAGTAATGAAATTTTAGTTACTTGTTTACATTCGGGCTAACGCGTAATGCAATTAACTTCTTTACAGTTAAGGTATTTTGGAAGTTAAAATATTTATTCCATGGGAGAATTTAGATTACACCACCTAATTCTTTTTTTTTTTATTTGAAGCTACGGACGTTTTAAGTAATCAAGCGAACAGTAGTAAGGGCTAGAAAAATAATTTTGGGAGCGAGAAACGGTCGCTAATTTCTTGCGAAACCCACAAGGGGCAAGATTGTAAGCTCGATAATCCCGAGTCCCGGATCATCATGCTGAGGCAACGAATGGCGGAAAAAATAATGGGCACATTTTAGAAACCTTTGCGGATTGTGTAAGATAACGCCTCGCAGAATCGCCCTACCACGTGGCGGAGCGCACGCTTTGGATCGCAGAACCCCACGCACCTTGGTATATAGCAGCCTTGATGTCGTTTTGCAGCGTTTGCGTCAGCATGGATTATAGAAAAGGGGCGGCGTTTCTGCGTTTCTTCGCGGCAAACTATACGTCGACAACAGTGTTGGGTAAAGTACATCTAAGAAGTACTTGAAGTAAGGTACAAAGTAAATGAGAGGTTATGTACTTGAAGTAAAGTACAAAGTAAACGAGAGGTTATGTACTTGAAGTAAAGTGCAAAGTAAATGAGAGGTTATGTACTTCAAGTAAAGTAGTAAGTACACCGGGTGCAATGTACTTGCAGTAAAGATGCAATGTACTTTCAGTAAGTTAGTTTAAGTACTTTTAACACAATCTTTCATGATGCCCTTTCATTTCCCTATACAGTGTCTTTCTTTTTTTAACTAGTAAGCATCTCCCCAGGGGTAATCGGGGGTGCATCAGTTATTTTCGGAAATGGTAGCGAATGAATAAAGTCAAGTCGCCACAGAGTAATTATTTTGCTCTCACTGACAAACTATTTAAAACAATCACCTCATAAGGCACTTGTTTGTATTGGTCTTATAGCCACCATTACTTTACTCAGGGAAGTGACCAGATGACGTCTGGAAAGTTGATAGCGCGTTTTCACATGAAGATGAGCCATTTTTTTGTTAGAGGTTGGACTCAGCTTTATTGGGAAAGCCAAGGACATGAGCACGTTATTCTTGAAAGAGCGTAATTTCACCAGCACCGAATTTGGGGAATGTACCTTGAAGCCGGGAATTGTACTTTCCTCGCAAAGTACCAGAAAAAATACTTTAAGTAAAGTACAAGTACATACTGAGAGAATGTACTTCAAGCAAAGTACAATTCTTCTAAACCTCCTTAAAGTAGTACTTTAAGTACAATGTACTTAAAGTTCTTCTTAACACTGGTCGACAGCCTTTCGACGCTTCTCGTACGAAGACCATATTTCGTAGATTAAACAAAGACCAACCTCACTTCCACACTCGGCCCTCAGTCGTAGCGGAGGGAGCCCCCCGCGTTTCTCTGTTCCTCGTCAAACCCTGTTCCCTCCTTACCGGGATATCATAGGCAAAAATGCTATCGAATTAAAAAAAAAATTCCGGTCATTTCGTGTGCGTGCAGTGTCCGATCGGCTGCGTTGAAAAACCTCTACACTCCGGACCGTGTGCACGTACAACTTTGATCTAGGAACGATGTGCACGCGTGCGTTTTGTTATTATAAACACGCTTACAGCGACCGATTAATGATTGAGCGTTCGCGCGTTTCACTCGACGACGACGGGAAACACAGGAAACGCTTTGTGTAGAGCGCGTGCGTTGGGATTTGATTAGTCGACCGAGCCCTTTGCATTGTAGGAAGTTCAGGGAACGACGCCTTACAAAACGTGCGTCGTAGTTAACTTGCTTAAACCTTTTTTTTTTTTTTTATTTCTCAACTATCGGCTTTGTTAGCCAAACTTGCTTGGAAGACGAGAGTCTTTACGCGATAAATGTCGTGCCACTATGCCCAGAGCGAAACGAGGTTCGATTGTTGACGTTTTAATTAATGGGGTCACGAACGATGTCGACTTTAATGAGATTGTTCGCTACCCAGTTTCTTATAATTCATTTGAGATTCAAAGAAACTTAACAGCTGCGCGTTTGCGTCATCTTCATTGCATAGATTCGAGGCCTTAGACAAAAACGGTGTTTTTCAAACGGCCAGAATAACGTTGCTTGTACTGATTGTGATATAATTGTTTGAGCCTAAGTTGACCAAAGGCGCAAGCTACGGCTCCAGAGCCAATGAGAGCAACAAAGTGAACCACCTCATATCTCCCGAGGTGAAGAGTGACCGACACGGCACGCTGTCATGTGCCGCACTCACTCTAACGATCTGATGGCTCGCTGAAGTCGCAGCCGTGCCCCCTTTTTTGCAAGTTATGTTAAAACGAAGTATATAGGTTTTTTTTTTTTCTCTCGGTTGGAATGGACGTTTAGTCTGGGGGCTCTAAGTTGGACTCTCCGCGAAAAAGTCGGTGAGATCACCGACCTTTTCGCGGAGTGCCCAATGAAATCATCAAGAGATCAATATAGTACTTGGCAGATTAAGAACCGACAGGCATTACATATCGTTCACGCGAAATTGTTATCGACCCTAGGTCGATAACAAATACGCTTATCATCTTTAGCTTGTGAGATCTGGCTGCCCTCCCCCGCGCCGACCCTCCGGGCCCCAATTTCTGGCAACTCGGACTCGATGCCCCCGAGATGCGTCATGGCTAGGGGGACCGGCCATGGCCTCGCGTACCACAAGGTCCGGCTGGACCACTCCCCTAAGCCAACTGACGTCACGGGACTGGCCTCCCAGAACAAAGGGGCGAAGGCTTGAAAAGGGGAAGCCGGACAAAGGAAGGCTCTCTCTTGGACGGTGAAGCTCTCGGGCGGCGGGACACGAAGGATGCTGCAGCGGTGACAAGGAGACGAGGACGCTGGCGCGGGGATCGACGGGACACGGACGCTGGCGCGGGGAGTGCGGGTGCTACGTCGAGTGGCGGACTCGACTAACGGACCGGACGGCGACCCTGGACGACGACGTCCCCATGATGCGGTGTTGACGACTACCGCTGGGACTTGGAGCAGCTGCGGGGCAGCGGATCTCCCCCCGGCCCCGCTGATCACCGTTCCCCGATCCCAAAACCCCCCAGGCAATAAGTGAGTAAATAAACCCTTTTTGCCGAGAGCGAAGTATTGTTGTGTCATATTCATCCGGGAACAGTGTCGGAGGAAATCGGAGTGAGATGCCCGCAAGCTGATCCACCGAGTACGGAATACACACATTACATGGGGGGGGGGGGGGGGGGGCGGCACTTTTTTTTTTAGCCAATAAACATTACAAACATAAAAAGGGCGGAACCCATCAACACTCAGGCTACGTCACGCATCAATAAATTCGAAATGATTAACAACGGCTCACTCGAACGACTTTGGAATTCAGCTCAGCTGATCGTCGAAACGACTCCGTCCCAACGAACGAGGCGGCAATACTCGCGTCACCCTTATACTTGGCTTTTATTTTATTTATTTTTTTCTCTTTTTCCTCGACATTACCCGAAGGAAGTTGCCCACTATTTGGCTTTCGTGACATTAACCGAAGAAAGGTGCCCACTATCCGGATTTCGCGGGCGATGGATCGCCCAGCGCGAAATGAGAGCAAGCGAGCGAGCTCGAGAGCGCCGAGATGCGGGCTGCCTGGCGATAATTTGCGATGCCAATCTTTCTCGTGGCGCTCGTCGTCGTCTCGAGCTATTTGCCAAGGTGGTTCGTTCTTTTTTTTTCCAGGCGTCCTCATGTATGCGACGTTCGAGAAAGTAGTCCCAGTCTGCAGACCAGCGAGAGTATACTCAAAGCCTGCGCACTAGAAATTTGACATCATCAGAGTGATATCGAGCGAAGACACAGATTCGACACGGGTACTGCATCGACGTTCGGTTAAGCCTCGTGTCCGATTAACGCGTCGAAGGAGGCACGACAGCGGACTTGGTTCCAATCGTTATCGAGTTGGCGCAATTCGACCGTGATGACGTTTCATGGCGGAAAAGGAGGTCCTTCGCACGCCTCGATTGTTGACTTCGTTTTTTTTCTTATATTAACACGGAATGTGTTTTATCAGCCGACCCCAGGCTAGCGGTTGTACTGCACTGGCTAAATTGCTCATCTACAGCTGGGAGACTCGTCGCCCGTTGAGGCAGACCAAGCTCTAGGCTGTATAAATATACACACAACCCAATTTTTTTGTCAGCCAATATTGCTGAAGTTCTGAAACGTTTGACCATAACAAGCCGGCTGTAACAAAAAACCGACACCGAAAAGTGTTACGGCCATTGGGAGCTATTTGAAAATGCTTCAGTCCCCCAGCAGTATTTGAACTCACCACCTTCAGATTGTCAACCAAGTGATTTGCCGACTGTGGTCGGGGGATCGAAGCACGCAGAAACGAACTCTTTCTGTCGCGGCGCGCGAAGGCGCGGTAGCGCGCTTCGCGGCCTTTCCTGTCACGCTGCGCCACCTCACGGCGGACGTGTGTCAGAAACGAGAACAAATCTTCGGTAGGCGGTGCCGTCCAGATGCCCTTTTCTTGTTCCCCGGAAGGCCTGTGCTTACCAGCTTTTGTGCTTACCAGCTTTTGTCAGCATTGCAAGCTTGTATAATTTTCATAAACGTTTTTTTTTTTATGTTGCTATTTCTTTATCGCCTCCCTCTTCAGTAAGAAATTGTTTAGGCTTCGTACTTCTCTCGTCCTTTTATTTATTCATTTACTAATACTGCCAGCCCCTTAGGCCCAAAGCAGGAGTGAATGATTCAAGTGCAATGGACCCTTTTTCGAAATTCAGTCTGTCAACTTTGATCACTGACATCATCTCAGTGTGTGGCACTTGTGCCCGAATAATGGTGGCCTTATTGAGACTGAAGAAGGAAGAAGATACTACCAAGTGGAGGATACATGAGGCCTGTACTTTTGAGACGTCAGTACAACACGACACACAAAATAGAGACAACGGCTGCGCAAGCGTTTATTTCGGAATGTCGTACGATCGACCAATTCGCACAAGCTTGGCTCTAAAGCCTTTTGATGGCGGAAATTTAGTCAAGGTGCTCGCGTGTCGCCGCTCTGTACTGGGCAGTTATCATGTGCACACCATTGAAGCTGCAACAAATTAAGGAAGAAATATGAGGTGATCAATCGCGCCAGTTCTCATCTGTTTTCGACGTGCGAAAGTGACGGCGTCCGATAACCACATTAGTTTGTCAAAAGTGCCACCAGATGGCACTGAATTTTGAAAAGAGTCCATTGGCACGCTTGTCGCTGCAACAATACAACATTTGTGTACGCTACCTACTTATATACAACATATTCAACTACACAAAGTGATAACTTTTTTTACAAGACTTGGCAAAGCACGGTTGATTTATAAAATTATTACGTACGTTTACATATTTCTAGTTAGTCAATACACTGCACAGAGCAGCGACTATAATTTTATCAAAATAACTCATCACTAAAAAATTAATTATATAGGGAATTCGCAATTGCTCTCGTGCATCCTTGGGTCGCGCAAGTTTAATCAGCGGGGATGTCTCGTCAAAGTTAATAACCGAGAGGTTTGTTTGTTTGTTTGTTTGTTTGTCGGTTGGCGTTCAATGAATACACGACCACCCGATGATGTTGCCTTACGAAATAATTTTAATGCCCCTCACGCGAACGCTCTGCGGCATCGGGTTGTTCCCGCGCTGCTGTCAACGA
Source organism: Ixodes persulcatus (assembly GCA_013358835.2). NCBI lineage: Eukaryota > Metazoa > Arthropoda > Arachnida > Ixodida > Ixodidae > Ixodes > Ixodes persulcatus. The sequence continues at coordinate 466,195 of JABSTQ010009319.1, read as the reverse complement.
AGTGATTGAGATCGATCGAAACCGCCGCTCGCACCGGCATCGCGATGAGCGGTTTTACGGGCGATCATAAAGTGTGAATAATATTCCCGATAGCGTGCGACATGCGCGGGGTCGAATCGAACGGAAAACGACGTCCCCCTTTTTTATACTTATAAAACGTTTCCCCTCTCTTTTGTTTGTGTAATATTTTTGTAAAAGAATAATAATAATAAAAAAAGGGTACTGCTTTACTTTGACGCTGCAGAAACTAGGACTTAGCGGGCTAGGCGATGAAAGAGCTACAACTATGTTTCATTAGCTGAGTACTTTTCGATCCCCCCTCCCTTTTTCCCCCTTGCCGTGGTGTATACTCCACTCACCACTAAGCCGACAGTGCAGTGGAAGCAGCGTGCTCCTCAAACCAATCATAAGACTATCTTACGTCACGTGACCACGCTCCCGCCCATACTCACGGGAAGAGAGCGGGATCGAGTGATGGAAAGGAGGCGGTTCATTAGACCGGCGAGGGTGTAGCTTTCACAGCACTCTCCGCTTGGGGGTAAATAAAGTTTATAAGCATTTTTTTGTTTTTCTGCCGCGCGTGCTTGTTGGACACTGCGTGCCGTGCTTTCTGTGAATCGTTATGGTGAACAGACTACATAAGTCAGTCCGTAACGCGGCGGTTCACATGCTTTAGAGAATTGTCTTGGTTTGTTGTTGCTGGCATTATGTGTTAGCAGCCACGATGGGGGTCGGCGAGAGAGGGGGGGGGGGGGGTTTGCACAAGGAGCAAGAATTGTTCCGAGAGAGGCCTGGGTGAAATAGGAATGGGCGCTAGCGAAGATTGTTAACTGTACACGGTAGGAAACTGAGGAAGAAGAGGAAATGAGAGCTCGCGACTACGCGAGAGGCCCTCAGCTCTGGCTCGAATCACTAGTGAATAGACGCAAAGCTACTACTCACTCTTTACTCACTGTTCAAACACGTTCAAAGAGTGAGTAGAGACAAAAGCAGCAAGCTAGCTTTCCCTCTACCCACTAATCATTCCATTCAGAGCTAGGCGCTCTCGTATCCTCCTCTTCCTCAGCTTCTGACCGTATAAGAACGTCGTACCGCAAACATTCGCTCCAGCTTCTTTTTAATTTTTTTTAGGTGTTTGCATGTTTCCGTGCCGCAGTGCACACTTCTGTGTCCCGTATACCGTTATATGTAGTCCCTGAATGTTTAAGGAACGCGGGGCACATTCCTTATTATGTTCACACTTCTTGCATCGTCATTGGTTCCTCGGTGTTCTCTTCAGCTATAGCCGCTTTTTTTTTTTCGATTCCGGAGTGATATCAAGATGCTCGGGCAAGCCACGTCCCACGTTTCTCAAATTGCAAGTAACTACACTCGTTTTCGACTCAAAAACCGTAGTAACAAAAAATAAATAAATGAAAGCCGGTTTTTGGGAGGGAATTATTAATTTTCTTTTTTATGTAAAGAATTACGATAGATGTACGTGAATTTTAGGTTATATATATGCTATCTAACCAAGAAGTACACGTTTCAAACGCCAAAAGCATCTCTTCTTCCTCCGACAACAAAATCTAGCAAGGACTACTTGGCGCGGCGCATGAACAATGCGCAGAACTTCCTTTTTTTTTTTTTTTCTTGAGGTGAAAACTAGTATAGGGCCTAGCTAACTATACTGTCTCACTTCCTTTTCGTTTATACACTAGACGTAAAATGGAATGTTTGATGTAATATTCGAGCAGCAAACCGATACTTCGCACGCGGTATTTGGGCCAGCCACGTCTGAGATCTAGGCATCTGTTTCTTTCACCTATGCAGAGCTCGTCAAATCGTCCGATCATAAAGCATGGTAATCCATGTAAGCGCGCCAACACAAGGGCGGAACTTGCCTTACCAGCTCAGTATTCGTGACATTTAAAAATTTGCGCGTTTCTTTTAAGTGTGAAACTAATATTTTTCTTTAGTTTACTATAAGGCTGTTTTTAGTTTTCTGCCCACGATAAGCTGGAAAAAAAACAAAAACAAAAAAAAGGATAGAGTATAAAAAATGTTTCAATACACAGAACATTTAAATACGCATTGCAGCTACTTCTCCGCATAATCATTGTACAGAGTTAAACCGTTATCGGTAAAAGCTCTTGGACACGTCCGGGTCCTCAGTTATCCAATGAAGCGTTCAACTATATCATCAGTTGTCATGGGCGTTTTTCCCCGCACCCTCATCATCGTGGACGTGCGATCGTCCTTCGCCAAACTTGATTCGATTTCATCCAGACACATTACGGGTCTATGGAGACTGACGCTCTCGTTAACGAGATGAGTGAGAACCCAGGTGGCGACCTTCTTTCAGGAGGGCACTAAAACGTTTGTGTCACTTCGTGATAAGAGCCAGCTGCGGGGTGATTGCGTGGAGGAGTAGCTCTACAGTGCGTAACTAAACATTGTGCCTATTAAAATATTCCTTATTCATCTTGTTTTCATTGCACTGTTCGTTGAACGGTAAAAAAAAAAAAAACTGTCTTTATACAAGGTTTACAGTACCTGTCGGTTCCAACACCATCTCATTCCGGTCTACGTGTAGGGCCACTTGGCTGTCACTGCCCTGCTGTTGTTGTTGTTGCTTTCTTTTTTTCCTTATCAGATGCTTCTTTGGCCAGGCCTAAATGACAGCTACTAAATGCGCGAAGCTGGGAGGAACATCTTGGACCTACAGCGCAAAGCCGCAAATACTTAACCCGTTTATTCGATTTTTTTTATTTTTTTTTATTTTGTATTGATATTTTATCTTGTTTTTTTTTTTTTCTCACGAAGAACACGTGACCCCCCGGCTCGCCGGAACGAATTTCGCATTTTAATGGCGACGCGGAAGTTTGTGAGTAAATAGGAAACAAATCAATCAGACAAACAAAAAACACCAAGCAGGATTAGAAAGAGACATTCCGAAACGCTTGCCTAATGACCAGCTATGGCTCGTAAATTAAAGGGGTAATTCGTTCGGGACGTGTTAGTCCGCGGCGGCTCCGACTGATTTACAGCGACGCGCCGTGAAACGTGAACGAGGTTTCCGATCGAAAAACAAAAGGCGCCGGGTATAAATCAGGCATTGGCCGCCGCTATATCGTTTGGTGACGACTGCAAGGGTGCTCTCGGCGTTATCGTGCCTCACGTACCCATGTTAGTCGAGACCGCGTATAGCTAACAGAAGCCACGCCCGGCGGTGTGGAGAAGGCGATGCGACGTGACTAACTAGCTTGAGAGTGTGGTTAGGCTTAACACGTGAGAAAAGAAGTTGTGGGAGAGCAGCAGACGAGAGCGGGTGGGGACGTCAGAATACAGAGCACTGCAGCCGTCGAAAGCGATAAAGCGCGCAACGCCGGCGTCTGGAGCTCAGCGTTCGCGTTTAATTCCTATCTGTGACGTCACGACCGGGATTATTATTTGCGAGCAACGATTTCGACGATGTCGGTAAAAAGGCCGACTGATGCTCGAGTCATCGCGTCCTTAAAGGGGTACTACTCCGGAGATTTCTTCGTTGTCCCCGATAAGCCTGAAATTTTGCTAAACAGACCGGCGAACATCACTGGAATGGTATTCCAAATATTAGGTCAAAATTCATGTTTGTTTGCGGAGTTATTTCAATTAGAATTGTGGTCCTCACCGCGTTTTTCAAAGTGAAAAGTCTCTACTGGCAACAACGAAAAAGTGACGCCAGCCGGAGGCAGGGGTTCACCCTTTGGAGTGTAGAAATTCGTTCCCCACTGATTTCAAGCAGTTTCATGGTTTCGAACAAATGTTTTGGAAGCTCCCTCCAGCGCCCGCGCACCACCACGGAACAAATGCTCGGCATAGTCTATTTTTCAGACGACTCGCTCAATCGGCAAGCCTGCCTTGCAATGAAGTCACAAAACTGAAAAGTGCGGCTAAATTTGAATGCCGGTTTTTGCAACATTTTTAGTTGCCGGATTCGAAATGACTAGTATTAATTATCGCGATACTAAATGGCATACCGGAAACGATAAACGCTGGGGATTCAGAAGATAAAGTTAGTTGGGGTGGCTAAAACAAATATCGCCGGAGTACCCATTTAAACCAGCGCCGTCAAAGTTGACAACGTGACATTCCTCTCATCTCCATTACAGGGACCATGAAATGATCCCTGTAATGGAGCTAAGTGCAAGTGATGATAAGTGATTGCGAGCGATGATAATTGCAGCCAAGGCACTCATTGGCCACGAACGCGAATCGAAATATTCGTCGACGAATTGATTGCTCGATGAGCGCATACGTCCGAGTGACGCAGTGCCCGTGTCCAATGCCTGAGCTGGGTTCGGCCGACGTGCTTGGGAACTGCGGATGAATCACAGTGAAAAGGCGGAGAGGTTTGAGGTAAAAGAATAGTCCGCTATATTTTCACATTTTCGTACCGAATAGTAGGCTTTTGGCTGTCTACCCTCGCGTGCTAGATCTCTTTTGGCCTACTAAACGATATGCGATTAGTCAAATCTAAATCTAAGATCATTTGAACCCAGCCCCAAAACTCCTATCGCGGTCCTTGGAAGGCCGGCCACAGCGACGCTTTTGGTCGCGCATGCATAGAAAATAGCTCGGCGGAATGATTTGCTTGTACAGGGTGCGACCGTAAGGTCCGACACATTTGGCACGTCTGGCCAAATTCGAATTTCAAACGTTCATACCAGAAATTAGGTACGAGAACGTAGTTTTGCCAGAAGATTTGTGTATATTTATTTTTAGAGCTTACTTTCGAGGTAGTGAAATATTAAAAATAAAACAAAATCGGAGGTCGCTTATTTCCTGTGTGCGATACAAGCTTGTTTGTCGTCTGCACACTGGTGTATGAGCTCGCTCTGGGGTGGCTTGCTGAACAAAAAAAAAAACGCTAAAAGAGCGATAGAAGAGCCTGGCAATGAGCAAGATAATCGCGATAATTAATACTTTTAACGAAACGTAGGAACAATGACCACCTGGGAGCAAGCTCTCAAACCAATGTGCAGACGACGAACATCCGGTATAGGCCATAAAATGCACGGCCGCAGTTTTCGCTTTATTTTTAATATATTACCACCTCTGACTTGAGCTCTGATAAAACAAAAAATCACAAGAAACTACTTGCGAAACTATGTTTCCGTGTCCAGTTTCAGGTATGCACGTTTAGAATTCGAATTTTGCAAGACGTGACAAACAAAACCTAACAAAACCGCAATAAAGGTGTTGGAGTCACTAAGTGTACTGCCCCTTCAGAGTAACGACGCTCCAGCCATTTTGGTGCTTAAAATCATTGTTGCCAGTTGTCGGAAGCCTTATATCCGAAACCGAAGGAAACGGTTTACAGTCCTGCAAAAATGTTAAAACGGACCGCGACAGAGCAAAAACAATGCCGCCCGAGCTTCCAGACACCCTATCTAAGGCTCACGAAGTCACCTCTCCGATACGTAACGACCTCCAATTGCTCTCGCTCTGCACTAAGCACCAACATGGCGGCGCCCAAAAGAAGATCGCAGACTACTCTAAGCCTAACCTTAGCTTTAGTTGATGCTCCAGCTGCACTAGCGTTCGTAAAACTGGGAAAGAAAAAAATATTCAAGGCGCTTGCGTTTATTACCTCCGCTGCATGCAGTCCGCGGTAAACGGTGAAACAAAGTCTTAACTGTGTAAGCCTGTCGAATGGCGCCACTTCCTAGAACTTCGACTGAGTCCTCGGGGCTGAATTTGAAATATAGAGGGGTACACACGGAAGGCAGAGTGCGTGAAAAGGCAATCACTGCTTGTTAATTCGAGTTACTTCAGCGAACACGCTTTAAAAAAAGGGGCGCACGTGACCGAAGAAAGCGATCGCTCCGGGCTATACGTATGGAAGTCGAAATGAAATATAAAACCCAAGCACAACTGCGAGCCGTGATGGGTCACGAACTAGCCGCCACCAGCTGGTAGGGGTGGTTGTTGTAGTTTCCATTATTATTAACTCTAATATCATTTCACCTGCCTTTTGCTAGTGCGTAGTCAGGGACAAAACAACGTTAGAACACATAACGGGATTCGCCGCATACTCGCCATTCGTGCATTTGGGTGATGAAAGGTGTGTCTTTTGCGGGCGTCTACAAGAAATCCTTGACGGCAATCTCGAGTGTCATGAGAGGTTCCTCTTACTGTCACCAGGTGGTGTCATGAAACGAATACACACTGGCTAGGAGGTGCCTGCAGCCTCCTAGCCAATTTAAAGTTCAGCCGTAAACGTCCATGTATCTTACACTTAGCAAAAATCTCGTCTGTTTCCCGTAAAACACTTGGGCAGGTTAATCGTTGCCATGTATACGGAGGGATTTCGGCAAAGGACGAAGTTGAAAATATGGTAAGTCGTTAAAATAATAAATTGCTTGACAATTGTGTTGCATACGTGAAACGTTATATACAGGGTGTTTTTTTTTTTTAAGCTTAACAGATTTGTTTAAAAAAAGCCATAAATGTTACACTTATGCCGCTTGTGGAGGTGAGTTATACGGCCAGGGGGACATATTATAGTTGGCTAATCGTAACGATCAGTCGGCTAATTAATTAAAATTCGTTAATTAACTTTTTAATTAATGAAAATAGACATATGGTTCCAATTAGAAATTTGCTCAGCGTCATCGAGAACCCCTAAATCAGTCATTTTCAGAAAGACTTTGAGCGCGTGAGAAGCGTAGTAGTGCACTGAAGTTACCGTTCGTGGAGCAGGTACAAAGCTAGAGGTTGCGATAAGGCACCCGCGCGATTTTTCCGTCTCTTATCTAGCCCCAGCCTTGTACCTGCTCCACGAGTGGTAACTTTAGTGCACTACTACGCTTCTCACGCGCTTAAAGTCTTTCTGAAAATGACTGATTTAGGGGTTTTCGATGACGCTGAGCAAGTTTCTCACTGAAACCATATGTCTATTTTCATTAATTAAAAAGTTAATTAACGAATTTTAATTAATTAGCCGACTGATCGTTACGATTAGCCCCCTATAATCTGTCCCCCTGGCCGTATAACTCACATCCACAAGCGGCATAAGTGTAACTTTCACGGCTTTTTTTAAACAAATCTGTTAAGCTTTAAAAAAAAACACCCTGTATATATATATATATATATACAACGGGCATGGTGGCGGGAGGCCGAAGGCGTGGGTATATAACTGGGAAGAAAAAAACCCTTGGTGAAAACAGCAACAACGGACAATTTAATCTTCGGCGTTTCGGTCGGAGTCCGGCCTTCGTCAGGAAACTTCTGACGAAGGGCGGACTCCGACCGAAACGTCGAAGATTAAATCGTCCGTTGTAGCTGTTTTCACCAAGGGTTTTTTTCTTCCCAGTTATATATATATATATATCAAATTATTCGATTGAAAGGGCCTCTCGAACACGGGAAGCCATACCCGCAACGACAACTGTGCCATAATCATAATGCGCTCGCCTCCGTAGTCTAGAAAGTCCGCAGGCGAAGCATTCCTGACTCGCTAACTATTTGCACTTTCCCCGCGTTTCGCATTTATGCGAGCACGCCTGTGCGTGCCCACTTCCGCACGTGGACGCTTTCCAATTTGTAGTTCATCGTTTCTTCATTTTTATGTGTGTGTGTGTGAGAGAGAGAACCTGTTGAAGCTGCGAAACCGTCGCTGGCGGTCGACCGTCACCAACAACTAAGGGCACACCCCTGGAGGGTTTGATGTTCATTGCTCCGTTTAAGAATTATCCGCGATTAGGGGACCTTTCTTCGAGACAACTTTAGTTTACTGCACGCCGAATTAATCCGATCAGCTGGTTTTATATACGAAAGTTGTTGCCCTCGAATGTGGCAAAGTGCGTACTATCTACGGAGCGTTCGCTCGCTGTTCACATATTCGGGCGTGGTAATTGTCATATTTATCTTTCCTACCCTGGCGCTAAGCTGTCAACACTGGTGCCATTAAATGCTGTTTCAGGTGCACTTGATGACGTAATGTCGAAGGCGCGAAACACGGAGAGTTGAAAAAAAAAAAAAAAAGGAGGAGCAGTCCCGCGTTAATTCGGAGTACGGACACAAGGATAGGTGCGACACGTCACGGTGAATTCGTAGAGCATCGGCGCTTCCTTCACGCACCGTGGGATGTGTGAACAAAAGCTTTCGGAACAAAATGAGCATCTGAGCACTTTAATTTTGACGGTGTTGGCAGTGTTTCTTTGAGAGCGCAATGATTTCAAGCTTCCACCATGCTATTTACAAACACCATCGAACTTGTTGTTTGCAAGGTAATGACGTCACAAGGGGGAAGCATAGGAGGGCACCACCAAAACATCTCGCCGCTAATAGGAGGCATTCACTGGACGCCATATTTGAGGGCGATGTTTAGGGCGCATGCTCACAACTAGCTTACATTAATAGCCTGCTAAGACCGGCAACCTTGATGGTGTGGAATGCACGTTGCAAAAGAACTGTGGAAGCTCGCCGTCAGCACGCGCTCAGGAACCACGCACACAGATATGGCCGCCAGAGAATACTCCCTATATATACACCTTTTCCACAAGCGCGCAGCCATCTTGAATATCGTCACTTCTGGTATGCGGTAAAACATCTTTTTGATCTCTCGCCGCAGCTGGAAGGTGTTTACGAAAAATGCGTGATTGTCACACATTCTTGATTTGCCTCACCTATATTTTCTCGCATATTCCAGGTTCAAACGTTCTATTATTTTTTCGCCCCGCATACCAGATACGGAACCCACGTGACTGAAAACGACAGGAAACAGAAAAGGTCTATAGTCATATCCTCCTATGTAGAGCGACAGACAACGGATGAGAGGAGAGCCAGGTGACGGGCGCCCCGCTGCGGTGAGACGCCGAAACACACTTCTTCCGAGCGATGGAATGACCCCTCGTGCTCCTTGCGTTCCTCGCGCTACCGCTTCTTTTCTGGTCGGGTGTGAAAACCATGTTTCGGGTTCTCGCCGCTGCAAAAGATGTGCGCTGACGACCAGGCTCCTCGAGAAATGCTCTGTCCCTGTGCTACCAGATCCTCGCGCTCCAAATCTGCGACCGGGCACTCTATGGCTCCGTCGTCGAACTGCCATGGCTTGGTGAGTATAGAGGAGGCTATGATATAGTATAAGACAGGTCGTTAACGCTGTGTCGTAACTCTGTGGTACTGCCTCCGTTTCGTAAGCGACGGACCCTGCTTCGATCCCACAGGGCTGCGGGCGCTCTTTTTCGAGGATTCGTAACATGGACGGCGGAGTGCCTATCCCTACTACCCCAACTGCAACATCAACAACGACGACACCAACTACTACAACATCAACGACGGACGTCATTTCCAATGCTGGGAAAAGCCCATAACAACTCTCGCTAGAAAAAAAAAAAAAAAACTGTTTCTTTGCCGTATTAGCGTGGCAAAAGCAGGGGTAGCACAGAATTTGATGTGCGTGTGCGGAGAAACTGTGTACAGACGTTTAGTCGGGACTGCGCGAATCGTCGCGTACGTAATTTATTAGATGACAATAAAGAGGCGGTGGTAAAGTGGTGCTCACCGCCTGAGTGCCGGCCGCTTCTTGTTTGTTTACCCTGTGCTGTAGAGTGTTCGGGCTGGCGACGTCTCATCGCGCCATGAAGAGTTTGAAAAGCACCATCGCGTTTCGACTGGGTTCCATGTACAGTTTCCAAAACGTTTATTTAGGTTCGACCAGTGTTGGCAGTATCGGTAACGATAACGGTAACGCGCGTTCATTTCGTTTAACGTAGGTCGGTAACGCGATCTTTTATTCGCAAGTAATGATTGACGTATTGGTCGCATGCACTCGACGGATAGCATCGCCGTCCCCATTCCCAATTCGAATAAGGGTGGCTGCTGACTACTTTCAGTGAATCTCTAATCCAAATGATCACGGTTATACCCGCCCGCGAATAGACCCTTTTGAAAAGTCCGCGCCATCATCACCTGTCCGCCATTGTTCGAACACGTACTCTGAGCATGTACTGGACCCGAACACTGCGGCAGCGCTCGGCGGGGACTCGGGTCCAATCGCGCTCTTCGTGTCCGTGGATGGATGGATGGATGGTAATGGCTATACCGTTTGTATCGGGCGGCAGCTTGCGCCACCTAATGGCGACCGCCAATGTTGCTCGATGGAGTTTTGAAAATAGGGCTTATTACAGGTTTCCGTTTGAGCGTGATCCACTGCCTGGTAACCGCTCGCGACCTCTTACGACGAGAGAAAGACACTGGCGCCATCTACCGGGTGGCCCTGTAAACGCGTCCGACCCGCGTACATTTTAGGCTTCGCTTTCTCACCGTGTGCCTCAAATTATCCTGGCAACGTTGTTGGTGTCCATTTTTGTTTTCACGAATAGCGCGTAGGTTTAATCTCGCAAATCCGCTGCGAAACCTTCAGCCAATAGTTATACACGCATATCGGAAGAGTGTTCCAAGGCTTCGTGACAGATCACGCTAGCGCGTCAGTCTGTTCTTTTCGTCGTGAGCAGTCACGGGACGTTGAGACGACCACCCGGCGTTGCTGGAGTACAGTATATAGAAGACTACAAAAGCAACGCACACGTATCTAAACAGCTCTTATTGGTGCGTGAAATGTTTTAGGTAGTGCCTCTGCGCAGTGACGAAGCGAAACGCTCGCATCGATTCACGTGGACGAGGACTTTCAGAAAGAATCGACGTGCACGCGGGCCCACGTACGACGTTTGGTTTCGGCGCACCGTATACGCTAACGCGGAAGGTTACAGCCGTCGTACGAACAATGCGTACCGTTCCTTTCAGTTTTCACGGCTTTCAGCTTACCCGAAGAAATCGATAACAAGCACGCCGAAGAAAAAAAACGAAAGAAAGAAATCTGATAGAAGCCGGCCGCACTGCCAAGACGAATACCATATAACCTCGCTACCACAAAAAAAAAGGAAAAAAAAAGGAAAAAAAACTGTTAGAAAGAAGTTTTTTTTTTTCACGGATGAACTTCTTTATAACGAAATCTACTTTTCTCTTGCGTCGTTTTTTTTTTTTTTTTTTTTTTTTCGTTTCTAACGAGATGGGAGCCCTCCCCAAAAATGAGGTCGTTGCTGCTACCGCCAACGTGCGCGCGAACCGCCGCGCGCGAAAGATCGCAGTCCAGAAAGTGAAAGTGTGTATATATGAAGGTTCCCCCCCCCCCCCCCCCCCCCCCCCTCTCCGTCAGTGTGGTGTCCGCGCGTGTGTGTATGCATGTATGTACTAGGCGCGCACGCGAGAGATCCCTTCACGTCAGGCCGTTGTCCGTTATCGCCGTCCAGCGTGCACGGCCGCCGACGGACGGCAGCTCCTTCGTCGTGATTCGGGAGCCAGCCCTGCGTGTTTCTTTTGTATACCCGCCTCCCCCCGCTCGACTGGACGTCGTGATCGCGGAGGGTGCTAGAAGGGGAAGAGAGGGGAGGTCAGCGGTGTGGAGATCGTGAGCGTCGAGATCGTGCGTGTGTGTGTGTGTGTGTACGGGCAGCCTCGCTTACGCGGACGTCGCTGCTACTGGGATGGCACGCGCGGTGTGGGGAAAACGCTCGAGAGGATCCCAGAACGGAGCCCTCTCTCCTTGGTTTTTCGTTTAAATATTGGCGCCCCCATAGCACCAGAAAGTGGCTCATCGCCTAGTTGTCTGCGTCGGGATTAAGCCTTTCGAAAATTGGCGTGCCGATTATCAGAAGGTCGGAACCACTGCACAATGGCGGAGCAAACAGACGCCGTGGAACGTGCAAGATATTCTATAAGATAGCGAAAGTAGGAGCGCGGCCAATGTAGGAGCCGACAAGTTAATCAAACAACGTCGAAACTGCAACGTTACTTTACTCATCATATTTTTTTTCTGGCTGTTTTTGCTTCTAATACGACCGAACGCGTCAAGTGAGCCGTGACGTTGCGGTTTTAGTCCTCCATTGTGCAGGGATTCCACAGCTGCCAACAGGAGAGTAGTCTTTCCAAAGGGTCGCTTGGTTTTGAAGTGCACGGGGCTTCGCCCTGTCCGCCCTGTAGGGGTAACAGATTTGGCCGGGGCCCTGGGTTTTACATTGTTAAGATCGGAGACGACGGAAAGAATGGGGACAGAACACAGGTCTCAAACTCAACTGAGTTTGAGACGTGTGCCCTGTCCCCATTCCTTCCGTCGTCTCCGGTCTTAGCAATGTGCAACCTAAACCAGCTCGCTTGTTTACTAGCTTTATCATGAAAAGCCCTGGGATTTGCTGGGGATGATGGAAGGACGGAAGAGAAAATGATTACAGTCACAAGGAGGCGATAAGAAGATTGATTGGAAATTGTCTAGTGAAAATTGAATGATGCACAACTTCTATCCTTCCATCGACGCCACAACTAACTAGCACAGCTGGGGGCAGGTGGGACAGAGGCAAATTGGGACTAACTCCCGCGTGGCTTCGGCCCAAAATCTCAACCCTGTCTCCCAGTGGGTCCGATGCCGGGGTAATGCCGACAAAGTTTTACCAGGGGAAAATAGGCGACGCCCTCGCCGGTGGCAAAAAGCGGGGAGAAATGTTTTTTCGTTTTTTTTTTTTTTTTGCCGGATCCTTCAAAGGTCGTCCTGGTGATATCCCACAGCGCCTGGTGATAGTTAGGGGGGGGGGGGGGAGAGAAAATTGGCTTAAAGACCGACGACCAGTTCGCGCTTTCCACTTTTCTTCCGCTTCCTCCTCTCCACCCTTCTATCAGGCCTGCCGTTGCCTGTTTCCTTCTCCCCCATGGCGAGAAGGATCGTCTGCCTTGCAGAATCTCGAGTCTGGTCGTCGGCCTTTAAAAGGGCGGGAGGAATCGTATGTTTGTCTTTTAGATTTAGCCCAAGCAGCACGGATTTTGGCCATCCATTCGCCAGTGGCTGGCGATGCATGGTCTTTTGGCCAATGGCCAAAGAGTGGCCATTCCTCGGCCAATGCATGGCTGATGGCTGATGGCCAGTGGCCAATGGACAATGGCCAGAGAAAGGCCAGCATCAGTCAATGGCTGGCCACTGTCAGGCCACTGGCCAATGGCCAGAGAAAGGCCAGTCATCGGAAGTGGCTGGCCACTGTCTGGCCACTGGCCAAAGGACCATTGCCAGCCATTGGCCAATGATTGCTCAAATCTGTGCTGCTTAGGAGGCTAGGTGGCGCAAGCTACCGCCCGTTACAAAGGGTGTATCCATTAACATCTATCCATCCGGGGTCTACAAAGATATTAGGCAAAATTATTTTAAAAAGAAAAGACTAAACACTTACGCTTCCTCTATGTGTGCTTCAAGTGAACTACGGCAGCCGAGGCAGTGTGCACTCTGCTGCACTCAGATACACACAATCGCGGTGCACGCTAATTATGACGTCATGGCGTCACGTAAAATCACAGTATCCCGTAACATCATGGTGTCACGTAACGTGATGGTCTCATGTGACGCACCCGATGTTTTACCGAGAAAACTCGCAAATAACGATTGTGACCGTAAAAAAGCGAAGATCCGTGAATGTGCGACTTGTCCGGCAGTTGCTCAAAGTGCTCTGCCAGTCGCGTTGTGTACAGAAGTGCTCTCTTTCTGAACAATGCTTCCGCAACATTACGGAACATTAGTTTTAGGTGTTTTCTGGGAGGTCTTCGTTATGCGTCGTGATGAAGAGAGTGACAAGATGTTTAAGGAAATTGATTAATAGTCAAATTAGTAAGGCCGGGGGGGAGTATTGTTCTTAAGCATTCGAGAACAACCAATAGCGCGTGCGTGTGGGCAGGAAGAGAGAGAAAAAGGTATGTGCAGCCTTCATTAAGAACAAGCATCGTTTGTTGTGTACCGGCAGCTTCGCCGTCGTTTTTGTTACTCGGTATTTTTTATTACTTTTTTATGTAGATTCACCTTTCTTCTTTCTCTTTTTTTACGGACCATTGTTTAGTTGAAATTCCACCCATTCGGACAATAGACGAACCGAAACAAGAATATAGAGAAAGGAAAAAAAAAAATCCAGCCAACGATCTCTAAAAACTTTGAACACAAAGCGTAATAACAAAAAAAAGCAAGTCTTTTGTCTTTTACCGTTTTGAAGCAATACAGAAAGGTAACCTGTAGAGAAAAACATAGAAACACGTACACAACGAAAAATACTGCATTGGAAAAAAAAAAGTAAAATAAATTTACGAAGTATGCTACTTTTAAGGGATACAGAGAGAGAGCGAGGAAAACGTGGGCCATCGTCGTATAGTTCCCACCAACTTGGAGTCACTTCCGCTTCCTCTACGAGTGGGTGCGATTTATGAACGTATGAGTCGACAAAAAAAAAAAACGAAAAAAAAAACGAGGATACGTGCAAAAGCATAATAACTGTCTCGTTTTATGTCGCACATTTCTTTTCTCCCCCTCATTCGAGGAACACGATATTGAATTCGAGCGGATGATAAATCTTACCGTCGATCATCAGAGCCCGACGAAATTCTTTGGCAAGCCCGCACATGGGAGACGACGTTGCTCCACTTTCGTCGGGTTAGCGATCGCCCCTTTTTTTCTTATTTTTTTTTTCGACCGACTTTGCCTTACGGTGCGCGCGCTCAGCCGCTTCCCGGTGCCGTAATTAATTCAAAGTCAGCTGATTAGGTTGTCTGGTGACGGAGAGGCGATGATGTGTTATCGCGGTTTGTCTTCGCGGCCCAGTTTGGCGAGCGAGCGAAGCGGCTATTATACCGACGATAAGGCTGGCTTAAACCCTAAAGCAAATTCTAACTCCAAATATAAAAAAAAAATACAGCGATGTTTATCTACAAAAGTCCTATATTGCAAGAACTGCTATATTTGAGATGCGATCGTTTATATTTGCTTACAAGACCTTAAACAGGCAGTCGTTTCGGAGAGTGAGAACCCTATATTTGTTTATGCATTTCGCCGCTACATTTAACGGGGAAAGTGACTTGGTACAAAGGTCACGTGACGTAAATTGTTCTGCTAGATTTAGCGGAGAAACTGAATTGAATTTGATGTATACGTTTCGTGATGCCAGGTCACGTGACATCAATTTCCCTGCCAAATTTACCGGGGAAACTGAATTGGTGTGTAGGTCACATGGCGTCAAATATACCCCGGCTAAATAGCGAGAAATGCGTAGGGACGGCCAAAATTGTAGGGTTGGGGCTCTTGGTTTAAAAAAAAAGAGCACATGATGCTTTGAAAGTAGGGCTGGTGTGATGATGTGCTGTATAGACAAACGTTGTGAACAGTATCAATCTCAGGATGGCGGCGTTTGATGTTAGCACCCAGTCTCATTCTTCACGGGCATTTTATCTGCAACACTATCTTAGTGTGGTAAAATGACACTTCGTCGAGTGTTAGAAATCGCAGATGTGGTTGGGCTCGAAGGCGTGGCTCTGAAGGAATGGTTCAGGACGCTACTTGAGTCAGCAGCTGCCGACTTTAAAGAAGAGCGAAAGTGGGAGCAAGTAACCCAACGGTGGGTGCGCCAAGACAACCAGCAGTTATTTCTTGCATCTGCATCGGCACATCAGTGAAGGAAGGAGAGTGCGATGGAATCGGCTCGTCTTCAGGCGGATTGCGATCGCCTGGAAGTGATGATAGCACTTCTGGAAGCTGGGGAGGATGCACAGAAAAGTGCTGATAGGTCATTTGAGGATTTCTCAGCGCAGAGTGGAAGCTCCCAGAGGAGGGAGGGAACCTTTGGAGCCGACAAGTGCCAACGGTTTTAATTCTTTTGTAAAGATTGGCGGCCAGATGAGAGGCGTGGATGCGTCCTTAGGAGATTCAGACCTCAATCCCAGAGCGAGTACGGAAGCTGAAGGTTCAGGCCTGACGAACCCAGGGGACGCTGAGGTGCACCCCGTGGTTGTAGGTAGAGATGCTAAGGAAAGCACTACGGGTGCTAAGAAAGGGAAGCATGAATCTACGGGAGAAAAAAATGAAGCGTGAGCTTCACTTGTAATGCAAGCCAAACGCGCAAAGATGTTCAGGCAGCGCGAAGGAAAGGACAGCAGGCGACAAGACCGCTCGCAGGTCAGAGACGGCAATGCTGTGGAAAGTTCATTTAAAAGACTGAGCACGTGCTATGCTAACATGAAAATCTGGATCATCTGGAATGGAAGAGATCATGCGAAGTTTAACTTTAATCGTGAGGTCTGGTTGAGAGCCACAATAAGCTGGGAAGCCAAAAGGCCAAGGCTTGGAGGTTAGATGAGTAATCAGGGAATTGCATATTTGATGCAAGATTAAGACTGGGTTCTCTCGTAACTGGTTGTGCCAATTACTGGAAAAAATATTTTTGTTTTCGTTTTCGTATGTTCGTGACCTTTTGTTATGGCATTGTAAAACAGTGTTAAGCCCGGTTCACACAGTTGCGTTTGACTGCGTTTGGCTGCGTTGCGGCTGCGAGACACCCGGACATCCCTGCTGCTTATATCGCGTGCCAAGAAGATTCCTTGAATTGGCTTCCATGCTTCATACGAAGCACACTGCAGATGTGTCGGTGACTCGCTTTCGGTTCTCGCCGCAACGCAGTCAAACGCAGTCAAACGCAAGTGTCTGAACCGGCCTTTATCCTCGCTTGTCAAACTTTCGGATTGCTAATGTGTTACGCGAAGACATTTGAAAAGCGAATCGAACTTTCTCGATGCTTGGTCAAGAAGTGATTTTTCATCAATTCTAATTTGTGTGTACCTATGTGAAGTGTCTTCTGTTTGGTTTAGAATTATTGTGTACAGAGATAGCTGTAGAGTGAGTTAGTTCTTTAGCAGAGTTCAGTCACTCAGCAAAGCAGCTGAACAATCCTGTGCTGAGATGGAGTTTGTTACTCGCCGAGTACGATTTTCCTGTGATCTACATTAGGGGCAGAGAGAACGTTGGGGCTGACTATATTTAAGCCGCCTATAAACTGCCCACACGACTTAAACGACACGACTCACGTGAGCGTTGTGGATTGTTTGAAATTCCCGCGCGAGGTCACGTGTCTGTGACGTCAAGACCCTATCGTTCAATCAGGACTTTCACGTCACGCCACAGGCGATGGCTTTTCTGCGACACGAGCTCCTTAACGCTATCCTGTTAGAACGGGAAGCGCATAGCTGGAACTGGGCCGGGATAATCTTTACAAAAAGCCTAATAGTATAGTTTACGTTCGTGGTGAACTAACGTGTAAGAATGCGCGAGAACGTTACGCCGAATATAGATTGCTTAAATTGTCGTGAAAGTCCAAACCAACGTCCTGCAACTGACACACCTCCGGGGAGGAAGGACTACTATATGAATTCTCGAAGAGACAAATTATGCCACGTACTAAGCCTGATTCACATGGTGCGACCTTACTTGCAATTTCTCAATTGCGACATCCGAAAAAAGAAAAAAAAAACTTAGGGGAAGCGGTATTCAACGTCGCAGCTGCGAGTTCGCAAGCGAGATCGCACCATGTGAATAGTGCTTTAATCGTTTAAAATGAACGCTCACCCTCTCCTTTAGCGGCGTTCGATAAATGGAAGCACCGTCATCAGGTTGCGACGTATAACGAGCTTCACTTGAAGCTGTTGGCGAAACAAGCCGGTGAATTCGGAGCGATACGAAAGCACCACGTTCGCACTTGCAGAACAGTAAAACGCTAGCTGGCACCTTCATGCCCGTAAAGATGCCTAGTGAAACAAAAAAAAAAAAAGCAAAAACAAAGAAAACCGCAGCTTTCTGAAATCACGGCTGTACCGAGCAACGGATTCCGCCACGAGATATTACGGAAACAAGCGAAACGAGAAATGTGCTACGTTAAAACGAAAGCCAAAAAAGAAAAAAAAAAGGAATAACACGTTGCGTGTCAGAAAGTGAGGACATGCATTTCGATCCCGCTTATACATTAGAAACGCTACGTTTTTTGTTTGTTTGTTTTTTTGTTTCTTTTTTTTTTTTCTTTTGCTGTCGTTTTCTAAGCTACAAAATGCGAGAACGCGCAAGCTCGTTCGAACGAACATTACGATTTGGTCATCTCAATCCGCGTTTCCGGCCTCAGCGTTCGCACGGCACCGCCTGGTGCCCCGTCGTCGTCGTCGTCGTCTGCGCTGCTGCTCGCATTCCACTCTGCCTCGCGCGCTGTGCTCGAAACAACGGCCCGGTCAAGAAAGAGCCCAAGCTTTTTCCTCCGTAACTGCCGTGGCAAATCATGTCCTACGGGAACGCGACTCGCCCGGATCCACGGGCCGCCGAGATTGCGAAGGCGTCTCGTCTCGTCGTGGATGGATAATCCCGATTCGCGGCGCCCCGTCCGTTGCGCCTCGCGAGCCCGATGCTCGTTGACGGGTCGGCGATATGCACGCCGACGTCTCCGCCTCCGACTGAACCGCTCTCCTCTGGGCGCACGATTACGTCGACCATGACCAGCCAATACAAATGCGAGGTGAAAAAAGAAAAGAAAAAAAAAAAGCAAGCAAGCGAACATGGGTCTTTGGGTGTCACTCAGAAGACAAGCCCGTTGTCTTCTATGTGACATTGCGTTTGTTTGCTTGAGTTCGAAGACAAGTATACAGACATGTAAAGCAAGGATCGATTCAATCTGCGGACAAGGAAGCACGCCGCCTTAAAGGGAAGCTGAAGAGCTTTTCGAAAAAAATGAGTTAAGGGTTGATCCTGACGTGTTTGTGCCTGCTGAGTCCAAATGTCACAACCGTTCGACCCAAAATAATCCCTCAACGCGAAAAAAAGCGAAGAAATCAGAAGCGATCGCCGCAGCGGCACGCCATTGGCTAGTGACGCGTGACGCTCCACTACGTCATAAAAGGACCATCTCGATTCTCGCTTGCTCCGTCGCTTGCGGAAGTAGCCGGGCGCCGGGTCTTCTGCTCTTGTATATCGGGTTCGGCTTCTGATTTTTCGAAATCTTTCGGTGAATCCGAAGGAGGAATGTGTCCAAACGACCCTAGACGTGACAAAGTACGCGTTCCAGCCGTTGGCAAAGTATGAAAATGACCCCCCGCAGTAATAAACGCAGACTCGAGGAACCGCTTGCGCGGGCGCCGACATAGCCGGCTTCATACCATCAGGAACGTACTGACTGCTACTTATTGTAACCTAAAACGTTGACAATAAACGGAGTGCTTTTGACGGGACGCCTCAAGCCGGATTAGCGTGACCCTCCCCAAAACGGTCGTCCGAGGACAAGAATTCTGCACACATCGGCCTTCGTGCTTGCCAGCTGCTGGACGCGTAAGCGTGCAGGCTGCATTGTTCTGAAGTGGTTTCAACTTTGAAGGGATAGTATAATCGGCTTCGAGCGACGGGAGAGCTTCCGCTGAGATGAGACGGGTGATAAAACAGGGTCACCGTTCTGCCACCTCCATGTCCTTGCGCACTATGCGAATAACTGCGCAGAAGGTCCATCCCTGTGATAGCGGTACCCTCCGCTGCGTTTAGTTTGTTTGCCACAAACTATTACGCCATTATAGCTTTAGAAAAATCGGAGATGTGTGCCCGGCAGCCCTTAATTTGATGCCAAAATGATGTCAAAATCGTGAAAGCTTCCTGGGCCTCTATATTTGCATAATTCTACCAAGATTTGTTGACTGCATCACACCACCACCAAGAATTATCATCGTCCGATCGCATTTCTATGGCACAAAGAATAATTGCATAACACAATCTTTATACGAAAAACACTGCGTAACTTGTAAAAAAAGAACTCAATTCAGAAGAGAAGGTCACATGCTTTGTATTTCCAAAAAGCTCTCCTGAAGAGAATATGAACCTTTGGAAGGAAAATTTAACAAAATTTATGTTTACGTTTAAAAAATATGTGACCTCAAATAATGTCAGCAACTGTAAAAAAAATGTTTATGCTAAAACAAGTTGCACCGTGAAAGTCGCATTATGAATTGCATGACCACTTATTAGAGCAAGCCCTCCTCTCCCAAGTGACTGGGTAGCCGAGTAGATAAAAGGCAAAAAAAAAAAATCTTGGGCTACCCAAGATTGTTTTCTTTTGTTTCCCAGATTTCCCGGACCGGAGTCGGTCCGGAAAATATGGTCACTTCAGCAATATAAGAAACCAACTCCAAAACACTAATATCAGGCGGTTAACACAAGAGAGCCAGTAGAAACCCGCTACTCGGCTAAATGATCGCGGCTTTTCTAGCACACTGCACAATTCTAACTCCGTTTCACCTTATGTTGTATCGCAGCGAAGGCAAGAAGCGCGAGCTCATAGCGTTGGCAGCTGCCCTTAGTGCACGAGAGCTTGTGCCGCCGAGATGTGCCCTAGAGCAAGGAGCTCGCGCTTGTAGCCTTCCCTGCGGTACAACACAAGGTGAAACAGAGTATAATAACATAATAGCTTTTTTCTAGAACAGTCGACCTACAATTCCTACCTAGTTACGTTTCCCCCTTTGCTTGTGACTTTTAATGCGCTGAATTGCCTTCTTACCTTCAAAGATGGTCGACAGAGAGTCGGGTTCAGGCGAGACTTCTTCAGACCCAAACCCATACGTATATAGTTTTCATATGCGCCGTCCGAAACACGTTTCGAACAATAAATGGTGTACTGCTCAAACCCACCCACCCCTTTAAAAGCTCGGTGACGAAGTGGAAAAGACGGTAAGCGGGAAGAACAACTGCGACGAGCGCTGTTCGTGAAAGCTGGCGGCTACACATGAGTACGGCATCCTGCAACAGCACTAGTCAGTTGGTTCGGTGCCACGAGAATTCTGCAAACACGTGAACAAACAAGAGAACAATCAACACGTCATGCGATTGAGTGAATAGCATGACCGGTCAACGGATCAAAGCAAGCGCTATGCAGTGGCAGAACGACGACGGCTCGAAAAGACACTAGAGCAGCCTACGAGGAAAGCGCGGCCAGCCGCGGCGGGGTCCCCCAGTCGGTCCTTTTGTGACGCCGGCTGACGGGCTTCCTCCTCTCTCCCCTTTCCCTCTGCTTCGGAGAGGCGTGGCTTCGGTGCTACTTTGAAGGCGCTTTTCCGGTTAATCCGCGCAGAAAATAACCAAACGAATACGCTATTCATGATTGCTGAGGCCTCATTAACTAGGCTTAGGTGTTTTTATTCATATTTAAAACCGCTTCAGCTTCCCTTTAAATCTAGGGAGTAGTAGTTTACATTCTCCGGCTTATACGTCCTCGAAATCGTCACGATCGCCATCATCATCAGCATCAGCGTCTGCAACATCGAGATCATCATCATCTTTCTTTATCACACCTTGAGGGCCCTAAGGGCACTAGGAGTACATCGCAATGATGGCGGTGATGGAGGGAGCGAGGGGCACGATCGGTGTTTGCAGTAAAGAGTGCGTGGCTTATAATGTTAACGCTTCTTTCCTCGTGATTCTTTAATTCTTCGGTATCTTTGTTGACGCTCATTCGTAACAATCGCTCATTCGTAACAATTTTAGGCGTATAGTTATTGGGGCTTATCGGTCTGTACCGAAAAACCAAAAAAAAAAAAACGTTTCTGAAGTTGTGACAACATGGAGGATGCCTACTAACAGCGGTATGAAGGCTTCGAATTGCACGAATGAATGAGTTACATGTAGGCTGTGCAACTCACAAACCCTCACTGCCTGCGTCACCGGTTCACAGCAGTGACATCCACAGTTTGCAGCATGCACAGCTGAACGTAAACACGGCCTCTCTCGGGTGCTTCAATGTCATTCTGGTTATAGAGATACATTCTTTGTTGATTTCTTGAAGTACTATTTTAGTATGCAGTCGGCCGACGCCAACGGCACGTGCTCACGAGAAAAAAATGTCGTATTTTGCGCCCAGAATGTGTGAAGAAACGAAAGCGATAGCACGGTCGCGCAATGCGGGTAGGATGGTGCCGTCACGCACCTTAGGACGGAGGTGCGACGTGGTTAATTATCGTATCCGTCGTGGTAGGCGTCGTGGATACCACTGACAACTGCCACCAGAGATCCGCGAAGTAAGTGGTAAGCGCGGTGGAAATTTCTAAAACCACCCAAGATTACGCGTAGCAACTGGATACTGCCAAAGTGGTATTTCGCATAACGCGAGGAATGCTTGAAAACAAGTCGTTCAAGCAGACGACACGATGATTCGCCCTTTGTTGCGCAATTTTCGGCTGGTTACCATGGCTGCCCTCTTCGCTTGCCTTCGCTCGTTTTGCGCGGTACAGCAGACGGGGAGTCCCGACTTCCTCGGGGCAAGAGGGAAGACAAAAAAAAAAAAAAAGTTTGTATATTTTTCGCTCGCGGCGGCGACAAGAGGCGAGGACGAAATCCCTGCCAAATGTCGCCCATTAAACTATCGCTTTAAAATTCAAAGAAAAAAATCAGGTAACAAAATGCCATTTTGCAGCTGCATAGCACTGAAGGCCAGGAGCTCACAGCGGAAAACACTCTTTCACACTATGTAGAAAAAAAGAAAAAGCGTCGCGAGCAATACAGTTAGACGTCATCAGCCAAGCGCACATGAAGGCAGCCTAGGCTTCCTATACTCTGTTTCATACTTCGTGTGCAACGCTGTCCAATCTACTGGCGCGAGCGCGTGGCTTATCTATGGTTTTGCTTGCGCGAGAACGCGTGCAAAAGATCAACGAGATCAATCCCCATGCTCGCACCAGTAGCTTTGACAGCGTTGCACACGAAGCATGAAACAGAGTATAGTTTCCGTGGTTGAAGCGTGGTTCAGGCACAAAGAATCTCGGAGGCCACAACGAAAACGACTGCTCGCGACACAAGGCCGCGACTCCTCAGAACACTCGAACCATTCGTTCACCACGAGCATCCCAAAACGTGCACAGTTTTCGAAGTTGTACCTTAACACACGACGCACGTGCGTCTCGCGCGCGTGCACGCACCCACAGACACACACACACACAATACACACACAGCCACGCACGCGCGCGCAGACGCGCTTTCGAACACATTAGGCGAGCATGCGTGCTTCGTCGCGCGCGACCGAAATCCAACCGCGTTGCGAAATCCCGCGGAATGCCAAAATCTGCCGACACGAAATCCTCGTCTTCTCGCGGACAGGCTTAGGAGACAAATACTGAAAAATAGAAAAAGTGACATAAAAAAAAATGTATCACATTCGTCCTTCGCCCGAGAGCAACACAAGAAAGAGCTCAGGGGTAGATAGGATCCGACGGCAAATCGTCGCGCTCGCCTCTTCGTTCCTCAAGAACTACGAAAAAAAGCAACAAAACCAACAAAAGAATAAGAAACGTTACTGTCTTCTTGCTCTCTCTACACGTCCGCTCGGCGATTTGTTCCCTTTGGCTCGCTCTTTGTTTCGTTGAGGGGGGTGAGATTCCTGAGGGAGATGATGTTGTTCGACGGCAAGCCGAGAGCTCGCCCGCTCGTAATCTCTCCCGGGCGTTCGAGTACACGGAGGTCGATTCTCGGGTATGGTGCAACCAACAACGGCGCATGAAACGTTCTTGGAGCGCTCCGGGCTCCGGGGCGCGCTCGTAACGGCCGGACATCACAGCTGCAGCTGCCGCTACGGCACGGGCAGGAGATGTGTATTGCGCCAGTCGTCGGGGTGTTACACCGTTCTCCACCTTGCGATGCATGACCGCGAAAACAGATGCTGCGAACCATTCCAGTAAATGGCCATGCCACCCAAGTGTCACGTGACAATGCGAGGGGTGCAGTGACCTACACCGGGCAGTTGTCACGTGACGCGTTCTCGGCACTATAGATTGGCTGGGATGACACCGTACGGCGAAACGAAGTATATGGAATACCCGTGGTTTTTCGTCGAAGAAAGAGCGGCCAAAGTGTTTGTGTATGTGTACGTGCCGCTATATACGCGTGGTGCCCACTGATGCCGCGACTGCGAAGGATATATACGCGAGTGCCCGGATTTCGGACCATCTTTTATATTAATTTCTTGTATTATCGCGCCTTTCGAAAGTTGCTGCAGGTGTGGGGCGACGGACGGGCTGACCCAGATTGTCCCCTTCGTGGTGCTTCTCGCTCGCGCAGTTCGGCGCGCTCGGTGCGTGAGGAATCTCCGTCCCTCTCAACCGTCATTGTTTACGATCGGTGCGGGAACTCTTTCTTGCGCGTACTTGTACGACACTCGTGACGAGTAATGAACTCACTTGTAATCAATTACTTTTAAAACTAATTTTGCAATCATTTGATTAGTACATCTATTAAACAGTGATCGCAAGGGTAATCTGACTACTTTTGGAAGTATTCAAATTACTTGTAACAGAGACTATTCTTCCTATTGTTTATTAAACTTCCTTACCAAAGAAATTCTCGAATCAAGTCTCAGACTGAAAGATGGTTTGCCGAAATTGGTGGGTCAAGAAGATGAGTAGTTTTATAGTTTGCTGATTCTAATCCTACATCGAACAGTGCTTAAAGACCTGAAGTCATTCTTGTCCAGCTCGCTTGCACCTTTGCATTTAACTGCATTATAATCATAAGCTTAAAGACCTACCGTTTGCAAACCCGCGGAAAAAAAGCTGTCGATTTGAAACACTGAAGCAACTGAAAAAAAGTAACGGCTTCGTTATAAAGTAACGGCCAATTACTTTTTGCTCACAAGTAATCTAATTGAATACTTTTTTTTAACGAAGAGTAATAATAATTGTACTCGATTTCGTCCCAGAGAAATAGTAAAACATTCCGTCACAGAGCAAAATAACATCGCCCGAGCTTCCTGGCCCTGCACCCTATATAGAACTCAGCAAGTCGCACTTGCGCCTTTATATGATCGAAAATGGAGTCTGCTCTGCACTAGGCACCAAAATGACGGCCACCAGTAGGTGGTCGGAAATCGGAGTCTCCGAACTCTAAGCGTATAATGTATTTAGTGGCCCTATAGGTTTGTCAAAGCTACCCTGGTGTCTCTCTCGTCGTCCGCGAAGCGGTGCAAAAACGATTGCGAACGAACGCACGTTTTGTATACGCTGACGATGGATACGTCCGGGAGTCGAAGGTTTTCTGCTAGACGAGCTCTGAATATTTAATTGGCGATAACTCGAATAGGCATGTACGCCGCGCTATTTACGATTCCATTGTGTTGCCGATCCACTTTGCCATATCCATCCTCACCAAACTCTTTCTTGTTATTCCTTGCCCTAGCTATTTCTTTCGCGTTTCTATTTTTTCTCCCACTCTTTTGCCAGCAAGGAGATGTTCCTAAGCAGAGGGCGCGTGCTCACAAACTTTTGTTTTCTGAACATGGTGATAAACAGTGCACGATGGACAAACGTTTGGTTTACATAACACTGTAGTTTACATGAATGCGGTTATAGCGCGTCCAATTGAGCAGGGACCAATCACACGCACCCTGTCTTTCTACTTCTTCCTCTTCTACCCGTCTACTACCAATCAAAATAGTCAAACCTCGATTCGAAGCGCTAACATGCGCATCCATGTAAACGCAGCCAAAGACACAGCAGAAGAAATCAGAAAGGACAGGCGATGACTCGCAACTCAATATATAGAACACAGAAGGAAAGAAGAAGGAAGATGATACAAATCAAAAGGGAACGTGTTCATAGCACGAGGAGCGCATAACACCCGCAAAATAGCCGGGCACGATCCTAATTTCATATATCCGTGTAAAAATGAAACCTCATTTTCGGATAATGCCACAGATGGTTGACTCGCACAGCGTACCCTCAAATCCATTATAATAAAGGCATCACAAATCTCCGTCGTCATTGTGTCCCTATCTACTAGTATTAGTTGTATTAGCCAGGGTTGGCTGCAGGAACAAACTTGGGAGTGTAAGGGCAAGCAAGTGACCCCCGACCGTGGACCTGAGGGACAGGTTATGTTCACGAAACCTGCCATTAACATAGCGCCCCGTTTGTGATACATATGTGCACCACGCCCGATGAGAAACGCACAAACGGTAGGGCATGTTCTTTGTTACAATTTTGTCGGGATACTTTGTCTAATTATAAGTGAAATTTCGAACAAATTTGAGCAATTATTTGGATTGCTGAAAACACTACTGGTACTTCATACCGTTACGCAACATCTTTCAGATTGTGTAAACCTTGAGTACGTACGGAACCATACTACTCGTCCTTTCTCCCGATTGCGCTTACAATTTCCTTCCTCTTTTACTTTTTATAGCAGGGTGTTCACGACCTTACCTTGCACCTATCACGGGAACCCTGATGGCTGGAGCTGCTCAAATTGGGCTTTGAAACTGTCATAATTGGAATGAAAACATCTTTCTATTGCTAATCCAAGACAAAAAAAAAAAGAGCTTTACCCATTTTTAGATTTTTTGAGTGCGCAGGTGTGTAAAGTAAGATACCCTTTGATCGGGGGGAGAAGGACCAGCACAGAGGGTTTGTGTGCAGCGAAAGTGATAGATCCAGAAAATGTAGGAGATCGTCCCTAGGTCCTTCAAAGGTAAAACTCAAACCAAAGCCTCATGTATATAAAAAAAATTCTTAACCCTACTTATTGCATCCTTTCCCTTGCGGTTGTTAAACAAAAGTAAGAAGTCGTCAACATATCTAAGCACTTTCGTCACAGGGGTAGATTTCAGGGCAAGTTCAAGTGCGTAGCCTACCCTAATGCTTTAATCGTTTACGGAAAGTCATAGGGATAGACTAGAGCAGGGGTGGTCAAGCTGCAGCTCTTCGCGTGTTAAAGTGCGGCTCGCGGCTCCCTCCCCTACCCCCCACCCCCTTCCCACTTTCCCGCATCCCTCCCGCTCACACGAGCACTTGCCCAAAAAGCGAAATGGAACGCGTTTTAAATCGAAAGACAGGTTGCGGTTTGCTAGTGTTGTGCTACTGCTACCTTATATACAGTTGGACTGCTTTTGACTCGGATAGACTGAAAGTAGTCCAAGTTTCGTTTATTGCTCTGGACAAAAGTTTGCCCCCTTCCCCCGCGGCTCTTGGAAGTTTCGTGGTTTTGTTTGCGGCTCTTAGGCCGGGTCAGCCTGGCCACCCCTGGACTAGAGTCATGCGCCAACATATAAGCACCGCACAAACACAAGAACGCTCACTTACAAAATCACACACACGAACATTCATGCACACAGACTTACACACGAGCGCTCTTTTATGTATACATTCTTCCAGATACGTGCGATATTTAGGGTTCTCCACCCGTCCAACCAGAGCGGGTAAGGCCCTCAATATCCATCGTTCTGGAAAAAGAAAAAGAAAATAAACAAGAAAACAAAACCAAGTAGACATACAAGCCTCTAACCAGGTATATGCTTAGACACACACACACACACACACACACACACACACACACACACACACACACACACACACACACACACACACACACACACACACACACACACACACACACACACACACACACACACACACACACACACACACACACACACACACAGACAGACAGACAGACCCCGCTCACACAGGCGAAAGTGACCACAGGGCGTTCTAAAAGTGAATCAAGGTCGGCTACCGTATGCCCTTTCTATCCGGCGTTCAAAGTGCACTTCCGTCCGAATACCAGATATAAAACAAAACCTGCGCACTGCCCCCCCCCCCCCCCCCCCCCTCCCCCGGGTCGAGGCGCTCCTCTCAAAAGTCATGCATGTGACACTCACCCTGCATTGAATTGACTTCGATGGCTGATAGCGTCTCCCGCGGTCGATCGTAGAGCCAAACGGAGTAGCCCATCACAGCCAGTAAGCAGGCAAGCACTGCCTCCCTCCCGCCTCTCCCGCGTCATAAACCAAACCACCGTCGCTGCTGCTGCAACAACGCCACATATATACGCTGGCCAGCCTGCCACCCTGTTGGAGCAGTGGACTTGGGAGGCGCTCAATTCTTTTCTTCCGCGAACATTGCGCTGTTGCACCCGTGTCGCGAGCAGCATGCCATTCAGAGAGAAAGTGGCAACTCACGTATCTCCGATTCTTTTTTTTTCGGTGTGTGTGTGTGTGTGTGCGTGCGAGCGGGCGCGCTTGTGCGTGCATGCGTGCGTGTGTGTGTGTGCGTGTGTGTGTGTGTGCGTGCGCGTGCGTGCGTACGTGCATGCGTGCGTGTGTGTGTGTGCGTGTGTGTGTGCGTGCGTTCGTGCGTGCGTGCGTTCGTGCGTGCGTGCGTGTGTGTTTTGCTAAATGAGACTTCGAGGAGTGGCCTTCGTTGCCTTCTAATCGAAGTGGCGATATGGGCTTTTAGAGAAAGGAGCATGGTCTGTCGCGTTGCGATGGCTGTTCCAGTGTGCAAAAGGGTTCAGGCCCATATGAAATACGACATCCGAAGCACTGATGTCATGGTGGGTCGCTGTCCGATGACGACCTAACTTAAGAGAACGTATACGCAAACGCACTGGCGGTGTTCCAAATTTCTTTCCAGTATAATTCCAAGTCACTCTCGTGACTCACGTCACGTGACCAAATAAATGACAGATAGAGGTTTTTGGCACCTCTCAACTCCTTCACCATCTTCCGAGTCACGTGCGCTGTGACGTGAAACGGGGACGCGCGGCGTTCCGCCGTTCCGGTGAAGCTCTCTCTTTACGCCACCAGTGAGGAGCGAGAACTCACCCGCTCGCGACCACGTGACCACGTTGTCACGTGGTCGCACCCGGTCGGCATTGCCGATATTCGCGGCGGCGTTCGAGGTTAAGATACCGGAAAACGAAAAGAGGAAAGAGCCAACGTGGCCGTCCGGATCAGGGTCCAGCCGTCCGGCTTCTGGCAGCTGCTCGCGGTATACCAGATAGAGCTGACGATCGGTTCTGTTGAACTCGGATATAGATGGTGCCACTGAAACTCCGTATCATAAAAAAGTTTGTCAGTGATACCTTGTTTTTGACACATTTATATCTATGTTGGAATGACAACAGTTATAGAAAATTTGCCTTTTATTAAGCAGGTAGTCACACAACCTGCTATTTTTCTACAAGTCCCCCTTTAAGGTCACGCCGCGTGGTTCTCATGGCCGCCGCTCGCGGCTGCACATCGGGAAATAATCAAATTTGTGTCTCGCAATTACGCGGCGAAATCGCAACATTTCGAAGGAAGGAGATAAGTTTTCTGTTCTTTGTGACAAGATAAACAATGTCATAAGTGCCGGGTGCAAATTCTTTCAACGTTAAAATCGTTGCACAGCTCCTTTAAGCTTTGCGGCGCCGGTGGGACGCTTTTTGGCAGACACGTCGACGTTACCAACCTGCGAAAATGCGTTACTTCTTCTGGCACTTGCTTTGTTTGTTGTTCAGTTACGGCTTGTGCGCGGCATTAAAATGGAACAGGGACAGCAACACGGCGTGTACAGTAAGCACTGCCTTCGGACGTTTTATGACTGGCTGGATGTTTGTGTCTTTTTTTTTTTTTCCTCTGTGTGCTCGTGGATGGGAATGTATGCATGACGGTCGTGAAAGTGGACTCGTAAACGCACCTCCTTAACCTTTCGCTTTTTTGCTCTATTGACATTATTTGTTTCCGCGTGCTCCAAAGGACATACGCTGACATTGTTTGCGTCTATGCTAACCGGCCGCTATACTGGCATAAAACAAAAATTTATATCTCCCGGCAATATTTCTTTACGGTGTTCCACGGTGTAGTTTTGTTTTCGGTTACTCTTGCTTGTTTGGTTTCAGTGACTTTACGGCTGAGTTTCTTCGTGCTCGTTGTTTACCGAGGATAAAAAGAAGGCTGCCGTTTCTTGCCTAACGAGATGGAGGAAGTGAGATTTTTACGTGGTCGTATAAACGCGCTTTTACTCCGTACTGTGACACGCTTATACCCGCCCGAGGTCTCTCACTTCGCGAGGTCTCGCGACTTAGGTTAATCGCCTCTAGGCACCGTTGTTGCGGTGTCCTCGCACGCGTTTGTATACGAAGAACACATTTCCTCAATTCCCACCTTTTATATATCTATATATTTTAAGGCATAGCAATTATTAAGCCAGCTTTCAGCGGTTTAGTGTCCGAGCGTGGGATGTAGCCTCGATTACGTCATGGTTTAACGTGACGATTATCATTCTGACGTGACGCCGTAACGTCACATCACGTAATATCATGAGTTCATGGTGCACTGTCATATGACGTAGGGCCACGTGACTACGCGGTTTCTAGATCTTCACCTGACGTGACCTCTATGTTACGTAAGAGTGACAGCATAACGTCAGACAGGACCTATACGTGCTATGTATATATAAAGCTAAGGCAGAAAAAAGCACACTGTTCTAAGCAGTGGCGTCACAAAGGGGGGGGGGGGGGGGGGCAGACGATTCCGGGCAGCGCACAAGGGGGTGTCGCGGCGGGCCGTGCCGCTGACCCCATAGGGACGCTACTGGTTCTCAGAAGTACGTAGTCAAGTATACTGAATGCGTCACCGATGTCGCATACGAGATACCGCTAAGTTTTGCAAAAGTCCGGCCGCTGTTATAACGATAGCGGGGGGGGGGGGGGGGGGGGGGCGGGCGGCGGAGGCACCCCCGTAGGATATGCGCTTGCAGTGAATCTATTTTGAATGCAACAACCTTTTTCTTTAAGCAAGAAATAAAACCGGCAGAGAGATTATAGAGGCGTTTTATATTAAAATGACAGATGAGAAATGCGTTAGAGCCCCTTGTACTTATCTGCATAAAAAAAATTGCGGTGGCTTAGCTCGCTTATGCCAGGATATACATAGCGTGAGCTTATGCGCACAAAGTGAGAGGCGCTATCAAGCGGCTCCGGTGCATCGCCAGACTTGGCTACTCCGCAACGGAGGCGCACAGTTGGGCACGCGGCGGCGCCAGTGCGTCTGCCGCGGCTAAGATGTCACTCCTCTAGAATGTCCAGACCGGCGAGGCGGGCGCGGTGGCGGCGGAGCGCGCGGCGGTGGCTTCGCGTGGCTCGCATAATGAGTCAAATGAGTGTGTACATATCAGTGACGATGGTTTCTAACGAAATCAGTTGAGAGATAGCACCTGGAGGACTATGTTCGACAAATGTTTCGTTTCTCCTAAAAAGAAACGGAAGTGACCGAAATTACGATATCGCGCCTGATTGGTTAGAGGCTCAAATGAGGAAAGAAGGAACTTTCGTCATTTGATCCTCTAGCCAATGAGACGCAATATCGTCGCTTCCGTTTCTTTTGGGGAGAAACGAAATATTTGTCCAACATAGCCCCCCAGTTCTATCGTCTTTGTTTCTTTATTGACCTTATTTCGTTCCGTGCTTTTAACCTTTTGATTCTGTACGGATCAACTCGCCCAAACGCAAGTGGTAATGAAATATAGAGCCCCCTTTCTTTTTCTCTTCGGCCGAATGGAGCAGCTTTTTCTGATGCTGCCAGTATGCCGCAGACAGAGAATACGAGTTGGAAATCTATAGGTTGGGGCAAACTCATGACTGCTCTCACCGGAATTGACGTCGCTCGAATAAAGAAGCCTACCTCATTCGAATCCCCTCTTTCGAGGTGATTCGAGAGCGATGTTTCGACTGAAACAGTTGAGTTAGATCAAATTCTTCTCTCAAAAGGAAGGCTTCGCTCATATCTACGACGAAATATAGTAATAATCTAATAATATTCTTTATTCTTTTTTACGTGTTTGTGTGGGCCAAAATCAATCACATCTTCCGTTTTGTGCAAAAAGGTAATGATAATTATAATCAGATATACTAAAGAAGTTATAGATAGCACAAGAAAAAAGAATAGACATTGTTTGTACAAAATACTCTATACTTCGTTTCAGCTTAAGTCAAGACGCAGCCGATGTTACGAGCTCACGGGACTAACGAAGTAGCGTCAAAAGTTCAAGTCACCAGACTTTTTCTGTTTATGATCGGTTCAGTGCTGATATAACACGCACAGAAACACGACGAACGCCATGATGATGGTGCGCACTTGACGCTCTCTGATTGGCCTTATCATCTCGTAGCTTCGGCTGCGTCTGGACTTGATGTGAAACGAAGTATGGACACTTGCTATCACATTGCCAGCTCGTTGCTTAAAAGTGCAGGGTCACCGAACACGTCTAAGCTAGATGACGCAATCCTATTAAATGAAGTCTGCACACGTGATATTGGAGATACGGAGATACCTTACAAATGGAATGAGCCTAAAATACGGTATAATATCTGTTAACGCGTGAAGGAACATGAAAATTGACGCAGCTCAAATATAGGTCACAACCAAACGCGCCATTGACAGCGCTGCTCTCTCTCCCCTCCCTCCCCCCCCCCCCCCCCCCCCCCCAAAACAAAACGAAAAATCAAATCACGCTTGAGTTTGTTATTTGACAAAGGACCGAAGTAAAGCTCTACTAAGAAATTCATAATTACGATAAAAACGACGTTTAAAATGCTTACAAAACGTCTCATCTTCTTTCTTTTTCATTTTTGCTGGATAAGCATTGAAGACGGCAAAAGCCAACACGTCCCAGATAAGAAAGCCGAAGTGATGAATTTTTCTGCGTCACTATAGGAGGCCGCCTTTGGCCACAGCTTGGTCACGACTGCGGCGTCAGCGTTCGACAAGGATTCCTGTCCAATCGGTGAAAATACGACTATGGTGGCCCTCTTTAGTGACTCAGGAAAATTCAGCACTTAGGCTTTTTTTTATCTAGAAGGTTATGGCAGCACGCACGCGACAACTGAACGACTCGTTTATTTAGCGTAAGAACACACCACCTGTCGCTCAACGCCCGCGATGCAACCCTTCTTGCTCCGCTTTTGCAACAACTGCTCGTGCAGATATACTTCTCGACCACATGTTTGCCTGCCCGCTCGCAACGGCTCTTGGTTTCGTCACGATGACCGAGAACTCCTTCTTTGTTGTCGCAACTCTAAAACAAACGTTCGGGAAAAGCGAGCTTGAAAAAAAAATTAAAAAAGTAAATTAAATAAATATAAAAGAAAGACAGAACGCCATAGAGGTGTGCCGAAATCGTTCACTTCCGCCAGGGACTCGGCCGGCCGGCTGCGAGCTCTCCGTTAGACTTCAGGACACCCCGCATGGGGCGCCACAAGCCATCCCAGTCTAGGGTGCCTACATGTCTGTCTGTCTCAGGGTGAAGACATCCATTGTTGCCCTGAATGTGCCTGCGCGTGACGCTCTCGCGCACCTGGTGCGTGACTTAGGCGGTAAAATGGCGTCTATGCATTAGCCAAAGCTACGCGATCGAGCTGAGTGTCACCAGATCGCGCGCACTTCAAAATGCATAAAAAACGATTGGGCGGAAAAATGGCTGAGATGTCACTCACCACTCAAGCAAAAGCGCGCGTGTGTATGAAGGCACTCTATCCCAGTCAATCCAGCGCTGGGAAAGTGTGTCACGACTCACGTGACAAAGCACCCCGCGCGTTCCTGCGTCCCTTCCAGAAGGTCACGTGACACAATTCGTACTATACTCCGTTTCACATGAATTCCGGCCGCAGTCAACGGTGTGGTCCATTATATGGTGAAACGACGCATGTACCTCGAGCTGCCGTGACGGAAGGTCTCCTCTTTCAAAGACCTATCGCGTCGATGTGGCTTTCTTCGATCCCGCTAGCTGCGGCGGGAATCGCGGCCCCTGGCGGCGGCTACTCTCTCATTTCCGGCGCGGTCATTGATTGTCATCAACCACAAGGCGTTCCGATAAACTACCCGTGGCACAGCTCAATCTTCAGCTCTCTCTCTCTCTTTCTCTCCCGATTCCCCATGCGGGTTTTTCTCACTTGCGTTTCCTCCCTTTTGGATCGCGCCGTCGGTTCACTGCCGCCCGAATTGCAGCCCCCGGTTTTCCTTTGTCGGTGTCGGTCAACAAACACCTCTGGGTTGCCACGGGAACGAACACAGACATTTCTCACTTTTTGTCCGCGCGTGGTTTACGGATCATGAGCAAAGAAGACTCAATCGGTCGTTCGACTCGTGCGTTTAGGTATACGGCCTCTGGCGCCGCCATCTTGCTGTTGACACCATCCGGATTTTTATAGACAGAATTTTTAACTTCACCTAAAGAGGCGAACGCGAGTCACTACGATTATGTCGGCGTCACGTGTGCGTGGAGCGCTTAGTGACATCGGTATATTCCCCATTATGCCCGAGTTCCACTGGAACGACAAGCACAAAACAACCGACACCGACAGACCCCTTTCACGTGCAGCGTGCACGCGAGGGTTCATTTAGCGCTCTGTAAAAAAAATAACTGTTAAAAAATAATAAAATCTTGGCAGCATCTCTTGCCATAAATTATCTGTTTCGTCTATTTCTCTGTTTCCGTAAGTTTTTATCTTGTCGGTCTCTGGCCTTTCTGTAAAATAACTGACTTTTTGTTGGGCCAGTCTAGTAGAAAAACAGAGGCCGAATTTCCTGAACGTTCTTACGACAAAAAAGTTCGTAAATTTATCTTACGACAAAGGTACGGACCTTTGGAGTATTCCAGAAGCAAAATGTTCGTAAGTTTTTGCGTAAGTTACGGATTTCGTGGTAACTTACGCAAAACGTACAAACAGTTTGCTTCGGAAATACTCAAAAGTTCGTAACTTTGTCGTAAGATAAATTTACGAACTTTTTTTGTCGTAAGAAAGTTTTGGGAATGTGGCCTCAGTTTATGCTCTTAAAAATGCAAAACAGAACGTACAACAAAAATCGAGTTTCTGTTATAGAGATTTGTAAAAAAAAAACAAAAAAAAACAGTTTTGTTTTTTTTCAAGGTGGCGAGGAAAGTTTTTATTCGCTATAGCTTGTATTGCGAACGAACATTCCTTCATAAAGTATGTTTTATTTTAACCATGACTTCGTTCACTGATTTATGATCACCCGTTTGGCAGGAATGAGGAAAGTTCTGTTGTTGTGTTTTTTTTTTTTTTTTTTTTACAGTAATCTTCCTTTGTTTATCCTGCGTATTCACCAAAAATGTTTGTGATGTGTGAATAACATAAGCTCTGTTTTCTTACAGATAACGGGACGTATTTTGCGTGTAATAAAATTTTGTTTAATACAAATATCTTTAGACTGTTTATTAAACCATAAACTTGTGTTCTTGACGGATAGCATAAGCGATGTATTTTAACCGATAAGCTTCCCCAGATTTTAAGCCAACAGAACCCTTTTCTTATTTTGAGCGAAAGTTTACGTATATTTCCTGTTATATTACAAACATTTTTTACAGGCTCGCAGTTTCTCAGCGCTCATGAAGTAAGCAGGAGTGATTGCGAGCCTACCATAGATACTTTGACCATCTCCTCTGGGACTGCCCGACGTTAACGAAAGAAAGAAAATCCCTCTTCGACGGCCTGCAGTACGCCGGCGTCGCACATGCCACTACAGAGGAAATTCTTTTTACCCCGGGTCCGGCCGGGACCGCTTCTAAATCATTCGCTCGTCTCCTCACATTCTTAGAAGACACAGAATTATTCGACCGCCTATAAATCCAAGTACCCGACCTACCATAGATATCTTCGCGTGCATTCTGCACCTGCACGGGGCTTGTTGGTGTCGGTTGTTTTTGTTTGTCGCTCTAGTGGGACTCGCTCATTAGTGAGACCGGTCTATCGAACAGGACGGCCATCATGAGCAACCGGTGTAAATGATGTGTGATTGAAGCTCTGACATTACATATATTGAGATATACGTGACCCGCCATTCCGGAGCAAAACTCAACAAAGGCATGTGCAGAAAGATTCTAATAAACAAAACAAAAAAAAAATTATCAACTGTCCAAAGGTTCAACAAAACAGGTTGGAACGTGTTGTGACAGTAGACACTGCGAGCAGTAAACAAAGGGTTATCATGAACTAGCCCAAACATCGTCGCCTCTAATGCAAACGTTAGAATCCCAATGGCTTAGCCTCGCTGGAAGTTTTATCGCAAACGGTATTTAGTTCTCTGCCCGCTTAAAAACCGACCCCAAGTTCGGCAGTGAAGAATTACGACGGAGTAAGAAGAGCAGTATTATCTGTTTAATTTGCCGACGTTTTTTTTTTTTTTTTTGGTTTTCTGTGCGGCGTTAGATTTGCGTTAAGCTTTGAATAGGCCACATTCTGAACTGGCGACGCTGAACCGAAGAAAAACGAGTTGAGAGGATTGGAGTCTTTGCTATGGCGGATTACAGCTTTTGCTCCGCGGGGATTTCGAGCTACGTTTATGCGTGACCGATAATCCGAGCCCGTTGAGCAAGACGCTAAATCTGCTGACCGACATTGGCCGTACTCGCCGCGGCTTCAAAGTAAATACTGCTCGAGCTAGCCTTTAAAATTTAAAAACTATAATCGGTTCTCGCGCTTTTTTGTTTTCTTACTGCTTTAACACAAGATATGCTTCATTAGCCGATTTTCATGGAGTTCTGTAAAGTTCGGCTGTACCAGCCGGCTATGACGGCCTATTCTAACAGGCGGCTGTAACAGAAAACTGACACTGAAAGGCGTTACGCCCATAGAGAACCATATAAAATTCAGTCCCCCGGCAGGATTTGAGCTCACTGCCTTGAGACTGCGAGCAAGGTGCTTAGCCAACCGAGCGTTCCTGGGTCGGTGGTCGGATCGAGCACGCAGAAGTGAACTACCAATTGGCGCGGTCGCGCGCTTCGCGATTTTTGCTGTCTATACTGCGCCATCTCACCGCGTGTGTCCAAAAATGAGAGCGAATCTTCGGTAGCCGGTGCCGCTAATACAATTTTCTCCTCTTCTTCCCTGGAAGGCCTATCGCACATTCTGTGTTTACCAGAATCTGTCATCATGACCCAGGTTGATTATCATTTTCTTTTGTTCTACAACTATTCTTAATTATTAGAAAAGTTATAAATAAAACAAAGATTTCCAATGTCGGACGCTCCATGAAGTCGAGCGAAAGAGAGGTGTCCCATTTGGCTGGTTTCCACAGCGTTGATTATCTTCACACACGGTCGACCTTCTTTTTCTTACTTCATTTCTCACTTTCTTTTCTCTCTCTCTCTCTTTTTTTTTTTCTTTTTTTAGTTCCGCTCAAAGCTGGATTTAATTTACTTTATTAACTTCCACAGAGGGGCGGGAACACCTCGCATATGATAAAATGCCGAACTCTGAATGGCTCAAACATGAGACTATAGACACGAGTGTTGCGTCACGCGGTCGGCCGCGACTCGTGTCCACTCCGACCGCGGCCGAACACTACGATCCGAAGGGGCCAATCAGGCGGCGCCAAAAAGTGCATCGTCACTGCGCTCGTCGTCTTTGTGCACTCTCTCCAATCAACCGCTAAAACATCGCGCGTAGAAAAAAAAAAAAGCGCAGGGACTCTTGTTGAATTTACAGTGCGTGATCGGTTTAGCTGGTGATAGCGAACGCCCGAGGCGAAGCATCTGCGCATGCGCAGTAACGATAGCAGCGCCATGCAGCGCA
The DNA here is from genome assembly GCA_013358835.2 of Ixodes persulcatus. Classification (NCBI taxonomy): domain Eukaryota; kingdom Metazoa; phylum Arthropoda; class Arachnida; order Ixodida; family Ixodidae; genus Ixodes; species Ixodes persulcatus. The sequence goes on along the minus strand of JABSTQ010009319.1, from coordinate 428,976 downwards.
GTGGCGTGACGATGCATTTCTGACGCGTCTTGCTTGGCTTTCATCGGATCGAAACCTTGGCTTCAATCGCGTTTAAAGAGTTTTTTTTTTTTTTTTTCCTCTATTTTTTAATGTGGCGTTGATCTTGTACAAGTTAAAGTCAGCTCGTTTACGCCCCGAGATTCTGTTCGCTCTTTTCCTTTACTTTTTTTTTTCCACCCAGCTTACCTCTTTTCCTTCTCCTCCTCCATCTTCTTCTCTACCTCGATCATTCCCCCAAAAGAAAAATGGCGCTCATTGTCCGATTCGAAATCTGCATGCACGATCGCGGTTCCGCCGATTTTTTTCTCCAATTTCTCCGGAGGGATTGCTCGTTCGTGTGGGTGCGCCCGCGGATCCCGAGCGAGACGCAGACACAATGCGTCCGCTTTGAAATCCTTTCATTCTGGATCGGATCCGCGGTGCAGCTTTGAAATGCAGAGCCGGCTGGCTGCGAAGTTCTTCTCGTGCGCCGATTGTCGATCGCATAAACGCTTCTCATTCTGTTTTTTGCCGTTCGGGCAACCGCCAGAAGATTGGTCGGCCCGCCGTTGCAGCAGACAAAGGGATCGGAGTTAGATGGGCCGGTGTCATTCCTCTTACGTGTTTTTTTGTGTCTTTTTCAGCCGATCACAGCTTAGAATAATGGAGAAAAACGTATGTGGAAACACGACTATAGACACTGAAGAAATAAAAAAAAAAACGGCAATGCGTTTTTCTCTTTTTTGTTTCTCGATTGCCCGACCTTTAGCACGCGCTCGTTTCCTTCCACTATGCATTGGCATAGCCTCTTCCATACTCACAAAGTCTTGCCGTTCGACGACGGAGCCATAGAGTGCCCGGTCGCAGATTTGGAGCGCTAGGATCTGGTAGCACGGAGCATCAAAGAACCATTTCTCGGGGGAACCTGGACGTCAGCGCACAGCATTTGAAGCAGCGAGGACCCGAAACACACTTGTTCGCTCGGGAGAAGTGTGTTTCGGCGTCTCGCCGCATCGGGGCGCCAGTCACGTGGCTCTCCTCCCATCCGTTGTCTGCCGCTCCACGTCTTCCATTTCGGCCGCCGCTTCTCGTGGCGATCTGCCAGGCTTTGTCAGTATAGAGGAGGCTATGGCATTGGTTACGCTTGCACGCTTGAAGCCTACAATTGCAAACATGAGCAAACATGCGTGCGAGCACGTGCACTGCAGCATGGCGGTGAAGGTAGCTTTGGCAGGCTTGCACTTGCACGTGTTTGCTCACACGAGCAATAACATGGCGGCGGACAGACGACGGTTCGGTTCGGATAAATATCGAAGGCTTCAGAGTTTGAGATCCTCAAGTTTTATATTTGTTGTCTTTTTTTTTTATCAAATAAATGTTGAGCAGTCTCTGGTACCAAACTCCCCAGTCGCACTCCCGAAGAGCGACTGTGAAAGCTATAAATAAATAAATAAAGCCTGCCAGATTTTTCCACACTTTCTAGTTTCCACCGCGCCGCTAAAGTCCCGGCAATCGCTTCCTGAAGTGCTCTCTCAATACGTTCGAGGATAAAGTAGAGCAAAGAAGTCGAACCATGGCAAACAATGGCTCAAATTCGCCGTTCTAGAGAAACCGATCGCCACCTAAACTTGCGTATCTCTTTCTTAAAGGAAAAGAAAGAAAAAAAGTCAGGCTTTCGTATACGCTTCATTGCCTTACCGCTTTACGCCTCGCAGAACCTCCCCAGCCGTGTTTCCCAATTTAGGGTGAAGGAGTGAAAATTGAAGGGTTTAGGGCAAGCGATGGAGCCTCGCAAAAAGACGTCTGCTAGATATATGCTACCTGACCGCGCACCTTCTGCGAGCGTGGACTTGCTGTCTTCGGCCTCGAGAGAGTTCTGCTTCAATTGATCCGAAAGTTCGTTTTCCAGAACACCAATTTTGAAGGTTCGTGAAACATACAAAACGACAAAAAAAAAAGCAGCTCCTTCTTTATCGTTATTTTGGGAGAATCTTAGCGTCTCGGAAATTACAGCTGTTATTTCGTTGGTGTCGTTGTTTTATAAGGTATTTGGTTCGGAGACTCGGAGAGCCGTGAGCGCGTGAACACTGACGCCTCAGAAATAGCGCTGAGTCGAGGAAGCGTCTATATTGATTCCTATCATTAAGAGTGCGGAAGTTTGAGTGTGCTAAGAATTGTAGGGAACAGTAAAGTAAAGAGTAAGTTTACTGATTAATTTGGAGGTTAGTGTGTAAAAAAATGGTGTCAGATGGTTGTAAAATACGTAGTATTATCATCGCCTTCCTTACGTACAAACCTTGGTTAGCCGTTAGAACATTTGTCAACTGGAACGAAACGCTTTTTCTTCTCAAAGCTGTGCTCCTGATCGGCTTGAAGTTTTATTATTGCAGTAACACAGCCTGAAGACCATTCTTCCTCTATTTGTTTATTTTTGTTTTCGTCCTAATATTTGTTTTCTACTTCAGATAACAACAGGCACGTTTAACCGTGTTCTCAATCTGACTGCTTATAAAGCAAACTGCAGTTTTTTTTTTTTTTGTGACTACGTCATAACTTATATGCTAGTTACGTAATCAAACACTGTTTGGCTGCAATTGATTACAACCTGCATTGATAACACTTCCTGAACGACGCGTTAAAAACAAACTTCGCTAAAAAAAAAAAGAAAAAAACGATCTTATTTAAATTGTGCGGCCGCCGTGACAAGTTATTTTGTTCAGGAGTCTAACGATTGAAAACGAAATGGGGCTGTGTTCTTACGGTTCTGCGTAGCAGACGTCAAAATCGAATTATGTTGCTTGTCTTGAACAAAGCCTATGCGTTTCGCTGATTAAACTTTCGGCAGACCCTGTAGCAGGTAAGCGTGCATAAAATATCCGCACATTTAAAGTACTTCCAAGTACCTAATAGCTAACGCTAGCCCCTGTAAAAAAACAAAAAAAAAACAAACAAATGGCGCTCTCTTTTTTGTAGTACAATCTTTGGCGGCTTCTCGATCGCTCCTTCACGCAATTCGTAGCAGAACAAAACTGACAACCTTGTACTTTACGCGTTACCAATAACGTGTTACTTGTATTTAGTTACGTATGACTAATGAAGTAACGACAGCGTTACTTAAAAAAAAAAAACGAGTAACGTATTTCTGTTACTTTTTGACAAAGTAATGAGCGGCGTATTTTCTTTACTTCTGGAATGGAACATGTAAAGCACAAGTAACCAACACAGTTCTCAACCCAGCTCGCTCCTTTTCCCTATAGCGCACAAAAAAAAAAGTGAAAACACCAAACTGGAATCAAACTAAATTCCAAGGAACTCTTTCGAATTACTTCCAAGTTGCATCGATCGAATCGACTTAGTTACTTTATGATTGGGTAACGATATTTAGTTACTCTATTTCAGTAACGCGTAGTACGCGCCTGAAGGCCGCCTTGCTTCTTTTTCCCTATCCAAATGTCGCGCCCTCTTCTTCGCCAATTCTCTTTGGCACGTCGAGCAGGGTCACACTCGACACGTCGGCGCTTCTGCTCAGCCATCTGTCTCCTTTTTTAATCCGGTCCTTCCTCTTGAGAGGCATACAAAAGAAGTCTACGGCACGTCCAAGGAGCGCGTCGTTCCGCAACCTGCGCATGCGGGCGACTCCCCCGCGCATAATACGCCGCGGAACTATATATAGAGCAGATTTCGCCATGAGACGGGTTCACTCTTCGTTCGATGAATCCGCAGAAAAACCGGCTCGCTGGCGTTACTTTGACGTCATTGGAGCGTTCGACGTGTGTATACTGATGCTTCCCTTGAATATTGCGAATGCCGAGGCATTCGACCCCTAGTGCAGTACGACTCTGCCCGCGGCGTAGGACGCGTGTCCAGCAAAAGTGGGCTCATTGTATTACAGATTCCTTTTTCGGTTTCGTTTTTGTTTGTTTCGTTTATTTTTCGCGAACCTTTCTGGCAGAGACTGCGCCTTACTCTGCCCCAGGCTCGTTCATAAAAGAAAAAAAAAAGTTTCGCAAGGCACGCCGACTCGAGCCAAAACGGTATTTCGGACGGTGCCCGATTTTTGGCGAGAGAAACGACTCGCCATATATGCTCCGCGTTTCGCTCTATTAGACCGGCCGGAGGCGACGTTATACATACAATCCAATGCGGTGAGCAAGTCATCTGCTTCTTCGGCAGGAGTTGCTGTGACGTCAGAAAGACGCCGAGCTCTGATTGAAAGGATGGTTGGTAGACCTGAAAGCAAGCTGCTTTCATGTCTACCCACTATCCTTCATTCAGAACCAATCAGAGCTTGGCGTTCTGACGTCACCACAACCCTACCAAAAGAAGCAGACGAACTTGCGCTCCGCATACAGCCGATGCAGCAGCGACCAAAACTGCACCGTCATTGCGCTCGTCGTTTTATGTACGTTTGCCGGCGGCGATTTTAGCAGCATATCATAGACACATTTTAGGAGCCATAAGTTTACAAGCCCCAACACGCACTATATATATATCACTCGCTAAATCAATCATGCCCAGAAAAAAAGGGGGAAAAAAAAGCGCAGAATCACGGCGCATTCGCTATGCGTGATTGGTATGACCGGCGAGAGCAAAACGCAGAAAGTCGGCAAGTGCCGTGACGATGCACTTTTGGGACTGCTATAAATTTCGCTCAGTCGGATTGTAGAGCATCAACTGCGGTCGGACTTACGTGAAACGGATGTAAATGTAAATCGGGGTGTATGTCTTATATGCCAAGAATCCGTTCGTTTACCCTCTCAAACGCGCCCACGTGCCTTTGTTTTTCACCCGACCTCAACCAACGACGGTACGCGCTTGGCCAACTCGTCATCGCGGGTATACCCTGCACCTTCTCTATGTGGCCCTCTGATTGGCGTGCTCCACTTTGCATTCTTATGTGCCAAGAAAACAAGCAAACAAAACAAAAAAACGCGTTTCGAAACAACACTTGTTCGCCGTGTGTATATGGGCTTTTTTGGTAACCGATTTTCGACCGAGTCCAACCTGTAGTAGGCGAGACCGCCAACGTTGAAGCGATCGCTCAATCCCGATGCTGTACGAATATACGCCCGTTTTAAAATGCATGAACGAAATCTAATAACGTGTTCTTCGTATCTATGTCTTTTTTGTTTTCGCCTTTATTTAGATTCCACGCGTTGAAATGAAACCTAGGATTTCAACGGGTGTTACACCAACAAAACTTTCGAAAATGTCATTTTTCTTCTCTTTCTATAATGGCGTTCCATTCGTGTATTTCTAAAAAAAAAAAAAAAAGGACGAGCCGTTTCACCTTACGATGAACTGCGCTGGACGCAATAAGAGCCATCCCGGCCATTCCAGGGCTATGAACGTTCCGCGTGCCTGCGCCTCATTGCGCCCCTGCCAGATGTCACGTGACACCCAGACGCCATAGGATTGGCTCGAATGGCCCACAGCGTTCGCTATGGTTCATAGTAAGGCGAAACGGAGTATACAAATGTCGGACTCAGTTGTAATCTTGAAGAGGGAAAAAAAAACAACGTAGTCAGAGTTTTTTTAAAGCTAAGGTTAAAACAAATTACTGAAATAAAAAAAAAACTGTTTGGTTTAATTAAAAAACATACCTACGTGTAAATCGAGAATGAAAGTTCGTTTCACATTGAGTTTTGCTTAGGAAAAATGTAACGTGTTCCCGCTTCAGCTCAACCAGTGCCAAATGCAACGGAACAGCAATACCTCCCGTCGGCTTCATCTAAAAAAAAAAAAGAATCGCGACCGAGGAACGGCCGTTTCAGTCACAATGCTGCGCCCCAAAGCGTCGTATATACCTGGTCTTCACGCACACTCTCGCCTTTTCGCGTCTCAGTCCCGAACCCGAACAATGGACGATGATTCGCGTCTTCCGCCGACACGCGAGTGTGTGTGTCTGTGCGCACGCGTTTGTGTCTCATGTGCGCGTGCCCGACGCGTGTGCGAGCATGTTCTCGGCCGGTGCCCGTCTCGGCTCGGTCGGCGACGAACGACGAACGACTCCAGCGACGATTAAGGCTGATCCAGATTGGGGCGAGCGACCGAGGAGGAGGCGTACACACTGCCCGTTTTGGTATACTTCCTGGCTGGACTCCGTCGGGCGGACGTTGCTTTTTCGCTCGACCTCCGACGGCGCCTTCTTCCGTTCGTGTGCGTGCGTTTGGTGCGTTTGTTTCGTACCTGCAGGTGCGCTGTAGGCCGGTGTGGTCACCGACTGCTTAAAGCCCCACTTGCGTTGCTTGAATACATCCTACAAGAGGACACAGTGTTCGCTGCAGATACGATGACGCAAGTATCCGCGAACACGTCTCGAGTGTCTGCCGGCAAGAGTATCTGGGGACACGAGTATCTGCGGACACAAGTATCTGCGGACACGAGTATCTGCTGGACGCAAGTACCTTGGACACAAGTATCTGCGGACACGAGTATCCGCGGACACAAGTATCTGCGGATACGAGTACCTGCGGACACGCCATGAGCATGTTAGAACTCAGGTTTGCTTCATGCGTATGTATGCTATGAACATCTCTGCACACAGCTTGTTTGTATCCCCTATGTGAGGGGACCGTCATGCAAGGAAGAAACCCCCTCAAACACTGTTTGCAGACAGCTTTTTTTTTTTTTTTTTGTAGACGTGTGAGCAGTCTGACCTCGGCTTATAAGATACACGGAAAGAGCCGTGGCCCGTTGGTTTCGGGCTTTTTGTTTTTACTTCGTGACTGGTTATCGCCTAGTGTCGCAAAACTTCTTGACCAATCACGAAGCAATGATATTGCTTTCTGATTGGTAGACATCGGCAAATGTCGCAATCTCATTGGCTGTGCGAAGATAATCAGATACTCCAGACGTGCTGCGCCATGCGTTTCTCAAGGTGTTGGTGATCTGTATGCGTAGAGAAAGTGAGGGAGAGGAGGAGCTGATAGCGCGCGCGGGTACGTCAAAACGCCGAGCTCTGGTTGGAATGATTATAGTGGGTAGACCTAACCCTAGTCGCCTCTGTCTCAACTGTACTTGTGTCACTAGTTGCGTGCAGTACAGCGAAGGCAATGCCTTCGCCAGACGAGGGAAGAAAGGGAAAGCACTAGAAAGACTGGGGAGGAGTAGAGAAACCTCCTCTCCTCTCTATCTTTCCTAAAGCTCTCCCTATCTCTCCTTGCCCTCCATTGCCCTCCTCTCCCAGCCTGCGTTCCTAGTGCTCGCCTTTTTCCTCTTCGCCTGGCGTTGCCTTCGCCTGCACTGCACAAATCTAGTGACACGGAGTGTAGCTTGAGGTCTGCCCACCAATCATTCCAATCAGAGCTCGGCGTTTGGAAGTGCCCGCACGCGCTCTCGGCGCATAAACACGCGCGGGTGTTCGACAGTATGTCGCACGAGTCTGTTCATATGGCTATACATAGCTCGCTTTCATGTCACATCAGTTGCCATTGGGGGCAGGCCTTGCTGTTGAGCGCGTACCTTCTGCAAGTTACATTTCACATCGCCGATTTCTTTTTTTTTTTTATTGTCAAGATGTACAAATTATTTCCAGCATGGTACAATAACGTCACGTGCAAACACCCCCCCCCCCTCCTCCCCGCCACCCTCCCGTTGCAAAAATAAATAAATAAGTGTTTTGTTTTAGTTTTTTACCGCAAAAATAAAGTACGCATCGGCGAACGCTCATTATCCGCCGAAATGTGGTGCCAGCGGTCCGAACCAGACGCCAAAGTTTCAAAAATAACCGTTAGTTATCACATTGAAAAGCTAAAACTGTTCTGTCTTTTTCTTTTTTTTTAATTTCAAGGTTAAAGGGGCCATAAAACGAATTTTGGGCTGGGATAAATGATTTTAAATTGGGACTTTACTAATCGCATGTCGTTTAGTTGGCCAAAAGAAAGATAGAAAGTCAACAGCCAGCTTTTTGGTACGAACATTTGAAAATATAGCGGACTATTTTGTACCTTCTTTCTTTCGAAAGCTCTTCGCCTTTTCACTATGATACATCCGCGGTTCCCAAAGCGCGTCAGCGGTGCCAACCTGACGTCAGCCGAGCCCAGCTCACGCATTGGACACGAGAACTGCGTCACTCGGACGTATGCGCTCGTCAACAGTAAATCCGTCGACGAATATTCGGATCCGCTTTCGTGGCCAATGACGCCAGTGACGATAAGTCCCTGACGAAACTTATCGTCACTGGGGAATGACAAGTTCTATGGTGTGCATAAAAAGCACGGTAGAAGCTAGGAGTCCTAGCCCCGGTGCCGAAGACTGTCACGTCGACGTGATTTCACAATTCGCATTTCAGTTGAGGATTAAAGCTAAGGAGGAAGAAGTAGGAAAATCGTTTCATGACCCCTTTAAAGGAGGTTAATTTTCGCCCGAACTCCGTCGACCAGCATTTTCTGGTTAAAACACAAAACAAAATCGCTTCGACTTCTGAATAAGTTAACGGTAAGTTAAAAAAACAACAAAAAAAAAAAAACTGGCTTGTGGTTTAGACGGCTAGCGGTACTTTTGGGCGGAAAATTAGTTTTTGGCGATGCATACTTTGTTTTAAACAAATAAAAAAATTCACGTAAATATATATTTTTAGCACCCTGTATTCAGATCCCCTACCCCATGCACTCTTAAAAATGACTGAGTGTCTACTTACCCGCAAAACACTCGAAGAGCCGATCACTGCGATCTACGGAATCAGCTCAGCGAATGATGAGGCAGAGCATCTGTTTAGACCTTAAAATAAAGTCTGCGCTGTGGCATTACGCAATGCAAGCATGACGCTGTAGCATTGTGTAATGCCGCAGCGCAGACTTCATTTTTAGGTCTAAGCCTAAAGATGTAGGTCCACCTCATCATTCGCGGAGCTGATTTCGTAGATTACAGTTATTGGCTCTTTGAGTGTTTTGCGGGTAAGTAGACATGCAGGCATTTTTAAAAGTGTGCCGTAACATTATGTGGCTCTGTTGCCCTGTGCTCGCGCCGCATTGATAAATACCTCTCTCTCCCTCTCATAAACCACCGCACACAGCCGCACGCACAAGAAAGAAAAAAAAAATACACCAACAACCGGGATATCGACCGTGGTCAGGTGAAACCGAATGTCGAAACGCTTTTAGTGTGCAATTCCGCACCGAATGAGATCACCGAAGGGTATGTCGTCGTGTAGTACGAAACAAAACAAACAATCGGCCAATCAAAACAAGAACAACAAACGAAAAGGTGTCTGCAGCTTCGAGACGACGTCGCGTCGTGGAAGCGCCGACGTGTTTATTTGCCTCCGGGATGCGGTGACGACATCATCCACCTGTCTTTCCCAACCGGGCAGGTGCTAGAGCGACGACGAGCTCGAGCAATGCGACCATCGGACGACGACGTCGACGACTACTACTAAGCCTCGCTTGGGGCAAGACCCGTCGTCGTCGCAATATCAAACGCGAGCATGGCTCCGCTCTAACCTAGTTTCGCTTTTGCGCCTTGTTTTTCTTTTTTGGAGCATTAATCTCTTTCGTTTTTCTGTCCTGCTTTTGTGTCGCTTTGCGCCCTCTCTGTTTTCTCCTGGCTCTCTTGGTCCTGGTGCCTCGATTTCGAGAGACAAAGAGACAGAAAAAAAAGAAAGAAAACGAAAAGGAGGAGGGTGGGGGGCATGAGGAGAATTGTTTTTTTGCTGCACGCCCACCTCCCGAGAAGAAGCGCATATCGCGACATGCAGCGTGTCCGAGCACAAGAAAAAGCAACGGGCCCTAATGGAAAACGAGCACGGTGAAGCGAAGGGGATAGTGGACGTCTCTGGGACGATCATGGTGCATTTTTCATCGGATCCCCTCTCGAAGCCCCGAGCGCGTCTATATAGCTCTCTTCTCGATAAGTTTCGTTGCCGCTGTCGTTTGAGCTTCGCCGTTTGACACTGTTCCTGATGTGGGCTTCTAAATTCCCTTTTTTCTAGAAATTAGCACCTATTGTGGCTTTTTAATGTTCGCGCAGATCTGTGGTGATGGCAGGAAGGGACGTAAAAATGGCTACACAAAGCGCATGTCGAGGATGTAAAAAAAAAAAAAAAAAAAAATGTGTATGCTTGCTGGCTCCCGAAACTCCTGTGAAAACGTAGAGTACGTCCACGGGTGTCATCTGGTCTAGTCACGTGACGTGGTAAACTTTCCCGCTAAGTGGAGAAACACACGGGCAATGTTGAACTATTTCGCTAGACGCCATATTTCAGGGCGATATTTAGAGCGTAGGCTTAGAGTAACCTCGCAGTAATAGGCCGCTCAGCACGCGCTCAGCACTTGCGTACACGACAATGGCTGCCAGTGAATACTCCCTATACGCGTTCCGAACCACCGAGATTGGCGGCCTTTTCAGCCTACTCGTGTAAGCTTGTTCTAAGCATGCGCTCTGAACATCGCCCTCAAATATGGCGTCCTGTGAATGCCCCCCTATAGACCCCTTTCGTAAAGGTGCCGCTAGGAGACGCTGTTGCATTTGGCATCCCCGCGAACTTCCGGTCAAACGCGAGAACAAACAGTTCTTACATCATAGCATCGCTCCTCGCCACGTCCATCAAATATTTAACCGACATTTCTCCAGATGCTAAGCTGAAGGGTTGTTTAGCGAGATAATATTTGTCGGATCATTTTAATGCTCATGTAAAACGACCGATGACCTCTTATATGCTGAAGAGCACAGCATAAACACCTTGCTAAATGCCGTTTCCATAGTACTTCAGCGTCCCAGCAGCTGTGAAGTAAACAAGTTCGAAAGGCGTTTCAAAACAAAAGGACCGGAAGCGTTTTTTTTTTTTTTTTTTTTTAAGCAACAGTTTGCTTGTGTTTGTAAGCACGAAAAGGGTCTATTGGTATTTTGTTTGGGGTTGCGTTTATTTTCCCCTACAAACTGCTTTGTATTATCACCGAAGAGCAAGCACTTGAGGAGTGATCTGAACACGATAAAGTAATGAGCATGTTGCGTAGTGAATTCCACGCTCCTCTGAAACGTGCGATAAAAACCCCCAAACGTGTATTCACTTTTTTTTTTCACGTTTTAATGCGAGTAACGCAAGTCTAACGTTCAACACAGAAACCCGCATGTCCTGCTGTCAGGATACCTTCATCAGCTTCATTCGCAGTGCGCGTCCAGTCGCAGCAGACACCAGAAAGCAAGTGCGAACATTTATTAGCAGCGATAAAGGTGCGGGCGAATAGGTGGTAACCATTGATTCAATGGTTACCAATAGTTGTTTTACCATCGGTACCAGTAGTTGTTATTCAAAGGGTTCAGTCATATTGGCTAAATTCTTTGAATAGGGTGGTAGCTTTAAGTCATTTCGATAACGTCAAAGCGTTATCGCAGCTCGCTCTGGATTCGGGACAGCTGAAGTACGCTTCTTCCGTTCCAATCCTGTCAGTCACTGTAATTTATTTAGACAACAGTGCCTACGAAAAGTTGCGGGGGCGTCATGTCCGAAACTTGGGCGTGACTCCAATATACGTTTACGTGCTTCACAAAAGCGATCCATTATTTCTTAATTTCTTGTTCCGTCTTCCAGCTTTTTTTTTTCTTCTGGGGTGATATGAGCAGCCTAGACACGGACGTTCCAAGATTTATAGGGCCGCGCCGTCACGAATCTGTCCGTTGACACCGCAACTAGGAAATGCGCCGAAGATCGACTTATATGGCGAACCAGACTGCACGCCTCCACTTCTTCCACTCCACATGATAATGAGCGCAGCGTGATGAAGACAAAACAAGAATACAACCGGGGGGTTGACCGCGTTATGAACGCGTCCGAGCGTTATTCAAATTAAAAACGAACAAAAACGAAATGAAGTGAAGATATGTTCGGAGGGTTTTATCGTACGTTTCAAAGGAGCGTGGGACTACCGGGGAAGAAAATGCGAACGCGGAAATGAGTATATTTAATTTTGTCTCGTTCATATCTGTGTCCCTGTTTGTGTGATATATATCGTTGTGTCATTGCTAAGATTAGTCTCTATATTTGTTTTCTCTATCCAAACCGCCTCAGCAGCACTTCTGACCAAAGTGCCGGCTAACGGGGGGATCGGTGGCCGAGTGTTAACACACCGCAGGTCGGGGGACGTGGAACGAAAGCTCGCGCCGCAGTACCCAGGGATCCTGGGATCAATCTCCACCCCTGCCCCCCGTTTCCATCGGGATGAGCATCGCGTATACCGGTTTGCGGTCGTGCATCCCTGCTGCTTGATGCACTTTAAAGACCCCAGGCTAGCGGTCGTTCTGTACCTGGGTCATATTCGCATATACAGTGGGCTACAATGTAGCCATACTCTCGCAGACTAGACGGTCTCCGTCTACACAGTTATTGACTAATTTGTTTTTGTGTCTTGCCGGATAACACGTCAGCGGATCCAGATGCCGGCAAAGTTTCCCAGAATTTGATGAACCTTCTCTTCAAACCTCCAGCCTTAATCATACAATACGCTTTAGGGAATTGTCTGCGTCAAAAAAGAAGTTCCTATAGAGCGTCTCGTACAGAAGTTTAACTTTTTTTTTTCTTTTTTTCTCCGAAAAAGTAAATTGAACTAAACATTGCGAGCTCAGCTCAGTCTCCTACCAAATGTAGTGCCAGCAGTCCGACCCAGTTTTGCGCGTTTCGCAAGTTTTCAATGAGAAAAGGAAGCAAACTTAGCAGGAGCCAAACCTAATTTTGGGGGCCCTTGCGTGCCAAATCAACCAAGGGCATCTGGAACGCTCCAGTGAAGGATTCATTTCGACCCCTTGTGGATCTTATGACGTGCAACCAAAATCTCGGTTAACACGGCGCCTTCTCCGCAATAAGCCTCCATCAGGTTGCGGGCACCTCGGCCAGGATTTGAGGACACCTGGGGATCCGTAGGCCGACGCTTTGCCTCGGAGCCAACCAGGCGGCTCCCACTAGCAGGAGTCATTCATCTCTGTGTAGTCGTGGAATTCGAGGGCCGTCAATTTCTCGTGGCAAATGTCCGAAAATCGTTTAGTGCATCTGAATCATGGGATTGTTGCATTCCATGCCGGGAGGAGATGCTGAATGAGAAACATGGCGGCGACCAATGTACCAACTGGCCGCGTCGTTTTCAACTTCGAGCAAAGCTGCTGAAAATCCAAATAGAAAGAAAGCGTGGCAGCACAGACGACCGCCATTTTCGCTGTTACGAAAAGCTACGAAGAGTTTGAAAATATAAGGGTCGCGATTTCCAGCACGCCGAGCACACCGGAAACAATCGACAGGACGGGAGGGTTGCAAATCGAGTAGCACATCGTCTGCTCGCGACTCCCTCAATAAGCGTGTTACCATACCATGCCAGTCGATGCGAATTGATGGAAACACTGTGGTTGAAGTGAATTCGATGCGCTAACTCGAGTTGATGCGATACGGTCGCATCCATTTGAATGAAGTCAGTGATGACGGTTCAAGAATAGATAGACAACGCCCAGCAGGCTGTGCCCAAGAAGCCAGCCCTACGTCTCCAACGACCCGTTCTTTTCATCACACCAGCGCGACCGACTCAGTCGTGTGTCTCTCCCCCCCACGCATACCAGGGCCGTCTCGATAGGCATCGGTTATAATTACGGTTAGTTTAATCATAGTCATTAGCAGTCCTGCTGGACAAACAGCCCTCTCCCCTTCACTTCCACATGCACGTTCCTTCGCCCCAGCCATCCGGAGGGACAACCTTGGCTAGCTCAAGATGCGAGGAGGACCATCCTTATCTGTCCAGGATCTTTCGTGCGATGGCCGCACCGACAGTTCTTGTGCGCCTTCGTGCCCTTGGCAACTGATTACAACAACTGAACCGAGCCGAGTGGACCGGCTCGCTGTGCGCGCGCTCCGCAAGCCTACTGGCATGCGCGGAAGGCGACTAATGGCAGAGCCATACCCCGTGGACTTAGCCGCGCCGCTCCGCGAAGAGAGGTTCTTTTCGGTCCAGATAAGCATCGAGGGCTGTCCGCTCACTTGGGCGATGGATATTGCCGGTTGTCCAGGAGAAGCCAAGTAATACGGGTGATCCTCTTGGGAGAGGTTTTTACCGAGCCGTCGCTTCCAATGGAAGCTGAAATTGAGTGTTGGTCAAAGTCGGTTCCTATATTATGGTGTTGTCCAACTTACTTTGTGGGAGCAAATGGCTCGATGGAGTGGCATCCAGAACCGTACGACCACAAAATGGGTTGGAGTCGATTGGTGGTTTAGTGGATAATTAATCACCTGCGTTGCCGTGCGATTGGATCTTGTTGGGGAGTGCAGCTATTAAAGTCTTTGATTCATCAGCAATCTGCCATACCACGTGGCCACTTGGAAAACCATGACCTGAAAAGGGCTTTCGGTACCACGTGTGGTTTCACCGATTCTTCATTATGAAGCACGTCTTGCCATCATTGATGACGAGCTTAAATGGTTCTCTTTTGTTTTTCTTACATTAGGAGTCAACGGTTTTAGCAGTCGTGTTCGGCACAGTAAGGTTTAGTCAGTTCTTGAGTTCAGTCAGTCATTGTCCCTTGGGACGAGAATATGGTGGATGACTTTGTCCTGAGATTGGAATACTGAACATTACTGGGCGTCTCTAGACGGATGAGCATGCCACGTCACACCTTAATAGAACTGCGCTGTGAAAAATTACCAGGAACGACACTGGGAGTAGAAAAACTACACAACATGCACAAGTAAGCATTGTCGTGTTAGCTACTCTACACGAGCATAAATAATTCACTTATCATAGTCTTGTACACGTTATTTGAAAAAAAGAGACCGATTACGATTACAATTACTCTTAGTTAAAAAGTCTTCAATAAGATTACTCGATTACTTGCAAAAAAAAAAGTAACTCCTCGTTACTTGAAGAAGTAACCGTTACTCTTTCGATTGCTTCAGATTTTGAAAAAGGCAGACTTTTCGCCGTCGGGTTGAAAAATGGTTTTTTATACTGTCAATAGTAGATTACAACCACAAAATTATAAGCTACTTATTTTCTTCATTCATTACAGGGGCCCTGCACGGACTTTTTCTACTGGTTTTAGTTTGCACCGAACCTGAGCGCACTGAACGTAGTAACTTAATAAAACTTTTCTTTTCTCGAATTTCGCTTTATTTTAAAAGTTATAGGCAAATTAAAATTACAAAAACAAGCAAAAAATAACCTCCTTCATGACGTCCTTGGTTGCTTGAGTGGCCGTGAACTATGAGGAGGGATAGTGAGCTCAGCGAGCGGTCACGGCTGCCGCACTCCGTTTCGACGGCTCGAGAGGGCGCCACTAAAGCATGCTCTGGCTAGGCTGTATGAAGCGGGCAGCCAGGGCGGCTCGCATTTCATTTGCTGCGCGATTAAACACTAATTCGGCATGACACTTCATCGGCCACAAACGACACCAAACACGGGGTAAAGATCAGTTCAGAACGGGAGCCACTTCGCGCTGCCATACCGTCAAAAGGTTAAACCGCAAGCCAAAGCTGCTCGCCGAAGGCCTTGGGAACGCTCGGAACCGGTCGGATCCTGCAGTTCATACGACCCCAGCGCCGCCGCGTACATCCGGAACCCTTCTACGCTCGCCGCTCGTTCGCACCTGATCCCACTACACCTTTCTAGTATACGCCGCCTTTTCCACCGCTTGGTGGCGGGTACGTGACGGGTCATTTCTTGTTTCCGTACTTTCTAAACTGCATTTGTTTCTTTTTTGATCTAAAATAATGAACAAAAACTACTTTTATAAATAATGGAATCGGTTCGCACCACTTATATCTTGTATTTCGACTAAAAAGAAGCTTTTAGCGGCTCTGACCATGTAGTAAGCCCAGGACCAAAGACGTCACATTTTGCGCGCTTTTGGTACCGCGGGTCGCCCCCGTAGGTGGAGGAGGTTTCCGCGTCGTCTGGTTAAAATATGACGCACTCATATTCGCTCACAATTAATCGGTCTCGTTCATTTCCATGCATAATAATATTGATTAAAAATAAAAATTTCATCTACATTTCTTTTTTTGCTGAATATGTGTTAAACGACGCAATAATTTTAATTATGAATCAGCTTCGATATACAGTTGCGAACAGTTAATAAACGCTGACGCTTACACATTTTTACTTCAGCTCCATAAGGCAAAAATGTTCGTTGATTTTCGCCGAGAAGGGCGACCTCCTTTGATTGCTCACAGTAGTAGTCTCTGCTGTGCTAAACGGACACTCGCACGGCGTTGAAGTCGCTGGGACATGTGTAACCTTCTGCACATGTCTGAAGTTACAAATCTCCCCCTTAAAGTTTACCTTAAGTTAATACTTCACCTAAATTTTTCACTTCATATAGGTGTGCTCGTCCATGTCTGCATGGTGAAAGCATTTCATTTTTATTTATTTTGGTTCGTCAAAAGTTTACCGATTAACCGGTTAAACAAATTAATCGCGATTAGTTACTGTCTCCGTGCCCGCTGGCTTGCCCGAACCCCAAGAGACGCGGAAACCACAAAAAAGGTAGACGCTGAAATATGATTGCAGGGCCCCTTTAATGTCGGTAAACCATTCTCCTGTCCCAGACTTGGTTCGAGAATTTCTGGGTAGGGCACTTGAAGAAACAGAGGACGACATTACAAAGGGAAGGGCGAAATAGTAAAGCCGGGGTCACACTGCTCAAACATCATACAAAAGACAGTCTGCAATCACGAGTCACCGCAATGTCTTTGGTTCGAATGCCGCGTGCCAAGTTTTTCTCCATGAACTCATTACCATGCGGCACTGGGAGCACGGATCTCGCGGTGACTCGCGTTCGAATCTGTATGCAGACTGTCGTTTGTACGGTGTATAATCAGTGTTACCCCGGCTTGAGAGTTGCAAGTAATTTCGATACTTCCAAAGGTAATCAGAGTAGCCTTGGGATTGCTCCTTAATAAATATAATCAACTCATTACAAAATTACTCCAACAAATAATCGAATACAAGAATACAAGTGATTTGATTACCTGTAATGACTATCGCACAAGTCTGATCTGGCCGTATATATATATACATATATACATATATATATATATATATATATATATATATATATATATATATATATATATATATATATATATATATATATATATATATATATATATATATATATAGAGAGAGAGAGAGAGAGAGAGATATTATATATATATATATATATATATATATATATATATATATATACACTGTCTCCAAGATGTGAGGCACCAAGTCAGGCACCCTACAAACACAACGAAACAAATCCAAAGCAGTAACAATCGTCTGTAATGTGCCACATTAAAGACAATTGCTCTTCATGAGCACAAAATAAAGATTGTGAGGATGATAATGAACAGCAGCAGAAGTAAAGACGTCGACAATAACAAGACATAAAATAAGGACTGGTGGCACCGAAGCAAGAAGTAGTAGCTAGTGGAGACGTAGAGTTAGTTACCTTGGCTGGAGTAGAACATGGACTCCCTTCACCCGTTATACACAGCGAATGGCCAACACAATCCTATCGTGTGCCTTCATGCTCTGACCGACCTCTCCGCTCTGAGTGGTGCCACTTGCGTCCTCAGCTATTACGGTCGCCATCTCAAACCGTAGACTCTGCAGGCTTCATACCCGGCTTCACATACCGGCGTTATACTTGGCAGTTGGACAACTAAATTTCACGAATGTAGTATCCTGCGTTACATAATTATAAGCACGAGACCTGAATGCTCGGCACTTGGACAACCGAATCTTATGATTGCATAGTATCGTAGTAATAATACATAATTATAAGCACAAGACCCGAGGGACTGGTGAACGGTTCGCGGGTTCGACGCTCTCGATACGCCTGGTCTGTTCATGTTATTAACGACTGAGAGCGCCATCGAACCTAGAAAGAAGGCACTGCTACTTATCCAAACGCCCTAACTCCATCGATAACACCACGCGTTTTCTGATCCGCGAAATCGGCTGCAGAATCCACGTTCTCCAGGCATTGGCTGCTCCCCCATATGCGGGCGCAGGTTTGTGTCAAGCCCTGAGTATAACACTTCGCGACGGCGGCGATCGTTAATGGAGCTTACACGCCCAAGAGATATTCCAATAGGTTGCTCAAGGCTCCGCTAATTGCAGGTAGGTGTTTGCGGAAGGGGTGCATGCGCACCTGGGAACTGTGAAGCCGACTCGTCCCCGTGACAAACCTTTCGAAGCAAGTGTCAGAGACGTGACCAGCCGCTGCTGGTGCTACCAGGTCATTAACGGACTAATAATTGTGTGTACACAAGAAGAGTTTCCCGCGTGTCAGCGTAATGCCACTGCTTTAATTAGGGCGAATATTTGCTTTCCGTCCTTCTACTAATTACACGGGCGGAAATGGAAATCGAAATTGTCGATAATCTAAGAATCATTAATAATCTCGGTATCATTAATAATCTCATCTTTCTCCCCGGTGTCTTCAAGGTTAGAGTCCAAATAAAAATAATATAAACAGGACGGATTTTCTTACGTGTGTGTGTGTGTGTGTGTTAGGAAGATTTGGGGAGGGGAGGGGGCGATTTCGTGTTTGTTGTTTGAAATCTTTTTCCTGGTAACTGGTTGCTTAGTTTCTTCCTAAAAGTAGGCAGTAGAGCTACTATCGTCACTGATACCTAAAAAAAACGCAGTGCGTTTCTGAAGTTCTTATCGGCATTGGCCGATAACAGAGCCAGAGAACAAATTACTGAGAGAGTAAGCGTGAACAGATAAGCCGTACGTGTCCTAAACTGCGGACGTGTAGTTTCTCTCGCCTAAAATTTAATCTGGAGAGCCTTATTATACGCACATCTCGGATGTCCATCCGTTCCGCACGGATGAAACGAGGATGCAGACATTCATACCTTGTTGTCTTACGCTGTAACTTAAAAGAAAACTGAAGCGTTTCTGTATATGTGAGGAAAAACGCTTAAACTGTCTTCTTTTGGCCTCCAGGATCGCGAATATCGAGATTATTTGGTACACGGAGGCTGCAAGAAATCAGCTTCAAAGTACCGCTGAAGCCCCCCCCCCCCCCCCCCCCCTCTCCCCCATTTCCCGGAGCGCGTGACGTCATATAGAGATTTCATAATCTCCGCTCTCGTGCATCTTAAGCGCCTATCAAAGCTAGGCACCACACTCTTGCTATTTTATATAGGTCAGAAAAAAGACGTCACGACTGGTGTCAGTGCGGGGGGCACACTAGCGACACCCGCTGGGCGGCCGAAAGATTTGGGTATCAAGTAACTACTGGTCGGAGGTTTTTCGTGTTTTCTCGCGTTTAGTTAGACCTTCGGGGGGAACGAACGTGATATCCAGATTCACGAAGAAAAAATAGTCTAGAATCCAGCTCTAACCCTGTTTTTTTTTGTTTTTTTTATGAAGAACCTCTTCACCTTCTCTTTATCATTTTGATGGCCAGTATTGCCCAGGAGCAACAACTCAAAAATGATTTAATTTCTCCCACGCCATGTGCGCATCAATAAATTTAGCGTGACAGCGCATGGCCTTCACTGATGACGACGTCTCTGTCAGCACTGCGGCTTTGCTACTTAGGAGGTGTTGGGCGTGTACGAGTGGACGAAGGTGGGTTAATATTTTGGAATGAGCCATCCAGGGGCTGTCGCAGCGAAGCGGCGTGCACGGGAGGCCGGGGTGGACTAACACGCGCTCCAGTGATACACCCGCCGTCCCCCACTGCGCGGCGCCGAAATTGGCGGAGGGGGGCGTCGCCGGCGATCTTCGGTTGCTGTATGTTACGTGACGGCGTCGCTCTTTATAACCAGCCAATCCAACGCGGCCTCCGTCGCTATACGTCCTAGCCTCTCGAAATCTCGAAATATGCTCCCCGCCGCCATCTGTCGGTGCCTGCAGAAAATGTTTCCTTGCCAGTTTTCACAACCAGTGGGACTGACGTCATCCCGCGGCGACGTTGCGAATTTTATATACGTGTGCTCCAAACCAGTCGAAGGTCTGCGCATGTACCAGGGGGCTGACCTTGGACTGTAACATATAACTTATCGGTTGAAAGAAACTGCCGTCACTGACAGCTCAAGAATTACGGGGCCTGACAAATCCCGAGCATCTACTTATCGTTTGGCAGCCAATCAGGTGATGCCATGAATTGATAAGAACGTCGAGAAGCGATTCACAGAGATAGTGAACGTGAACATACTAAGGCACGTCCTGTGTTTCTTAAATTATGAGTGACTATAACCCTTTCATGCTCTTATCACACGGGCTAAAAGTGTTGAGTCACCGGGCTTCGGACACATTCGCAGAGTCTGACACTTTGCGGAAGACCGCCATTAGGCAGCCGGGTAGACAAAGATTGCGCCACGCAGAATGCGAATAATAACACGGTCTATAGTTCGCCTCCTGAGACCGCACGCAAATGTTTCCGTCGCCATGATTCTAATCGGCGACGGCAATCACCTCGCTAAAACCTAACGGAACGAACCTTCAAGTTAAAAACCCTAGTAGTTCTGTTCATTACGGCCACCGCAATCTTTGTTTTACGGCAATCCACAGCGAATTCCTCGCTTTCCTATTCGATATTAAACGGATGAGAACAGATACCAAGCGCATATTTTCGCGACGGACGGAACTATTATTCCTCAAGCGTTTGCCACCGCGCCGAGAGTAACCGAAGGACATGGTAAGAAAACAAAAATAACGACCAAAAAGTCTTCACGGCGGTAGGATTCGCGATTGCAATTTTCACGGAGAGCTAATTGGAAAGCCCGCGGGGCGCGCGCACGTTTGCATCCCAAAACAAGGTCCCACATGCCCACGAAGACTCGCAGCGAGCCACCGTTTTTAATGGAACGCTGAGTCAACCCCAAGTCAGAGGGACCTCGTGTGGTCAAAGATCGCTTCGGCCTCATTATGGGGACGATTGTTGGGCTCGTTATTCTGAGGACCGCTTTTTTTGTCCTTTTTGTTTTGTTTCTTCTACAGACCAACATGCACTCCCTCCACCACTGACCTGAGAGTGCGGTGGAAGTTACGTGCTCGTTGGACTAATCACACGTCTATTTTTCGTCACGTGATCACACTCTCGCCCCCCATACCCATGTGCAGAGAACGGGATCAGGTGATGAAAGGGGAAGCGGTTCATTGGTCCGGCGAGCCCGCAGCTCCTTGCGCACAGTCAGCAAAGGGGAGAACGGAGTAGAGTTTAAAAAGCACGTGACTTCCACCGCACTTTCAGCTTAGGGCATAGTAACAAACGACGGACCGAGACAAGAGCCAAATAGAACGGAGATGGGGATCCATTTTTCACGTCCAACTTTGGAGCGAGAGTTTTTTGTTTTTTTGGCTGCCTTCGTGCGACGGACGGCGCGGCGGCCTTGAAGTGGCCAAAGGCCCCTTTCTTGGGGCACCGGTCGCCGCGCGGAAGGACAAAGGCAAAAAAACACAAAACAAACAAAGACGTGAGAACAACGAGGCGAAGCAACAAAATGTTCTATTAAGAACTCGTTATTGTAGGGGTCTCTTAACATTGACATTCATCATCGAGAGTTGACCCCCAACAAAAGCGCTCTGGGAATGACTATTATCAGGAACAAAGTATACGGGAGCAAAAGAGCGCCGAGAGGACGGCGGCGGCGGCGGCGGCGGTTCGTCGAGTCGTTCGTTGAAGACCCGCTCGCGCGTATTCGTGTGCACCGGAAAACGAGACCGGAAAGCCGCAGCCACACTGCTCAGTACATTGCACAAAGGTCACGCTGTTCGCCGCGGACATGGATGATATCATGATTTGCTAATGCGCCTGTGACATGTTTGACGCATGTCTGCTTCAAGCAGATCTGCAGATAGTTTTTGTAAGCCCAATGATACAGAACAGTCATGCAAGCAAGAGGCACGCCTGAAGAGTCTCAATCGCATACGATGTATCAGCATGTGTGACAGATGCTTCCTAGGGGTGTACCCTTTTTAACGGGCGGTATAGCTTGCGCCACCTAGCGTTGGAAGTTGGAGGTTAAGATCATGGTTGCCAGTTATCTGAAGCTGACGTTTTCGCGTGTGCTTCGCTGACACCGTATCCATATCTAATAAGCACACAAAGTCGCACTTTCGAATTATACCGAGCGCCAATTGGCCCTTTCCAAAACTCCATCGAGCAACATTGGTGGCCGCCATTGCTTGGGCACGAAAGGCGCGTGATTGGATCTGAGGTCCTTGCCCAACGCTGACGCGCAGAGCTCGTGTCCATTACGTGCTTAATGTGTGAGTCCGTACAATGGCGGATTCGGATAATTGGCGCTGCAGCTGCTAGATGGCGCGCATTGTTGAAAATGGTCTCTGGTGCTCCATATGCTCTGAGCACCAAGATGGCGGCGCCCGCGAGATATTTGGGGAACTGGGGACCGACACTCCTTTTTATAATTTTCCAGAAAAATTATTTTCTTCAAATTTTTTTTTATGTGAAGCAAGGTGAAGTGCTACATTTAGGCTGCTTGGTTTTTGTACCCATTTCTGTCTGTTGTTATAAATAGGTAAAAACGAAAAAAGCAGCTCTATTTGTTGTAAATGTATGACGCATTGCCTGTTTGTGCTTTAAATTGAACTGCATTAATATATTTCATGACAGAAATAAAAAAAAACAAATTGCCAAACATCGTTTGACCTTTTGGTGACATATCTGGAGCCCTGTGACCTAGGAGTTGGATGCATCGTGCATTTTTATCAATAGGACACGCTTATACTTGTCCTATCGATTGGCATCACTTTAGTTTAATTTACTTTTAAGAAATAATTTACGAAGACGCTTTAATCACGCGCTAGGTTGAGCCGCCATTGCCGACCTTCTCTGGCTCGCTGAGATGGCGAGCCACTGAAGCGAGCGTTGGCGAGCATCCACAAAGGCCTATGCTGGGGAGAAGGACACAGTAGCACCTCAAGTAGCGATAACCCGTCCTGCTGTGGCAATATTGAAATAAAGCAAAAGGAATAAACGGAAACAAAAACTGAAGTTCGGTTATGGTGGCGCCCATGCCCAACTGCCTGAAACCGTATTCTTTAGGCATAATTATGGTGCCTCAATGTCCTTCTGTTTAGGGTGATGCCACCCTTTGTGGTACCCGATGCCGACAGCACGAGCTCACGGGGAAAATACAAAGAAATCGACGAAAACAAAATGTCGCCATAGCACAGTCAGCGCCACAAACGCGTGCAGGGACACGCGCTTTCACGCGCTTCTGAACAAAAAATAAAAATAAAAGTGTGGGACAAAATGGCCAGATGTCTCCACCCTAAGCAAAGCGCACATGAAGGCACCCTAGGCATAATCAAACCTCCCTCTTACTTTTGTATTTTTTGAAGAAGTGCTCAAACACAGATGCATGCAGCTGAATAGGCAAAATTACTTCAAGGTCTTTTAGCCTATCAATGCTAAGGGCAAGGGGAGGGGGGGGGGGGGGGGTGTGTTTGGGAGGTGAAGGGGTGACGGAAAGTGGCGGTGGAAAATGGGGAGGGGAGAGATGAGTGGACGTGCCCCCATTAGGCAAGATGGTCTGCCCTTACTCTTCCGCTGTTTCAACGCCACAGGCTACTCATATTTCATTCAGATGAAAGCGCCTCAGAAAAAAGAAAAAAAAATGGGGACAGGGAAGACAAGACAGCACGGAGCCAGAGCGCTACTTACAAGTGAAATTTTTATTGAAAACACAGAATTATTTATGGAAACAATCGCCCTCCCCGCAAAAGAAGGCATATTCCTTCTCGGTGATGTGCACCGAAGGTGCATTTACGCAACTTTCCGCAGCTGCCAGCCTTATATTGTACTCTTCGAATAGCTCTCTCTCTCTCTCTCTCCGTTTTGTTTTTAATTTAAGTTCAGTAACAAGTTCTGTTCACTGCAGATTTGGTGCGCACGGGCATCTGTTACAGTCAACAGCAAGGTTGCCCGAGGGAGAATTTGTGATCGATAGCGCGTGTTCGCTTTATTCCCATTTTTCTGAGCCGCTTTCATCTGAATGAACATAAACCAACTAGCCCAATTAGCCAATTTGATACGTGTGTTTCTTTTGTTGTTTTTGTTTTAGGGGAGGGGGGATATTAGTTAGGACACTTGAATCTGACTGCATATTTTTGTTTATATCAGTAAGAATATACTATCGAGACCGGTTATAACGAAGTCAGTTATAACGAAATAGCGGCTACAGTGAAGCGATCACGACTTCCCATTTCCTTTTGCATTTCGTTATAACCGAAGTCGATTATAACAAAATAGTGCCTACAGCGAAGCAATCACGATTTCCCATTCCCTTTTGCACTTCGTTAACCGCAGTCGGTTATAACGAAATAGCGGATATAGCGAAGTGAGTTCCGATTCTCGTTGACTTCGTTAGAACCGGTCTCGACAGTATATATTATTTATTTATCTCTCCTATCGTCTGTATTTCTCTGCTGTTTAAAACCCTAAGACGAAATCTGCAACCTCTGTGTGTTGCATCTATCATTCCAGCCCCTTTGTTCGAGCTTTTTACATTCGGAGTTACTTATGTTTAGTTTTATTAATGGCAGCCGCTCAAAATTTTGATCGAGTTTTCTTTCGATTGTCAACGTCAAAAGAAGGTATATCAAAACGTATGTTTTCTCTCTGTGAGAAAATAACAAACAACAAAGAAAACCTCGATGTGGATTTGTTGAGATGAGCCTTGTGCCCTCACAGCGCTGCTGCGAGAAGATATCCAAACGTGCTTTGGCCATAATTGCTTCGCGCGCTTCGATAAAAAACTCTGCGTGCTCTGCAGGTAAGTTGAGCTCAAGTTTGTTACCAAGGGTAGTTTCCAAGCATAATATACTCGGGGAAGTTAAGGAAGGAGTCTATGGTGGCGGACTAAACATGACTCCACGGAGATTACTGTCGGCACATAACACACAATTCACACAGTCGGAGTCGAAAAGAAAGTAAGACAATCTAGAAGTCGCATTCAGTTGAGATGTTTTTAGGAAATTAGGTACTGCCTATTTGAGAAAGCCAAACAGCTGAGAATTTTCAGGTTATTGCTGGTGCATCGCGTCTGGTGAGTCGTGGTGAGTTGCGGTGCAATGTGCGTTAAGATTTTGTCAAGTCGTTGCTCAGTCGGGAGAGATGCCAGCATCAGATGCTCACTTCTGTCAGCGTTACGGTAATTCCCGATCAATTCCCGAAGCATAAATATACCTGCCGTGAAGGTGAATACAACTGCAGAGTCATTTTGGTGCTTGAAATTTGTCTTAGGTATTGAACTCGGCCACTGAGCAAAGGGACGACCTTCATTGTCCTATTCAAAGTTCATACGTGAAACATGCTCTGAAAGTAAATAATGATTGCGAGAAGAAGGTCGTAAGCAGATTATACGTCGTGATAAGGTAGATTTTGGAAACCTTCTTTATGTTTCTGAAAGCGCAAAAAGGAGCACACATAATTTTATTCACTCTGTCTGAAATCAATGAAGATCAACTCAAAGCAAACCGTATGTGCCTACGTGTACTGTACCGATTTCCGTCTGCTTTTGTACTCGCTCAAAGATCAAATTGCAAGACAAAAACTAAACTCCATGATTTTTTGTTTCGTTTACATAGCTGACTTTAGCAGGTCAATGTTGAGGTGTTTCATAATGGGGAAACGTTAATCCTAATATATTTTCGTTTTGGAGACTCGACCAAATCTTTGAAAGCTAGTCATTGTACCAACTGGACACAACTAAGTTCGAGTGTAAAAAAGTGGAACAGCTAGGGGACTGGATTGCTAGAGACAGCACTAGGTCTGCCGATTGTAGATTTTTTTTTTTTTGTCAACCATTAGGATTGGGCTGGTCTACTCTTTCGGGAGAAAAAGAACACCACAAACTGAAGAACGCAGACAATATGAGAGATAACAAATATTATATACTAAACTTAGATAAACGCCAATATACAGCCCGACACAAGTGTCCAAACTTTAATAATAATAATAATAATAATAATAATAATATTAATAAATATTTATTTACTCAGCGAGCGAGAGGGAGCTAAAGGAGTATGGGTACATCAAAGCCAACAAAGGGATTGTGTGATGACGCCCTAAGAAAAAACAAATCTCCACGCGAATACTAAAGTAAAAAGAAATAAAAAAATAATAATATAAAAAGCATGCGTGGGCAGTAACGTCAGCACAGCGGACGGGTGGGGACAGACATTGCTTCCCTAATGGGCGCACGTCCACATAACCCTCTCCGCCACCAATTTTGAAATCACGAAATATCGAGGACGCTAGACGAGTGGACCCAACCCAAAGGCTCATCAGAACACAAGAAAGCCCTCCTCGATTTACTGGTGGATTACATAAAAATGGGCGCTCATCGCCCCATCTAGTCTTGAAGTAATCACCTTCCCACTTCTACCTCTCTTGCCTCAGGATAATTCGGTCAAGGCAGACATTTCTTTAACAAAAATAAATACGTGCTTTAGCTCACTCACTACGTCGCCCCTCCACCTCTCATGTGCACGTCCGACCCCCCTGCCTCTAGTATTTTAAGGTTAGAATACCTTGCAGTGAAGCCAACTTGCGAAACTACCCTTTTGCCGATTTGGGTGCATGTATGCATGTTTTAAGCACTTCTACAGATAATAAAACAAAAAAGAGAAAACTTTGATCATGCCTACAAAATGTTAACATTACTGGGTACAACGAAAAAAATAGGGAAGAAATAAACAAAAACGCGCCTTTTTTAAAAAGAGGATTCAAATTATAGCTATTTTTAACAAAATATAAAGATTAATATCAATTATTTCGTGGAAAAAAGTTAAACTAAAATGATACCAGACGATACGGCATGTAAGGCCTACATGCGTATGGCATTTAATAAGCAGGGCATGTATGATGAATTTTAAGATACAATTAAGGCTCCAGATGTGTAACCAAAACGTTAAAAAATCGATGTTTCGCCATTTTGTTTTTAACGTTTGGTATGAAATGTGCAAAAATAGTTTAGTTTAAAAGGAAAACGGGGCGATGCGTCATACATTGACAATAAAAATTACTGTGAGCGTTTTTGTGTTTAACTATTTACAACAACAGATCGGTACAAACGTTGAGCAGCCTAAATATAGCATTTCACCTAGCTTCACTTAAAAAGTTATCTTAGAGAAATGTTTATAAAAATTAAAAAGTAGCTTTTCTCAATGCGAACAGGGGACTATAATATATTAATTTTTTTAGACAAATCAAAATACTCACCTCGACACCCGTGTTCGATTTCAAATAAAACAACCCTATTATTATTATTATTATTAATATATTATTATTATTATTATTATTATTATTATTATTATTATTATTATTATAACTTTCAACAATGACGTTGTGACCACCCCTTGCTACGGTCTATTTTGTGTTGCGGTTTATGCTCAGAGAATAAAAATAAAGGATGTCTAAACTCCCCACTACCTCGTTCAAGACAGATACCAACCTGGAGCTCATATGCACCCAAGCGCAAATAGTAGCATCAAACTCGATATCAACAGGAACAATCAAAAGGATAATTTCAAAACGATGTCGAAAACAGTGCGTCCGATTTGCCACGTAAATGCATAACTATTATCTACCAGCGCACCATAAGAGATGTCACGTAATATAATATTCGAGTATGAAAAGCAGTAGCTACATTTCTGACAAATGTTCCAAGCGGACTTTCTTTGTTGGCAAATAAACTAATCGCCAGCATCTATGTCTCTTCATCATTCGGGACACTCAGTACACATGGACAAAAGACGTTTTGGCCACAGTCACTTTAAATATTCTCTAAACAACCTAACATCGTAAAAAAAACAAAGCCGCGAATATAAACGTTTTATTTACAAGAGCGATGTCAATTCACTTTTTATCAGCTAGACTTTCCACTGGTTCTTGTAACTTTTTCAAGTCCGCTCGATGTTGTCGCATTCATCACTACAGCACACACACAAACCACGCAGCTGCTCGTACAACGGACGCCTCCCAAGCATATAAAAGAAATGCAACACAATCTTTTTAATTATTCTTAGCGTTTAATGACGGTGTCCAGGTGTTATAATGATGTGTCTGCACCTGTCGTTCAAACAAGCGTGCGAACACGATCAAAAGATTCGGCTCTCCCGATATTCCGGCGATGGGTGATCAGCGGCGCCTTTTGTCTTTCTTATCTTCCGGTACCTAGAGGATGTTCAGCACCTCTCAATCTTTACTTGCTCCGATCTTTGTTCAGAAGCCACGCGGGAGGGAGACGATGTTCTATCGAGCGTGAAACAATAAAGTGGCCCACCACTCTCTTTGACGATGCCGGCAAACCGTGCGCGAGTCTGTTCGCCTATTGCAGACGCTTGAGCCGCTAGGTAATCTACGCCTAGAGTATCGGTAGTTATTTCCTGGATGTTCTCGCGAGCGCCGCCATTTTGTCACCGAGTTGAGAGCGGCCGCAATCGGCGATCGTTACAATTCGAAAATTACGACTTCCTGAGCTTTGGATACGGTACCGGGAAGATCGGGCGATGTGGGATTGCTCAGTCGCGAACTGTTTTAAACATTTTCTGGAGGACGGAAACGTGTTTCCGGCGATTTCGTATATGAAGTTTAAGATAACTGGCAACAATGATTTTAAGTACCAAGATAGTTGAATCCAATCCAATCCAAAATGTTGGAAGCGTCTTTCCTTTGAAGAGTAGCTTTATCACTGACGCCGCTTCTTCTCGCTTCACTTATTTTGGTTCGGTATAAGGCATAAAACATAAAAAACGCAAAAATGTGTGCGCTTTTTTTAATGACTAGTTTGGAGGGGGGAAATGTGCATAAACTTGGAATTGGACATAAATGAACAGTAACGGCCCTGATATCCTGTTCTTGTGCACTTTGTCGTGTCAGCACCGCATCGAGTGTCGTCGTCTTACGATGCAGTGTGCCGGGCGTCCTATACCGTTGCACTAGCGAGACCGAATTGGACACAACCCTTGACACCGAAGTTCAAACCACGCTGAGTAGATTCTTTGGTGTACACTGGTTGGTTAGTCGAAGTCAGGTGCCGCGCGCGTTCTGTTGGTGATTGTTTCAGGACAGCGCATGTGTGATGGCGATGCTCTCAGCAACCGTCAAACGAACCGGTTGTCTGCTAAACAAACGGTAGCCGATACCGGTTACGACGTAGGCTATACCGCGTACACTCGTTCCCCGAAAACGGTTCAATTACGCCATTCTGCAGCTCTTATCACTTAGGCGGCAAATACGTATACTTCGTCTCGCCTTCAGTGTAGACGCGGCCGACACTACGAGCTGAGGGACCAATCAGAGAGCGTCAAAATCCCCATCATGGTGTTTGTAACGTTTCTGTTCGTATTCTGTCATCGCTGAACCAATCATAAACAGGAAAGGCCCAGTGACTTGCGGTTTCGACGCTGCTTGATTGGTGCCGATAGATGGTTATGTGTGCTGCGTCTGGACTTAGGCACCGAAGTTCAACCAACGCTGTGTTGATTCTTTTGTGTACACTCTAAAAAGAAAAAGGATGCCGTCTTACACCCTTTTGTCCGATATAATGCGTGATGGCGACGTCCTCGCCAACGGCTAAACGATCCGTTTTTCTGCTAAACGAAAGGGCCGCCGATACCGGTTACGACTCGTCCTTCGAAAACGGTTTGATTGCGCCTTTCCAGCGCTTTCACTCCGATGACATATGTATGCCTAGTCACTGAACTGCGGACGTATGCGCGGCGTCTGCTGTTCTGCGGTGGAGAGCTACTGAGCACGCGCAGAACGTGTCCCACAGCCCAGTAGACAAAGACGGCAACGTACAGAAGGCGATTATTGAAATGCTCTATACAACTTTCCAGCCCTTATGACCTAGGCTAAAAATGCTGAGTCACTGAGCTCCGGTAGCGCCACCTAGAATAATCAAGGCCTACGGTCGCATGGAGCCAACTCAGCACCCGAGCCCGATGCGGAGCGTCCATCGACGTGTTGACTGGACACGAGGCCTCGGTGTAAGATATATTTAGGTCTGGACACCGCGCGCGTCGCAGCTGCTAGATAAAGTCCTCTCCTCGCCTTGGTTTGAAGCGGCGCCACCAGATGGCTCTTCGATATGCGGCTAATGACAGCGTGTCGTGGGCTCGGTTTTTTCATGCTTTTCAGTGGGAAGTCCACGGTTTTTAAAGTCGCTTTCTGGGTGTGCCACGTCATGAAGAACTTGATACTTGGGCTACGCGTGTTGCTTACTTACACTGGTTTGTCATGGACTCTATAGTTACGTGCCTCACCGGCGGCAATAAGAGTGTTATAGAGGCGTTGAAGCGGAGAAATCTCTGGTGCTGTGTTCAAGCCAGCTTCCGTCAAATTCACTGGAGACGCTCCAAGCCGAAAGAGCGTGCGCTCGGGATGAGACACATTTTTTCTTTGCTTCTTTGTCCTGAGTAGCACCGTCTGGACGGCGGAGGCGCTGTCGTCTGAGGTTACTTGGGCGCGCGACAAGATCGAGGACTTTATACGGTCGATCGCGTCGCCGCGTTGACGCGCCTGCTGCTCTCCTGCCGTGCTTCTGCGTGTTTGCCGCTTGGGGAAGGTCAGGGGTTCACAAACGATGACGTCATTTGAGGGCCTTGTATTCTAAGGTGGTGTCGGCTGGAGGCTATCATTGGAATGGTCCTATAAGCCGTGTTCCACAAAACGTCGCCGATATACAGCGCTGTCGGAGACTAGACGGAGGATGCGGGAGAAAACGAAGAAGAAAAGAAGGAACGACGTGACGTCGGTTAACGAGCGCCGCACGAAGACGAGAAAGAGAATCTAGGGTTAGCGGAGCGTGCACTCCTCACAGGAATCGTGATCGGAAGGAAGGCAGGCGCTGCCGATAGCGTCTCTCTCCGGCACCGCGCTCGCTGCGCGCGGTAGCTGGCGGCGGCGGCGGCTCCTTCGGAAGCCTCAGCACGATCTCGAGCTCCGTGTGAATGGTTAATCCGTTCGGGGACGACGCTGCTCGCTTTCGTTCTCAGGTCTACGCGATCGGTCTCTTCGCCGCAGCCGCTGCTACCGCGTGCTTCTCTTTGAGCGCGCCCGCTTTTCCCGCTGCTACAGTGGGCCGCTTTGTTTAATCCGCCGTTTTGTTGTGCGGTTGCGCCTCGTTTTCGACGTGGTCGCCGCTGCTGGCATTTTGTTGCCCCGTTGTTGGTGTTGCTGTTGGCGTCTCTGCGTCTCTTTGTTCGCCGACTCCCGTTCGTATACCCTCTAGACGCTAGCAAGCAGCCGAGCTTGAAAAGCTAGTCCGGGCACCGTGTTAAAAAACACACACAAAAAAAGTATTGTTAGGGCAATAGTCTGGGAACCGTGGGCGGCAAGGCTTGACCATCAGACGATATTCAAACACCAGCAACAAAATGGCGGCATTCAGAAGACGTAGTTGTTGACGTCCGTTTGCAAGTACTCCCCCCCCCCCCCCCCCCCCCCGGAGGCGGCCATCTTGCCGCTGCTGTGTGTAGTAGATCGTCTGATAGTCAAGCCTTGCTAAGACGCGAGCAAGCCAACGGTTTGCCATACTGGCGCCCGAACATAATTTTCTATCTACGGTGGCCAGACCATAGCCAGACTATAGACACTTTCCTTACACACGCGCCAGATTACAGCCGCCATTGCTGACCTTCGATGCCAAGCCACCGAAGCGGGTGTTGACGAGCATCCACAAGGGCCGATGCTGGGGAAAAGGACGCAGTAGAATGCAAAATGGCAGGTAGCCTGTGGTATTGGTTTGACCCGTGAACGTACGTTGTCCGCTGTGTTGGCATTCCCCGAAGATTGCCATTCGGTGAGAGGGCCGAGGCTTCAATCTTCCCATCTCGACTCCTCGCCATCTGGCCAAGTGCTCGTCTGCGGTATTACTTCCGGAGCACGCGGTCGTTCCCGTCGGTTCCCATGGTTTCGCGTTTGTATTAATTGCTGCGATCGCCGCGGTCTTGTGCGTTGAATTTTTGTTTGTTTGTGTATGTATTTCGTCGTTGTTTTCAACGCTCCAGCTCGGAGTTACGCATGCACGTGTGTGTGTGCTTCTGTTTGTTTGTTTATGTTTACGATTATTATCGCTTCCCGCCGCTGTTCATGAGACGCCCCTCTCGATGTGTACACAACTCGTGCAGCAAGCGGGTGCATTGTAGTTCGGCAGCCATACGGGATGCATTTGCTGCCGGCGCTGGTTCTGCAAAGCGCACGCTTTGGCGCCAGCGCTTGCGTCTCGCGCAAACTTTATTGCGTTTATTTTGATGCGGAAAAAAAAAAGAAGATGAAAAAAAAAAAAAAACTCAGGTTCGTAGCCTCTGGCGTCGGGAACGGAACGAAGCGGGGCTACGGGACTAGGAAGTGCGGAAAAGAAAATGCCTTCTTTAGCGCTATCTGCTGTTCCCATCGTACTACCGGGGTCATTTCTTTACGGAGTGCCTCGTGTGCGCGCTCGCAAGGAAAATAACAATAATAATTAAAAAAAAACGAACGCAACAACAGACATTCGCTGTCCGTTCGTGCCCGGACTCCCAGTTCTTTTGTTCGGGAAATGCGCATTGCGAATTAATCAAGCCAAGGGATGAACACGTTGGAAACTTAAAATAAAAACTAAGAAAAGGTTACTGGAAGATAAGAACCTGAGGTAACAAAACTATTGACCGCGTGTGCCACATACAAAGCGAATATCCACAACGCTTTCTTCTGTCCTTTTGCGTATAAGATCTCGATTTCGGCACTCGCACGCATATGTGCTTTACGGAAATCCGGTAGTGTATGTGCTTTAAGCCTGGTACAATGGAGGCTGGGTTTTGGGGGCATGTCGTCGGCGTCCGTTAGTGCCCGACGTTTTAGAGTTAAAAGCCGTTTCCCGTGGTGCTGTCTTACGGACGAAACATATTCGGTTTGGTGAAGGATGATGGGAACGATGACGCAAGGCACGCGATATACGAACGTTACATCTGAGATACGGTCGTCCACACACGAGAATATGTTTCGGGGGAGCTTCAGCGAGAGCTAGTCGAAGTGGCACACTGGGCGTGATCGAACGCGTGATTCGGCCGAAGATCTGTGCCTGCTCTGGGTTGTAGCGTGACGACGTCAAAATACGAGTACTGTGTTCTGAATATCCAGCTACGCTTCCTTTGAGTCAGTTTTTCTTGTGGACAAGCGTCCGTGAGAGGGAGAGAAAGAAAAAAGAAATGTTATGGAAAGTTACAGTCTGTTTCATTTTTATATGCACCATACTTCTTTTTTTCAATACCCTCAGGGCGGGCCCGGGGGCATTACAAAACCTAGAGGCAAATAAAAAAGAAAAAATTAATACGATATAAAAAATAGCGCACTTTTTTCGTACAAAGCTGTCAAAGCCGCTTGTGAAGAGCATAATTTCATCTGGAGTCTTGTTTGCACGGGATGCTGGAAAAAAAAAAAGTACTATAAACAAATAAATCAAGGGCCTAATTCGGGCCCGAAGCTTTTCCGGAAAACAATGAAATGGAGTATAGTGCCTTTGCGTGGCAGATGATATACAACGCATCACCGCCCGAAGCAGAAGGAGCAAACGCTTGCGCTGCGGATGAGGAAGTCAATCCTCGCGGTTCCGACATGAAGGAGAACTGCAGTAATTGACGGGATGAGAGCGACAGGAAGTTCTTTCAGATGTTCCGCCACCAGAGCGAGCTTCTAATCTTTGACAACACTTCAAAGACTCGTGAGATTCGCGCAGCCAAAAACCGCCAAAAATGAAACGAGCACGTGATGGGGGCCGGCCACCCTAAAGAGACTCTCTGCCGTTCTAACCCTATCAGTGATTATGGATACCGGAGTGCGTCACTACTGCGCGATAGACGCCGAAGTCCCCCCGTGAGCAATCCAACTGCACCATCCGAATTTCCCAACTTGCCATTTAAAACAATTCGATCATTGTTCTCGTCAGACGGTCATGGCTGTTAGTTGCATTCATGGTCCTTGTATTTGACTATTGCTTCCTTTCTCACGGTGACCTTCGTGTATTTCTTATCGTGTAGTGTTTTCCTTTTGTTCTGAAAGTTTTTCCTTTTTTATATAGACGCTTCAAGTTGCGTGTGCATTGTTTTTTTTCCTTTTACTTTGTGTATCTAGACGAGTGTTGTTACTTTTCTATTATTTGTTTTTATTATCTTTATTTTCTTTTACGCCTATGCCCCCTGGCGGCACCTGTAGGGTGACAGGGACCTGTCAAGCTGACTGCTCAGCTTTTTTCCCTTGTCACCCCCATTGTCGCAATGGAAATAAAACTTATTATTATTATTATTACAGCAGGCCTTCAAAATGGCGTCGACGCCATATTGAAGGGAGACAAGGTTCCCGCTCTCGAGAGTCTGACAACGCCCGTCTAAATTAAAACGGTTGGAGTGGAAATTTAACTCGCAATGGTCATTTTTTGGTGCGCAGCATAACCTTTCGCTCAAGGTGCTTTCGACCTGCGGTTTGTCATCCCCAAGCCGTTGACGCGATCCAGTCGACTGCCGGAAGAATGCGCAATTGTGTAAATTTATGTTGTTGTTCTTGGTTAGTTAGCGGACAAGTTTGTCAGCCCGGCAAACGGGCGTCTGGTATCTCCGCTGTAGGCGAGAAATTTAGCCAGTGCGGTACAACGGCTAGCCAGGGGTCTTCAGCGGGCGTTACGTGGTGGTGATTGATAACGGGAACGCACGCCGCGGTATGCGATGCTCATCCGGATCGAAACAGACAGGGGGGTGGGGATCGAACGCCTATGAGACAAATAGATGCACGCGACAGAAAATTGGATTGCGCCCAGAACTCTCGACGGCGAAGACACGCTCACCTATCGAAGGCGATTTTAATCGACGAGAGCGCGAGTGGGCGACGGTCTGTCAGCACGCGGAGGCGGCGTAGCATACGCTTATACTGTCCGAGTGCGGACTCGTTCGTGCGTATAGCATGCAGACCCACACTCGGCACGTCCGTGGGCTCAAGATCAAACACCAATTCAACTCGTACAACTTCCTGGAGAGAAGACACAAGAAAGAAAAGAACGATTGCTCTCGTTCTGGAGCGATCTTACGCACAGCTTTCCCAATCCCGCGAGAAGAGGAAAAAGAAACGTCTATGGAGGGTAGGAAACAAGCAAGTTTCTCATGAATATCAATTGGCGCTCGTGATTAATTATATCACTCTTTCCGCGGCGACAGTACGTGAGGACTGTATACATCCGTGCTCCCACTCCCGGATTGCGGATGCCTGATGTAATTCTCTCACAGGCACTCACAGAAACTTGGCTTGTGCATGCGCGTGTATTGTGACGCTACGCTGAATGGCATCTTCGTGTGGCATATGATTGAATGTCAAGGACTACATTGGGATTCCCATTAATCAGCAAGGAATTCGTTTCACTAGTGCGCCAGCCATCTTTTGGCATTTAAGAGTCACTAATGTAGCCACTAAAGATACACACACACACACACCCACACACACACACACACATATATATATATATATATATATATATATATATATTTTTTTTTTTTTTTTTTGTATGCACAAGTAATTGTGAGGAAGATTTCTGTTCGTCAAAATACTCTTTTTATTTACTCGGAGCGCTAACGTTTGTTGTTGTACATGCACTACCGCAGTGGCGGTTCCTTAACTAGTCTTAGTTTTGTATGAAAAAAATCTTGAGACAAAAACTAGCGCAGTGCTGATGCATAACTCAGGAACGGCTGTAGCTCTTCAAACCAGCACCTTTGGCGCTCGGAGACGCTGAGTCAACACTGAAACATTCCTTGACATGCTGTATTCGCTTCTAAAGGAAATCAATCCGAGTTAATATTTTTGTCTCGTCGTCCCGCGTTTAATTTGACTCTGCATTTATGAGCCATTATTGTGGTCGCGTCCCATCTGGACTTTAAAACCAAACGTTCTACCAGCTAAAAGCTCTATTATGTTTTTTTTTTTTTGTCTATGAACTTCAAGTGATTAGTGGATTAGTTTCTTTATCCAGACAGAGACAGTTCTTCTGATTAGTGAAATAAGCATCAAGCAGCACGCCAATCATAGCAAATATATTCAATTTAGATTTTATCATGTGCTACGCCTGAGTAGGGAAATACAATGATTGGGAAAATCGGATGATATCAAACGTGGCGGCAATTTGTTTTACAAGCCAGATAAAAGAGCTGAACTTACTAAGTGGCTAAAATTATCAAGTATTTTTTTTACTTCTTAAATATAATTATTTGTCACCTCCGCTCTGCGTCAGACAGTCTAGAGTCAGAACCCTCTCAGATCATATGGGCCCCAACACCGTCATTATAGACACTTTTCTTGGAAAACGCCACCAGGCGGTGATCCAGTCCTTGACATCTCAGCGCACCTCCGGTTCGTAAAACTAATGAACAAAGCCCACCTGAACACCGCGGCCTGAAACGTCGATGAAACATCTAACCACCAATTCTCCAGGCGAACGCCAAAAGAACCAAGAAACGCGCGATATGTTCAAAATATGTTTCTTTTTCGAATATTCTGGTATAAACCAACTTGTCTTCCCTCCCAACAACCGAAATCATCTACAGCCCGAGGACCTCGCGAAATATCCAACTTTGTTGTCCGTGTAGCATTTATGCTTTCTATAGCTCCGCTGAACATACGCGATGCTCGACAAGCTTTGCAAAGTCGGAGTGACTGGAAGCCGCTGGACGCGAGCAGCTGTTCAATGCTGCAAACCGTACAAAAGGGTCTGTGAGCAGTGCAAGTTCGTCTGGTTCTTTTTGTGGTGACGTCACCAAGACGCGGAGCTCTGATTGGCTCTGATTGATGGCTAGTGGGTAGACCTCAAGGCAGCTTTCTTTGAGGTCTACCCACTATCCTTCAATGCGGAGGGCAAGTCGTCTGCTTCTTTCGCATGAGTTGCGGTGACGACACTACGACGCCGAGCTCTGATTGGCTTTGATTGAAAGGATAGTGGATAGACCTCAATGCTAGATGCCTTGAGGACTACCCACTATTTGTTTCAATCGGCCAATAAGAGCTCGGCGTCGTTCTGACGACACTGCAAGTCATGCGCAATAAGCAGACGACTTGCTCTCCACAGGAGAGCCAATCAGAACTTGGCGTTCTGACGTCACAACAAAAAGAAGCAGACGAACTTGCGCTCCTGATAGAAACGCATAAACTTCATAAAAAAAAAAAGACACGACACGTTGTTGCACACATGTTTGAAGCTTATATATTTAAACATATATATATGATCAGTACGACTACGACTTTAGGCCGCGAAAAACATTGGCATTTCAAAAGAAACGCCAATCTTTACGCGCTCAGAAAAAAAAAAAAAAAGGCCAACGGCGTTGGCGTTCGCGGCACCGATCTTGGCACTCTGCTCCTCGTCGGTTCTCCGCATCTTTCCCGAAGGTAATGATGTCCCAAGTGCCGACCGACCACAAAACAGTCCCCGAGCTATGCGTGCCGAGCAATCTTGCACGTCCAACAACAAAAAGGAAACATAGCGATCGGCGTATGATTTCACGTGTGTATGACCGATGTTTCGACCGGGCCGGATCCGCAGAACGCAACTGCCTTAGGCGGAAGCACGGACCTTGTTCTCTTATGCATCGATTCGTGCGCAATCCGCACCAGGAGCTGTAAACGTCTCATACATAAACACACATTTAGAAGGGGCGCCTACGCATGTATTATATATTTTCTCGAGGGCCTACGTATAAATGGACAAGCAACGAGCCAGCGCGAGCTGTGACGCTTTCGCCTTCTCCCAGCAGGTGGCGGAGAAGGTGGTTCTAACTTTTTTTTTCTTTTTTTGAGTCGTGGCGTGATTAGCGTTTTGTATGAGGCCGTCGACAAGTGCGGTAGCCAGTGGTTCGGCTCGACTCTCCAACCGTTTGTGTATTCTAGTAACGGAACTTGAAAGCAAGAGCGATCGCTTTGTGGCTCTCAGAAGACTCGGAGTGGAATCAAGTGCCCGTTCTCTCTCTCTCGATTGTTCGTCGACTATTTGCTTTTGGCTGCGTTCTGGTCTGCTTGCAAAGGTGCTGCTGATGCCCGAAGGGCTGGCTTGCTCCGCGCTGTTTTGTAAGTGAAGATGGAGGGAGGGGGGCGAGCTTTTCTTTTCTTTGTTTTTTTGTGGGTGGTAATTTTTTGATGGAGGTATAATGGGTTATTAGCGGACGCTCATATTCTCTGAGTAACGCGAACGTTTCGTTTTCTTAAAAGGGGTTTTGTGGGACGTGTGCGTGCGTGTGTGTCTTTATGTCTGTGTGTGTCTGCGTGCGTGCATGTATACGTGTGTGTGTGGTGGAAACGAACAATGAGCTGTATTGGGTTTTGGAGATCGTTGGTCGTTTATCAAAAGAGCTTTTTTTTTTGTTATAAAAGCGCTCGCTCCAATCGTTTCTTTTTTTTTTTTTTTTGTAATAGGCCTTGTATATGATATCGCTGCGCTGTTGGTGCCCGATCGAAAACCGACGTCGGGTCGAAATTTCTGCCATTGCGCGCCGAATTTATCTCTTTTTATTTATCCATTATTTACTTTATTTTTTTTTTTTGTTGAACGTTTTGAGCATGATTGAACTTCGGTGATTTTCGCCGGGCTTCTGGTGGTGGAATCGTGCTTTTCACGAGTGACTTCGCCTCGCGATCACAGCCGCACGTGCGGTCAGCTCTGTTGCTCTGTTGTTCTTTCTCCGGTCTCGTTGCTATGAGCTAGGTGTCCATCAGTACCAGCGGGAAGGTGATTGCCGAAAGTGTGGTCAACCTCCCATCGCTTCCTTCGCGAGTCTGTTGCAATTAATCTTCAGTCACGCGCCTATAGGCCTCTGAAAATCGCACTTTTTTTTCTTCTTTTTAGCTTACTCTTTAAGTTTAGAAGGCTCATGAATCTCGCGTATATTGTATTAGAGAAATGGGTAGTCATAAAATTCAGAATTAGTATGGACAAAAGTATTCTTCGGGCGAATCAAGGTGAGTGGCGTAACTCTTAAGAAGTGGTCACACTGCTAGTAGCATCGTGTAGAAGACACTCTGCAGACAGTAGAGAGTTTTAGGAAACCGTTTTTGCACATACGATACAATATACGACGGTCCCTCCGGTACGCACTGCGCATGCGCGGGCTTTCTGTTGTAGCGCATGCGCAGTGCGTCCCGGAGGGCCCATCGTATACCGTATCGGATGTGCAAAAACGGTTCCCTAAAACTCTCTACTGTCTGAGATCCGTTTCTTGCTTGTATGACGCTCCCTTCACATTGGTCATACGAACACTGTCTGTCTGCACACGTGTGTTCAATGCATACGCATGTTCGAGGCGAACATGCTTCGAACATGGTTTGAGGCGTGTCCGCAGATAACGCTGTCATCATGTCCGCAGCAATTATAATGCGTCTCTTTTGTACATGATGTACGAGCCGTGGTGTGGCTGCGGCTTTTGTGCGGGGTAATTTTCTTTGTTGTGAATATTTTTTTTCTTTAGATCGTTTAAATATTTGTACCTCGCACGTCGTAGGATCGGACATAAGACGACGTGTCTGTGCACCGCCTCGTGACAAACCCGAATGGCGCCATGTCCAGGGACAGGTTAAGCCTTTGAAGTCGACGTAAATAAACGAGCAAGTTAGTCAGACACTGGGTCCAAGCACTGCGTCCAAGCACCTTTCAAGAACGGATTTTTTTTTTTTTTTTTTGTTAGAGTGTAGTGGTTGGGTCCGGAAACCAAAATTGCCGGGCTTGCCGTTATCTTATATCAAAGTTATATGCATACGCCTATACGTATCTAAAAGTTATAGCATACGTGTCATACGTCTATATAAAAGTTCTATGCAATTTTCGGAAGTTTTGAACGAGAAAATTGCGACCAACGGAACCCTCAAATACACGTTGAATGTAGATGAATGGCGAATCCTACCGTGAACGGGCTCCATATTCTTATTTTAAAAAATTCCAAAAATTGTTTTTAACTTTTGAATAAGACGACTGTTAGTTCTCAAACTCTGGCACCTGGTCTGGACCGTTAGCGCCGCAAAATTTGGCTGGAGATGAAAGGGAAGCCGAAGAGGCTCTATAAAGGAAACGAGCTAGAGGGGAATTCTAGCGTATTTTGTCACATGAATTTGACTATCACGAGCATCTAACCCGGACGTTATAAATACACGCGAGAAAATCCGAAAAAAAAAAAAAAAGAAACGCTGAGTGCGACGTCATACCTCCAAAGGGTTTGTCTGCCTTGCGCATGTCGCTTGTGAGGGAAGACGCGCGGCGTTTTTCGTTGCTCGGGCGGCTCGAGGACGGCGCGGAAATGTTGAGATCACTGCATAAAACTCCTCCCAACGAATTGGCGCCGGGAAGCATGAGCTTCAGCGCTATTTTGAAAGTGCTGTTGTGGCGCATCAATCGGAAATATAATTTTGGGTATTTGTGATCCTGGAGGCCCAATGAGGCCGATTTCAGTTTTTTTTTTTTTTTTTTTTTCCCTCAAAATATAGAACCGCTTCAGCTTTCCCTTTAAGCGTACACGGCCACCAGACTTGTACTGTACCCGCTGCACGTGATCAAATTACATCAAATGGATTACATTTGTTACAGTACTAAAAGTACAGTGAAAACTTACCATGTTTCCCCTCTCTTTCCTAATGGCGCCCTTTGTTTTTGCAAAAGTTTCCTACCAAGGAACCCTCAAACCCAGTTTCCGGCGGGAGGATGGTCAAAGTTCACAGTCTGACATTCTTCTTTTCTCCATTAATGAAAGTAGCATTCACCATACTCGAGATGTCTTATAGTGAGCATTTGGCCAAGCGTGCTATAAGCCGACCACAGCGACACTTCCCGTCGCACACGTCACTAAACCTGGGCCTAACGACGAATCGTTTTTAGAGGCGGTGCTAGCGGGGGCACGCAGTGCGGCTCCGATCGGCAGACGTCGGCTCTCCCTTAAACGCGTGTAATGCATGATAAAATCCAGATGCAGAGGCGGAACCGAGGGCACGGCATTTCGGCTATGAATCAAACACCGCGAATTTCGCTACGGGTATATAGTACCTGGACGTATCATAAACGCAGTATAAATATACACCTACTTTCGGACGCGTCCGGCGAAAAACGTTGGACTTGCCACCATAAGGATACAGCGCTTTTCCCGTCGCGTTATGCGGTGGGGGGGGGGGGGAGGCTACTTCGGTATTCAAGGCGGGTGCTCGCGTGCGAGCGGTGATTATTCTCGAGCCGGGAGCGAAAGCGAGATGAGCCAAAAAGAGATAAAAGAAAAGAATAAAAGGGTACGTCGGCAATGAAGGGTATTGCGGTGCCGGCGTTAGCGTCGTCCTTGTTCGTTGCCTGCGAATAGCGAACGTCTAATTTCGCGGCGGGAAAATTAGGTTTTTTGGGGGAGCTGTTCGTCATAAGTCATCTTTCCCTTCCTCCACTCCGCTGACAGTCTGATGAACTTCCTCGATGATGGTTTTGCGGAGCATGCTTCCATTATTAAAATTAATTCGGACAAAAAGGAGGGCTCCGGCTCACATGCGCAACTCATCGACCGAGACGCGAGCTTCTGCCGCGGCGTTTCGACTCAGAATGAGCGTGACGTGGGAGTATGCATTCCCACAGCCTTTCTAGAATGAAAAGGCGCGATTTCTTACCCTTTCTGAGGTGTTTAACCATGCTACGCCACGTGGTTCTCAACCACCGATGTTTCGGGTACCCCTTCTAAATTGGTAGAAATGATGGGGGCGCCATCCACCAGGTGAGTTTTTTTTTTTTTTGTTAACGATTACATTGACAAAAGGGTGAGTGAAGAAAATGAAATGCATGCAAACCAACCTTGAAGCTTTGAAACCGAGAATAATGATCCCTACTCACCTTGTGCACGTATTTTGGTCTATTTAGTCTAGTGGGCAGCTGGCATTGACAAAAAAGTTTAACTGCTCGGCTCGACCGATGATCGAGGGCTTCGAGGACTGTTAAAGTACCTTCGGGGGTCCCAAAAGGGTCCGCGGACCCGCCATTTGAGAACCACTGAACTGTAGGCCATCGACTTGTATCGCCGAATCCATTCGTAAGCACCCTGTCGCGAAGCGTGGGGCACCCCTGTTGCGAATACTATAGTCACCCACAACTTGAGGATCGCAGGCCATGACCTATTAGAAGCATGGTCATTGCTTCCTGATTTGCTTTTCGGACTTTTAATCATACGATCCCAACAATCTCACTGGCGGAGGAGCGACGAAGACACACTACGCGCCCTTTGATTCGTAAACCATCACTGACACTTATAAAAAAAAAAAAAAAATGTTGTACGTGGCAATACCCGAGCGTATCCTTATGGCGCCGCAGCCAACGACGTTTCACCAGTAGCCAACAAGATGGCCGAAACACGAATCACAAACCAAGAAGAGAAGAGACGTCATGAGCCACGAATCACGCGTCTCAAGCCGTCAGTTAGTATACGGAGCGCAAGTTCGTCTGCTTCTTGCACAGGGGACGCAGAGACGTCAGAACAGCGAGCTCTGATTGGCTCGATTGGAAGGAGCCAAAATCAGAACTCGGCGTTATGACGTCACCGCAACCCCCTGTGCAAAGAAGCAGACGAACTTCCGCTCCGCGTAGCTGCGCCAACGGCCGCCATTGCAGTTTACGCAGGGACAAACCACAAAAGTAAGTGCTACTTTTTTTTTTATCGGTGGTTTAGTACGCCAGAGGTCGCTTAGCTTTTACTTTTTACCTGTGGCCTTCCTTTCCCTGAGCGAACGAACGCCGTCATCAACTATACTCCATTTATCGCCCCTAAGCTGACAGTGCTGTGGAATCTACGTACTCGTATAGGACCAGGCCTATCTTCCGCCGGGTGGTCACGGTACCGCCCATACCCTGGCGCAGAGAGCGCGGTCAGGTGATGATAGGGAGGAGGCCGATTGGTCCCGGCGAGTGTGTATACCTTCCACCTCACAGTGAGCTCAGGAGTGAACAGAATGCAGGCAGGACTGCTGATTGGCCGGAGCCTACCGCCAACGCGCCATGTTTATTTGAAGATCCCCCCCTCCGCCCTATTTTCTCGTCCACTTACATTTAAGACCCCGTGAGATTATATACGTGCTCTCCATTCGTCAAATATATCCATTAAAAAAAAAAAGAAAAAAAGGAAAGACTTCCAGAATCCAGATATGAAGAAGGAAAAGGAGGAAAACCATCTCGCTTTTTAAAACGATGGTATGTAGGCCCCAGCTATACATACTTGTATGTAAAGGTACCATCCTCTCGATTCTCTTTCCTGCATCCCTCTCTGCTTCTTTCGACCCTCTTCATTCTCCTTATCGCTGGCAGCAGATGCCTTCTACTGCTATATGCCATTAAGCTGGCAGTGCGGTGGAAGATACACGTATTCGTTTGGATCAGTCATGAGTTTACCTTTCGACACTTGATCACACTCCTGTCCCCGTACCCACGTGCACAGAAAGCGGGGTCACGTGATCCACAGGGAGGCATTTGATTGGTCCTGCGAGCGCCGTACAGCTCCCATATCACTTTCAGCTTTGGTGGTTGCACGGAATGTACACGTATGATTGAGGAAATTTGGGGGACCACGGTCTTTGACTTTTATGGGTCTTGCATTTGTGGCTACGGCTTTCCTCCTCGTCTCGCTACGCCTGCTCATTCGCCCTCTCGATTTATTCGGTTTTTTTTTTTTTTTGCTCGTTGAATTTTTTGTGTCTTGTTGCCGGCTTGGTTGGCGTTGGAGTATATAGAGCTCATTGGTGCGGTGGTTGCGAACACGGACGGGCGCGACAAACGGTTTCATAAATCAACGATAACCGTCTCCGTTTTCTTTTCTTTTTTTTTTTTTTTTCGCGGCGATTTTTTGTTTTGTTTCTGGATTCAATGGAATCCGAACTGGAGGAACGATTTGAAAAAGAGAGCGAATGGTCGGATCGTGAAACGAAGACGAGTGCGGCCTGTGTCCATTTTGGATAACAACGACCTCAGGCCTTCTGTTATTCTTTGTCACTTTTGTTTCTTGTGCCGCTTCGAATTTTGAGTATGTGAAGTTCAATGTCTTCTAGGAAAACCTTCAGCGCACGGACCTTACAACGCGGATTTGGTTAAACGCAATTTCCTTGGCTGCAAAGTGTCATACGCGAGCATCGGCGCCAAAGTAGTAAGGGAATTGGAATGCTGCGCTTGCGCTACAAAATACATCTTGACAAGCCATTCGTGCGGGTGACTATCGTGGGGGTTCCGAGTCATGGTCGAGGTTTTATGGGTGATGTCTTCGACACTTGGTGTGATGGCCACATAATGATAGACAGGAAGTTTCAATACAACTACGGTCTCTAAACTCGTCAAACGCAAAGTTGGGGCCGAAGTTGACGGAGCACACCGATCGGCCTATCCCGACGATGACTTCGCGCTTTTTTCGCCGACGTTCAGTCGGCGCGCTTTGCGAACTTTCGGCTTCAA
Source organism: Ixodes persulcatus (assembly GCA_013358835.2). Taxonomy (NCBI): domain Eukaryota; kingdom Metazoa; phylum Arthropoda; class Arachnida; order Ixodida; family Ixodidae; genus Ixodes; species Ixodes persulcatus. Next base: position 384,578 of record JABSTQ010009319.1, on the reverse strand, counting down.
CTTTGTGTTTGACGAGTTTAGGGCCCCTAGAATAGAAAGGTAATAAGCCGTCGCGAATATAAAATTCGTAAAAACAACCACGTTTTCGGTTCGAACAATTGATAGGGGTCAAGCTAGCCATTTGCAATATCCGCCCATACTCTTATGTCACAACCCAAAGCGGCGATGTTCGCGCGATAAAGTTATATATAAAAAAAGCGTCTATGTCGCTTTTCTCTTCTTCCTTTTTATGAATGACGGCTTTTGCTTTACAGATTTGCTGCTGCCGTCAGTTTCACTGATTTGCAAACCTAAAATTTGCTGAGATATTGATACCTTTAGGTATGCGTAGCAAGCAACCAAAAAATTGTTTGTCGAAAAAAAAAAAAAGTTGTTTACGGCTTAACCGCGAACACATTCAAGTGTTATTCGAGGCTAGACATTAATGGACGAGTGTTTTATGCTACTTAACCATTGCATCCTATTTATTGCGGAATGAACGCAATGTAAGTAACGAACAAACAATTTAAACTGAAGAATCGGTAAGTTAGTCTTAAAACAAACAAGCTCGAATCTTTTCTTTGCTCACTCGTATTTGTCTCGTTGACCACGAAAGCTCATCGAACCAGACCAGCTCGGCCATCAAAAAATGGGCATCAAAGACGATTTCACATACCCCCTGCTCAACTCATTTCTCCCCAGACGTCGTACACACATCTATTGGTCTGGTCGAGCTAGGGTACGCCAACCCCCACCACCAAACAAAAAAAAAAAAAGTCACAAAAAGGCCCCAAGGAAAAAGAAAAAAAATCCGTGTAGCAGCAAGTGGCAACCAGACCAACACGAACAATCCCTACGAGGAGCAACGACGAAGAAGCAAAGACCGAGGTCTGCTCCCGTTCACGACTTCCAAGACGCCCCAGCACGGCCACGCGCGCACCGAGAGAACGAAACGTCCTAGAAAGTACCTACTACCCCCTCCTCTTGCCCCCAGCGGAGGAAGCGGTGGCCATCGACGGGTAGGCCATCCACAAGCAGCCACAAAACACCGACGTAAAGAAAACAGCGAAAAACGAGCAAGGCAACACTATCGAAGAACGAAAGCACGAAAGAAAACTGCGCAGAGAAAGCCAGAGTAGAAAAGGGGGGGGGGGGGGGGGGGGGGGGACGACTCCGCGCGAGGCGCAATTAATTCTTTCTAATGGGAGCAACTGGTAAGGAAACAAAAACGTAAAAACAAAGGGGGGGGGGGGGGGGTGAAACACTGCAACAAGACAAGCGATCGAGTTTTGTGCATGACGTATGCTCTTGCGGAACAGTTGGTCGTCGCTTGTAGCGTTGAACGTGAACAACACAGACCAACCCACAAGAAAACCGTAAACAACAACAACAACCAAGAGAGCAAACGAGGAGAGAAAATCAGAGTGGGAAAACGAAAGGGGATCAGAATGTGAGGAGTGGAGGACGGTGGGAGAGAAGCTGTGGGCTTCTTACAAAAGCAAAAAAAGAGTGGCCGCGCGCGCGCTCGCGGCCGAAATAATGAAGCTCAATCGGCGACGGTGCGGAAGCGATTTCGGTACTTCCCCCTTGCGGATTTTTTTGCTCTTGGCTTTCTAAGATGGCTTTTTGGTGGCACAGAAAAAAAAAAAAAAAGAAAATAGAGAAGAGAGCGACGAGTGCAATCTCTAAACTCGAGCAGGTAAACGTCGAATCAACCGGTCACCGAAGCGAGTCTTCGATTAATAGAGCCTGACCGGAAGTGTGGACGTGTTTGTTTGTGTTTTGCTGGTACTGTACGACCTAAGCAGCGCGATACGGGGATGAGGAGAGAGGGGGAGAGAGATATTGGTTATTTGGGTATGTGGATATCACAGTTGTCCAAAAGGTGTCGATAATTTCCTCGTTGCTTTCGATGTCATCGACCAAGCAAACCGGAACACCGAGAAATTAAGACTCGCTGGAGACGCGCCACTTTTGAAGTTCCGGTTCTGGTCGGTTGTTGTAGCGCTTTGATAATTAGTTTTAGCTGAAAACGAGCGTGGCTGCCCGAGCATACTTTGGGTACGTGGGATGGGCGAAGGAAAAAACACGTGGAATACCCTTCACGTAACCTTTTGAAGATTTGTTTGTTCGACGATTTTTGGGTGCTAAGATAGAGCCTTTTTTTTTTTTTTTTTCAAAACCCCATCGAGCAATTTTGGCTGCCGCCATTTCTTGGGCACGAAGCCTGTGACTGGAATGCCGAGTACTCGTCATATTCACAGAGCACGTGAGCCAGCAGTGGCCGACCTAGATAATTGGCGCACACTCTAAAAAAAGGGTGTAAAAGGGTGTATTGTTATACCCTTTGTCCCATATAATACACACCAAAACTTCAATTCCACATACAGCGCCCTATAGTCAAATAGACGGCCCCAAATTTTACAAGGGGCTTGATAGTCGTGTGGTACAACTTATTAAAATAGCTAATGTACGTGTAACTGACTAAAGAAACAAAAAAACAAAAACATAATCGGGTTTTTTTTTGGCCCTACTGCAAAAACTTGTGTGTTTCTTTATGTGGTCTTTGATACGTACTTTAGCAATTTAAAAAAATTATATCGCACCGTTATCAAGTCCCTCGTAAAATTTGGGGCCGTCTTTTCAACTATAGGGCGCTGTATGTCGAATTGAACTTTTAGGGGTGTAGTATATGGGACAAAAGAGTGTAAGGTGATACCTTTTTTTCTATTTTTTTTTTAGAGTGAACAGCGACAAGATAGCGTGCGCACTCTCGTAAACGGGCGACGGCTTCCAATGCTTCCTTCATGTGGCCCCTCGGCTTCTCGCAGTTTTGAGCGATCCACATTCTCTAACTTTGTGGCGGAAACTTCTCGGTCCTTCCGTGCACCCAATACCAGACATTTAGGTTTTCCTTTTGAAGTTATTCCAATGGTAAGTGGAAACAATGTGGTAATTGAGGCTTCGTTTTCGTGCACCCGGCGTCTCTGTGGGGTGCGCCGTGGGGCATAGAATGGCCGTTAAAAACACAGTTCACAATCGGTTCGTAAGATACATCAAGCCAAGTTTCTCGCACACTTGCCACTTCCGCCGTCTCTCCGTCTTAGCGCTCCAGGGACAACAAGAGAGAGTCAGGTACAATTCTTGCCAGGATGACTCACTTCGTAATAAAGGTTAAAAAAAAATTAAAAAAATGTAGATCAAGCTTCGGAGTACGTACGACCCCTGCGGCAAGATCTACACCTGGAGCTCTCTATACTTCAGCCAGGAGCGAAATCTAAATTTTATCTAATGTTTTTTTGTTTGTTTTTTGGAGAAACCGTATAAGCACCTACTTATAATGAAGATGCGTACACGGTGCTCAATGACACATGTTCCACCTTCGCACACATGTTTCGACGTGTATTGAAATATAGTTTTGGGACAAGTGTGATCACAAATCTATTCCACGCCGCTCACGCAGCCGCTTTATTCCTAAGCCGATCGCTAGCTAGTCCAGTTTTCTAGGTGAAGCGTCTTCTAAATTTAGGTTCTTCAATGACACTTGTGCTTCTTTTCTTATTTTTTTTTCTTTCTTGCAGGCTTGTTTTAATATTCTGTGCCGATATAATTCTCTCCACGCGCCAGATACTGCGTATAAACATTCGCCATCTGTGGAGCGATCAAGCATGTGAATAGCCTTCCCAAGGCGACGAGCCTTCACGCGGCAGTTTCGTGTGCGTTGGGGCAAAAAAGAAAAAAAAAAAAAACAGACAGAAGTCTTGGCACCTTTACACGCGGCGGCTGCTAACTTTCTACACTTTGAGTAAGTTGGCGAGAGGTACAGCACGTTGGGAATTCATCGCACCACCGTCTTTGGCCGGAGATGTTCGACCAAGATTAAAGACTATGCCGATCGTTCGGTACGACATCGCGTCATCATTGACCACGTCCATTTTAACGAGAACTTCGGTCTCGACCAGCGGTGGCCAGATGGACATATTCAAAGAGCCATGTAAAGTAACAAATTTAAACAAAAAGCGGTACTAAAAAAAAAAAGAACGTGTACATAAAAAAAAAATGTTTTAATTGCTGGTCACAGCGAATTTGACTCATAATGCAATTGTTCAGTAGGTTTCTTTATTGTGCGTCAACAAGAACCTTGTCCGATGTGCGGATAACAGCACAAAACTAACTAAACATTCTTTTTTTTGCGGGGGAGGGGGGAGGGGGAGGGGGGGGGGAGCTCAATTGCGAGCAGCAGTTTGGTCACCTCTGATCTAGAGGTTCCGACAATAAAATATAATCCTGTTTTTTTTTTTGTTTTTGTTTTTGTTTTTGTTTTGTGTGTGTGTGTGTGTGTGGGGGGGGGGGGGGGGGGGGGTCCGGACCAGTAAACTGCGCATCGCTGAGAGCTGAAATTTAATTGGAATGTGAAGTTCAGCGGAGTCGATAGAATGCGAAAGTTTGAGAACATCACGTCGTAACCTGTCCGAAAAGTAAAAACAAAACAAAGATGTTGCTATGAACCGGCCTTCACTTAGGTCTTGCCGAAACATGAAATGTCATTCTGGGCGCCAGTAGCACTTCTTTTCGGTGAACACATCTTGCCGGCAAGAAAGACAATCTTGTCTTCTTTCTTACCCACATTTTTTTTTTTTTTTGTTTTTTTGCCTAATGCAATAAGGGCTACAGGTGCCGAGAATGCCATTTTTTGGTGGTTGGACGGAACATTAGCATAGACGTAGGCTCATGTGCAAATTTCAGTGTTTCTCTTTTATCTTTTGGTACAAGTAAGGTAACGTTACCGAAATTTCGTGTTCTATCGGTTCCGCTAGCGCCATATTCACAAGTAGTTACAGTGTTCTGCGATGCAGAGTTTATATATACGGGTTGAAAAAAACGGGGTTGCATTTTTGCCTCGCCGGACCTTGTGCATCCCCGTGTGTCCACAATATTTCTGTCGTTTCGGTGACTTTAGGTAGTAATGTTTCGCCCCAAGTTTGAAACGAAGCCAATGTGGTCTTCGATACATGTATATGAGTAAATACAATAACGATACCTATACTATGACCATAGTTGGAGTATCTTTTTTTATATATCAAGAAGTCCACGAAACATTGCCCCACCAAGCTTTTCAGGTCGCAAAACTTACCCTTAAGTACCGACACACGCTGTCGATGATCCTGCCGACTGCCGAGCGCGCTCTAAGAGGCAGGGCTATACGTGAAACAACTACAAAAATGACCTATTTTGTATCACGAGATTATGGGAAGTTTTTTTTTCAAGATCACCCCAATCTACACGTACTTACGGGAGTATAAAATCCAATTTTCTCGTGCTCATGTTTCGACCGGACAAGTAAACGCTTAAATTATGTAAAATACGTCGAAAAAACGACGTGTGTCTCTTTAGACAGCGGTGGGTTAGTCAGCCCCAGTAGTGGGCGTCTAGTGTCCCCCTCTATAGGTGAGGAAATTTTGCCAGTGCATGTACGACCGCGATCCCTGGGTCTCTAATTTGCCTCAACGGCCGCCCGCCGGTACTACGTACGCTTATCCAGATCGGCACGGGAGCCAATACCACCTAGAACACAGGGACTGCGCGTGACGTCATCGTTAATATGTCCCCAAGCGGCAAAGAGACCGACACTTGACGAGAGTAGCAGCAAAGAGCCAGACGCGTCCGTCGCGGTGCGCACCACGTGGCGCGCATACAAGGTGGGGGTGCGCGTACCGCGCGTACCAAGCGGAACGTAAGCGCCACCTGGCGTGCGTGGTTTGGCCATCGATTCCAATAGGCCCCTTTCGAAGTGCTGCCCTCTGTTGGCAGCTGTGGAATTCCCTGCACAATGGCGGACTAAGACCGCAACTGTCGCGGCCCACTTTATGCGTTTGGCTGGAACAGAAGAAAAAACACATTTACAGAAAAAGGTGATGAGCGCAGTGACGTTTCACTTTCGGTGCTGTTTGATTGGCTCGTCGGCTCCTAGCGTTGAACGCGCTCCGACATTCGCTATGCTATCTTATAGACTGACTTGCACGTTCGACGATGTCAGTTGTTCCGCCATTGTGCAGGGGTTCCGACCTGCTAATAATCGGCACGAGAATATCGAAAGGGGTCTATGTGACGCGTGCAGTCCACTCGAGCTCCTCGAAACTTTCCTCGCACTCGGCCTAATCAAAAATCAAGGGCACCACTCTAGTTTTGGTCCTGTCTCCGGATAATGAACGCGTGCAGCGATGATTCCAGGGTGATACGAAGTTCCGGAAGCGAATCACAATTGACGGACAACACATTTAAGGCTTTCGCAGGCGTAAAAAAAAAAAAAAAGAAGAAAAAAGGAACGAATCCGGTTGTTTTGAGCCTGACATCGGGCTTGACACCTACTGCTACCGTCGGCCATCGTCTGCTAACTTCCAAAATGGCGGCGTCCGTGACGGAAGGGACGGGTGAGAGACGTCCAGAACGTCGCCCGCGTTTTTCGAGAGCGGCAGACATGAACGCAGCGTAAACAGAGATAAGCAAAAGTGCGAATGTAATTATAGTTTAGACACTCTCGCGCGCGAGGCTGCCACATCCACCTTGAGTTATGCGTGAATAAGGCTGCTAATGATGAAACGTTGTCTTTAGGGCGAGAGATAAAACAAAAATGCGAAGGTTGCTCCTCAGTTTAGGGGGGACGAAAGACATTGGGGTTTTTTTGGTTTTGGTTCGTTTTTTTTTTTCTCCTCGCGGTTTTTTCCCGGGAATCGAGCGGATGTTGGGGGGGGGGGGGGGGGGGTTCGATGGGACAGCCTGATTGCTGGAGGTTTTCTTACTTTTTCACGATGTCTGCAGGGTGAGATCACGCGATGCCAAAGGAGGAAGTGTGGCGACTATTTATTCGAGATGTATCGGACCCTCTGCTTAAAGGGCGACCACAAATCTTGAGATCTTTTTTTTTTCTTTAAGGGCCTGTTTGCTTTTTTGTTTTTTGTTTTCTCTTTTTTTTTTTTTTTTTTGGGGGGGGGGGGGGGGGTTTGTGTGTCGAATCTAAACCACCTGATCTGAAATGGTGCATATTTGGGACGTTCAAAACTTTCAGCGTACATCAAATAGGCGGAACAAAGATGAGGATTTTTTAAGTCCTTGGAGCGTTGTCGTCGCGCGTAATTTCGCTTTCGTACCCGTCTATTTGTTTTTGTTTCCTTTTGTAAGCCATTTGACCCAATACAACCATGCCAGTTTTTTCCACCCTTCTGCACTTGAAAATATTGTCTTGCTTGTTTCTCCGCATTTATTTTTAATGGCAAAAAACCAAGCCAAAAGAACAAGAGTAATACGAGTGAATTCTTTTTTTTTTTGTTAGTGCAAAAACTGCTAAGCTATCGATGTACCCTGCTTGTATTATTGTACTTGTACTTGACTGGAGAGAAGCTGTTTCTTTCTTATTTAGGACGTACGTGCAGTTATACTTGGAAGGGCAATATTGTAATGGGTAGTACATAGGGCTAAACTCGCTGGAGTCTGGAAAAGTAGCGCCAAGCTCCCCGTATGGTCGCCATTTTGGTCCACGGAATGAGCAGTCTTTTCCCTAACTTTCCCAGTTTTAGTGAGCCGATTCGTATTCACGGAGACAGGTTGCTCTATAACAGACCTCTCTTGTCTGCCGAGATTTTTGTTGTCCACACACCGGCGAAACGAGCGCACATCTTCGCACCGGCACCACATGCGGCGACGCTGCTTGGCGGAATTGGAAAAGTAATTTTTGCGGTCTTGAAGTACGCAAGAAGAACACTATCATTGTAAGAGATCTGAGGAGATAAGCGTGGTTGATGTGTTTATTCATAGCCTCCTATATACTCACAAAGCCTGGCAGATCGCCACGAGAAGCGGCCGCCGAAATGGAAAAGGTGGACCGGCAATCAACGGATGAGAGGAGAGCCACGTGACTGGCGCCCCGCTGCAACGAGACGCCGAAACACACTTCTCCCGAGCGAAAAAGTGGGTTTCGGGTCCTTGCCGCAGCAAAAGCTGTGCGTTGACGTCTAGGTTCCCCAAGAAATGGCTCTTTGATGCTCTGTGCTACCAAATCCTCGCGCTCCCAATCTGTGACAGGGCACTCGATGGCTCCGTCGTCGAACTGCCAGGCTTTGTGAGTATAGAGGAGGGTATGGTTTATTGCAGACACAGTGTCAAAGACGCTTATATTTGCGAGTGACGTTTTCAGTGCAATTGGTGGCGCGGCTGGTTCAGAGTGGCCCCTTCGAAGATTTGACAGGACCGAAATGACGAAAAAGAAGTGTCTGGACGAGAAACGTCCATTTTTTCTCCGCTCTCTTCGATTTGCTGTTTAAACAACACCACAGGAAAAACCTAGCCTTGAAAGGTAATTTGAGATCTGTCTCAACAATCCGCGAACACGCGCAAGAGGTCTGCTCCGCAGATACAATCGTGTACCAACATCAACGAGCAAAACAAGGCGGTGGAGGCTCGTCTCCCCCTCCATGGTGTTTGCCAACCACATTTACTACGATCACCTCAATGAATTCTTCCAGCCGGTTGCTCAGCCCCTACACGCCAAGCAATGGAGGACTCAGAAGAAACACCAGAGAAGAAACTATGCCTTACGTCGGACGGAGCAAGCACTTCCTGACTACTCAATAGGAGACCAAATTGACGTTGATCTCGACGAGACACCTTTCACAACAATGACATACCGCAAAAAGCGCTCGAAAGGCATACCCATCGTCTTCAAGTCAACGAAGGCACAGTCCTTCTGGAAAGTGAACCCTAACGGAATCGCAAACGAAATTGTCGCCACAGCACAAGAGAAAGTGAGCTCACATAAAATTACCAAAGATGGAAGCCTTCTGGTAAGTGTTGCCTCCTTGCCGTCAGCAAATACGTTTCTAGCCTTGAAAACTGTTGCTGGAATTGATGTCCCGGCAAATGTGCGGCAGTCTTACTCAAAGAATCTGGGCAAGATAAAAAAATGTCCCAAACGAGTACACGGAGGAACAACTCCTGGAGTATCTCACTGACAAAGGGGTTACGTCTGTCAAATGGCAAATTGCGTACGTACCTCAAGGCGACGGAAGTGTCGTCAAGCATCCACGGGACAGCGTCATCTTACAATTTAGAGAAGACTGCCCAATGCCCACACTCGTTTTCCTGGGATTCACCAGCTATCCGGTGGAAGAATACTTTGGACAGGCGGTACGCTGTTTCCGCTGCCAAAGGCATGGACACGTGGCTAATGCGTGTCGCGGACCACAGCGATGTAAGGTGTGCGCAGGCCCACATAACTATAAAGAATGCAGCTCCAGAAACCAGCCCAAGTGCGCAAATTGTGGTGGACCAAATGCTGCGTCATCCGCGGGTTGTGTGCGAAACAAAGAAAAAGGAGCATTACGTAAACACGAACGGATTCGCGGTAACACGACTAAGCGTCATTCGCCACCACCAAATCCAGAGGCAGTGAGACCTGTGTCTCCTGCGCCTCCAAACCCAATACAGAAAAGATCAAGATATACCTACGCTGAAGCCATCGGAGCTGCCGGACCTGGGGCACCACCACCAGAGGCACCGCCGGCACCGCCCCCGCCACCGATACCACCACGACTTCCTCCACGGATTCCTCCACGCAAGTCAGCAATACGTGACTTGACGCAGACGCCAACACCTCTCATAGCAAGAACAGTTGAAGCACAGACAGCCGACACGAATCCATACTCAATGTCCCTCCGACAAAACTCAACTACCCGATCCGAATAGCTGGAAAAGCTGCTGCTCCCGATTCTGTTTGCTGCATTGAAGGCAATTGTTACAACACTACCGGAGGCTAGAGACCTTCCTGAAGTGCAAATGCTACTTTCAATGGAGCATATCCTTGCACGTTCGAGTGCTCCGATTAACTCAAATTCTACAAATGAATGATCGGTATCGACAGGCCTTTTAGTTCAAATGGAACGCCAATGGTTTGCGATCAAAGAGCGGCGACTTTCGGCAGTTTGTTGCCCTCTGTCAGCTCCCAATTCTCGCCATCTCTGAAGCACGTGTCACAGCCCAATTCCGACTGCCCAGCTATGTGACCTACCAAACGACACGACCTTCCGGCCCCAGTCGGGAAATGTGTGTGCGAAAGGACCTGACATCAACTCTCGTATCTACATCGAAAGAGGATGCACCGGAATACGCGGCGTGCAAAGTGAACCTCGGTAAGATATGCATAGTCATTGCAAGTGTGTACTTTGAACTCCTTACACCCATCACTTTTACACAGTTTTCCCGTATGATCCAGAAGCTTGGGAAAACATTCGTAGTTGCTGGTGACTTTAACGCCAACAATCCTCTCTGGGGAAGTGATCGATGCGATATTCGTGGGGATATGATCTCCAACGCAGCTGAAAATCTTGACCTAACGGTATTGAATGATGGATCCGCAACATTCTTGCGCGGTCCTACATATTCTAGTTGTTTAGACCTAACACTCTGCTCCCACAACTTATCTTCTGGAATGGATTGGCGCACAGATGTCGAGACAAGGGGAAGTGATCATTTTCCTATCCTCGTGTGTCAACCTAAACTTTTGCACTCTCCTCGGAAACGTAAAACTCAACTAACAAATTGGAAAGTTTATCGACACTTAAATACTAAAACCATAAAAACAATTGTCTGCACACTTAAAAATTTTGTTACAAGCATTTCGCACAAATATGGAACGCTCCACGCGGGTAATATCACTTCCTCAGGGATGTATTGGAGTGGATGCCGAATATGAGAGGCTACGAGCTATACGACGAAGGGCTGAACGGAAATACAATCGATCAGGGCAAGTTGAGCACTACTTAGAGGCTCAACGAACGCATGCCCTCATGCGTCGACAACTAAAAAAGCTTGCCAAAAAACGCTGGCGCCGTAACTGCGATTCTCCTTGCCCTTTTAAGTCAATACCCAAAGTCTGGAACATACTCCGAGCACTTAGAACTCCTGTCACACAGATTCACCCAATCCGGGCTTTGGCATTACATAGGGGTATTTCTGTAGTCCTCGTTGTGGATGAGTTTTGCCAACTGCTCACGCGGCCGGGCGCTGCGACATGTACTCTAGAATTCACAACATCATGCAACGCAGTTCAACAAAAAATAGATGCACAATTTTGGTCAACTCATTCAGAGTTGGATCTCCCATTCACAATGCCCGAACTGGAGACTGCCTTACAAACAATTTCCGGTAGAAAGACAGCCCCAGGAACAGATTTCATAACATACGGAGCCCTTTCGAACTTGGGACCTAAAGCAACCATTCTTCTTCTTCAACTATTGAATAACATATGGCAACAAGAACGTCTACCAGAGGACTGGAAACTAGCGAAAGTTGTCCCTCTTTTGAAACCAGGAAAATCGCCCATGTCAGTGGAATCTTTCCGCCCCGTGAGTCTAACAAGCTGTATTGGTAAAGTTATGGAGAAATTAATTAACGAGCGATTGCAATAGTGGGTTGAAGAAAACAACGCACTTTCACCGCACCTAGCTGGCTTAGAAGACGACGATGCACGATGGATTGTATACTGAACCTAGTAACTCATGTAGAACACGAAAGAAGCCAAGGTAACATTACCGTAGCGTAGCCGTATTTCTCGACATCAAACGGGCTTTTGACACCGTTAATCATTGTCACGTTTTACATGGACTTCTTGAACTCGGTGCTCGCGGTCGCACCCTGCGTTGGATAGCAGACTTTCTCAATGAACGCAAGATTTTTGTAGACACAAAAAAGGCAAAAACCAAGAACATACTCTTCGCAATGGGGTTCTTCAGGGCAGTGTATTCAGCCCCACTCTCTACAACGCGGTTATGAATCAGCTGGCGCGTCTACTTCCATCAGAGCTAGAGTATTCCATCAACGCGGACGACATATGCATCCGGGCGTCAGCACTCTCTATTGATACTGTTAAAACATCATTGCAGAACGGTCTAGACATTATTGTGTCATTCTTAAAAGTGCATGGAATAGACCTCTCTTCAACCAAATCGGCAGTTCTCCCTTTCACTTTAAAACGACTAAAAGACTTCAGACTCTCTGTAAACGGGAACAACTAGAAATTGTCAAGACCCACCGATTTTTGGGTATAGTTATACACCGAACCCTTACGTAGGAACACGCACGTGACTGCGATGGAACAAAAAGTTAATAGGATAATTAATGCCTAACGCTGCATTGCGGGAACCAAGTGGGGAGGCTCAACATCATCCCTCTTCTACGTGCACGTAGCACTAGTACTTCAAACACTAGCCTATTCTGTAACAGTACTTCATGGCCTCTCGCGCACTTCCGAGACTCGTCTACATTACTTGTTGGCTCGTAGTCTAAGAGTTTGCCTGGGTGTGCCTCGCGCAACATCCGGTGTTCTAGTTTTTGCAGAGGCACGGGAGCCGCCAATCTCGGTCCTTCAAATACAAGAAACCTGCAGGCTTTTTTTTTTCGATTAAAACACAACATACAGACCATCCTATTTTTCATAACCTTTTGAGCAGAACAGGCGCACGAGTACATAACGCTCTTTTAGAACATCAACGCCACCTACCAGGTTACACTCAATGAGAAGTACTGGTCTCACCTGCTCCTTAAACGCTGACGATGCCTAAAGTTCAGACCACAATAAATGGAATGGAGAAGAAAAGCTCAGTGAGCAGTATGGTGGCGGCACAACTGGCTCTCTTCCATGTATACAATCAGTACCCCAGTTTCACTCAAGTGTACACAGACGGATCTACCGACGATCAAGGATCAGCTTCTGCATTTGTTATACCATATTTAGACACACATCGTTCATTCCGGCTGTCACATCGATCATCCTCTACTGTAGCTGAGTTACATGCCATACTGTCAGCATTGCAATATATATTCGGTATGCAAGCATGATAAAGAAATGGGTCATATGCAGTGACTCGCAAGTGGCTCTCACATTCATACAATCAATGAATTATAAAAGTAACAACGGCGGATACATTTACAAAATTCTGATTGAAATGACGGCGGCAATGAAGGCAGGCCACGACATTGCACTTCAGTGGAACCCAGGACACTGTGGCCTCACGGGCAATGAAGTGGCAGACTGCCTCTCCAAAAAGGCACACTGGGACGAGCAATATCAACGAGTCCCCCTTTCCCGTGGAGACATTCAGGAAATATTAAGGACAATGGTACGCACAAAATGTAGTTCTACGTGGTTTGACGAACGTACACTCTAAACGCTCCATTTTCTTTTAAAATCGACCCTCAGATAAGATTCCGCGTACCCATTTCTCTCCCACGCAACATAGAAACATTACTATATAGACTTCGTATCAATGTTGCTTATACCGCTAGTTTTTTATACCGCATCCATTGCGCAGAATCTCCAGAATGTGCATGTGGACAGTCGGTCGAAGATTGAAACTCATCTCCTACTAGAATGCTCGAGATTCGTAAAGTGTCGAAAAGAGCTCAATTTACGGCTCATGGTACCTGACGACCGCCTCTTGTCACTAAAGAAGATGCTAGGACCTTGGCGTACGCCAGTTCTACAAAAGAGGGCTCTGTTTGCTTTACGCGATTTCATCTTGGAAACTAAAATAGCGGAAAGTTATTGAGAGTTATACATCTGCAACAAGAACAACAGAAACTCAACACCAAAATGGAAACATCATCATATGATAAATTTACATTGCATACATACTTCAACTGTGAAATTCTGTGTATAATACTCATATACCTTGGTTGTATATTATTGCGCTAAATTGAGCTTTTGATGTAAAAAGTGTTTGAGTAATTTAATGTGCATACCGCCCCCTTTAGTGTATATTGTACAGTATACCACATACGTTTGAGTGTAGGAATTATATATAAATAGCCTCACAAATAATTGCACCCTGATGTAAATAGTGTACTTTCATAACGTGGAGTGTAGTACAGGGTGTTCTGTGCAGTGTTTATTTTATGTGACAACTGTGAACTCTCAAGGAAATGGACGCTAATCACTCAAGTTCAAAGGAGTAGCCGGCGCTGCAATAGCAGCAGCCAATGTCTCCTTTTTATTTTTTTTATCAGTTATTAAAGAAAAGAAAGAAAAATGCCCCGCGATCCGCTGATGCTTTTTCCCTACTCTTTTGTATGACGTTTAATAGTAAGCATATTAACGTAATAAAATGCATTCCTTTGCTAACGGGCCAAAACTACCCCATTGGTTTATAGGCCTGTTACTGTTTCAACCTTGCGTCAGATTCCACAAAACAAATGTAATATGAAAAACTTGTAGGTTCTACGTTGGGCTTATTTGAGGCCGCCATCTGGCATGCATTGCTCTTACAGCCAAATAAATTACAACTTTCAAAAGCAAATTAAAATGCAATGCTTCGTTTTTTTGTTGCACACATTTTCTTACAGGTTTGTTATCTATAAACTTCCTAAGACGAAACCAAGAAAGAATCCCCCCTCGAGATATATAAATCCATATGGAGGAGAGATCGCTTACTTTGACTCCACCATTGCCAAAGGCAAGAAGTTCCCGTACTGGACGGAAAGCAAGTTCGGCATCTACCACCAGCACAACCCCGTTTCATACACCATCAGGGCTCTCTTGGAGAAGAAACAGTCAAAGGTCAGTACCGTTCTATGCAGCTGTTTTCATCTCTCTAGCGCAATCACTTGGTACCCAGTAAATTTAAAAACCTCTATTGTTGCAATGATCACTTTCTGGTACATAATGCAAGCAAGTCAACAAAACGCGTTTCTCCGCGCACAAAAAAAAAAAAAAGGCGCGAAGGGCAGATTGGTGTCAGCACGTGCTAGAACAAAACGCCCGCCCCCGCAGGCCCCAGTCTCTCCGACTGGCAGACACAAATATCTCTGCAGTGGTTCCTTTGTGCATTTTACCGTGTCTAGTAGTACTTAGCTTACAAAAACAAAGTGCCTTTTGAAGTGTTTCTTGTCCCATTTCTTGAGGGGGACTCTACCGCTATGTTTATCCATGTTTTTTTAATTCCTTAATGTAATAACTTTTCTTGAACCAGAAATGCGCTTTTCATTAGCTCATTGTGCAGCGTCTAAATCGTGCGTCAACAGACGTATCGCATTTTGGGACGAATTTCTTTTTTTTTGTCTCTTATTGATTGGGTATTTTCTCTATTTTATATTTCACCATAATTAAGGGCGAAGCCCGAACTATACCTAGTGTCCCCGAATACGGGTGACGGCGTAAATCGGCTTGTTAACGTATTGTGCCACGACTTACCACAGAGGTTCCTGAAGGTGGTGGAACCATCGCATCAGAATTTAAAAAAAAAAAAAAACTTACCTGCGTAAGAAGTAAAGAAAAACTATAACTACAGTTTGTGACAGGTGAAGAGCAAAGTGCAAGCTTCTCCTACCTCTTTCGACTTTAGCAGAGAATACGCTGGAGGAAATGCTACCTCAAATCCAGCGTTCGCTCTGCTGAAGTGAAAAGAGGTATGAGGAGCTTCCACTTCACTCTTAAATTGTCACCGACAGTAACCTAGCACGTACCATCCGTACCGCCATCTGTCAGTTGACTGGCGCAACCGACAGATGGCGGCAGCGGCCCCAGCAACTTAAAGTCCCTTGATACTTCTGCTAGAAGTAACGACAACAATCAAAAATGACAAAGCACATTCCGCTGGAAAAAAATGGCGTCATTCAGTTCAGTCTTCTGCTGTGCGCCACCATTCGCTTCCTAAAACCTGCACCGTCACGCATTCGGCGCTTCAAGGAATGTTGCTACTTGTAGGAAGGTCTTATCTGGGGATTTTACAGCCACTTAGATAGCTTTTTCTACGGCGGCTTACGGCAGCTCAACAGCAGCCCGGTCGCACAAAAACCAGACGATATGTAGCTGAAATTACTCGACAAACCGTCGGTTTTATCTATTTTATGTCCATTTAACGTGTTTTATTGACAATAAAAGAAAGAAATCATCCACTGACCATTACTGCAACAAAACAGCGCTATCCGTTTACGATTCAAAAAGATTGTCTGCTTTTGGTGTGACTGGGCGGCTGCTGATCTGGGGCCCTAATCTGGACACTTGGCGGAAAAGTCGGCGAGAAATCTGGCGGCTATGACTGGCCGGCGCCAAGGTCAAGTGCGGCGTCGGCCAATCATGAACGCCAGATTTCTCGCCGGCTTTCTCGCCAAATGTCCAGATTAGGGCCCCTGCCGCTATACTTCGTTTCAGCTTCGGTCCGAGCGCGGCCGATGTTATGAGCCGAAGGTCCAATCAAACAGCGCAAAAAGCGCAGCGTCATGGCGTGCTCTCTGCGCTTGATAAGACTAGCCGGCGGATGACCACGCAGACAGAGACGGCTGGTCCTATCAACTGCAGAGAGCATGCCATGACGTTGTGCCTCATTCGCTGTTTCATTTGCCCTTCGTCTCATAACATCGGCCGCGCTCGGACCGAAGCTGAAACGAAGTATAGTCGCCAAGGCCGTGCTGCTGCCATCTGTCGGCTGTTGCGCAAGTCAGGGAGTGCGCGGTTAACAGACAGTAAATAAAAACAGTCATCGTTTTTTTATGTTGTTTTTCTTACTTTTTTTATTTACGTAAGTTCGTTCATTATAAATTTTACGCGATGCTTCCACCACCTTTAGGCAACTCTCGGGTAAATCGTAGCGCGATACGTTACCAAGCCGATTTTTGCGGAATCCGGATTTGGGAGCACGCGGTGCAACCACTTTCTAGCTGTCTTGAGTTTCGCTTTCACTTCAAGAGCACACCTGCATGGCCGGCCAGTTCAAAAGATTTCGATCGCACTTGTGGTTTCTCCAACCCTGTGTTACTCAACGTGAACTCGGGTGGTCGTCCTCTTATTTGATCTTGATTCAACAATGCGCAACCTCCTTGCCGTCAGAGCTACTCGGGATCCTTTTCAGCCGATCACAACTGCTGGGCTCAGAGGGCTCTGAGATTCTCGGACCAGTCAAGGAAGTAAATCTTCTTGAGATTCGTGATGTATAGAAAACAAGTTTTTAAAGCGTACGATGGACAATTAAACAATATCTACGCTCGCATCGTGGTGAAAAGGCGGCTGTGACAGACAACTCTCTGTTCTACGCATCAATATGTAAAAAAAAAAAAAAAATCAGCAGCTTGCGAATTTGATTTTTGCAGACCGAATCAAAATTCAATATTTGGGAAAAGCTCTGAACTAGTCGCGTTTTCGACAGTGAATGCGCTCCGATAGCGATCGTGCGTACGGCAGAACAGGCAAATATCAAATGGTTAATAAACCGCATTTTTCTTACTTCGGAAAATCGTGCGAGCATCACCCACAGAACATAGCACGTATCGCCAGGAGACATAAATCCCAATGCATTATTGTCGCATCTCCCTTTATTTTTCAAAAAACATCCTTCGAACACACTTTTACCAAGCCTGAAATTTCCTTGGAACGTCTACAAAACCCGGTAAAACAGCGGCAATCTCTGCGAGGTGTTTCTTCATCGGTTCGGCTCGATGGGTTCACCGCCGTGAGGTGAACGATCTCGTAAAAGCACTGGGAATACTTCCCACGTCTAGTTCTGTCACGGTCACAAGCAAATGTCGTCCCGTCCGTTGTAATCCTCGCCCCGTCGAACGCACAAGCACTTTGTAGAACCAGATATACATCGGCGTCATGCCGAACCCACCGCACCACCGTAGACCATTGCCAGCCATCGTTCACAAAACCACGTGATCCCCGTCCAAATTTGCCATCAGATTAATTGGTTTTCCCCGCGTTCACCGAAATTGTGTGCCGTGTTTCAAGTGTCCCACGCTATTCTCCCACGCAAGGCGTTACTCGTAGATTACGTTATTACCAACGTTACTAAAACACTCAGTTGGGAAACTGCCATAGAGACTGCTCTGAAAAAGTGTCCCCGATCTGTCCTCGCGAACCGAGCTAATGGCGAACACAACGCCGCCATTTCTCCCGCAGCGGCCACTCGAGGAACCGCACGTTACTTCTATTTCGGCTTTAATCAGCCACTCTGGCGCCGAAACAGATACAGTGGAAGAGGTTACAGGGGTGCCACCCCCGTCTCCCCGGCGGCCGCGCCGCGTCGTATTACCGAAGTTAAAATGCACCTAGGTCGGGACGCGCTACCTGAAAGCACCGCTGAGGCATGGTTGCAAAAAACAATATTAATTGTGCCGCAAAACCTTGCAAACTAAAGATTTTAAAAACATCACGCGCACCCCATTTTGTACTAAACTCCAATAAATTTCATACAAAAAGAGTCTTTTCCGTTTGTTTTTACGCAAAAACATGCTTTCTAAAAGCTCAAGGTGACCACAGTACACACAAATAATAAAGAGTGGCGCTGTTGTCGCATTTAGCTCGGTCTCGGTGGACGACAGCGGCCCAGGTTTCGACGGCGAGTTTCCCAACTGAGTGTTTTAGTAACGTTGGTTATTACCAACTCCGAGTGTTGTGTTGTCGCACACTACACTACCGGCTGTTGTAAAAATCTATCAAATGTTAAATATATTAATGTACATGCGCGTGTGGTTGCGTCGTTCTAGCTTTAGGGGGTTTTATCAGGTGCCGTCCTGGATATTTAGAGACAACCCAAAACAATAACTAGGAGAACAAAATTGAAAGTCGCGTTATTACGGTCAATAATAAGTGAACGCAAGAACACAAGGTCAGTTTTCTTTGTTTACGTTGTTTGCGCGCGCCTCAAAATTACAGAAGCGAAGACTTCGCCAAACTTCCCTCTTCTATGAAAGCGGAACTAAAAGCACCCCTCCCCCTCCCTCTCACTTTCACCCACCTTGTTCTTCCAAGTGTTTTAAGTTTCTCAGGAAAAACCGACCGACCCGAGAGTTTTCTCTCTTACCATCGGAACTCTTCCTAGGCGCCACGGGCAGACACAGACTGGGCGTGCGCTTGGCAGCTGCAGTTCTCGCGCAGTGCCCGAACCCTGAACAGTGCCGTCATAACCCTACCGTCCTTCGGACCATACAAAATGTAGGTGTGCGAAACGTGCGATGGTGGGTCGGCAGGGTTGTTGTTTGTCGGGGGCCACTTCATTGAAAACCCCTTTTTTATACATAATAAAAAAATAGAGCTCGACATTCTCCAGCCAATTCTGTTGCCAGGATCGTGCCGAAGCGCCCTACAGAGGTCCTGGTTATGTGTGAGCTGCAGGGTGTCGTGCGGCGACTCAACGTCACTCCAGTGCAGGGCAAAGGCTTCTCTTAGGCAGATAGGTATCGGTGATGGTGAAATGAGCGCCTTCGTGGTGCGCGGCGTGACAATGCCGAAGACGAAAGAAGAGGCGTCTGCCCAGGCGGAGAAGGCAAGTCGAGAGAGGGTGAGGGGTTGAGTGTGAGGGTGTGTGACCCAGAAAATCCTGATGAAGCGAATCCAGCGGACTTCTGCTGGTGTTTCTTGACTGCCGGCGTCGAAAAAAGGTCGTAGGAGAAAGTAACCTGATTCATATAGAGGCAGGTAAAAGTCCAGTTGACCTGCGACCCTTTGGAGATGGCGCACATAAAGAAAACCTTCGAGGTAATCAAGAAGACGGGGGATAACCGTAAGGCGGGCAGATGTGTGCGTGACTGTGTCGCTCGCCGTGTCTATGGAGAACCCCAGAAAAACCAGATGTCGCGTTGGCGTATGGCTGGCGTCTTTTTCGTCGATGCGGAAACCAGTGGTAATAATGTCCAAAATAATGCGAGTCACGCATAGGGCGAGGACTTCCAGATAGGGGTGCACGAAGAAAAAATTGGCAATGTGCGCCAAGGCTCAGAAGCCTTGAGCTTGCCTCGCGAGCGGCCGCTGTAACGAGCAGTTGCATGTAGAAAGGAACTGGGCGATTGCCAAAGAGCAACCGCGTGAAGCGGTAATGTTGCTTACCGAGGCGAAAAGTTGTCAACTGTCTTGTTCGTGGGTGTAACGAAATGTGGTAGAGGCCTCGCTCAACGCGAGATTGGCAAGGTACGCGTGCTCTGGCAAGGGGTTCATACACAGAGCCTGAGGGAGAGACCATGGTCGGAACTGGGGTGGTGGCGGTGCTGCGGTCAGCGCTGAGCAGTCGAGGATGAAGCGGGATTCCGCTGCAAGTATATTCTATGACGCCGGCACGAAGCATGTCTTGAACCGCTGCGTCAATGACAGGCTGCTGTGAGGAAGGGTGTGAACGTGAAGTGAAGGAAGGTTTCGAGCAGGAGATAGAAAGGCTCGAATAGTCCGCTGCTGGGAAAATAGTTGAAGCGCTGACTAAAAACGACACAGTCTATTTGGACACTAGGAGTTGCACGAACGGGGGGAGGGGTTCCGTTTTGACCTCGAGAGAAGGAAGCACTACTTGGTCAGACTCGTGCTCTAGTCGTCGCTGCCGATGTCGTCGCCTTGGCTGTCCCGGTCGCCTGACTCGGAGGACGGTTCGAACGGCACAGTATCCGGTATTGCGGGATTCACGTGCCCGTCTGGCTCAAGCCAGTCCAAGGTACGCTTTGCCTGCGTCGTCGGCAGCGTAGTCTGTAATTACGGGCTGCTTTCCCTCTGTGTCTGCCTCACGAAGGAGGGCATCATATGGTACGCCGGCCTCCTGGAGTGCAATCGCAAGAGCATCGTGGTTTGAAAAGTCATTTTGGAAAACGGCCTGTACTAACACCTAGTCCACAACGAGATGCTACGTCTGAGAGGACCCCAAGGGAAGAGACGACTTGTTTTGGGGGACTTTCCTTTCTGCTAAAGGACTTGTGCGACGGGCGTAGTGCGCTTTCCGTAGTTTAAAAGCTGGTTACCGCGGCCTCAACGTTGGGACAGTGGCGGGGGGGATCTGGTCTGGCAGCTCGCAGAAGACGTCGGCTTCCAGGCGGCTAGTCTAGCTGTAGATTGTGGTGCGCCAGTCACGTCGGGATACGATATGAAAGAGCTCGAGGCGCTCGAAGATAATATGTTGGTGGTGTGGCAACATGCCGTCCCAGTAGAAGAGGTACGGGTGAAGGTGCCTGATTTTATGAATGTCGCGCTGAGGCAGCGTCTCTGAGTGTTGGGCGAGCTCTCGAGGAATGGAGTAGGCATGCCGGGCTATTGAGCCGGGAATGGGTGGTAAGGGCTTGAGCGCAGGAAGTTGGACAGCATGAATAGCTGACCTCATTTATGTGACCGGCTTGTCTCTAGTTCCTTCGTCATCGTGTTGAAAAGGATTATGGTGTCAGAGGAATGTGTTTTTCGTGCAAGCTATATGTAGTTTGTATTGTGCCGTACGCAGTTGCTCGTCGCACGCCGAAGGGATAACGTTTTCTTGTGGGGTAAGTACTTCTTCTATTTCTTGAGTAGACTGTTTTTTCGCAACGGGATGAAGTTATAACCGCATAGACACGGGTCGAAACGGAGCAACCATCTTGGGAAGCTACGCGATCACGCTAAAGCTGCAAACGACAGTCCCGGCTCTGCAACCGGCGAAGAGGAGAAAACGCTCACTTCAGTTTTCAGTAACTACAATCAAACGTCCACAAAACATCGTTCGATCAAGATGTGTCCGCGGAGCAGAAAGTAGTGAGAGTGTGAAAGGACTGATCTGAACCTTGAGTCATCGTATCGAATCCAAAGACAACGCCGGGCTTCGAGCACGTTAATTTCAAATATGGAGTCAAATAGCGCATTTAGAAATCAATCTCAAGTCAGGCAGTGTGAACGGAATGCTTGTTTAACACGTTTTACGGGATGTATTCATCTCCGACGGCGTTTTAATTTTTCAAGGCCTCGACGGGAACCTGCGGAGCTTCACGCCTACTAAGCTTCCGTGGTCGCGACAGTCCGATACGCCACAGTTCCTACAGCGTCGACGTTCGGTCTTCTGCGACAGCCGATAGTAATGTTAATAATAAAAGACAAAAAGTGCACGAATCAACACCTTCAAATTCATGCTTGAACAGTCCCACGAGCAAGCAGCTGGCCAAAAGGACTCCCAGGCGACCGGGACAGCCAAGTGTTGCAAATATTTTGATCGAGATGGCGCAACTTGGCACACCAAATTTGATTGCTCTTAGCGTATCCAGCTAAGCTCCCTCTGCTTGCTTTATCTGTCCTTCTCGGGATAAAAGTAAGCGGATTCCGTTTCGCTTATTTTTTTTTTTCAACCTCGGTTTTGAATTAGTCATGAAATCCGAATACCTGGCCAAAATAGCCGATTCACAAATGACACTCCCCACACTCAACAAAAAAGATCGCGACCGATCCGATACTTCAGATGTCGGCTGGATCAAAGCGGTATTGGCACAACCTTTGCGATTTAATGCTAATATCGGCGCCGTGCGCTGCCGTAAGAGACGGACCTGTTCTCGGGCAGAAAGGCTGTCCAATATGTGAAGATCTTTTCCTGGTGAAAGAGCCGTCCTTGGCAGTTACGACACAGAGAGGAGGCGGCTGTGTGAACGACGCCATGCGCTGATGAGCCCGGTTTGATGAGCATATTTGCCATGCCGACGTTGCTATGAAGGTGTTGTGGGGTGCTGAAGTATTAATTGCTATGATCCCTCAACCTTGAGCACATCTATGTAACACTATTAAATGTGAGATAGCACTAATACAATCTTTAAGTTTCAATCTGAGACGATCATTACAAACTTTACCTAACACGATAAAGACAGACGAATAAGAAATCAAGGGTGTATTTGATAGTATCGCCATTACACCTTTATTACACGTGAAAGGGGTAATGAAGAGGACGTAAACCCTTTTTGCACAATTTCGCAACGTGCAGGGTGTAGGAAAGGTGCATGAAGTGTGTAGGAAGGGTGTAAATGATCATTACACCCTTGTTACACCTATAAATACTAAAAAAGTGTTGAAATGATTTAAGAATGGTGTAGCGAGGTTGTTCGTTCCAAAAAAACATCCTTTTTACACGAATATAGGTGTGAACATGTTTAGTGCGTATAGTCGATTACCGGATAAGAGTTCAAGGGAAACACCTCCCTCATCGTTCTTCATCTGAGCGAACGCTGGAGAGGGGTCGCTTCTTCTCCAGCCTTCTCTCTGTTGAAGTAGAAGACGTTAGAGGAGCTTTCCCTCAACCCTTAAGCTGTCACCGACCAAAGTGCTTGTAGTGTTTTCGGAAGGATGTCTCCAAGTGTTAATCACACTACAAGTTTGATACCCATGGTATAGAGCGCCGTACAACTGAGGCTAATCGAACAACATGGCGAAGAACAACGTGCCCGAGAGAGCACCACCATAGTAACTTGTCGTTCGTCTCGCGCTAGACACACGTGGTGATGTTGTAAGTAACACCACTTACAGCACTCCTCCACGCTAGTTTAAACTACACTACAAAATCGTGGCACCAGGGGCCCTAATTTGGACATTTGGCGACAAAGCCGGCGAAAAATCTGGCGTTCGTGATTGGCCGACGCCGCACTTGACCTTGGTGCCGGCCAATCATAGCCGCCAGATTTCTCGCCGACTTTTCCGCCAAGTGTCCAGATTAGGGCCCCAGTTCGGAATTCGCTGAATTCTTTCCGGGTATCCGTCACTCAGGCTGGTGAAGTGGTGGTGCTTCTGATCCTTGGCCAGGAGCACTAACACCCAAGTCCATTTTTAGTGTTTCTGGTTCACTTCAAAGTTCTGACACTTGGTTCACTGTTTCTGGTTAACGTGCCAGCTCCTGCACTTCATCGGGCGTATCCGACGGTCCAGAACACGGAAGCACAAGATCCATGTCGTCCATGCCAGGAACGGTCATGGCCTCAATTGGTGTAGGTGTCGCCAAATGAACGTACCACCGGCCGTTTTCCCTCTCGCTGGGTAGGACAGGGATCCTACCCGAGACAGAATGACTTATTTCAGCTAAAAGTCTGCTGGACGGAAGTTCTTGACATACACACACTTACCTACAGCAAACTGACGTCCTCGATGACCACGGGATGAGAGATGCCTGTACCGTGCCTTCTGAACATTTAGCTCCTTGGAGGACTTCATGCGATCCAGGCGTGTAGTCAGGCCACGTCCAAGCAGCAGTTCCGCTGGACTCCGAAGAATGGTAGCATGTAGCGTGTTTCCGTGTGTAAGTAGAAAACTAGACAACCTAAGATTGAGAGGTCGACCCTTTCGTCCTTTCGCAGGGCCTCTTTGAGTGTGCGGACAAAACGCTCCGCTTATTCATTGCTTGATGGATGATAAGGTGCATTATTCACAATGACGCACTTCGTTTTCCTTCGGAAACGTTTCGAACTGGTCCAAAATAAATTGAAGACCATTTTCAGTTACCATCACATCTGGTAGGCAAAAAAGGCTAAAGAGCTCTCTCAACTTGGCAATACTGGCTTCTGTTGTGGTGGTGCTCATCACAAACACTTCGGCTCATTTGGAATGGAAGTCGACACTGATGAGAAAGTTATGTTCTGGAACGGCCCTGCAAAGTTGAGGTGCAGGCGCTGCCGGGAACGGGTGGGCCAAGACAAGGCGTGGAGAGGGGCTGGTCCCGAAGCACTCTTTTGCTGCTGGCAGGCCTCACACAACGTGACACGCTCTTTGATGGCTGCATCGATTTCTAGCCACCAAGCGTAAATGCGTGCGACTTCTTTCATTCTGACCATTCCTGGATGCCCATCGTGAAGTTCGTCCAATGCATGGTCGCGCAAGGATGGGGGTACTATTGTCACGAAAACATCATACACTTGATAATGAAACTTAAGATGAGTGTTTAATGCGGCGAACTTGTAGCTAGAAGTGTAACGTAACAAAGACCGTACATAATTTGACGGCGACGGAAGGACGACTGACTCAAGCAGCCATGCGGAGCTTCTTTTGTATGCGCGTGGCTATCTAGAAGTTTCCGAGCTCGAAGAAACAATATTTTGGAGTCATCTGGAATATTCAAGTCACGTTCACAAAAGAAATATAAGAAGAACAAGCGCTGACGGGATTAAACCCCAGCCAGCGGCGTGGAACTCGAGCACGCTTCTGACTGAGCTCTTCGCACGCGGCATCACTTCCCTCTTGAAAAAACGCATCGTCCCGATGCAACACAAAATGAAATTCAAAACTCAAGATAATAACACGTCAAACTTCAGAATCACCAAAAACACAGGTTTTCACTGTCCTATCGAGCAGAGTTCAGTTCGAGTCGGACGACGTGAATCACCTTTGGGTCGCAGAGGGCGGCGTGACAATGTTCATGTTTTGCCGGGCCTTCAGGCCGAAACACCACTTGAACAGTTCCGCGCTGCGACGATGAATTGGTGTTCAGGGGCCCTAAGCTGGACATTAGGCGAAAATGTCGGCAAGATTTCTGACCGCCACGACTGGCCAGCGCCAAGGTCAAGCGCAGCGCTGGCCAGTCGCGGCGGTCAAACGTCTCGCCGACTTACCACACTTGGTAACCAAGCTGGAACTGGGCGCCGTGGCGACAAAGATCGTACCAGCCATCGTCAGAACGTTGTGTGGCTTGAATAAGAATGCTGCCGAACAGGAGGACTTCCTCCGCCCGTTGAGTGACGAACCGAGCGTCGTCGTACTGTTCGTCTTCGTTGTTGACATCATACCCGTCGTCGGTGTTGTCAAGGGGTTCGTGATTAACGTCGTCGTTATGGCTGTCGTCGACCTTTTAATCGGGGTTGTCGTTGATGTCATCGTCTGGGTCGTCCTTAGGTCGTCGCCCGGGTTTCCGTCGAAGTCGTAGTTGGGATCGTCTTCGGTGTCGTCGTTTGAGTCGCCGCTGATGTCATCGTCAGTGTCGTCATCAGTATCGTCGTCAGGCTCGTCGTCAAGGTTGAAGACACTGTCTGTCGTCGAGGGCGTAGTGGGGTTGGTTGTTGACGTCGTAGCCGGGGTATCTCTTTGGAGTCGTTGTCTGTTTCATCGTTGGTGGCGGCGTCGAAGTCGTCATCATGTTATCGTCGAGGTCGCGGCCAGGGGCTTTCCCGAGTTCATAGTCCGGGTCGTTTTCGAGGCCATAGTTGAGGTCGTCGTTGATGTCACAGTCGGAGTCATTCTCGGATGTTTTCAGGGACGTCGCCTCCACGGTCGTCGTCTTTGGATTTATCTTGTCCACAAGTGGTACGCATCGGTCGCATAGATTGCGCTACCCCGCACTTCCACCAAAATGTCACGAAAACATACACTTGATAATGAAACTTAAAATTAACGTTTGAAGCGGCGAACTTGTGCCGAGAAACGTAACGTAACAAAGACCGTACATACTTTGACGACGACGGAAGGACGACTGACTCAAGCAGCCATGCGAAGCTTCGTTTGTAAGCGCGTGGGTATCTAGAAGTTTCCGAGCTCGAACAAGCAACAAGATTCTCGAGTCCTCTGAAACATTCCAGGTATGCAAACAAAAGAAAGTTAAGAAGAAGAAGCGCTTGCGGGGATCAAACCCCAGTCAGCGGCGTGGGACTCGAGCACGCTACTGACTCAGCTCTTCGCACTCGGCACTATCACCCTCACTCCCCAAAGCAAACATCCTTGGTGTTGTACCAACTCGTGTCTTCGTGTCAAGAACGGATTGAGACGATCTTCAACCTGCTTGGGCCACCATTTGATGACGTATCTAGCAACTTGACTCACTGTTTTGTCTTTTGCTGTAGCACGAGTCACTTCTTCACCGCGTACTGGAAAAGAGCTGAGACGAAGGCTGTAAAATGTAGAGACATCGTCATCGTCCTCTCTTGGTTCAGTTCGGGATAAGGGCACAGGAAGGCGTGATAAACAATCCGCTTCCACGTTGTGGTTCCCTCGTTTTTGTACGTAAACTTGTACTATAGGCTGATAATATCATGACCCATCTTTCAAGGCTTCCCGCCGCCACAGTCAGGATTCCTACCTTGGGCCGAAAATAGTTTGCAACGGCTGATGGTCCGTAAACAACACAAACGGTCCCCCAAACAAATAAAAATAAAACTTCTTCACACTGAAGATGATAGCCAGGGCCTCACGCTCCAACTGACTATATTTTTTCTCGCAGGCTCTCAGTGCTCTCGACGCAAAAGCAGTGGGGCACGTAGCACCACTATCATAAACTCTGAACAAAACAGCGCCCAGACCATATGAGAAGGCGTGGCACGTAACTTGAATTTCCACACCTAGCTCGTAGTGTGCTAAAAACGGAGCCCCGATTAACAGCTTCTTTGCCGACTCAAAGGCAACTTTACATGCCTTGTTCCACTGCCAGGAAACGTCCTTCTTAATTAACTAGGTGGTTCCAATCGTGCCAGCATAGTAGATATGTCGGGAATAAACTTGCCGCAAAAAGTGAGCATGCCCAAAAATGACCGCAACTGTTTCACGCCCTCTGGGTTTGGAGACTTCACGATTGCCTGCACTTTCGTTGCAGACGTGGCAATTCCCTGGCTACTCACTTCATGTCCCAAGAAATTCAAGTCGGACTTTAAAAATTCACATTTCTTATTGATTCTGACACCTCGCTCTCGGAGCCGGTACAGTAGTTGCTCAAGGATCTTGACGTGCTCCTCGTGTGTTCTCTCAGTTATCAGGATGTCGTACAGATAAAATATTATACCATCAATTCTCTTGAGAATGTTGTTCATTATCTTTTGGAAAACGGCCGGTGCCGATGCAATCCCAAAGGCCAGGCGTTTGACCGCATAGAGACCTCGGTGTGTTTTTGATCATCAAGAAAGGCAGGGAGTCCCGGTGCATTTTCACTTGTTGATAGGCTCCGCTCAATTCAATCTCCGACAATACCGTTGCCCCGGCTGCCACTCCAAGGATTTCCTCCATCTTCGGGAGAGGGTATTTTTCTACTTACGAACAAAGTTTCAAAGTCATCTTATAGTTGCCACACAGGCGCACGTTCCCGTCCTTCTTCATCACGAGCACCACGGGCGTTGCGTAGTCACTGTGCGAGAGTTTCTCGATGATTCCAAGTGCTTTCAACTTGTCTAGCTCCTCTACACAGCTGGCTTGAACGCAAACGGCATGTTCCGTGCCTTCAGAAACTTCGATGAGCTTTTTACCTTGAAGTGGAGTTGTTCCTCTTCTCCTTTAATGTAGCCAAGCTCATTTTGGAACAACTCGTGCCTTCTAGAAGGTCACAGAGCATGCTCTTTGTGTCTACTTTCATGACGTTGAACGTTGTCCAGTAGAGCTTGATCTTCGACAGCCAGTCTCTTTTAATCAATGGCGGGCCGTCCTTCCGCATTATGTGAAGTGGTAACGTCCCTTCAAAACCTTGGTGATGCACGCTGACCATCGCCACACCTTGTGGCTTGACGGCTTCACCAGTGTATGTGCGTAGCGTCACTGTTGAAGGTCAAATTCACGAACGGCAACATTTCCTTACGCTGCCGCTCTGACATCACCAAAACAGCAGCACTCGTATCCAGTTCCATATTCAATGTCTTCTTTTCGAAGTAAACGGTTACACAGTAAGGCGGGTTTTTTTCCGTTTCCTCTCATCGCGTGCATGAGTGACTCCGGAAATTTGTCCTCTGCTTCCGAAGCTCTGAAACCCTTGTACGTTTCATTCGGAGTTTTCTCGCTTTTCGGAAGACTCCTGCAAGCTCGTTACAGATTACCTTGCTTCTTGCATTTGTGGCAGGCAGCATGCCAATACGGGCATGCCTGCACATTATATTTCCAAGATTCACAGCGAGAGCATTCGCTGGGGTTTTGTCATCTTTTCTCGGTTTTTGTTTTACGAGCATTTGCAAGTCATGTGACTTTTCTAACATCTCGTGACTTTTCTTCAGGCCACGACCTTGATCGTGAAACTCTTGTACATTATCTGTCGCCTTTTCAATTGATAACGCCTTGTCAACGGCTCTCTTAAACGTGAGAGTCTCATCTTCCGTGAACTGGACGCGTTGAATGTTTACGCATGCGAGACCGCTCACGAACTGGCCTCTCAAGACCTGTTCAAGGTTGCTTCCGAAGTTGAACGTTTCGGCGAGCCTTTTTAACTCTGCCACGTACTTGGCGATTGATTCTCTTTCATGTTGCTGCCTCTTGTGAAATGTAGTCCTTTCGGCTATCACGGACGGTCTAAGGGACAGGTGGTTGTGCAACGCCGCCAAGAGTTCTTCTGAGTCCTTACTTGACTGGTTTTCGGGTGCTACCAAACTTTTCAACAGTTTATAGGTCTCGGGACCTATCATACTGGGGCCCTATGTTGCGTTTTTTTGGACTTCCACGGCGACTAGGGAAAAGGAAGTGACGTGAACAACGCAGCAAACGCAGATTGGATGTTTCTTCTACGGAAATTCTTCATCAACGACTCTCACCAATTAACATCCAATCTGCGTTTGCTGCGTTGTTGACATCACTTCCTTCTCCCTAGTCGCCGTGGGAGTCCAAAAAGCGCAACATAGGGCCCCTGATAAGGACATCTACCATGATCTCTTTGGGAACTTTGTTGACCCTTAAAAATGCTTGAAGTCTCTCTTCCTAGCTCAGCCAGTCCACTTTGGATTCATCAAAGGGTTTTACTTGCCCGAACGTAGCCATATTTCTTTCCTCGTTCCTCGCCATTGCTTCGAACTTCGTTGCTTTAGTTAGATCGTCCTCCGCCGCTACTTCGAACCTCGTCGCTTGCACTGGGTTGCTTGCATCGCTCGTCGCCACTATGTAAGCTTGTCGGAAGGATGTCTCCAAGTGGTAATCACACCACAAGTTTAATACCCATGGCGTAGAACGCCGTACAACTGAGGTCAATCAAAACAACATGGCGAAGAACATCGTGCCCGAGGGAACACCGCAGAGTCACGTCTCGTGCGTCTCTTCCTCTAGGCACACGCGGTGCTGTTGTAACACCACTTACAACAGTGCCCTTCTTCCGCGCTGATGAACGTTGATAAACTCGCAATATCTCGTTCACGTTGTTACACGATCTAGGCAACATTTTGAGACGACAGTGACGACAAACTAACTGGTACAACTGCTCGCCCTCAGAACATGAGAAGCAATGCAAGGTGCGCGTAATTGGTTAGGACGTTGTTACGGTTTTCTATGTGGCCCTTTCGATTCTGCTGCTTACGTGGCTGCGGTCACAACGAACGCAACTTCCGTCGCTTAAATTCAATTTCCATCTCGCCAACCGCCAACAGCATGCAATCACAGAAGCCACAAGAGACAAGCAGAAATCACAAAACGACCTCTTCTGGTCAGCCCATTGTGTTCCTTGTTACCTGTTTCGTGAAAGACCAGCCGGACTTGTTTAAGCCTAGCTTTCCACGTCAACTATTTAGCTTGATATGGCTTGATTTGTTTGTTTGCGCGTGTTGATACACTAAGAAGATACCTACAGAGGTAAGAATTTGCAAGCCGTTTGGCTGGAGGCAATCAGGAGTTCGCCTGGCATCAAGCATGTCCCCATCCTTTTCGCCTCAAAAGATAAGTAGCTCCAAATTTTGGCAGCACACCTGGCCTGCCAAAACGAATAGGTTCAGTTTGCGTTTCAATTATGCGCCATGACAGTCACCCACCTCGCTCGCAGTTGCCATGCGATAAAAAAAAAAAGAACTAGAAAGCTTAAATGACTGCACGTTCATTTTGTTGATTTTATAGTCATCCATACTTCGTTCAAGTTTCAAGGCTGGTTCACACATCTGCGTTGGTTTCGTTCGCATGCAACCGAAACGACCGTACCGACGAAGTCACTGGGACAAGTGTTCGCCGTACAGAGCATGACAAGTGATGTAAGGGGTAGCTTCGCGAAGCAATCCATGAGACACGGTTGTTGGGGTGTTTTGGT
Source organism: Ixodes persulcatus (assembly GCA_013358835.2). NCBI lineage: Eukaryota > Metazoa > Arthropoda > Arachnida > Ixodida > Ixodidae > Ixodes > Ixodes persulcatus. The sequence continues at coordinate 353,922 of JABSTQ010009319.1, read as the reverse complement.
TGTTACGGTCGTTCCGGTTCCATGCCAACGCAACCGTTGCAAATGTGTGAATTAGGCTTAAGTCCAGACGCAGCCGGTGATAGAAGCGCGAGCATGTGGCCCTCCGCAGTGCTTGCACTGCACCAGCGCGCGCACCTGTAGCATCGGCTGCGTTTGGACTTAAGCTGAAACTAACTATAGGTCGCTTTTTACAGCACATCAACAAACGCTGAGCTCGTGCGTGACTGAACGCTAGAACACCGTTTCACGGTCGCGTCTTGCGATCGTTGCAGGTGGTTTTAGATGGGGGTCGAATAGCAGACTGATGCAGGCGATTGCGGAGGCCGACGCACCGCTTTCAGGGCACCGTTTCAAGGGCTGTTTATACTCCAACGTCGACGAACGCGACGCCCGCTGGCGCAGACCGACGTGTGTCGGCCACTGTGCCACGTCCCGTGGTGTGAGGAGCGCCCGAACGACCGTGTTTACAGTCCAGCGCGCAGCGCGGTCCAGCGCCCAGACGAACTGATACACTTTGCGCATGCGCGTCTCCGTGGCAACAGCATCGTCTTAACACCGCCGTATTTCCGCTTCCTGGTCGTTACCGATAAGACAATGGGTCGGTGTAATTCGTCCTAGGGCCTCTAGTTCGTCCACGTCGTGTTGTGAAACTTCAAAGCAGCGATTCGGGGCAGCGGTTAGCAGTTTGAAAACGAGCAAATGATGGGAGATAACGAGTACAAACAACCACTTATTTTCTCCGAAATTTTATACAACTGTAGACCGAAAAACTAAAAAAATCTCATTATTGCGAAAATAGCCGCTTGGCAGTTTCACCGGGGTTGTGCCAAGCGAATCCGGCGATTGCGCCGGGAGGCTTCGATGAAATCTATGCACTCGATATTCCATAGCGAACTCTTTCTTACAGATAACCAGTGTGTTGTAATCGTAGTACACTTTCATGTTGACTTAATAAACTGACACTGAGGAGAGCGGACGATGCCTAAATTACGGAATGTACGCGTTCGAAATTGTTGCGCACTTTACAGAGCTCATACAAACACTACAGGATTCAGCCAAACTTTCATCGCTTACCGCTACTATTGTTTACAAGCTGAGACACCCCAATTGAAAATTTCTGGCCAGCTAAATAGTTAAGATGTTTCACCGAGAACATCACTTTTGATGTTCCCGCACATTTGACGGCGCTTGTTTTTTCGATCGCGAGCGGACTCCGGTGCGTATGGTCATATATAGCACACACATTAGGATATTCTTAAATTGACCTTTGGCGCGTCATCGAGCCTCACGCTTTTTCCGGCACCCCACCGCCACGGGCTCGTTAGGCGCATCGGCCTAACGAGCCTCGGAGGTAGCTTATCCTCGGAGCAGTACAAGTCTACGCACACACTCGCCCAGTCGAGCGCACAAACGGTAAATATGCACACCAACACGGAAACACGAGAACAGCATACGACACACGGTTAGAACGGTAGGTTCAAATCTCAGAAATGAGCGTCTCACACACACTCCGACTGCATGGCCCCGGCATCAAAATCCCGAATGGCGCACTCGCACGAGGGTTTCTGGGATAATCACGTCGGTCTACGCTCGTCGACGACGCGAATAGAGCAAGTTCGCTTCCGTCGTGAGCCACGCCGAGAGGCGCTGGGCTACGCTGCGATACGTCGCGTTGCGCATGACGACGTAGTATAGACCCCCGCTCGCAGCCAGCGTCGGCCAATGCGATCGGGTGCGTGCGCTCGTCGACGTTACGACGTAGTGTAAACAGCCCTTTACGGGCGCTGCAGACGACGATAGATGGTGGTGCAGTATCAGACGATCCCGTAGGCTGCCGCGAGTCTGCTTGCACGACTAGCAGGCGGTGTCAGACGCCAGAATAGACGCACCTGACGTCGCGACAGAGAGACACCAGGCTTGCGAGTGTGTTCGGCCGAGCAGCCAAGCCAATCTAGTAGTAAAGGGCGGGGCCACTGATCTGTGAGCGGGGCTTAGAGTGGGCCGGGACAACCACCTAAATTGAATACAATGACGTAAACGTTGTGCACACTTTTTTTTTCCGTGAAAAAAGTGCGTGCCCCTTGTAGGCCCCTTCAACTTTTTTTCATTAAGTGTTTTTTTCTTTATAATGGGCGTGTTTCAAAGTCATGCTTATTTCCTTTGTTTTAATGGCTTGATATTACATAAATACAGTCCGTTTTCCCGTCATTAAAATAAATCATGTGATAACATTCATGCACGAAAAAAATAACACATTGAAAACCTATTTCATGTTTATTCCCTCCTATGATACAGAACATCGCTTACGTGGTCTACAACGACCAGGTACCGAAAGAGTTCAGAGGCACAAGGGGTGGTCATTCAAAAGGTAATACATCATGACGTTTTTGTTTTAATGATTTCGATAATTGAGCCAATAAATAATTCGTAAGTACTTTACTTTCAGGCGAGATTTGCATAGCATTAGCATATTTACCCCTTCGGCACTCCATATTAATGCAAAGTTCGTTGCTTATTAAATTTTAGGAGCTTCCAGTAGTATTCCTTGAACATTAGATTGCCTCAAACTTGCTCAGTGTGTCGAATGTATAAAGCATTTTAAAAAAGCAAAGCAGTGAGGTTGGTGAAAAAACGCAAGACACCTTCAAGTAATTTTTTTTTAGAATTGATTGAGTGATTAATTGATAGAATGACTGATTAAATGCAGAATAAGTGAAAGGTTGTATTATTACCTGATTGGTTGATTGATTGATAGCAATACTGATTAAATGACTGCTCAAAATATAGATTAATTCATCATCGCAAAATCAGTAGGTCGATAGACTGATAAGAATCCGGTAGCATATTAGCTTCACTCTTGTTCTTGTTGGGTAGCGCGACCAGAATTGCGTCGGTGTTCATCTGCTGTTATCACTGTAATTGGGGACGAGGGTGTATTTTTAAAATTAGACTCACCAAGAAAGCAAAGCAAATATTTCAAATATTTAAAAGCACCTCGTTTTTCTTTCTTTTTTGCCTTTTTTTTTGCGCAGGAGTTTTTATGGTTGGACCGACCACCTCTGTCTGGCTGCAGCACAGCGTACCAAGGTTTCCCACGGTGCTTCACCAAGGGTATTACGAATATCCCGAAAGCGGTCGAGAGAACGCCCAGCTCTTTCTCTGCCTCACCGTTCCCACCAAGTCCACGGCCGACATCATTGGTGCGAGTCGTCGGAATGTAACAAAATTACCTAAACAAAAGAGGCAAACATTTCGTTCCTATCCCGCACTATTCGTAGCAGAGGCAGTGAGAGAAGAGAACGTCTGTCTCGCAGTCTTGGGTAGTAACGCGTTACTAGTAACGCGTTACTGTAACTTCGTTACTTTTTTGGTAACTTGTAGTTGTAACGAGTTACTTTGTTTGTTTTTTAAATATAACTTGTAACTGTAGTTCTATTACTTTTTATCAGGTAACGACGAAATTAACGACGTTACTTTTGTCGTTACTTTCCAGTTTTTTTTGTTTTTTTTTTTTATGAGTAGTAATTATTGAACGAGTACAACATAGCTATTCCTTGCACTTTCCAAATTGTCTGTTCCGACATTTCGAGTGTCAAGTTAGCCTTGCACAAACTTGTAATCGGGTGAATCAACCGTGAAATAACAAGGCACACGGAGGGCACTGCGAATGTTTCGTATTTTGATTAGCGCCACTACTCCGCACTGCGCATGTTTCGTATTTTTGATTTGCGCCACTACTACGGCGTGGTGTCAACAGTCGTGGCAAAATTTACTGCTGTTTGCGCGGGGTTTGCTTGTTGCTCTGGTTGCGCGGGGTCTGTTCAGCAAGGGCAGGAACGTGTTCACCATCAAAGGAGGGGAACTTTCAGAGACTAATTTCGAGAAGCAACTGCTGCTAAGATACAATATGAAGTAAAAAGCATACTTTTTTTCATTTTATGCAATAAAACTTGGTGAGGGGCGTTATCTAGTTTTTTCTCAATTTTTTCGTGTTATAGAAAAGTAACTTAAAAGTAACGTCGTTACTTTTTAAAAGTAACTGTAACTGTAACAAGTTACTCTTTTGTTGCTGGTAACTGTAACGGTAACTTCGTTACTTTTTTCGGAAAGTAACTAACTGTAACGAATTACTTTTTTTTTAAATTAACTTACCCAAGACTGGTGTCTCGACGGTGCTGACATCGTCGTGCGTAGCGTCTCCGAAATAAAGCCGTGCCAAAGCTGGCACTTCAGCGGGAGTGGAACACCAAGTTCCCCTCGACAAACATCAATACACTAAAAATATAATACCATTATAGTCATTGTAAAAATATAAAATTTGCTTAACAGCATAAGCTTAGTTTAATCAATTAAACATGTACAGGGTGTCACAAAAAAAAATTTTACACTGGTCTTTTTAACCGCAAAAATGAACTAGGCATCGCCGAACTCTCATTCTCCTCCCAAAGGTAGAGTTAGCGGTCACAACCAAATGCCAAAGTTTCAGCCCGATCCGATAACTTAATCAAAAGTTATGTGATTTTCTGAAAATTTCAATGGGAAAATGGAACTCATTTGTGTCCATTTTCGGTTTCTGGTGCCATAGAGCCCCATGTGTTCGAAAACTCCGTCGGCCGCCATTTTCCCATTGAAATTTTCGGGAAATCAGTTATCTTTTGAATAAGTTATCGGATCGGGCTGAAACTTTGGCATCTGGTTGTGACCTCTAGCTCTACCTTTGGGCGGAGAATGAGCGTTCGGCGATGCCTAGTTTATTTTTGCGGTAAAAAAGACCGAGTAAATTTTCTTTTGTGACACCCTGTACTTTTAGTTTGTACTATCGCGGACAATTTGAACTTAAGCAATCTTTCATTCATCTTTGACGTACTTGTCAGTCTTTGAGAGAGTTGTGGTTCGAACTAGGAATGGAATGCAATATTGACGGCCTATACTTTGAGATGTTTCACAAATTAAGAAAGAATAGATCGTGTGTTGACCATAGATGCAAAAAATGCCGTACCAGGTGTTTGAACTCATAATCTCTGCAGGAGTTCGACTTAATTGCCAGACTGGACATCGCTAAATTCCAAATTACACTAAATGCGCATTTAAATACTTTGGATACTTATATATATATATATATATTCTGCACGCAATTTGAGCGTTAGTATACGTTTAGTATATTGTACTTAATGAAGGTTGGCTACCAATGAGCTAAGAACCCCAGCTCTGACCCTGCTATTTCGCAACTCCCCGTATCCTTCTAAGCAGGTGCTTGTCCCTTTCCCCCCTTGCCTATAGGCGCACTTTCTTACCATCTGTGTGAGCGCGCTACACGCAACACCTTCTAGACAAAAACCCAATCATACATTATTGTTTCACTACTCTTAACTACATTATGAGGAAGTGCGTCGAGTTGCGACCGCGAGTACTCGGGACCCCCGTGCTCCGCATCAAGCTTGGCAACCAAATCAAGAGTAGCTTGGCACGCGGCGTACGGAGCACGGAAGTGCAGGGGACTCGAGGTTGCGTTACTTTTCCCATTTTCCGTATTTTCTCGGTCTCACTCCAGAGTAAAGGTCTTGCGCACAAGCGTTTGAAAATCTATTCACGTCCACCGTCTTTCTATGTGCGTTTTCCGTGATCTGAACCAGATGAACGATAACGCATTCGTGTGACGCTCTTTTGTAAAAGGAAAACCACTGTTGTTACTGTCAAGTATGGTTTTTCTTTATGCATAAAAAACCAGCCATTGCCGAGCAGTGTGTTTTTAGCTTACAGTTAAACGTCATAAAATCCGGGCAGTATGTGTTTCAATGCTGCAGCCTTCGCCGATGGAGCCTCGATCGTCAAGAGGTCAATCGTCGAGTCAAATATACAATTGTTCGCTTCAGCGCATCCTTAATACTTTGTCCACTTGGCATAAAACCAGCTTGCAAGGTACGTTGATTTAAAATTAAAATGCTGTATTGGGGTTGATTTTGCAGCGCATCACCTTCGTCTCCAGTACGCCAATGTCTACCAGAGGTATTCTGCATGGATAAAAGAGAAAGAATACCCAGAATTGTATTGGCTTCTTCATGATGACTACGTAAAAGGGCAAGAAAGCCTTGCTAATGACACCATGTTCACCATTAAGAAGCAACGAATACAATCAGTTGCAAAGCGCACCACATGGCACCATGGTATGAGATCCTTTCCTTCTCGAAACGCTTAAAAATATTTAGCATAGCATAAGGACTACACGTAGTGTCATAAGCACACATGAAAAGCTCTCAATTAAGTTTATTTGGAATAGTTGCGTAACTGTAACACTACTATAAAAGTGCAAATGTGAGTATAATTATTTTCTGAACAAGCGTGTTGCATTAGGTTTTCAAATATCGACGAAAACTATATTTGGGTAGCTAGTTACGTGGGTGAACAAAGCTGCATTTAAGAAACTTGTGAACGGTTTTGAAGAAAGAGTAAGATAAAAGAGCTACAGCCCCGCGGTTCAAGACGTAAAATTCTTGACTTTATTGGCTCTCAAGATTCATCGGTTTAAAAACAAAGACTGAGAAATTTAATAGCCTTTTATGCACGAAACAATGTCAATGATTTTTTTTTAAATTAAACCACAAAGAAAAAAAAAGGTAGCTCATGTTTTATACAAAGTGCTACAATCTTATTAATATACCAGAAAGGTATGAAAACATAAAAGTCGGTGTTATCTATTTTTCATACAAGAACTGCATCCGAATCAATTGGATTCTTGATTGTAAGCCTCATGGGTAAATGACTATTTCTCTATTCAGTTTCCGGGTAGGATGGCACGAAGTTACATTTTGTTACAGGTGAGAACCAAAGAAAGCGTTCGGAACCTCATCCAACAACTCGTACCATATCACGACCTATAATCATTGACAACTTAAGAAGCGAAGGGCGTGGCAGGTCTCGAACATCTCATTATCGCTCCGCTGCCAATGAGATTGCGGTGCTATCAGATAAGAGTGACGAAGAAACAATCATGAAGCAAGAAGCGTGAATTAACATAACACGCCACACTCTGCATTATAAGACTGAATTTTCAATGAGCCACGGCTATCTCAGAAAACTCTTGGAATGCTTCGTTGAACACATTCTAGCCCGAGCGTTTGACTCACGCCTATAAAAGTAATTATAATAAAAACAAGTTGTCTTTTTCTCTGAGCCCACAAACAACCTCTCGATCTACTGAATGGTGCTAAAAAACATAAGTGAAATACAATGCAGAAGAGATACAAGAGAATAGATGTCATTAATACATTTGAAAGAAGAAACGTAAGGAGTGGATCACAAGAAGTATGCCGGCGTTGTCATGCTCATGAGGAATACATCCATTCGCGTACATGGCAAATAAATACCCCATGGCAGACACAAATATCAGGCTCAAGAACAGCATTAAACTTCAGTTGTACCCTCCCTAAAGGTGACGCACAGGACACACAAGCGGGATAAATAGTTCATCTTCTATTCAAATGACACGGGTCGGAACATGGAGGTAAATAGACTGGACTAAATCCAATGAATTCACCCTTCCGCATATAACCTTGTAAATAATGTAAGGTATCTGTACTGTCTCCTTATAGACTGCTTATGCACTGAAAATCGGTAAAACAGTGGTTCATAATGCTAGAAATAGTCTCTGTCAAATTCATAAACAATTACAATAACTTGTTTCTGGACATTTCTAATCTCAGTAGAATGGGTAAGAGTAAAGAAATGCCAGATAACAAAGCTAAACTGCAACCGTGATATTAATAAAGAGTTATACAATTCCAGCAAACAATGGGATTTATATAATCCTTTTAGAGCGCAGCTCTTAGGCGCCCGTTTCCGGCTTGAGCGGCGTCGCCGTCGGCGTTACCGTGAGGTCACGTGACCCCCGTGAGGTCACGTGATTCCGGTGACGTCACGTGACCCCCGTGAGGTCACGTGACCCCGGTGACGTCACGTGACCCCCTTGAGGTCACGTGACCCCGGTGACGTCACGTGACCCCCGTGAGGACACGTGACCCCCATAAGGTCACGGACCCCCGTGAGGTCACGAGGGTCACGAGGGTCACGTGACCTCACGGTTACGCCGACGGCGACGGCGACGCCGCTCGGAGTGAGGAGTAGCAGGCAGGATGAGGAGGTGAGGAAGAGGGAGGAGGGGTATACGCTCCCCTCAGTACCCTTCCCTCCTCCTCCTCAAATGGCTGCGCTCTAATTCGGTGTTGCAGGGAGTTGTAAGCGGCTTTCATTTCTTGTTTACAATCTTGATTACGTTCTGTGATTTATCATGTTGACACTTTTTTTTCCTTTTGTACACTGCAACAGATTGTATTAGGCCGTACCTATCATAGTACCACGAGGGACTGATATATTATTGAAATAAAAAAATATAAACTTTTTCGACATAATCGTAAGACTATACCTTACATTTAACCCTGCATTTATGGTTATAACGACATGGTTATTAAAATAATGTGCACTGTCGGTAGAGACGCCAAGATCCCCCATAAGCGATGTCGGTGGACGGGAAACGCCCACAAGGGCGTAAGAAGAAAAAATGATATCGAGCTTTCCAGATGGCACGGTAGATTTTGTTTACTTAGGTTTATGTTATTGTTGGGTTTTTATCAAGTCCAACCGCCGAATGAAATGAATTGTAACACCGCTGACCAATTTAAGAATTGTATTCAATATTAAATTAATTGGGAGGAAACATATATACATATATAGAAGTCTAGCTTAGTCTCATACGAGTTCGCATGTCCAGTGGTTGTTGATGTATAATGTCGTTGCCGCCACTGTCGTAGTTTCGGTGATCATTTTCATTTTACGTCGTAGCTTGGTAATGGCTATTCAAGCCTTCAGGGCACCGCCGATTAGTATTGGGATGGCCTTGATCCGGGACACCACCTAAGTTCAGAGTCGTTATTGTTGATCGATCGTCCAGGCCACCCCAGTTCGATACACCGCCGAACTCTTCGTGCAGTCAGTCAGACTTTGTGACGATGTCACACGCCTGACCGGCGCTGCTGTAATTACGCTCTCGTGCCTCATCTGTCCCGAGCCGCTCTTTTTATTCTTTGTTATCTTCCAGATAATGACGGTGATAAACAGCTCTCCGAGCACCATGTAAAATCGTTTTTTTATTAGCTTGAAAACAGGAAATGTTACATACCGACTAAACGCTTAGAAAATGCTTGACATCATAAGCAAACAAAAGAATCCTTGTATCATTAACACAAGAATCAATATCATTAATAAATAAAAGGAACAAAATTGTTCCTATGATTGAGCCTTGCGGCACAATGGTGCTCGCAATAAACGCATCGGAGCAGCAACAAAACAACTTAACAGAGATACAACGGTCACTTCGGTAACCATTAAACCTCACGCACATCTTTACGTACTGATACTATGAAGGGCAAGGTTATGCAACAATTCGTGATTGAATGGATCTAAGGCTTCGGGCATATCAAAGGAAATTGCATCTACTTGTCCCCCTTCTGGAAATTATTGGTGCAGAATAGTTTAAAAAGTAGCAAACATTTGACTCTACGAACCTCCCCTTCAATAGACCGTGCAGAAATTCAAATAACTCCGCATTCAGATGAAATAACCACTCTGGTATTCAGCTTTCTCAAAAGCTTTTGCAAGGCCGCATAATAATGATACAAGGCGAGAATTATTAACTAAGGTGGCATTTTTAGAATGGAAATCAACGGGATGGAATTCAAAAGGCCTAAGTAACGAGGAAAATACATAAAGTATTCAAGAATAACCTTCACAAACGCGTGGAACTATGCATAGCACACGTAGAAAACAGTAGATATTTCTACAAAAAATAGCACTCAAATTTATGCCTGAATAAACAAAACACCAAGGTCATGCCCAACAGAACACACTTCAATTTCATTAACATTTACGTTTGATATTGTGCGACAAAAAAAAAAAAAAAGATTACGGAATGCAGACAAAATTAATTTTCAATACGAACAGTGCATAATATCAATGCCATCCAGAAATAGCACGCAGTTGACAGATGTGCAAATAACGATAATTCCTTACCCTATATATGAACCAAAACTTTTCTGTAGATCAAACATTGCGGTATCCCGGATCTTAAAACATTACGAAAGGACCCGCATCCACCGTATTCGCGTGATGGCTGAGTTGTCTGGCAAAGCAATCGCAAGACCGGACAAAGCACCTTGTTCCAATAGCTTTGTCAACTACGGCTTGTGGTCTTATAGACCGGACTGTATTGCAAAATAAATTACTTCAACACGACATCTGGATTATAATAAAAGTTTCCCGAGGTTCAAAATGACACATAATTTGTTTCGGCCTATTTTTGATGAAAATAAGCATGATGATTCAGGCTGAGCATTGGTTTGGCATAAAAATTTAGATTCTTATATATTAAGTTTTCAGACAACATGCAGAAGGCAGAGAGCAGCGCATGTACGCTTCCGAAATTACTCTTGGCAACCACGCGACGTTGCCTTGACAGTGCTCGAAAATGCGACCGGCCACTGTGATCGGGCAACGCGCAGCCATTAAAAGGAAACTCCGGTAAAACACCAACCTTGTTAAATGACTGGTATCACTTTAGTGGCACGAAGTAAGATCACACCTCAAGTATTACGTCAAAGTGAAGCCACGTATCCCGCTAAAACAGATATTTACGGCGCGACCTCCCGACCTTTGGCAGGCGGCAGGCGAGTTAGGTCTTAGTCAAGCAACACCGGGCTACGACGTAACATTGATGCTTTGGTTTCTTCTTCTACGCCTTTTCCTCGTTGTGTAAAATAGTGAATGAAACTGCTTTCCTCGTTTTCCTTTTTTTCTCTTAGGTTTCTGTGAGCCTCCAGTGTGTGTAAACTATGCAATCAAGCTGTGCTGTTCTGCACTGTGCTACCACGTGAACGCGCCAAATACTAGCTATGTCCCCAGAAAGTAGCGTCTCCTGAGCGGATAATGAATGTTCTACACCACGTTACATGCCAGAGAGTCCGCCATACGTTCCCCGCGTTTAGATCAACTTACCGAGATAGCTTACTACCCTACAGCGCAAATCCTTGTGCATAGTGCACAAGACCGGAAGCACCCACCTGCAAACAGCCGTACAGCGTGTGAAACGCGCGCCGCTCAATCGTATAATCCTACAGCGTAACTTCCTCCTTTTTGTGTATACCATCTATTTTCATTTCCGCGAGCCAGAAAGAGGAATATAGTGATGCAGTCACGCTGCATGCCTTGCGCCGACACCCGGTATCCACACCATCGCCGACCTTCGCCGTTCAACGGCTGCGGCTCGACAGAGCGGCCAGGCGGGGGAAATGGCGCCGCTCCAAGAGAAACATTGCTACACGTGAAACGCTTCCATCTGCAAGGAGTTTTCCCACCCGTACATAGACCCTATGTAAATATCCCATAAGGCCGCGCGCGAAGTCCTGTGCGCTCTTGCATTCCCTAAAGAGAGAGAGAGAAGGTTAACACAGCTGCTCGCCAGCACTTTCCTGTATATCCTCCGTCGTCCGCTTCAACCGCATTTTTACCTACCATTTCCGGCATTCCTTTCGAATCCGCAGAAGGCGCTGCACGTTTTGCAAAAAGTCTATTGAAAGAGCAGATATTAAACGGCCTCTTGCTGTGTGAAATCAGGGTTTTTATTTCTAATAGATTAAAAATGACAACGACACAGGACCCAAGCATACTCGCGATAGCAGTTGTCGTGGAAGAAGGATGAACAAAAAAGCAAAACCAAAACCTTAATTTTTATAATCTTTCTGACTGACTTGATTTGAGGTTTCGCGCATTCGACATGTTATGAATTATATCCAGGGTTTCGTGTTTTCGATAAATACGCTAACACCCTCCTCCCCCCCCCCCCCCCCCCAATAACCCCCGAGCCGTTTTTATCGAAAATCAGGAAAAACCGAAGAACCCCGAATTAGAGCTTCTCGTCACAAAGAAAAACAAAAGCTAAAGGGGAAAAAATCTTCAACTACAATCTTATTCTGTGTCTACCTGGAACACAGCCCCATTGGATTGTCCGCCATGCTACTTCTTCCTTCGGAAACCAGGCCCCTTACGTCATTTTCTTCTTTTATAGGTACGGGGACGTTTTCCATCTATAAAGGGCACTAGCATGTTCTTTGGACGATGGGGAATTACCTGCCCGTGTCCTGTTTCTTCAGCACAAGGCCCAATGTACACGGATTTCTAGTCCTACACCAAAATTGACACCGAAAAACACCGAATCGTTTGGAAAAATAAACCCCGAATAAACGCATTCGAATTTGAAAAAACAAATCACAGAACTATAGTTATATTCTACGATACATAATTTCTAAGAATGTTTTTCATAGATTGCAAAAGTATATTATTTTTATATAACACTTTGTATAATTCATTAACGTAGAAGGTTCGGCTAGTTGGCATGCAAACATAATTAAAAACAACAAAACAGCGCAATGACGAGGACAAACTAAAAGGTAACCGACTGGAAACAGCGCTAACTCTCAACTGAAGATTTATTGTTGAGAGTCAGCGCTGGGTCCTGTCGCTTACTTTTTACGAAAAGGCAAACAGCGCACAAAAACGGGGACTAGAGACGTGCACACAGGACAAGGCCAAATAAGAGACCGCTCGTAATACCGTATCTTCATAACATTTCACACAACTTGAAAAAAGTTGCCTTGAGATACGATGTGCCATTGGTGTTTTCCGCTCCGTGTAAACTGGCGCAACTATGCGCGAGAGTTGGCGATAAGAAGGACAAAGGCCCCGCTTGCTCGGTGTAGCATCAAAATCAATATTGTCACGAATGACAAGTGATGAGACGATAATAACTGAGTAAACTGAACGTTTAATGGGGCGAACTTGTGCCCAAAAATAAAAGGGAGAAGAAAGATAACAAGAGAGCGTCGCGGGCGTCGAAGGCGGCGAAGCAGCAAGATCGAACGCTGAGGCGAAAACTGACTTTGGCTCGCCACGCGAAATTCCTTATGTAAACGCGTGGGCTTCTGGAATAATCGGCGTAGAAGGTTTGACGCGTAGAACATTCGGACCTCGAACAAGCAACAGGATTCTCGAATTTTCCAGAACACTAAATTGCAGGGATAAACAAAATAGACGTCGCTCCCAGGAATCGAACCCTGGCCTTTCGCGTGGGAGGCAGGCACGATCACCGATAGGCCACGAGCGCGCTGCCTGCTTGGTCAGCTGCGCTCGCGGCATTACTCTCCCCTTTAAAAAGTGCATCGCCCCGATGCAACACAACACAAAACAAAGCAAATAAAAAAGGACGGTAAACTAAAGAGTCATTTGGAGCACATAACGTCCAAAGTCCTATCGAGCGTAGTACGGCTTCAGGCGCACGACGTGGACGACTTCAGGCCGTGGTGGGCGGCGTGACGACGTTCTTGTTCCGTCGGGCATCACCTCGTAGTTCAGATCTCCAAGTCGACGAAGTACCTTGTAGGGTCCGAAGTACCGTTTTAGGAGTTTCTCGCTGAGACCATGGCGGCGACTCGGTGTCCAGACCCATACCCTGTCTCCGGGCTGGAAGTGGACCTCCCCACGACGAAGGTTGTACCGGGTAGCGTCGACACGTTGTTGATCTTGAATTCGGAGTCGGGCGAGCTGGCGAACTTCTTCGGCTCGTTGAGCAACCACCTGGGCGTCGGGGCTCCCATCGTCGGCCGGTTCATGGGGTAGCATCGCGTCGAGCATGGTCGTTACCTTCCTGCCATGCACCAGCTGGAACGGGGTTACTCCTGTGGTCTCTTGCACTGCCGTGTTGTAGGCAAATGTAACGTAACGCAACACCTCGTCCCATGTCTTGTGCTCCACGTCGACGTACATGGAGATCATGTCGGCGATGGTTTTGTTGAGTCTCTCTGTCAGCCCGTTGGTCTGGGGGTGGTACGCCGCGGTACGCCGATGGCTGGTGTGGCTGAGACGAAGGATTTCTTGCGTCAGCTGGGCCATGAACGATGATCCACGGTCGGTAATGAGGATTTCGGGGGCGCCGTGCCGGAGGACAATGGACTCGATGAAAAACTTGGCGACTTCCGCAGCCGTACCTGATGGAAGTGCTTTCGTCTCGGCGTACCGTGTGAGATAATCTGTGGCGACGATTATCCAGCGGTTTCCCGACGTTGACGGCGGGAAAGGGCCAAGTAAATCCATTCCAATCTGCTGGAACGGCGTAGACGGGGGAGCAATCGAATGCAGATGTCCTGACGGCTTCGTCGGCGGTTTCTTGCGTCGCTGACACTCGTGGCATGATCGAGTGTAGAGGTGAACGTTCTTCGGTAGCTTTGGCCAGTAGTATTTTTCTCGAATCCTGCCGAGCGTCCTGCTGTAGCCAAGGTGCCCAGCCGTTGGGTCGTCGTGACAGGCTTGGAAGATCTCCTCTCTAAGGTCGGCAGGGATTGCCAGCAGCCATGGCGAGCTGTTGTCTCCGAAGTTCTCCTTGTAAAGCACACCTTGTCGGAGGACGAAGGTCGGCAGCGCTCTCAAGAAGACACGGGGGATAGTACCCCCTCGTCCTTCGAGGTGCTCGATTAGGGCGCGCAACTCAGGATCGTCTCTTTGACGTCGCGCCATGTCGTTGGTGTTCACCGCGCCTAGGAAGCACTCGTCATCATCGTCGTCGCTGCTACCGGAGGATGTCTCGACAGGGGCTCTGGACAGGCAATCGGCGTCGCTGTGCTTGCGGCCTGACTTGTAGAACACAGTCATGTTGAACTTCTGCAATCGGAGGCTCCATCGAGCGAGACGTCCTGAAGGGTCCTTTAGGTTCGCAAGCCAGCAGAGCGAGTGGTGGTCCGTGACAACGCGGAAAGGGCTCCCGTATAAATACGGGCAAAACTTCGTGATGGCCCAGACGACCGCCAGAAATTCTTTTTCAGTCGTGGAGTAATTTCTCTCCGCTCTGGACAGTGTCCGACTGGCGTAGGCGATGACTCGCTCGGTGCCTTCTTGCACTTGAACCAGTACCGCGTCAAGGCCTTCGTTACTTGCGTCCGTATGAATCTCGGTTTCCGCATCTTAATCGAAGTGTCCAAGAACAGGAGGAGTCTGGAGTCGTTGCTTCAGCTCGTCGAATGCGTGCTGTTGCTCCTCGGCCCATTCGAACTTCTCGGCGTCCTTCGTAAGTTTTGTGAGCGGTGCGGAAATTCTTGCGAAATCCCGAACGAAGCGTCGATAGTAAGCACAAAGTCCTAGGAATCTTCGCACGGCCTTCTTGTCTGAAGGCGCTGGAAATGCCGCAACTGCGCGAGTCTTCTCAGGGTCTGGGCGGACGCCGTCATTACTAACCACGTGGCCTAGGAACTTCAGTTCGTCATAGGCGAACCGGCACTTGGACGGCTTAAGGGTGAGTCGTGCGGTCTGTATGGCTTGGAGTACCGCTCGGAGTCGTCGCAAGTGCTCGTCAAAGTCACTTGAAAACACAACGACGTCGTCAAGGTAGACAAGACAGCTCTGCCACTTCAGTCCTGCCAGTGCGGTGTCCATGACACGCTGGAAAGTTGCTGGCGCCGTGCATAGTCCGAAGGGCATCACCTTGAACTCGTACAGTCCATCCGGCGTGACGAAAGCTGTCTTCTCTCGGTCCTGTTCGTCGACTTCGATCTGCCAGTAACCGCTCTTCAGATCCATCAATGAAAAGTACCGGGAGTGGCGCAGCCGGCCTAGTGTGTCATCGATGCGGGGGAGTGGATAGACGTCTTTCTTGGTTACCGCGTTCAGCTGTCGGTAGTCCACGCAGAACCTAAGCGTTCCGTCCTTCTTCTTCACAAGCACGACTGGAGAGGCCCACGGACTGCTTGAAGGCTGGATGATGTCGTCGTTCAGCATTTCTTGCACTTGCTCTTGAATGACCTCCCTTTCTTTTACGGAGACTCTGTACGGCAATCGGTGCACAGGGAGCGCGTCGTCTTCGGTAACGATGCGATGCTTCGCCACGGCGGTTTGGCGCACCTTCGACGACTTCGCGAAGCAGTCGCTGTATTCGGCGAGGAGGTCAATCAGCTGTCGTCGTTTCGGGCCTGGAAGCTTCGGGTCGATGTCGAGCTGCGCTGGCGGCGCAATGTCTTGCTGAGGTGGCGATGATTCGTCAGCGATCACGGCGATTGCGGCAGAGTTTCGAAGTTCCTCGACGTGGCCCACAGCGGCACCTTTCGTGAGGTGTTGCGTTTCTTGTCGGAAGTTCGTCACGAGGACCACGGTGCGCCCATCCTGAAGTTCAGCCACTCCTCTTGCAACGCCGATTCCTCTCCCCAGGAGCAATTGGAGGTTGCCTTCCAGGACCACTTCGCCGCAGGTAGCTGTATCGGTCACGACGGGTAGACAACACATGATCGCGGCGGCAGGTTCACGTGGTCGGCGGCGACTCGGACGGCGGCTGGCGCTGTTTGGGGTTTCTCTAAAGGCGGAACAGGCTTCCGCAGCGTCAATCTGTTCTCACCCAGGTCGATGACGGCGCCGTATTCACACAGAAAATCCATGCGGAGAATGACATCTCTAGAACAGTCTTGTAGAACGACGAAGTTTACAGGGCACGTTTCGCCGTGAATTTTGACGCGAGCAGTGCAACTTCCTACTGGTGTGATGAGGTGCCCTCCGGCGGTTCGTATTTGAGGTCCATCCCACGGCGTTGTCACTTTTCGCAGTCGGCGAGAGAGCCTCCCACTCATGACTGAGTAGTCTGCTCCGGTGTCCACGAGTGCCGATGCGTCGAGGCCGTCGATAACAACGTTTAGGTTGTTTGACACCGTTGCAGGCGCGTCGGTGCGATGCGGGGCGTTGGGAGAGTGGGAGCGCTCCGGCGTTTATGGAGGCTGTTTGCTTCCGTCGTCTTCGGCAACGTCACCTCCAGGCGTTGCCGCACTTAGTTTTCCCGGCGACGCAGGGGAGACAGGCTCTCTCGGCGAGGTCGTGGCGCTGGGGACGCTGAACGTCGTGGCGATGGGGAGCGGGCTTCACGGCGGAGAGACGACACTGGGGAGGGCGAACGTCGGAGGTACTCCTCGATGTCGCGAGGGCGCTCGTCGTACCTTTGGCGCGGGTCGTTCGGGTGGAACCCGCGCAACCCCAGTTGTCTGTAGGGGCATCGGCGGTAAATGTGGCCGGCTTCACCGCAGTGATAGCACAACGGGCGTCGATCGGCCGTCCTCCACACGTCGGTCTTTCGTGGCGCTGCTGGTTCTGGGTGGGCGTGCGCCCGATCTTCCTGGCGTCGGGAAAACTGCGGCGCTGGAGGTTCCCGTCGGGGTGGCGCCGTATACGGGTGAGCAGGGGGCGGTGGTCGTCGGGCAGCTGCGGCGTAGCTCAGCGTCGGTGGTTCGGGAGCGGCGCTGACAAGAACTTGTGGCTGCAGCGCCTGCTGAACTTCTGCCCGGACAACCTCGGCGATTGAGGATGAATCCGGGCTTGCGGCAGCAGGAAGAACTTCCTGATTTCCTCCCGCACGACGTCCCGGATGATCTCGCGGAGGTCCGGGCCGTTGCAGCTAGAAGTCGAGAGGGCAGCGACGCCGGGAAGTCGCTGGTAATAGGAGGCCCGTGCTTGAAGCGCACGTTCGATGTTTGTGGCTTCCTTGACGAAATCTTCGACTGTGGCTGGGGGGTTGCGGACAAGGCCACCGAAGATGTCGTCTTTTACGCCTCGCATCAGGATCCGAAGCTTCTTTTCGTCGGTGGCTAGAGGGTCGGCGCGAGTGACCAGGCGCAGAACATCTTCTACAAAGCTGGTGATCGTCTCGCTTGTGCCCTGGGTCCTCATTCGAAGGAGGTCCTCGGCCCTCTCCCGTCGGTACTGGTTGGTGAAAGTCCGTCTCAGCGCGTCCTTGCAGGCGGTCCACGAGGTCAGGGAAGTTTCGCGATTCTCGAACCAGTGCCGGGCGGTTCCTTCGAGTGCGATGTAAAGACTCTGTAGGCGCTGTTCTTCCGTCCATCGGTTGTGCTGGGCCACTCGCTCGTACTGCTGTAGCCAGTCCTCGACGTCTTCATAGGGCTCACCATGGAAGGACACGGGCGTACGGGCGGCGACGGGTAGGACAACGACGGGTGGCGTGGTCATCGTTGCGGTCTTCTTTCTTGGTTTCGGTCTCAAGGGTCCAAATTCCGGGGATTGGACCTTTGGTACGGCGGCTTGATCGGGCTTTGGCGTCTTCTGCGAAGGGTGACCTCCCAGGGCTGAGCACGTCACTTGGCGGGCGTGTTTTCGGAGGGGTACGCTCCACGGGCATTGAATGCGATACCCAGCACCTCCACCACAATGTCACGAATGACAAGTGATGAGGCAATAATAACTGAGTAAACTGAACGTTTAATGGGGCGAACTTGTGCCCAAAAATAAAAGGGAGAAGAAAGATAACAAGAGAGCGTCGCGGGCGTCGAAGGCGGCGAAGCAGCAAGATCAAACGCTGAGGCGAAAACTGACTTCGGCTCGCCACGCGAAATTCCTTATGTACACGCGTGGGCTTCTGGAACAATCGGCGTAGAAGGTTCGACGCGTAGAACATTCGGACCTCGAACAAGCAACAGGATTCTCGAATTTTCCAGAACACTAAATTGCAATGATAAACAAAATAGACGTCGCTCCAAGGAATCAAACCCTGGCCTTTCGCGTGGGAGGCAGGCACGATAACCGATAGGCCACGAGCGCGCTGCCTGCTTGGTCAGCTGCGCTCGCGGCAATATGTTGTTTGCAAGGTGGGAGTTGTATACACGATTCCACTAACGTGTGGAAAAGCCTACGTCGGTCAGACGGGCAGGTGTGCTAATCACAGACTGCAGGAGCATGACTTGTCGTTGCGATCAGTGGTGGGAGCTGTAGGGGGCATCTGCCATTGCATTGTCATGGATGTGGGTGCAAACCTATCTTCAGTAAAACTGCTATCATTGGCTATGGAAGGGACAGAGTGAATAAAGAAATATTAGAGGCGCACGCAATTATCAAAGCAGGCGCAAACTGTGTAAGCCAAACGTCACTGGGCTTAAGTAGTAAAGAGATTGTTTTTTTGGACACGTGGTGAATGTATCATGTGACGTGGGCGGGATTGCTGTTTTCTTTGTTTGGTTTCATGTAATTAAATTTCAGTTGAGACAGCGCTTGTCCTGTGTGCACTTCTCTAGTCCCCGTGTTTGTGCGCTGTTTGCCTTTTCGTCAGTATGAACCAACTAACCCACATCGCCACCCTTATTCGCTTACCTTTTACTTTGCCCTCGTCATTGCGCTGTTTTCTTCTTTTTTTTTAATTGTGACTTCTTATAAATTTAACATGTTACACTCAGCTGCCTCTGTTCATTCACCAGCTCAGTTAACTTAAAGCTCTAGTTCTCCTACCCCTTCAAGCAACCAAGTAAAGATTACATGTATAGTAAAGCGATGTATAACCAACACCCAGGTGCAGATCACTGAAGCGCAATATATTCTATTACATGCATGCGACATGAGTTCTTGTTTTCGTCTTTTGTGCAGATATCTACACGAAAATTGTGGCTCCCTTTATAGTAAAAAGCAATCTCGTCGTGGAAAGTTGGAGAAATGGTGCTGGAGGAATCGTTGATAAATCCTGCGCTTATTATTCTGTGACTGACGTGAAGACAGTAAGAATTGTATTCGAATCAGGGTGGTACACTGAGTTCAATTACACGGAGGATCATAGCAAATGGGCAGTGGCTGTACCTAAGCCCTACTGGTGCTTTTCTTCTCTTAATAGAATGGTGAGTAAACTTACACCTCAAAAATTCTTTTTACACTAGTTAGCAATATGAATTTGCACAACACCAATACGATTTACCGCGCAGGCGACCTGAGGACATGCAATTATTTCTAAAAACCCTGAAACGGGGAACAAAACGAAAATGACTATTTTGTGTTACCCCCTTTTGTGTGTTTCTAATGTCATTAAGTTTTTCAGCACGATGAGATGGCATGTTTATTAAGAGAAGTGAGTGGCAGACTATTTCAATATCTCCCAAGAAATATCGAGTGATGCAAAGTCAGCGGAGATTATATTTTATTCTCAACGAGAAAATATTCAAAAGGCTGTCTTCTTTCTCCCCTTGCATTGTGATATTTCTTTCAGCACCCTTTTGTTCGTATATTAGAAGAAATTTGTCAATAGCGCTTATAAACTCAAAGTAAAAGGTATGGTACCATGTGTGCCGGACTTTAAGCCGACAAAGGTCCAGTGACTCTTAAATAAAGTAATCAATTAGAGATTCCAGTATTCGTTCACGACATCGCTACGATATTATACGAGGTTTATAGGTGGTGAAATGAGTTTACGACCACATTAAACCCGCGTCTGGCCAATTTCAATCCATCCTCTTAGTGCAAGCCACTACAATTAATGGCCAAACACTTTTCGTTTACCCTTTCAGTGCTTATGACCCAAGCCAAAAATCTCCAATCTCAGGCAGTCCGCCGAAGTTGGCTATTGCACATGCTCAGAGATTTTCCCATAGATTAGTAAATAAAGAAATGGCAGCGAGCAGAAGACGAAAATTGGAAAAAGTCGCCTTCTACTTTTGTTTTTTGTAAAGGACCGCACCCCTTCACGTTGCTAACAGAGCACATACTCTAAACATTAAACCTGCAAAACCAAGCATGTCGTCCAGAACAAAAAAAATGTTTAAAGAAAGGCTTACATGTTAATTTGTTCTTCAGGAACAGATTTTTAGCCAATTCCTTAAGCTGAAAAGTTCCCCGAAACAGCTATGAGGATAGTGCTTCTCTTTTTCATACCATGAACTGCAAGACACAGATGCTTTATCCCTGCTTTGCTTCAAAATTACCCCTCTCTCTTGGCAACGGTCGACCACCTCTCAACAGTACTATAAACTTCATTAAGATTTATTAATATAGGGCGAACATCGTACAGCTCATGTTCACCCGCCACAGGAGTGAAGTTTACTCTAAAATATTGGTTGCAACATTTACCTTTAAAGTCCTATAATCCATGAAATATAGTATTTAGAAGGGATTGTCCCAATTGTTCGGAAGACATTAAACAGTCGTTCCGGCAATGGAGAACCTGTATTTTTATAAATTTTGGGGAAACTATATCGGTGTGTTATGTGACCATGTAGGGCGAGGGGGAAGTTGGCGAGGGATTGGATGAGGGAAGGGATGAGGTATAAACGGGGAAACTGAATGACTGTGTCACATGACCAAAAAGGAGGAAGAGGAGGAAGGGGGAGAGACGGCGGGTATGGTGTAGAGATCGGGAGAGAGAGGGGAAGGAAAGAGATGGAAAGGTAGAGAATTGGATGTAGGTTGAAAGGCGAAGATGGGGAAGATACCTTAGGAGCGGAGAGGGATGAGGAAAATGAATTGGTGTTACGTGACGTATATTTCCCCACTAAATTTAGCGCATAAACTAAATTGTTGTATAGGTCACGTGATATCAGGTCGCGAGACGTCAATCTCTCCCGCTAAATTTAGCGGGAAAACTGAATTGGTGTTACATTACGTCACTTGTACCGCTAATTTTAGCGGGACAAATGAATTGACGTAAATATCCCTTGGCGTCAATTTTCCCACTTGGTGTATAGCTCACATGACGTTATGTCGAGTGACGTCAATTTTCACTCGAAATTTGGTGGATACTGCACGTGCGGAGGGACGGACGGACAAAATTTTTGGGATTGGGCGTTTCGATAAAACGCGCGACATGCCTTAAAACTGTGGAGAGTCTACTTTCCCGCAAAGAACTTGTGAGAGCATATACCCGAATTCCCGAGAAAAAGGAACAATGTTTTTCGGTCTGGATTAAAAAGCAATGCATCGCAGAAGGCTTAAAATCCGTAAGAATATGACACTAGCGGTTGGGACAGAACGGGAAAGTTTGAGAACATTACGTTGCCTAGATCAAAATATAACTGAGAAAAGCGTTATTTTTTTATCTGCCGATGTCCACCTAACACTAATATTGTCAAGACAAAGCGATATTGTGACCGCTTGTGGTATCATTATCACTTTGTAAGAAAGAGAATATCGTCTTCTTTCTTGCTGACAAGTTTGTTTCACTGAAGTAGATGCTACAGCCGCCCACATTGTCGTTTTTTGGGTTTTTTTTCGTTTTTTTATAACATTTGGTTTAGATGGGCGTTGGCTCACAGATAAATTTCGTTTTTATCAATAATGTTTTGGTACAGGTAACGTCGTGTTCTCAAACTTTCGCGTTCTATCCCAACCGCCAGCGTCACATTCTCACGGAGTCTGAGCTTTCGGTGTTGCCGAGTTCATTAACTTGGCCAAAACACACGGCTCTCTTGTCTCGAAAACTCCGTGTAGTTGCAATTTACGGTGAAAGCTCCGCAAATGACGAGGCTGAAATTGTGTCTTGACCTCAGGAAAGAGCTTGCACTGTGGCACTGAGCGAGGTTAAACGTCATGCTGAATGCAAAAGTGCGTACTGATTTCGTGGGTCAAAGCATTTTTGTTCAGTTTCATCGTTCGCCAAGTTCTTCATAGGTTGCAGCGGTAAGCTCTCTATAAGTGCTTAGGAGAAAAGTATACGCTCCAGATTTCTTTCAGGATACTTCTCAAGCAGCCAACAATACGAGGCCTGACAATTAAAACCAATATCCAATCTAGAAAGAAAACTGAGGCCCAGTTAATCGCTGTCCAAAACACGAAAAGAAACAATAATTACACACTTTTTTTTTGTTTTGTGTAACAAACCTTTCAATCCCAAAGTGCCACCCGGATAACTTCAAAACTTTAGTAACGTCTTGGCCGGATCACTGATGCTAGCAGACAAGAGTAAAAAGATGCTGGAAGAACTGATCTCGCTGCACACAATTCAGTGGTAGTTGTAAAATCTACCATTATGCCTGGTTAAGAGTTCCGGAGCAGAGCTGCGCAATCCTGAGAGAACACTTTCCTCTTGCTCGAAGTATTTAAACGGCAGTTTTCTTAAAGGGCAACTCCACTCAAAGAGTCGACCCTATCGAAATGACTGATATCGCTTTAGGGGGTCAAAATACGGTCATACCCAAAATATCACGTCAAACCGACGCCGCATTACCGATTAAGACCAATATTAAAAATGTTCTCCCGGCTCGGTTAGCGGCCCGAAAGCGGGTGAGCAACGCTGGCACCGGGTGAGCTAGTGAAGCAACACTGGGCAATGACGTAGGTTTAGTCCTACGCTCTCGTACGGACGCCGCGGACGCTTCGTTTCCCGTGGCATTCTGCGATTCTGCTGACGGCAAGAGGTGCTTACCACGTTATCCTGTGTACTATTTTTATTAGTGTCCAGGCAGTTCATTTAACTCTAGCATTGCTTCCGCGACAGCGCGGAAGAGAGCGAAGCGGTGCTGCTCGCTCACGCGCGTGTCGTTGCCACCAGTTGCCAAGAGACCGGAAGAGGCACAAGGTGTGGGTCGGTGCCGTTCGCCGGATAGAATTCGGAATACCGTCGACTCCGAGTTCCAACGCGAAGCTCAGCTCCCAGCACTTTACGTCAGACACCAACACACGGGATCTGCGGCTGCTGACCGTTGCGGGTTTCTCCACGAAACACGCGTCTTTGAAGAACGATGCGGTGCCGTCGCTGTTCGCGTACCGTCCGCCGGCTGGTCCAGCACGATCGGCCGGACGCAGCAGGTCGCGGCTGATCTAACTAGCGTGCACATAAAGGCATGAAGCTGAGCTAGTTGGTTCATGCTTGTTCAAGTGCCAGCTGAACGTTTTAAGGACACACACACAGAGACGAACAAAAAAGGCAAACACACCGCTGGACTAGCAACTATTTTAATGAAATCTTCTTTCTCTTTAGTCTACATAGTTGCGCTAAACGGATTCTTCCTCTTCTTCTATATCTGAACCTTCGTCTTCCACTCTTCCTCTTCTTTCATGTGCCTGTCAAGTGTGCGGCTCTTCGCAGGTATACCAGTTCCTTCTGGTGCAGCGCGATTGGCGGTGCACTCACGCAATGATCCCCCTTCGCGTCAATAGCAAGGGCCTCGACAATTCCTCGAGCAACCCTTGTGCGATTTTTTGCCAGGATGTCAATATTGGCAAGGTTTGGCGCACATGTGCACACCCGACAATGGGTCGCGAGGTGCCCTGCTGCTGTGATGGCCTTCACCGACGCAGCGTCCTCTCTTGTTCTGTCATTAATGCACCTTCCCGTTTGACCAATGTAGCATTTGCCACATGACAAAGGAATCTGGTACACGACTTCTTTTGTGCATTCGGTGTATCTGGTCTTGTGAGATGTGCTGCAACCTGTCTCTTTGTTGTTGTCCTCCCTGTTCACCTTGCGGCACATGAGTATGCCTTATTAGGCGCAGAGCATATGACCTGTACGCCCTGTCGGCCAGCAATCGTTTTTAGTCGATGGGTGAGCCCGTGGATATAAGGAGCGACCACATAGGGTGTTCGAGGCTTCTTTGTTGTTATTGTTCCATCTCCTTCAGGTTGGCGCTTGATCTTTGCACATATCTTTTCACAAATCGAAACAAGAAGTGTCCTTGGGTAGCCCGCATCTTGGAGCCTAGAGATTTGTTTCGCAAAACTCCGCCGCACCTGATGCTCACATGACCTTTTAAGGGCGGAATTGAGCGCTGTGGTCGCAACTGCTCTTTTCACATTTTTGGTATGTTCGGAGCTAAAAGGAAGAAACCCCTTGCAAGATCGTGCCTGATATCTCCAGCATACATGTCTATTCCTAAACTCTAAGGAGAGATCCAGGAATTTTATGCAGTTGTTAACGGGAAGTTTGTGGGTGAAGGTAAGATCGGCGCAGCTTTGATCGAAACACGTCATGACTGCTTCTTTACATCCGTTGGTTTTTTCATGAACCTCAGTGTTGCACAAGATTAGAAAATCATCCAAATACCTAAAAATGGCCTCTACTCGGGGATCTTTTAAGTTGTCTTGGATAGCAGAGCCACATGCTGCGAGGTAGATATCACAGAGGTAGGGAGCTACCCTGGATCCTATGCAGATACCGCTTCGTTGTACATACTGCTTGTTTTGAAGTACTACTGCCGTCTCCTTCAGGTAGATGGTTAGAAGCTCTAAGAAGCTATCCAAGTTGATGCCGGCCGCGTTTTGAAATGATGGAGTGCCCTGCTCCTCGATGGTGTTTCGGAGGATCTTCAGGAGGCTTGTATGTGGGATTGAATAATACATATTTTCAATGTCGATGGAAAACCCAGACGTAATGTGACACCCTTTCTCTTGGAGGAAAGCAATCACACTTCCAGAGTTGAGGATCGCTGCACCACAAGGAACTGGTATACCTGCGAAGAGCCACACACTTGACAGGCACATGAAAGAAGAGGAAGAGAGGAAGACGAAGGTTCAGACATAGAAGATGAAGAATCCGTTTAGCGCAGTATGTAGACTAAAGAGAAAGAAGATTTCATTAAAATAGTTGCTAGTCCAGCGGTGTTTGCCTTTTTTGTTCGTCTCTGTGTGTGTGTCCTTAAAACGTTCAGCTGGCACTTTAACAAGCACATAAAGGCACCACAGCTTTAACAACTTAGACCGCTTGTGGATACATCTGTCCATCTATCTCCCATTATTTCTTTTTCTCTCGATCCGCGAGCAAGAAACAAATACAGTCACGCTGCGTCGGCACTGACCGCGTCATATTTATAGCAGTCGGATTCGCTTTTCGGCCGGCAAATTTATAAATACACACCAAAACTTACTACATTTGATGCATATTAACAAAGTGAAGCGGTAAAAAAAAAAAAATTTGCAACTTACCTTCTGTTTTGAAACTCCACGTGGGACTGAGCCGACATTGTCGGTGCGTCGGCTCAAAAGCGCAGGACGAGAACTAGGTCATGCCGACAACTCGCTACTAATATCAGTGTTGCCAAGCTGTTTAAGCCGGTAGTTTCGGTTTCACCGTGCCGCCGGAACGATACTTGGATTCGCGATATCTAAAAAACTATACACACTACCGAAAAACAAACTATATCTCCTGATTCAGGGTCGCCGACTTCGACTAAACAGATCATAACCCAAAAATTGCAAAAATGAAGTGGAGTTGCCCTTTAATTTCTTAATACCAGAAAGGCTCCGAATAAAGTTCAGTGGGTATTTTAGAATTCCGTCTTATGTGAGTTAATACGGCACGAGCTGAAGCAGGCAGAGTTCATCCCATCAACTAGGATACCTTAGAACGATCTGGTACAGACCTTCACATATATGTTGTTTTACGGCTTTTGCGTGAAAGAATAATTGTGTTACTTATAAGTTATTCCCTGTCCCCTCCTGCACCCCCCCACCCTTTCCCCCCGCCTTTTCATCACGGCCGATTCACACGACGGACTGATCCCCAGACGGGTTGATCACGTGACGACATGTCCGCGGTTCGTCCGTCTCCCAAGCGCATCCACACGAGAGAGACGACGAGCAGACGCCAGCGAGGACGAACTGAACCTGTTCGCCACCCCACAGTGCCGCGAAACTCCAACATCCCACCGTGGCATTGTTGTCCAAGAGAGAAATCGACGTTTGCTTCCGCAATAAAGAATCGTACGCTCCTGTTACGTACAGATCGAGAGAGAATGCCGTGATAGGCTTCTTCGCACGAAGCACCACTAGCTGTACTAACGCAAAGCATGAGAGCGACACAGGCTTGGTCCTGCTCAAGAAGGCTATGACGTAGAAGCGAAGTTCTAGGCTAGCGGAGGAGCGTTTGCAGATGCCTTGACGCACTCCGCGCTAGTTCTTAACACTTAAGTACACCAACGCCGCAAGAAAGGTCTTGCTCGGAGAAAGCCTGATTGGGCGTGCAAGAATTAATGCTGCGTTTTAGACGAGTTTTGACGGAAGCTTTTTGACACGGACATGGAGGACTAACGGAACCTGGGTTCCGTCAGCAGGACAAAGTTTCTGAAGTTTCTTTCACGCGTAGAACCAAGAATGGCTCAACAAAATGAAGCAACGAACGCGCAAAACACAACGGTGCGTCATTTTTGTTTTAATTCTCCGCAAACAAAAAAAAAAGAACCAAGAAAACATTTTACCGTTGCCAGGCTCAACGCTTTTCAAGTCAATCTTCCGCCAAAACTCCGCGAGTGAAAAGATGCTCCCCTTCATCAGTTTGCGCGTCCGCGGACGAGGAGCGGATCACAGGAATCGGTGACGGTACAATCGCGTGGTACACGGTCCGCGGACAAGAACAGCGATTCGGTCCGTCGTGTGAATCGGCTGTTTCTGCCCGGTTTGGCATTGCCCCTAGACCTTCCCACAACGCACAAGGAAAGCGGGAAAGATGCAATACGAAATGATGACACTGGACTCTCTTTTGAAATTAATTCTAGCAGCCAACATCCCGCACTATTTCTGACAGTTTTATTCTCAACCCTACAGCCCTTCCCCCCTCTCCTCCTAAATTTCGGAAGGTCAAAGTGGTGAGAGAGTTTGTCTCAATGTGTTTCAAACACAAAAATAATAATTAGAAATAGGCAGTGACGGGACACGTGTCAACTGTTATGGAGCCAACGACTTCGTATTCATCTTTTTGCAGCAGTATTTTGTTAGGATACGAACTATACAAGATTCAGAATAAAGTATGGTCGTGCGTGACTGGGATAATGAAACGCATATGGCTACCTGATATTCTGATGAACGCAAACATTACTATTTCGGCGAAATTTTCGTCTGCTCTTGACGCTGTAGGTGGAACATGATCGTATATCTGGATGTTATAAAATATAATTATGTACAAAGCTGCTTTTGTTTAACTCAACTTTTATAAAACGACACGCGATTTTTTTTTCTCGCCCACAGGTGTCTCAGTTTCATCGAGGTGGAGAAGTAACCTGTATGGAAAACAAACTCCTTGCTGATCTCTTTCGCAACAGCATCGCTAATGAGGATGCCTGCAAGGACTGGATAGGAAAACCGAAATCCTTAAAACCATAAGTTGCGCTTCACTTGCATTAATTAGCCTTTCAGAGAAAGGAAGCCTGCTTGCGGTTCTTAAATGCTCAGAAAACTAAACATAACTAGAATGTTATCAAACAAATTAAACTTTTCTGCCCTAATTTGATCATTTTGAAACAAGAAACATCATAATTACGAATGCTTACCGCGACTTAACACAAACTAACAAATAGAGACACACTTCGCCACCTATATAAGTTACATCCTCAGTACTACACAATACGCAAAGGATGCCGCATATTAGGAAATTCGTTCATCTGCGCTTTGCTTAAGGTGAAGACCTCTCATCATCATTCTTGAGTGGATGGGAGTCAGAATGCAGTAAAAGAACTCCAAGCTATCTGTACAAAGCGAAATACAAATAAATATCGAGTGATTAATATGATTGTGTTGTGTGTTTGTTTAAACAGCGGGAAGTTAATCAGCACCAGTGGGCGTCTGGTGTCTTTGCCGTAGGTGAGAAATTTAGCCAGTGCAGTACCACCGCTAACCTGGTGTCTGTGGCATGCATCATACAGTAGTAATACAAGACCTCACGCCGATAGGATGCTCCTTCAGATCGAAAAGAGCAGGTGTGGGATTGAACCGAGGATCTCTTGGTTCTGCAGCGCGACTTTTCGGTCCACGTATTACAGCTGATGTGCGTTAACAACTCTGCCACCAATCCCCCGTGTTGTCGAGGATGTACTGGCTGTTTCAAAACGCTATACACGTACCTTGCTGTGCACAGACAGCACGGAACTTCCTGATTGTGCGACATATGTCCACAAAGAGTTTTTGCCTGAAGCAATAAGGCATGTTCACACGCCGATACTGTATGCATGGCGCTCTTGGAAGTTAAATTAAAAAGTAGATAAGCCCTTGTTTGTTGGTGTAGAATAAATAAGTTGAGGCAGCAAGAATAAATACATTTATAGGCAGGACGCAGTATATATTCCAAGTTCTAAAGCGATAAAGCTATCATGGAAACCTGCCTTGGGCATTGCTTCCTTGTGCTGATGTTGGCCGCACAGTACATCAGGGAGAGAGAGTGCCAGCAAAGGAGCACAGTTGTTGAGTTGACCTGATAGTACAGCGTGCTCAATGATGTTGGCCCTGGAGTAGTATTTGCGTCTTTGTGTGTGTAGAGGAGGGGGGTTAGCAGTGCCCTGACACTCGCCCCTCCCCTTTATTCCCGCTGCATAGAAACTGCGTATTAGTGGAATAATATGTTAGGCGCAGAGGCATCGTACGGACATGTTGCACGCGCGGGACACCTAAGGAAGAGTAGAAAGTTTTAGAATTGGGGGTCACAGAGCTTTGGGTCACCCAAGCAGCACGGGTCGTCGCACTGTGGATGTCCAGACGTTCTATGCATCCTCTGCGCGGCGCCTGAAGCTGCTTGGAGAACACAGAGTGTTGGGGCCTCCTATTTCAAAACTCTCTAATGACGCAATGCCCCTAAAAAAGAGGTGCGTGAATAAAGAAAAACAAGCTCGTTACACATTCACAGTTCCTTTGGCCCGCGAATTATTTTATATTATTCAATAGAAAGTGCCGCCTCGTAAACGACCCCCCCCCCCCCTTTCCAAGCGGTATTGCAACTTCATTGGATTGACGAAATTTTAAGGCCAGGCAACTTATTGATACATTTGTTTCACGTGCACACGTGTTTCAATATGCACGTGGAATTCCGGAGCTAGAACCGGCAATATTCATTGTACAATCACCTTGGTGCCATGTCAGCAGCTCCGATGTTAACTTCAACTCCTCAAGTGACCAAGTGTAACCTTGACTGTGACTTTGACAAGAAAGAATTAGTAGGTGTAGCACTCATCGTTGTCATAGCACCAAATAACATCCGGTTTTTTTTATTTTTGCTTGCAGTTTCAATTTATCCGGAAAACGAAATATTTTTTTCTATCCTTTTGGTATACTTGGTTGCTACCCAAAGCTCGCAGTCACCTGCAATAGAAATAAGTGGGGACATTAAAATTCCCACAAGAAAGCTAGAGTCTTTTATTTTTGTCATTTAGAATAATATGCAAATTAATTCTATGAGGGTTTAGACAGCAGGAAGAAGACAAAAAAGAGATGAAGAAAACAGCCAAGGAGGCGCGCCTCGGTTTACTACTTTGAGTTGGGGAGAAAAATGAATGAATTAACGAGATGACACGTGGTTAACTTGCTAGTACACTTTCTATCGTGCATATTCCCGTTCGCCACGTAAGGATTGTCATAGACCAATTGGTAGTGAGGAAACTAATCACAGGAGAATTCGTCATAGCGGAACTCGTCACTAGACGCATTCGGAACAGAGAGCGCTGTATTCACGACACTACACGGGCACACATCATGGCTGTCATATTATAGTTTATATTATTAACCTCGGATTTATGAGGCTGCGATTAAAGTCGATGCGTTATAAATATCAGTATGTCCCATTCCATTCCTCTATATTTATATCAAATGCAATTAAGATGGTCACTTTTGAAAAGGAAACATTTATTGAGGCTAATTACCAGCATGTTAAAATGCAATGTTACGTGATGCTTCCTCGTTTCTAGACGACTGGTATTAAAATGGCGGTTAAAAATGACCCCAAGGCGCCTATGCAGTCGGCCACAATGCTTCATCGCAAGAACCTGCGAGGCATTGTCGTCAGTGACAGAGGCGGCAGCATCTAAAGGTATTGGGTGGGGAGACGGCCCTTTACTCTAATAAAAAAAAAAAGCGCCTAAGAAAAGTGGCTGTCAATGAAAACATTCAGGAACATAAAAACAACATATCGGTACATACCTGCGTTTTCCTTCATTTCATGACGAACCCAAAGTGCACCTAACTCGGTCGGGTCTCTGGCATGCTCTACTCTCTCGTATAAGATGTTATGTGAGCTTTTGCAAGGTCGGTTGTAATTTCAGTTTTACAAGTTCCTTTTTGTTGATAGACCCATACAACGTTCTTTCGTTGACTTTAATAAGAGTGTAGGAATATCCCTCGTGAGGCAGCATAGCAACTCCTTCGTTGGTAGTTCATAGCCGTCCCCATTTTACGATTAAAAGACATAATATTTTACAACCAGGAGACATCCGGACTTCTAACTCCCAGAACCTACCCCGAAACATTCTTAACTGGGCAAATTCGAAAAGCCGATGACCATGGTATCGCAATAGAGCTACAGACGACAGGGTTCCTAATGGAAGTGTACACAGGATGTTGAGAAGCCACTCTAGAAACAATGAATGGAACTTTTTGGTTCGGAGTTCACTTTCTCAGTGTCGCCAGGATCTTTTGCCAATTTTCTTTATTTCTTCGTTTGTTGGGTAAGCTGTCAGAATTGTGATCACGCAAAACATTAGGCCGCCGTTTTTACAGCTTTTACTAAAAAGCCTTCGCCCGCGATCAACCTCGCTGACGTTCGTTGGGTATACCCAGGTTGATCCCCTTTAACCAAGCGTTTTAAGAGATCCAATTAAAAAAAGCGCTTAAGGGTTACACGTGACGAGTTCTTACAGCGATGAATCATCCTATGACGAATGTTTTGTTGTGACGAGTGGGCCTATTACCAGTTTCCCTCTGACGAATTGGCATATAACGCATGGGATGTATGCCGTGTGCGCGTGTGCGCGCACACGGCATACATCCCATGTGCGCGCACAATCATGATGTGTACGAAGTGTCTGAAATGGGACTACCTTTAAACGCTGAAATAGGTTTTTTTCGCTGGCATAAACATTCTCTTAAAAAACGCTAGTTGTATGTATACGAGCGAATAATTAAGTACATTTAAATTCAAGTGATTCCACGTGCTTTTTAATTCATAAAATAAAAATTAGTGCTGCTACGTAATTTATAGAGAAATGTCTTAGTTATTTTATCAACATTGTTTGCATTCCCTAAGTTCTAGAATTTGTGCAGGTGACCCACCCTTGAAAATACAAAGTCCTTAAGGTACAACGCATGCCACCATGAAGACATCGCTCTGCATTTTCGTGAAGTACGCTGTGCGACACACGTAGCGCGAATACGATATAGACGCTATGTCTAACTGACGGGCAATTCAAGAACACATCGCGAAGCTACTGCCTCGCCTCCCTCGTAGGATGAAGGAAAGTATGGCACACATGGGCGTTGCGCGTCTCGGACATCGGGATGCAGGGCCTCTGGCGCAAAAATGTGCTCCGATACGTAATTGAAAGCTAAAAACACAACGAAATGAAGCGTTTCTTTTTAACGCCGTAAACTGCTGTTTTTGTTTTATATTTCAGCCAAATGAGTTAATTTAGAAATTTCTGGCAACGCTTAGAAAGTTTATTATTGCAACCATATGTTAATTTGCACCAATGAAGTGCTTCAGTGTATAGGATAAAAGCGCTAGGAAAACAACGAACAAGTTAAGGGACGACTAACACCACAGAGCGCTCCTTGCAACTGAAGTTTAATAATAAAAAGCATATGCATCGAGATACCAAAACAACATTTAACCTAAGCAAAATGCTTCGTCAATCTAGATCTTATCACTCTAATGCTTTCCACTCAAACGATTTCAAATATGTCATTTTAGAGCGAGCGGGTCAGACAGCATCAGCTATCAAGCACTCCGCAATCTACGAGACGAGGACCTTGACCGACTTCTAAAGTACTGTAACACAGCCTGAAAAACAGGTGTAATCCCACCGTTTGCAGGCAAGACCTTTGTAATCCCGATCCTTAAACCCTTGAAACCCCCGACGGAGTACGATTCTTGCCGCAAGGTTTCTCTAACGTCGTGTACCGCTAAGCTAATGAAGCAGCTTGTCAAAGCACAACTCGACTGGTTCCTGGAGTCGGAAGGTGTTCTGCCGGCCAGCATGACAGATTTCGGAGAAAGCTTTGCGCCGCAGACAGCCTCTTGGACCTCACCTCTAAAATCGAGCATGCTAGACTTAAGAGACAAGCCACGCTGATGGTCTTCTTAGATGTTAAGAACGCCTTTCATAGCACTCGAACAGAAGTGGTTGCCAGCCGCCGGCAAGAGATTGGCTTAAACGACTACGACCTGAGGTTCACAGAGGCCTTTCTGACCAACCGCACGTTCACGCGGTGCGGCTCGGTTCGGTATGCAGCTCTACACGGAACCATCCCTCTGGGCTACCGCAGGGATCGTTGCTAAGTTCAGTTCTATTCAACATCGTCCTAGCAACCTTCTCTGACACCATTCATCAGAAGAAGACCCCTGTCTAGCTGTCCTTCTGCACATATAACATCTGTATTTGGGTGTCTAGTTTCCAGCTGCGGCGTCTGATGGCAGCCATGGCGAAAGCGCTCCTGGCGGTCGAGTACCATCTGGACGAAGTAGGGCTAGAGCTATCCGCACAAAGTCTGTATTAATGACCTTAGGCCTTACCCTCGACAACAGGCTTATTTGGTGGCGCCAAGTTCACGTAATAGCCCGGTCCTCCTCAGCAACTCTCAATATCTTAAAAGATAACTGCAAAAACAAATTTTTTTAACAGCCTGATTGGGACAAGCATGTCTAAAAACAATTTTCCCCCGAAAAAACAATTTACAGCAATATTTATTGCGCGAGACTGATTTTAGTTTGCGGCAATTTCGTCCGTTTTAAATCGCGCGCCACAGAGTGGGTATTACACGTCACGGAGTGGCTGCTGTACGTCACGGACTGGCTGCTTTACGTCACGGAACGACATCCGATAGCAACTACTTTTTATTGGCTAAAGATTGATTGACAGCTTAGATCTTGGTTGTTAAACCTTTGTGATATGTTGCAATTTCCTTTTGAGCTGCATATTTTTACGTTTAAATAATAACCCATGTAATGAGAGTTATTATTCTTTACAAAAGGTATACAAGACGGTCACTTCCGTTTGGATCCATACCATACCAAACAAAAGCTTCGCCATTCTTTCATGGCCGTCGAAGTCTCTGCTCCCGCCTGTCTCGCCTACCTCGACTAGTCGTTTCGCCGAAGTGATCAGTGTTTTGTGTTGACCCAGGTGCTTGAGTGAGACTACCTGAAAGGAAGTAGTGTGTGTTTAGCAGCTGTAGCAGGTGTTAGTGATAGGAAGCGACGCGGGGTTTTGGCTTTCATAGCGCGGTTTGTTACTTTCGTTTTCCGCTTTCCTGGCTTAGCGCGCTTTTTCTTTTTGCTTCCGCGTGCAAGTGCCGACTTTTCAGAGATGTCAGCTCCTATAAACGGCGCCGTTGCTCTGTAAAGTGCTGCCAGATGAGTAATCGCGACAGCGAGTCTTCTAGCAGCCATGTCGGCCCGAAAGATCACAAGCCGAATGCTATTTGGCTGGAGGTAATCGGGCGTTCGCGTAGCGACAAATGTGTCCAAGTATGGTCTCGTCATTTCGCTCCGGAGGCCTTTGAGATTCGCACCAGGTGCACGGAACGTCCGCGACTGAGACACAGCTGTTACGTAAAAAGCCTGGCGCAGCCAGGTTATTACGTAACAGCTGTCCGCAGAAGCCTTCGGACGTCCAAATTCTGCGTTAACCGACAGATTTTTTTTTTTCTCCGGCTTCCGAACCATCTTACGTAAAGTTGTTTGAATTGAATGTGTCCAGTTATCGTAAATCTCGGATTGTGATTGCGCCTTTGTAGGTCATCTTATTCGTTTTGCTGGAGAGACGCAAACGACGGGCATTACAAAATCGTTTGCATATTCCGCATACTTCGCAAAAGCACTTCTCCAGTCAACTTGCGAAAAGGGGGAAACACGGAGTCCGCACCGTCCTGACTTCCCAGTCTTTTACCTGCTTTAGAGCAGTTTGTAACTGCGAGCAGGTATGTCTACTGAAACTGCAACTTGAAATTAGGGGCAGTGCAAGAGAGAAAGAGACAACTTTGGGAAAGCTTGCTCGCCCACCCCAATTTCTGAACTCTCAAGTGATTGAACCACAATAAATGCACCAACAGCTATTCCCAAAATAAAGAAAAAGCACTATGTTCACTACGTAAGAAAACGGTCTCAGTTCATGCGTCTGTGGGCAGGTAGGAAATCTTGCCTTAATTTATTCACACCGCAAGATGAGCGCAACAAACTCACACGAGATTTACAGGAAAATATCGGTGAAGACTTAAGTTTCCCTGAAATTCTGTATAACCGGTCGTTTGCAGGACCGAATCACCTAATCCAGCGGTGTGCGTCGCTGTGCAAACGCAGTCCTACAACACGAAGCATTAAAACGGTATATTTAGGACAACAATCCGGAGTCCATTCTTCAATTAAAACGACGTAATTTTGTTGAAAAGGCCCGTAGCATTTTTTCTCGCGGTATGCGTCGGGAAGCTTCCACATTTTGAAACAAAACGAAGGAAGATTTACTTTTAAAGACTATCGCTGCGTCCTCCCGGACCAGCTGGACCGGATCAGCTGATGACGACGGGACTGAACCCGTTGAACCTCAACCCCACAACAACCAATTTGCGCTTCGTGTTAGTGTGGGTTGCTACTTCCAAGCCCCGCACTTTACACACAACGAACATTTCAGTTCTTTGTCGCATCACCGTGTTGCACCAAAAAGAACGAGATCACCGAAGTCAGCACAGCGCTGTCGTGAACCTTGGCTTGTGGTTGTGCACTCGTGGACCCTGTGACTCCCTGCACTTTCAAAGCACACATGACGATTGCGAACGATACTTTCCGTCTTGCAGGAACATCACAGGGGCACTTCACCGGTCACGTCTTCGCTACATGTGCTCGCAAACCGCGGAGCTTCTCGCGTCCCGTCAAATCAACACAATACCGGCGTCATTTTTAACTTGCGTTGTTGCCACATTTTCTCCGACCAACAGAAACAACGAAAGCAACCCGGCTCTAGCTTCCAGCGTACATCGGCGGCAAGCGTACCTCAGCGGATCAATAAGAATTGATCCGCGGCGTATCTTTGACAAGACGCACCGGAAGTCGAGACGCTCCGTACGTAGTTCAACTCCGCAGCCAAGTCAATCCAAGAGCAAATCCAAGAGCGAGGGGTGGTGCGTACTTCTCCTCCACGCGGATCGAAAGAGCGGGAGTTTCAAATATAGAGAGGTTCTGACTCCGACTAAATTACGTCCTGTGGCGTAAATATTGCTAAAAGAAAAAAATCTTTCTCGCGGAAGCTTTGTTTTGTGACATGCTAGTCCCAATTAAGCTGTTTAAAAAAAGAAACTTTTTTTTCTTTGCAGTTACCCTTTAAGAAGGGTGAGCGGATCTTCAGGGTGGTCCTCAACACAGAGCATGCTCGTGCACGCACCATAGATCGCTAGTGCAAAGCAAGATCCTCTACACACTCCCTTTTACTAGACCCAACGCACCCCAAGAAGAACGTCTCGAAAAATTCTACAGGCAAGGTATGAGAACCTCAATATGTGTCCTCTTTTGCGCCACAAACGCCATGATTTACAAAGAAGCGGATGGACCCTCTCTGCGCTTAACAGCCACTGGACATACGCTACAACAGTTCCACAGGCTGCGAGCGACACCCGCCGGAGAGCTTTCTAGGCCGTATAAGAGTCAAGACCGGTTCAAGGTTAACCAAGCTGCTTGAATGTTTTGACGCACTGAAGTTGTCCCCTCCACGCTTGCTTAGAAAGGCGCCCCTATAGGCCCGGATAGGACGCCAATGTTGGACGCACACACCTCATCTAGGTTCCAAGAAACACGTTCCCCCAACAGTCGCCCGCGCAAGCTGAATCAACTCAGGACTAATCAGGCGGAAGCTCTGGAGGTTTTCACAAACGATTTGTCAGTCGCCACCGCACAAGCAGTTTAGCAGCCTTCATCATACCAGCAAGTGGTCGCCTCCGAAAAGCCCGACTCTCCGTGGCGGTCTCGTCTACGGCACCAGAACTGACGGCTACCCTGGAAGGCCTCAACGCGCTGAGCGTCCTCCACCGCAGACCGTTGTTATCATCACCGATTCGCGCTGCGCCTTACTGTGCTCACACTGTACGAACTCGAACCCACTTCTGCCACCATCCTCAACGCCGTAGCTGCTCTTACGGCATCAGAGTTCGAATTCGGTTCCAGTGGGTCCCGTCGCACGTCGGCATCCATGGAAACGCGATTGCGGACAAGTTGGCCTCCATTGCTCACCGCGATCCCCCATCTCGCCGGGCACTTTGTGACTCAGACAAGAAGCCCCGCGTTATTCGGACTCTACTGAGAGAGGCTCGAGTCCTGGAGGCCGGCACCAGCTTTCCCACTCTTCCCATGGACGGACTCAGTCGTAAATTAAAAACGCTGCTTTACAGACTAATGATAAGCAGCGACTTCACTCCTGTCATCCTGCACCGCTTGGGGCGTTCTGTCTTGCCAGAGTTCTCTCATTCCGGCTCGAAGGGCAGCCTCGAGCAGCTTCTGCTCGTCTGCGAGCGCCAATCTTCTAGGCGAACAGTCTTCCTCACCGAACTTGCGCGAATTGGGTTGAGTCATGAGTGACTTTCTCTTTCCGGATGGCTCGTGCAACCGCAGGAGGATACTCTGTAACCTTACCATGTGGTTCGTCAGCGACGGCGGCCTCTTATGCATTTTATAAAGGCGGATCGGTTTTCGCCCCTCCGTCTCCTCCCCCCCCCCTCCCCGCCCTTTCCATCGTAGTCCACTCCCCCCTCTTCCTCCGTCCCCCTCTTGAGTACCGAGCGGCCACTGTTGGTATTGCTGACCGCTCGTTCCCCCTACGTCACCACCAGCACCACCGCCCTCTCCGTGCCATAAACCGCAGCACTTGCTCAGATTTGTGGCTGCCCCGTCGGCCTTACAAAACATTTTTGCCAACGTAAGCGCTGCGCTTATAGCAGACCTATCAAAACACGACATCGCAATATCGTCTGCGTAGCTCATTATTTTTATATCTTCCTTTTCTAGCTGCAAACCGCGACGTTTCTTACTTCTGAAAACGCTTAAACAAAATAGTTAAAAAAAATGACCGCATCTCCACGTGGTGACTGATGTTGACTGGGGCGAAGCTCTGGTGGTGCTGATGATACTGATTTTATAGTTCATAGGTATGCTGATGGTGCTGATTTTTTTTATTGTTCATGGGTAGTGCTGATGGTGCTGGTTTTTTTTTTTATTGCTCATAGGTAGTGCTGAGTTCCAGGTTGCGTTCCGACTTCATTATTACTGCTTTATGGTCGGTGAAATGCAGAGCCATGCAAGCGAAGTTTAACGCGATTATATACGCATGTGACCGCAGCGCCCTCTCCTGTATAGACGTTGAGCGGCTACATGCAACGTTTCATCCATGACATCCCCAGCTCTTGAGTTACTACCACATCTCAGAGCCCCCTACTCGTCCCACAGTCGTGGCCGAGTGGTTAAGGCGATGGACTAGAAATCCATTGGGGTCTCCCCGCACAGGTTCGAATCCTGTCGACTGCGCAAACATTTTTTTTTTTTTTGTGAGCACGGACGCCGGCCGGACGGACGGACGGACGGACAAGGCTAGACCCTAAGGAGCTTCGCCCCTAATAAAGTTTGAGCAATAGCGGAGACATAAGGCACCCTTGCCTCACAGATGTTCGTACGTATTGGTTCCGTCAACCCCTTGTTGACAATGAGACTGGTGGTACACTCTTGTCACGCCCATTTTTACTCCCTCAAAAATAACTTCACCCATATTTACCCACCAAAAGTAACAGCATGCTCAGCACGGCGAAAGGTTTTATCTCAATCCGATTGCGGCATGCCAACTTTACCCACCCCGTAGTCGCATGCTTTTAAAACACTGCGGGAAACCTGCACATTGGTCAAGATAGATCGACCCTGGATGCCACATGTCTGCCGGTCGCCGATAAGTTGGAAAGTGAACCTCTGAAGTCGTCGCGCTAAACTCTTTGCAAAAATCTTGTAATCTACGTTAGAGAACGTGATTAGAAGGTAACAGAGATTCGGCGTAATATCGCACAGTCGCCACTTTTGGGTATTAAAACAGTGTACGTGCGCGAAAATGACCGCGGCAATATTTAGCGCTCGTGCGCTTTTGAATACACTTCCAGTAAAACGCTAGAGAGTGTATATTTGAACTTTTTATAAAATTTTGACCACAACCTATCTGG
Source organism: Ixodes persulcatus (assembly GCA_013358835.2). Taxonomy (NCBI): domain Eukaryota; kingdom Metazoa; phylum Arthropoda; class Arachnida; order Ixodida; family Ixodidae; genus Ixodes; species Ixodes persulcatus. The sequence continues at coordinate 314,949 of JABSTQ010009319.1, read as the reverse complement.
CCCTTGCGTTGTTTAGTAGGGCAATTCGTCAATTGTCCTCTCAACTTCCTGTAAAAATAGACTGCTGCGAGGTTTTCTTGCTCCTCCTCCGCCAGCTGCGGCCTCCTCCGCCAACTGCGGGATGAGGTCACGAAGTTTCCCACATATGGGACCTTTCCTCCCAATCTCATGTGTTCCAAACAGATTGTTATTGTGGTCGACAAACGCTTGCCTAGTGTTACTAGGGCTGGTGGTTGTCACCACTTTATGCTCGATCTCGCGTATCTCGTTACGCAGCGGGGACCTTTTTTCATCTGCTAAACTTTGTTTTGTCAGCTGTTCTCTCATCTGATACTTCTCAGTGCGTGTACAGAAAGTTGCTACCCGGTAACAGCTCCAGATGGAACTTCTCCAGCTGTTCCTTGACATTTTCTAAATCTTTAAGAGCCTATGCCGGGCCTCTCACACTCTGCTCTTGACAGCGCTTCTAAATCGTTGTTTAAGTTGCGTTCTTCAATTCGCGTCACGAACGCTAAAACAAAAGAGCTTTCCGTTACTAGCATCTTTAATTGCTGCTTGATGAACTACCACATCGCAAAAGTAGCGCCACTTGCGCTTTCTAAATAAGTTTTAAAAGGGTTATCTACATTTCCAAAGAAACAAGTCATTCTTGAGAAGCTTTACATTTAACTTCCAGAGGTCCCAATTAAACTTTTATTCCTCGGTACTGTTTCCTCTATCGTGGTAAAAATAAGACAGTGGTCAGAAAAAAAAAATACTGCCATGACCCGGTACCTTTTTATCACTACCGTTAGGGACGCTGACACAAATGCGATCTAAGCGAGCGTGCGATGACGCTTAGAAATTTGTGAAACTTGCAGGATTACCAGGATGACCTAGACAATAGGTCGCGAAGAAATAACCTAATCTTTTTCGGTATCAAGGATAATCAAAATGAAACATGGGTGGAGTCTGAGAGTAGAATACTATCTTTTTGCTCTAAAGAACTGCAAGTTCCGATCGTATCCGAAGCTATCGAGAGAGCACATAGATTAGGACGCTACACGGAAGCAAAGAATCGACCTCTGATAGTAAAGTTTCTGTCATTCAAAGACAAGCAACGTGTACTTACAGTCGCTGCTAGACTAAAGGGGTCCCAGTTTGCAATCAGTGAAGACTATTCGAACAAAGTTCGCCTTCAAAGGCAAAAGCTCATCCAGTTCGCCCGTCAACGTGGAGGAAATTTCAAATTGAATTTTAATAAGCTTAAAATGAACGGGCAACTTTTCATGTATAATAGCGAAACAGATGCCGTCACTAGATTAGACAGCTAGCAACCACTGATTACAGCGACCCAAAAGCAGAGTGTCAGCTTGCAGGGACTTAGTATGTATTGTAGTCAATTTTCGTAGTCTAAAAAATAAAACTCTGGAATTTGCTTCACTTTTGGAAACAACAAAGCCTCATATGGTTTTTGGAACTGAGTCTTGGCTGGATAGTGCTATAGCAGATAGTGAAATATTCCCATCCAATTACACTACATATCGAAAAAACCGCAGCACACACGGTGGTGGTGTTTTTGTGCTTGTTCACAACAGTATGAGCAGTGTCCCTCTCAATGTTGACAGTGAATCATGTGAAACTATTTGGTGTAAAGTTATGCTTGGTAATGGCTCCTCTGTGGCCATAGGCTCTTTTTATAGGCCACCAGGCTCAAACTCTTGCCAACCCTTGTTTAAATTAAGCAGTATATTATTAAGTCTTGAGGCAACATACACGGTCTTTGCCGGTGACTTTAATCTCCCAAATATAGACTGGGTCTCTTTTCAGCCAATCATCCAGACTACATCTGTTATTTATTCTGCTTTCCGTGAAATGGTCATTGCACACTCCTTATCTCAGTTTGTTCAGACTCCAACAAGACTGGGTCCTAGTAGCGCTAATCTGTTATATTTGTTTTTTTGCAATGACCCCAATCTTGTTTCCTCCGTCAATGTGATACCAGGAATAAGCGATCATGATGTTGTCGTTACAAGAATGTCCTGTAATGCAATACAACGGCGCAGTGCACAACCACGCAAGGTGTTTTTTTTTTTTTTTATGAAAGAGGCGACTACGTAATGCTATCCCGAGAACTGGATTTGGTTTTTTCCTGTATTCCAATAGCATAGCTCAAACTTGGATATGAATTCTGCCTGGAATTTACTTAAAACAAAAATTTTATCTCTGACTCAGACATACATTCCATCACGCATCATATCAGGAAAAATAAGGAACGATAAACCGTGGATGAATTGGGAAATTCGAACTTTGATAAACAAAAAGAATCGTTTGTTCAGTAGCTTTTGTCGTTCAAAAAAACCTAGATTATATTCCAAAATGAAGGAAATAGGCAAAATCATAACAAAAGAAATGCGCAAGGCACAAAATAAATATCTAGACACTCTACCCGATAAACTGAGAAAAAATCCTAAAGAGGTCTGGAAATACGTCTAAAAACAAGAAAACTCCTAGCATCGCTATCCCAGATGTCATAGATGGTGTCAGTTACGGAACGAATCTAAAAAGTAAGGCTGAAACCTTTAATCTTTATTTTCAATCAGTTTTCACTCAGCATGTAAACCCGGTAGATAGATTACCGACAATCAAACGTAGTTACACAAATGGACAACATCGACTTCTCGGAGAATGGCATTGTGTCGTTATTGGAAAGGATCAAAGTAAGCAGTGCTCCAGGCCCAGATTGCATTTCCAACTTCATTCTGAAAAACTGTGCTGTTTCTGTTTCCCCTTACTTAACCGTGTTGTTTAAAAAGTCTTTTGAACGAAGCGAAACTTCCTCTTGACTGGAAAAGTGCCAACGTGGTCCCAGTATATAAAGGTGGAGATAAAACCAGCACATGCAACTATAGGCTCATCTCTTTAACAAATGTTTCTTGTAAAATGCTAGAGCACATCATTTACTCGAATTTAATGAATCATCTACAAAATAATGCATTCTTTTCCCCTATGCAGCATAGTTTCAGAGCGGGATTTTCTTGCGATACGCAATTAGTAGAATTCATCCATGACATCTCTCTTTCCATTAACAATGGTTTACAAGTCGATTGTGTCTTTTTGGACTTTCGGAAGGCTTTTGACTCGGTATCTCATACTTTGTTATTACAAAAGATGGCAGCTGTTAAGATTTCGGATTCACTTTTAACCTGGCTTGAGGCCTATCTTGTTGGAAGGAAGTTAGTGTCTTATCAGGTGTTCCGCAAGGATCGGTGTTGGGCCCCCTTCTTTTTTTAGTGTACATAAATGATCTTGCTGGTCATCTTTCTAGCCACGTCCGGCTGTATGCTGAAGATTGTTGTATATACCGTGATATCACGTGTGTGGCTGACTCCCAAATACTGCAAGACGATCTCCATTCTGTGATGTCATGGTGTCAAACGTGGAATATGACTTTAAATTTAAACAAATGTAACGTAGTTAGATTTTCTAACAAAAGACAACCTTTGGCCACAGAATATTTCCTAGGTGTCACAAGTTTAACTGTTGTACCTGAATATAAGTATCTGGGAGTTTTATTTTCTAGTAACTTGTCATGGAATGCTCATGTTGATTATTTGTCATCTAAGGCCAGCCGCACATTAAATTTTCTCAAACGCAATTTTAGTCAGGCACCTACTAACCTTAAAGAAACATTGTACATATCGAATGTACGACCCATTTTGGAATATGCATGTGCCGCATGGGATTTACATACCCGTCACACCATTGAACAACTCGAACGCATTCAGGAACGGGCAGCTCGGTTTGTCTCCGGCAATTATGATTTCTCCATAAGATCATCTGAAATACGCCGCAACCTGGGATGGCCTCTGTTGGAAGACAGAAGGTACCTTAGGCTCACTTTGTTTTTCAACATACTAAACGGTAGAACCGGCATCGCATCGATAAAGAACGTTATCTTAAGGAACCCAGTTATGTGTCGCCGCGTACAGATCATTACTTAAAAGTACGTGAATATAGATGCAGAATTAACGTATTTAAGCACTCTTTTTTTCCACGAACGATACGCGAATGGAATAATTTACCAACTGATGTCATCTCTGCGGCACCTACCTCCTTTCCTACTGCCCAAAAAACTTACTTTTGGAATAATTTTCCACTGTGCTCTTTCAATAGTGCCAGTCACTATATTTTGTTTTTATATATTGTACAAGGTGTTGTATTTTTCTCCTAAAATGTCATATCCACTATTTCTGCATCACAGTAGTTCTTGTGTATCTCTATATTTATCGTTTGTTACTGTTTTGTATTGCCTTACCCCCTACAATAATGCCCAGAACTGGGCGATGTAGGTATCCGAATAAATAAATAAATAAATAAATAAATACAGATCTCACTCGTTTCGTTTCTCACGGTTCCAGCGTCGATCAAATCAAGATCTTTGGTAAGCTCGCTCAAAATGCCGACACTTCTATCGTTTTTCTGCCTCGGGGGCGTTCTACGGAACGGTCGTTTTGTTTGGCGTTAAAATCGCCAAACAAAACGACCGTTCCTTCACAATCTAAAATGCGGCGTAATCCGTTCAAAAAGGTAACATGTTCTTAAACTCTACTAGCGGCGTAAGAGCAAATTAGGTGCCACTCAATATGCGAAAGCGAAAAGTCAAAGATGATAAAACGCCCTTTCGTCTTGGTCATAATGTTTAAGTTCGACAGGGGCAAGGACTTACTCAATAAAAAGAAAACATCCAGCATGACAAACAAACGGCGTGGGTGACACAAACTCCATATGAGGGCAAGAGGGGGATAAGTGCATCGGAACGAGAATACAGGGGACCTATGTTGGACAAATGTTTCGTTTCTCCTAAAAGAAACGGAAGTGACGACATCGCGTCTGATTGGTTGAAGCTCGAATGACGAAAGTTCCCTATTAAAATGTGGGCGGAGATGGCGAAGCCGCCCCCACCGGAAGTGACAACACTTTGACGTATCGTTTCCTCGGTGTTTCGTCTGAAAAGGAAATGAGTCTGTCGATGGTCTCTTCGAGGTAGTGAAATGGGAAACACGGCGTCTCGGAGGCAGAGCAACAGTTTTCCTATTGTGGAACTTTTTTTTTTTTCTCCGGAAAGGCTCTACCGGCAGCACCGCGATGCCTTTGAACTCCCGGGGGAGACTTTTCGGAGGCAGTACCGTCTCGCCAAGAATGTGGTCCGAGGTTCGTGGACGGTGATGACTGTGGAACAGCAAGTGTTGTACGCACTTCGCTTTTACACCACGGGGAGCTTTCAGGGCATGGTGGCGAGCGACGAGCACATAGCGAGGAATCAGGCTACAGTCAGCATCGTTGTGCGGGCTGTGTCCGTCGCTATTGTGCAGAGTCTGGGGGTCCGACGCGGCTGGATCGACTTTCCCCAGACAACCGGCGAGAGGGACGACGTCGAGAGGGGCTTTCAACGGCTCGGCAGGATACCCGGCGTCATCAGTTGCGTCGACGGGACGATGATCGCCATCGTCGGCCCGTCACAGAACGACCCCACCGTCACGAAGGCGGCGTATTGGTGCCGCAAACAATACTACGCTCTAAACGTGATGGTGGTAAGTACGATCACATATATACTGCGTCTCACCTTAGCATGAACTAACTGAGAAAACTGTGCAATCGCGAACAGCTTGACTGGAGCACTCGCTGCACGAGCGCTCGTGCAGCCGCCGGGGCTTTATCCAAAGCAGCTAGCTCGCGCTTTTAGCTATAGGTCAATGCCCGTTCTGAATGGGTTTGAAAAAGATCGTAACGCTAATACGGTGCGGACATGCCATTTTATAAATGAGAGTTATGGGTTGTTAGTAATCGTTCATCCTCCGCACAAGCGTTTGTTCGACGAAGGGAGGGAGGGTTTGTTTGCTGAAAAGCTTTCGATCTCTGTTTGTTTTCATGTCTTGTTAAGCTTTTAAGCATTAGTCCCTGTCCTGCGTGATAAAGTGTAAGCTCTCCTTTGAAGAAAAAAACAAATTTGCCTAAACTATTACGTGTATCAAAGGAAGTGGCTATTTATCATATAATTTTAGCCTTTGTAACACAGACAGCGCTCTGCTTGTGTCCTTCATCCATCCGTCATTTTTTGCGCTGTTTTAATATTTTAAGTTTGTAAACCACATAATTTATGGTGGTGTGTTGGTCAGCATGAAATAGTGTTTGACAGGGCCCCATGACAATGAGTGCAATCAACTATTTGTGGATTCAGTTGAATTAATGTCGACATATGTCTCACTATTGCAGGTGTGTGACGCCGACTGCCGGGTCATGAGCAATGACCCGCTGTATCCTGGGTCGGTGCACGACTCCTTCGCGTGGCGCTACTCGTGGCTCCGGATCAACTTCGAGCAAGGCCGGCTGATAGACGACGGCAGGTTCCTGCTCGGTAAGCATACTACATTTGTTGGTTCTGTACATGATGGCTCTGCACCACTTATAAGCCACAATATCACACATACTGTTAAGAACATGGATAACTGGCATGTGCTCTGGCCATACCTGTGACACGTCTCCTTGGAAACACTCCGACGCAGCTGTCAACTACAGGGGGGAAAGGTTGCAAACAGCAGCTTTACCTGCTTAGTTGTCAACAATTTGAAAGGGATACTACAACGAAATTTCGGTGCTTATTTTTTGGTCTATACGTGTTCAAAACAGCAGTATCACATCGGACACATCTATATCTTGTTAAAGAAGACACAAAAAGGCATTTAAAAAAAATTGAGCGAATAGCAAAGAGCATTTTCTAGATGTCGCTAAAGCCGTTTGTAATGCCCATCTAGGAACCTTGACAGGTAGTGACGATAACTGTCTTGCCTAGAACTATACATGCTTTGAACCTGACGTCATCCCGACAGCTCTACCAGCAGAAGAGAAAAGGGGAGGGAGGAACTCCACACTCAACGGGACACTCTTTTGTGCGTCCCAAGGTTATAGAAGATTAACCCGTCACTCAAAATTCACACAAAAGCCGCTTTGGGGTTAGTTCCGGTGGCCTGATGCTGGCGTGCTTCGACCGCTTGGTTGCTGGAACAGCTAGGGCATCCTGACGTCGTCTGCCTCACCGCAGCTTTGCTCATCCCGAGATAAACTACATCACAATTGCACCGGATGTGACGTGCTCTCTGCTGGCTGCTCTCCAAGCGCTTGCCAGTGTGGGCTATTTATAACGAAAAATACAGCCATCAGGCTCAAAATACAAATGTGTGATTGTCATTTTACGGGTATTGTGGATCATATTCAGCCTATTTCTGAACACGACAGGTATATTTCAAATTTCGTTGAAGTATTCTTTTAAAGCGAACAGCATTAATATCATACATTTCTTTCTCTGACTGTGCAGGTGACAGCGGCTATGCCTTGAAGCCTTGGCTCATCACCCCTGTCCCTGGATTCCATGCGACCTCCACCGCTAGCGGCCAGTTTAATAAGGCACATTCTTCGATGAGGTCCGTTGTGGAGCGCTGCATTGGGCTGTTGAAAAGCAGGTTTCGGTGTCTGCAAAGGCACCGGACTCTGTATTATCATCCAACAACAGCCACCGTCATTATATCGGCGTGTGCAGTGCTCCACGATATCTGCCTTTCATCGAGGGAACCAGAACCGGAGCCAGACGCTGACCCTGACGAGCCAGGGTTGGAGTCTGGGCCGAGCTCGGACGGTTCTGAGTCGAGCTTGGAGGGGTCAGTGGCAGATGACGAGAGGCTGGCTCCTGCCCACCCTCGGGTCAGCCTCTCGGACAGGGGGAGGGCTCTGAGGCAGGGCCTTGTTGCCCAGTTCCGAACCCGCCACAGCCGTGCCTCCCCGGAGCCCCACGCAAGCCACGGTGGCAGTCCCGCCCACCAGGGACACCACCAGCGCCAAGGAGTCCGTCGCCACAACGGAGGTCCCGCCCATCAGGGACCGTCGGCGACACGGAGCCGCTCATCGTCCTCGCCACGGTGGCACTCCCGCACACGAGGGACGCCACCGGTGACAGCGAACCCCTCGTCGTCCTCACCTCGACTGACGCTCTCTCCACCAGAGGAGCCCTCCCCGTGGCAGCATGTACTTCGCTTGTTGCTCCACAGTCATGGCCGTCCATAAGCTCCACAGTGTCAACTCCAACGCCTTGCGCAGTTCGTCGCACAACCACCGTGCTACCTTTACGGACATGTAGTACTGCCTCCGAAAAGCTATTCGGTGCATCACGGTGATGTTGGTAGAGCCTTTTTTTTTAATTTGCAAGCAGGGTGCATAAAATGCGTCGGACAATAACAGAAGATTTTGTAGGGTTATGTAGCTAGCCAAAGGGGCATCTGGCTCGCCCTTGCAGGAAACTGAGAAATCAATAAGGCTAATGGTGAGACCCATTTTTCTTTTTTTACTGCAATATATTGTTTGTATCGGGTTTGGACATTAATTCATTTTCTCTACACTTCCATTGCCCTGTTCCATTTTACAATCTATTATGGCTACCACAGAGCCAGGTGTATTACTCGATAAACGCATATTGGATTTATGTAAGTTTGAATGTATACACGAACTCATCTCTGTGACGTCACGGCGCGGTGGTGGCGCGTCGGTCGCACTTCCGGTCTGGGGCTGTGGGCAGAAGTCCCCATGCCAGACGTGTATTCCTGCGTTGTTTTGAAAGGAACCAGACAAAAACCTGCCTTCTCGTCAAAACGCCGCGCCTGGGGCCGTACCGAAAGTGTCGAGAAAGGTTTGAAGCTCAGTTTTCACGTGCTCGGTTCATCCGAGAATCTGGATATGTGCCGTGAAAAGGGAAAAGCAGACGCCGTCGGACAACGATTGCTTGGGCGGGAAGCACTTTGGGTTGAATTCACGGATACGTGTGGTCATCAGATTTATTTGTTTTGTTCCAACATGAACGCCAGAAAACCGTCAAGTTGTGCGGACCATCTACGGACTACGTTCAGTGCGTCTTCAAGTTCAAACGGCCGCCTGATTGTTCGAACTGTCGTCTGCTCTTTCAAACGTTTCTGCTTGTCGTCTGCTCTCTTAGACGACGCCGGTCCGTAGACCAAATGTTGGCCCGGTACTTGCGATAAGAAGTGCAGGCCTCAAAAGACTTCAATTTGAAGGTTGGTAAGCAGGCTCGATGAAAACAGTAGATACAAGGAGATGTTGATCATTGTTACCAGTGACCCTCACCAACTTGTTATGCTTAATTCAGTTGGTCCGATTCTGCTTGCGATTTTCAGTATCGACGTCGACCATCTCAGCTACGGTTCACGCTTTTGCAGCCCGAGCGGCGTCGCGACTGAAAATTCCGAGAAATATCATCATGCGAATCAGGCTTTAGCGTACATTCTGTGGCGTCCACGCGGAATGAATCGCCACATGTCACATTATTCACGCGAAGTTTTGCGGTGTAACGAGCCTCGGTAATTTCGCTGACGCCGCTCAAGATAGTCAGACATCGCCTGGAAGACGTAGAACCAACAATTCGAAAGCGAAAAAGGGCAGCGGGACTCACACTGACGCCGACAACATCGCATTTCAATGGTGTGTTTATGGGCGACGGCGAGTTTCTTGCCCACACCCCCATCGCGCATGCGCGGCGCCGGTGGCGTCCGGTAGGGGCGCTCCGGGCGCTCCGGTTTGTTTGTAAACATGAGTTGGTGTATAAAGGAGACAACAAGCAGTTTGTCTTTGAAAGTGCTTTTTTTTTTTTGTAACAATGCCGTAACGTGAAAAATAAATATGTTTGAAAACACAAGTTGCAATACATTCTTTAAAGTAAAATTTAGCATAGACTACTAAACACCGTACAAATTCTTTGTCATAATCCAGGATATATCACAGACATTATTTCACACTTCACTTAATTAAGCACACTGCCATTTCGTTTGTGTTTTGTCACACATGGAAGCATGACAGGTTGTATAGTAGAGGCATGTTGATATCAACAATGATATAAGAAAACAAGCAAGCAAGAAAACACGGGCACAGACGAAGGAAACAGGACAAGACGCACTCTCAACTGAAGTTTATTGAAAAGTCAACTTCAGTTGAGAGTGTGCCTTGTCCTCTTTCCCTTCGTCTGCGTCCCTGTGTATTTTTTTCGGCGCTTTTTTGTTTGAAATGAATCAAGTGTCCCAAATCTCCATTTTATTGCCATATAAGAAAAAAGGCAAACCCGGAGGCCAGTTTCAGGCGGGTGGCAAGTTGTGGCTAGAGTACAGACCTCATGGTTTCAATTAAAGAAAACTACAAGTATGAAATTCCGATGGCACAAGCCACTTGACACCTTTGATCAAAAAGCACACACTACATATTGCTGTCCTACAAACATGAGGAATGGCTAGTTTTAGCATATATCTGTCATACCTGCTGCCAAGAGCATATTACTAACTTTCTTCACTGGTTATAGTGACTCCCATAAACAAACGCAGAAGGCACTGTCCTTCTGCGTTTGCAAGCAGAAAGCACAGTCACGATGGTCGCGGCGGGCTACCGCCCCGGGTGCCGCTGACCCTCGTGACGCCAATGCCTCCGCCCCCTGTTTGCCTGCGAGTAAAGGAAGTAATTCAATAGCTTGGTCCACACTATGAGTAGACTACGCAAATTACCTCGCCTGTTTCGCCAGCTCCGCAGCCCGCGCCCGCGCCTTCGACACCCGCACGGTTCAGTAGCGTTTCCAACCATCCGGCTCCTTCCTCTGAGGCCCGAGGAAGTTGAGCCGGGAGGTTAGCTCGTTCCAGAGACGAACTTTGTCGTCTCTGGACAGCGCCGGGCTCAGCTCAGTTGCACCGCGTACCAGAGAGGGGTTCTCGAACATAAATATATCGAGTTCCTCCCTCTGGGCCGCGGTCACGCGTCGCCTGCTCCCGTCGTCCATGTTGTCTGAACCATAGTCACTGACAATTTATGAAACGCAGGGTGCTGCAAGTCTGGAACCTTTTATTATCGCTCCGCACCCAATGAGATAGCCGCATTAGCCGATGAGAACGCCGAGGAACGAATCACGACGCAAGAAGAGTGAGCATGACAGGCCACATCCTCCCGTTTCTTAAACCGTCATCAGCAACAGTGATTTGAACTAGGCGCTCATCCGCGTCCCGCATGTTGTTCTAATCTTTTATGCGAGTTTACTCCATCTAATAATTTCTGGAACCGCTACAAAATCAGTTGTTTATTTCAATAGAACACGCGTATATTTTTTAGTTTGACAAGTTTCTTTAAAATAGAGCAGATGTGAAGGTCACCGCCGCGAGGGATTGGCTGCCATCGCTTCACTAAAAGCAAGGAATGCTCCTCCGGTTGCCAAAGAAACGGACGCTTGCGTAGGGACTAAGTTCCAGATAGGTACGACCGGGAAAGCGTAGGTACGGCAGGGGGACAGCGTAGCTACTTCCGCTATTCGGGGGTTGGCTCTTGACACCTCTCAAGTGAGTGACAGACGCCAATCTTGCTATGTCGTCACGGCGTCAAAGAGGGCGGTTTCGCGGTGCGCGCCGTTGCTCGGTTACGCCACTCCTGCCGCTACGTCACTTCTGTTTCTAGTTTCTCGAAAGTCCAACATAGGTCCCCAGCGCACCCCCTAGTTCGCTGGGGTCGCGATAACTCTAAGTGAACCATACCCGCAGCGCCGCCTAGTAGAAAACCGACAAAACGAGTGGCGACGCAGAACCCGCAGCGCAAACCTCTGGATGGTGCCAGCTGTGCGCCGAAGGAAACACGCGCCCGCGCAATTTAAAAGGGCACTGACACCCCAAAGGTCGTATTTTCATTGTTATCTAGAACGACGCAAGCTGTTGTCATAGACACGTAAAAAAATACCGTAGCGCAAAAAAAAAAAAAAAATCCCTACCCCCGCGCACGTATTTTTTTGCTTTTTCTTTCATTTTCTTGCTTTGTTTTATTAGTGACGTAATGGATTATAAAATTTAGAAGCTTTGTAAGCGATATTTCTATAATATTTAATAACATCATACGCAAAGATTGATTTTTCTAACGCAATTACGAACGTACTACGCCCTCCGGCTCCCCCCCCCCCCCCTTTTTTTCTTTTGAAATATAAAAAAAAAAAACTTGAGTTCCGAAGTGATGTCGCCTACCGGCTGTCTATCCTTTCTATATGAAAACATGGCGGCGGTCGGCACGTGTAGCGCTGTGCCTAATCGGGGATGATGTTAATGCAATTAATGCAAAGGTGCAAGCGAGCTGGACGAGCTGGAACATCACTGGTGGCAGCTTATAAAACCCGTTTGCTTCACTGACGTCTAACTCTTGGTTAGCTCAGTTGGTAGAGCGCTCCACTGGAACTGGTGAGGTCCTTGGTTCGATACCAGGACAAGGCGAGTTTTTCCGGTCGCGGAAAACACAAGCTGTGTTTGGAGATTTGTGTTTGTCCTTAGTCCCCCCTGTTTCCCTTCTCCAACAATTATTATCATTATGATCGGTTAGTTCAGGAATCGTGTGAAATTCTTTTCTCGGTTCCCTACGACCTCTCAGACTTCAAAAGGGAAACCGTCAAACGGTGAAGACATCTGGGGTTGGTGCTTGTGCGCCGTAGTGTCGGCTGTGACTCCGCCGGGGCAGCCTTTTACGTAGCACGGACGCGACATGTCCCCTCACGTCGCTCACAAAAGTCCACTGAGCGTCCTCTTCGAACCCACACACTTTCGAAGAATTTAAGATCGCTGAAAGGGCCCTACGACCACTTCGAACTCGAAAGGGAAGCGTCGTCTGCCCACAGCGAAAGGCGGCACGCACGGAGAAGCTCGCTTGTTTGCGGGACGTGGGAGAACACGACACTTAGGGTCTCGAGTTACAGGACGACTCAATCTTTGACATCCCTGCACTGGCGCAGGATCACGCAAGAACTTCAAATACTGCTTTTGGGAGTTTTTTTGTTTTTGTTTTTTTTAACGTCACAAATGCTGAACTTCTAATTTTGAGGGTAATGTCCGGGCATCGTTTTTCAATCGTTTTGGTAAGTAAAAAAAAATTATTTTGACCTGTCAGACTGTTAAGCTATTCAGCTTCGCCATGGAAGCGGAAATGGAAAATAGGTAGGGCGGTTCATATTGAGTACGAGAGAAGGCCTCACGCCTCACGTACACGGTCGTCCACTGTGAGTCCGGACGACCCGCTGGACCTGTTCATGTCACCAACCTCAAACGGTACTATGAATCGGATGACGGACTTCTTTCGCAGGTGAAGAGTGATGTCGGTCCGGGAGATACATAAATACAAACTTAATTCTTAATTCAACGAAGACTGCGAAGACTCAGAAGAATATGTGCGTTGCAGTAGGCTTGGGCGAGGACTAGTACTTTTCCGCACCTTAATGAATTTGCGCGTAGTTCTGTGCGGTAGACACCTATGGTGCGCTCGCAAATTTAAGTTGTCTATCGCCACGCCCAACGTCACAGACGCATCCTCGTAGAAAAAGGAAAGTTCGGCATTTTTGGTTGAGCTCACTCACTCACAGCTACACTCTTAACATTGAGTCGTTATATTTACGAGGAATGTTTCGGCCACTCTATTTCCAAACATGTCTCATCAAAATAACGTGCAATTATTTTATAAAAGGATGTGGGAAAAGTTGTCAAAAAAATGAGGCACCGCATTCTTAATTTGCGAGCATAGACAATGACGATGGAATAATATTCAAATCTTCCCTCGTGAAAATAACGTACTGCCGTTTCTCTAAATTGACTTGGAAAGTCGTCATTTTGATTTGCAACTATGTACGTAAAAATTACGAGGAAATCTTTGGCAGCTCTATTTCCAAATATTCCTCGTGAAAGTGACGTACCTGCGTTTACTGAAACTGTGAGAAAAGCCATAAAAAAGGTGCCTTATATTTTTTTAGCTGAATGTATGCATGTGTAGCATACAAACATTATGATCAGTATTCTTCACGTAATTGATAAGACAGAAATTGAAAGATTACTTATCACTTTATTCAAGTTTCCAAGCCTGCCTCACTGTGCACTCTTATTTGGGATGATGGTGTGCCATTACATCCTGCGTAAAAAGAAAAGAGGAAATTACCCTATGCCAGCCTATGATACAAAATCACATCAGTCGGTCAAATTACCACTATGTGAGGAAGGCAAGAGAGATAGTAACGACTTCATTCTGACACAAGGGTGAGGAAAATCGGACATTAACATTTCTGAACGTCTGATATGTCAAACATTGGTGGTGTGCATTCTTTTCATGCCCAGGGCTATGCTACAGGTAATAGTGTTCGTGGCAGGGCACAACATTTATTACCTCAAACCTTGGGCACCATAAAGAAAATGTTTGACAAAAATAGCCTTTTCCAGATTCAAGGTTGCAGCTGCTACATTAGAAGCACATATGGATTGATGAAGGCCACAGCAAAAACATCCGGGAATGGCCATTTTTCAGGGTGTGCTAATATTAAAATTTCCTAATAGCAGCTTAGTATAATACGATATTCGATATTGGTTTCAAGATTAATTGTGCTACTGTAACCGACTTATTTTTTGCGAAGGCTTAGTTGGTCATGCAAATAAATTGGTCATGGTAAATTGGTTAAAAATTGGTCATGCAAATAAGTAACCCCACGGATATAAATACATTGAACATTACTCCTGATCGCAGAATTTTGTGCCCACAAATTATTTTAAAAACTGACACTTCACAATATTTATGAAATATCGAGGTCGCGAAAGTAGTCATTTACGCCATTCTAACCTTTCGAAGTGCTCGCAAAGTCGCCATTGCGATGAGTCTGCTTTGTTCAGTGCGCTTCTCCACATGTCCCAGTGCGTTGCAGAGAAGCAACACCCACGGTGCAGACTCCGCAATTGCAGTAATCGAGCGAACACCCAGGTCGCAAGAACCTCGATTCGCCGTAGTGCACACTCAAAGTATTTTGGGAAAAGCACACCACCAGAGCGGAGAGGTTCGCATGTACATAGGAAGAATTACGAAACAAATTTAAACATGGTTGGGTGAATGTTTATGCTTCTGACGGATGTCTTGCTTCCCTTTAGATAAAATTTAAAAAAAAAAGTAACACTGTAGCTATTCTGATATCAAGTATATGAATTATGCTGCAATGTCCTGACAAGCTATGTCACGACATTGCAGCAGCAGTTCTACCTTGAAATTTAAGGATGAGCACGTCGAGAGGACCATCAAATCCCAGATTTACCTAAAACCTCTATGAGGGTCTTGACCTGATCACAGCCAGAACCACTACATAATTTGAATCACGACCAACTGAGCTTTGAGAGTGGGCAGGATGATAACAAGATTAAGTGAATTTTCTTCTAAAAAGTGTATTTATTGCCCTCACGCTGATTATGTACGCTTATAAATCTATATCTCCCTGCAACATGCGGCTGACAAGCATAAAAAAATGACAGGTGTTGCTTGTTGCCTCGATTAAAACTGCGCAGCTTAGGCAAATCCTTGAGAATCTTGAGAATTTTAACAAAACATTCAGTTTGGTTATCAAAATTATTCACTTTTAACTTTATTTCAGTGGATGATTATTTGCCCTTGATATCAGGTATTCTTGTACAATAACTAAATTTACTATACATGCATGGTCATGCTTTTTCACTGACATATTACTGTGTTTTGAAAACATATGTACTAAAGTATCCAAAGGAGCCTACGGCTAAACAAGTGATGCAAACACTGTCAGGATGGCTGAGGCTAGCGTGACGGCACTAAGTAACAGGCTTGGAGAGAGGCGCAGAAACTATGTAATATTCAACTGAAAAGTTAATAAGCTGGAATCATTCTACTTTTTAAGCCCAAAATTCATGATTCGCACACGCCAATTATTCTCAGTATGAAGCCAAAGTCAAACAATGTAGTAATTCATTGATTTATTGCCGAAATAGAATACATTCCAGTATTAAACTAGATGCTTTGCTTGTGTTTGGAAGGTTGCGATACAAAACACAGTACTTAATTGGGTGAAAAACAAAGCTTTGTAACGGAATTATGTGCATGATTACATCCTACAATTCGTTTTACATGTATACACAGTACTCTGTTTGAGAGCTAACAGACTTTTTGAGAAAGGCCGTGAGACTTTTGTCGACGTCTTCTTCAGTGCGTGTTTGTGGGACTCGGCGGACATTAGTAAAGGGACTTGGTGGACATTTTCACAGTATGTTGACAACTAATTGTCAACATACTGTGACAATTAGTCACAGTATGTTGACTAATTGGCCACAATGTTTTACCTTTGAAATTACTGGTTTTATGGGCCATGGTACAACTGCAGTGTTAAAAGCCAGTCAATATTAAAGGCTGTTCCGATTTAAACAATTCACGAAAATCCAAGTGGCTTCGATATTTTCATTGTCAAACTTTCAGCTTGAGCTCAAGACTTCGTGCCGTTAATGGTGGGTACAAGAGTGACACAGTCGTACCGGGCACGTCGTCACTATATCTCGAGTGTGTCCTTGGTGGATGCATTGGCGTCATACTTCCAAGGTAGTGAAGGTGCGTCTGAAGCAACCACGTTCGCATAACATATTCCGAGGTCTTTTGAACGCGCGGTTTTGGAATCGGGCGACGAAAAAGCAGATTTTTAGCATTTAATACCTCGAAACTTGTTGCCGTTCGCAAATTGTGTCAATTGGGTAGTCTTTAATATTTGAAACCAGGATTGAAACATATCCCATAATATGATTGATTAAAAATGTTGGTTAATTAGTTTTGATTAACATACTGTGACGGTTATCCCCTTATATAATATCCTCCGAACCCCACATACGCACAGTGAAGGCGGCATCCAAATAGCACTCATGGCATTTTTTTCTGTTTTGTCCCTATTAAAATAGAATACTTTGTATGTATATATATATATATATATATATATATATATATATATATATATATATATATATATATATATATATATAAATACCGGGTGCATGTGCATGCAGCCGTGCACCATCCCACTATAAAGTCCATTTTTTTGCTGAGGTAAAAGTAGACCAAACTGGACAATGCCAGTTTTACATGAACCCCCAGCACGGCATGTACCAAGGACCGCCAGAAATGATTGCTCAACTCATAGAACACCCTGTGCGGCTTAAAGAGAGCAGCTTGTGGTCTTTGATGATACCACAAAGTAACAAAAACAAGGCCAGTGTTACATAAACCCCCAGCATAGTATGTACCAAGGACCGCCAGAAAGTATTGCTCACCTCATAGAACGCTCTGTGCGGCTTAAAGAAAGCGGCTTACGGTCTGACGGTGGGTCTACCAACTTGATGCAGCTGGGACCTGCAAGAAAGTTATTGCAGCTTGCCATATACCAGAAGGTAACAAAGACAAGGTCAGTATTACATAAACCCCCAGTATTGCATGTACTAAGGACAACCAGAAATGATTGCTCACCTCAGAGAGCACTTCTATACGGCTTGAAGAGAGCGGCTTGCTATCTTTGACGGTGAGTGCACCTGCTAGGTGCAGCTGGGATCTGCAATATATTTAATGCAGCTTGCCTTATATCACAAAGTGACAAAGACAAAGACAGTAATACATAAGTCACACAATACATAATGCATAAGTAATACACAGGTCACAGTAATAGATAAGCACGACATATCCCAAGGACCGCTAGAAAAGCCCCCGTTCTTCGCTAAATCGTCGATTCGCTCAAAAATTCGCTGTTCGCTAAAACGTCTATGCTGCTTCCAGGCCACAACCTAATGACTCCTAATTATGCATCTACAGAAAAGTAAAAAACAAGAAACGGACCCATAACAATTGAGAAGTTCTCACCCTGCTATGCCGTGAAAGAGCAAGATCTTCCCGTCAATTAGCTGTAGTCCACGCATCCATAGTCACCCGGCGGCCGGGGTCTGCGACGACTGGTTGTTCATCGTCGGCCTCGTTGACTTCTTGGTCTTGAGTGGCAAGGGTCCAAGTTCCGGTGGTAGGCCTTGGTTGCGGCGACTTGATCGAGTCCCGGTCTGGTCTTGGTTGGGTCCTCGGGAGCTTGGGTTCGGACTTCTGCTGCGGGAACTCGGACGGGTGCGCTGCACGGACATGAGGTACCCCGCACCCCCACCAAAACGTCACGGGTGGTGACCAAAAGAACAATAAATAAACAGGAATAAATAAACGTTTAATGTGGCGAACTTGTGCCCAAGACAGAAAGGAAACAGAAGGTAACAACAGAGCGTCGCCAGCGTCGAAGCCGGCGTTACAGCAGGATGGAACGCCGGGGCGAGACTTACTTTGGCTCGCCACGCGAAGCCCTTTATATACACGCGTGGGCTTCTGGAATAATCGGCGTAGAAGGTTCGACGCCAGAAAGTTCGGGCCTAGAATAAACAACAATGTTCTCGAATTGGCCGCCTCGGTGGCTCCGAGGCGAGAGCGCTGGCCTACGGATCCCCATGTGGCGGGTTCGAATCCCGGCCGAGGTGCCCGCAATCTGACGGAGGCTTATTGCGGAGGAGGCGCCGTGTAACCGAGCTTTCGGTTGCACGTCAAAAGATCCCCAGGTGGTCCAAATTAATCCTCAGTCCTCCGCTGGGGCGTGCCAGATGCCCGTCGTTGGTTTGGCACGTAAAACCCCCAAATTTGACTTTAATGTTCTCGAATTCACCAGAACATTATACTGAAAGAATAAATAAAATACGCGGAACTGCCAAGAATCGAACCGTGGGCCTCCGCACGAAAGTCAAGCGCGGTAACCACTCGGCCACGCATGCGCCCGCTCGCAGACGCCCGCTCGCAGACGCGCGTGGAATTAAACAACAATGGTACGGCATGACAGCACCGAAACGAACGGTCGAACAGAAACGTACAAATCCTAGAGTTGTACTAACGAGAAGAGGGTTGTGCTGTATTCCAAAATGTTATCCATCTCACTCGAGAGTTGAACTTCCGACCCTCGGCGTTCGAAAACCTATTCGCGTCTAGCATCGTTCTTGTTGATTCCTTCTGGACTCATTATCACGGGACCCAACCCGCAGGAGTAGCTCAAGACAGCCTTCGAAAAAAGGAACGCGACGAACAACTGTTGAAGAGAAAAAAAAAAAAAAAACAGCACCACTGTGTTACGTTGTTTTTGTTTTTTGTTTTGTTTTGTAAAATTTTTGTTTTTTTTTTTGTTTTTGCCGCGTCCGTCGTAGCGGGAGAGGGAAGTAAAAGAGAACGTGCGTTGCAAAGAAGCCAACTGTCATGGGAGCCTTGCGAAGAAGCGCACCAAGGCTATTCTGATTCAAATGCGCATGCTTGCCAGTGATTTCCCTAAACACTCCTAAGGGGGGGGGGGGGGGGGTTCACCATCTTGCTTTTCTGAAGGCACCCCCTTAATTTGCAACGACTCTTATATTCTCAATGCCCCCCCTAATTTCAATTCCTGGGGAAAGCCCCGATGCTTGCACTCTTGGGATTTTGACTTTTCTGGAAGGTTCAGCTCTCGCGGCAAATAAATAAGGAGGGCAACGTCGTAATTTAAAATAATGAGCGTGCCCGTTTTTTTCTGTTTTTTTTTTTGGTTTTTTTTTTTTTTAACGATGGAAAGGCACGTATAATATACGTCAATTGTTTAGAGTGTAACTCAAAATAAAAACTTAAAAACTCACTCACCCATACTGCCGCACTCACCTTCAAGTCCTCACTCACTAACTCATAAACTCACCGAACTCACAAACTCACGCCCCTCATCGAATTCATGAACTCACTCACCTACCTTACTCAGTCTGAACTAGTTCTCGCCCTCGCCATGGTCGCGGTGATGGCGCTCGTGTTGTGCGCGGGCAGACTTGGGAAGAAATCCGTTACAAGTAACCGATTTCTTGTCATCCGTTACTTTTCAAAGTAATTTTTTAATTGCCACGTTACTTTCTTGCGTCAGTAATTTGCAATGCAATTTCGGTATAAAATATTGGTAACGGATTACTTTAATTACTCGTTACCTTTTAAAAATGTGAACATAATACAGAAACTGGAGCAACATGAGCAGGCATCTCAGCAGCATAAAGATGACAAGTTCAACATATAGAAAACATCGCGAAACCAAGAATAACCGGAAGAAAAAAAGCACTATTTGTTTGTATGACCCGTTGCTAGAATTTCTAAAAAAACGTGCAAGGCATTTACAAATATGCGAAAAACAAAGATCAAGACGACAACGGAGAGTGTGCGTTCTCTTCTTGATCTCACTAGCGGAGGTAGAAGCAGTTACGGAGCTTGCTCAATTCCAGGGATAATTTCCGGTCGCCGTAAGCTAGCGGGATGGCGGTTGTGCTTGCTGCTTTCACTGCCTTGTCAGCTTACAGGTGAAGGGAGTGCACCTGCATTATTTCTCTTTCATAAAAAAAAAATTGTTTTTACCAGGACTTCCATAATGCGGGCGTACAAGAAATGGAAAGTAGTGTTACAAAACATTTTTCAAGACATCAAAGTTGTTTCTGTTTTTTTTTTTTTTATGCGTGTACGGGAAAAGTAAGGGGAAACTAATTTGTACCGTAACGACTTAAGTAATCCGTTTCTTTTCAGCGACATTAATTTGTAACGGTAATTCATTACATTTCAGGTTCGATCATTTCGAATTGTAATCCATTACATTTTTCAAGTAAAGAGCACAAGTCTGCGCGCTGGTTACGTGGCTTTTACGATCCCTCCACTTTCGCTGCCGTCTTCCGCCGCTCCGGCGCCAAGCCGTCACGTCGCCAAGCGAAGAAATGTTTTGTCTTTTTCTTCGCTTCGCTTCGACTCCTTCCGCGTGCCGGCCGAGTGCTTGAGGAAGGCGCGTTTTGTTGGGATGCAAGGGCGCGTCATTGCGAGTCCCATGAAAGGTATTTTTTACGATGTTACACTGTTCGTTTCAAGCATTCACGACAACTTTGTGCAATTATAGAGTGACCGTGTACATCGTTGTTTATTTAGGTGTGAATTAGTATTATTCAAACACGCACCACCGTGGGTGTGTATTTTGTTTCTGCATATAATATTGCAAACTTCTCCTTAATCGTAGGACGGTTTGATCGGCGATTCGTTGTTGAGTAGAACTACTTTGGAACGTATTGGATCAAATTCTGAGGTGATAACGTCTTCAGCACGCCTTCGATTTTACTAAATATCGAGGAGTTTTCTTTTCTAGATGGTTCTGTGTAGATACGTTGTTGAACTGATACGAATGTTCGAAGCATTGTCACGTGTTGATTGTGTTTATATTATAAATTTTGTCACAAGGGGCTCCCAGGATAGGCAAGAGTGTTTATGCATGAGTTCTGGTTTGACTGCCTCTATTAAATCAGTTGAAGGTTTTTGGTTGTCCCTGTTTTATGTGTATCTTCCTCGTCCGTGTTTTGATTTTTGTTTTTGCGATTTTGACGTTTTTTTAGATTATTACGGAACGGTTTCTCTTTGTATTTATAGTAGTTTACAGAAATTATTTCACTTTAAATAACTGCCTGGTGGATATTTTGTTTCTAAAAGAAGGAGCTAATGAAGAACTTCGTTCGTACCATAATATTGCATGCTGTATGTTTTTAACGCGTCTCTCATTTTTTGTTGCACCGCACATACCAATTAAAACTGGAAGGTTTTAATCTACCGACTCTGTGCCTCGTAAAATGTTATACGTTGTGGATCCCCTGACAGAAAATCGTTATCGGTGTCAGATATGCTTTCACGACCCCGTGATTTCTCATTTCGTATTAGAGTTGAGGAGGAAAGCTAAGGAGGAAGAAGTTGAAAAATCATTTCATGGTCCCTTTAAAATATTTTTCTTTTTGTAAAACGCGCGCAGCTAGTCAATGAAGGATATCGCAAAGTTAAGATGCAAATTCATTAAAAAAATATATATATAAACCCCCGCTCGTTCCCAAACCGTGCAAGCGTATCTGCGTGGCCTGGAGGATCGCGTGGCGCCGTTCGAAACGGTCCCAAAGAAATTGGGCTTCAGTGGGGCGTCTTCAACGGCTTTCAATGGCCGTGGTTCATCTGCTGAAATGTACCAGGATACCTACTGTGTGGTTTTGTCATGTCTGCCTACGGGTATTGAAGTTTTGAACTCTTTATACGCTTACAAAGAGTCGCGATTTTTTAGAATAAATGGAACGCCACAGCGTTCTAAATGACCTCATTGGAGCCGGCGCGTACCAGACGAACCATGTTTGATTCTTCACCTTCAACTCTCTGACAGCGAAGCGGAAACTCCTCGATGCTAAGGAACTTGTGGTGAAAGAAAAAAGATGCCTACTGATCAATCTCAATCAGTCCGAGGTACGAATACGGCTCCACTGGATACCTATTCACATAAGCAACGACACAGTGCAGAGGGCCCTGGAGCCCTACGGAAAGATCAACGAAGCAGCCCGAGACACATGGAGAGTGGAAGGCTTTCAAAATGTCCAGACGACGACAAGGTTGGTAAGAATCAACCTGAAGGAAGGCGTCACCAAGGATAACCTTCCGCACCAGCAGCGTCTGTTTGGCAGCAACGTTCTCGTTGATGTCCCCGGAAGGGCGCCACTCAGCCTCCAATATAAGTGGACAGGCCACATCCGCAGAGAATGCCGCGTACCTCGCTGTGACAAGCATCATCGTTTTGGTCACGAGAAAGTGGATTGCATCCAGACGTACGCCACTGTAATGCGGCCTGCCCCGAAGAAGACAACTCGTAGTTCTTCATCGATGAAGAAGAAGCCTCGAAAAATGAAGGCAGCATTGGGCACCCAACCACCCAAGCCCAAATGTCTTCAACCGGTGATGAACGAGGCACATCAAAAGACAGCACCGCGTCGAGTCTAGAACCTGTACAAGAGAGCTGCATGCAATAGAACAGGCATAGGTATCAGAAGTGTCGCTCCGATCTCCCTAAAAAGCCATGCAAGCGAAGTCAGTCGACGGAAACGACCGCTCTTCAGATGATGCCACCAATGTTGACCTGTAAATGGACGACAGCTCAAGCCATTCAAGAGACCGCTAGATCACGTCGAGGAGGAAGACCCCAACCTTGAGGGGCCTGGATGGAGCACGCCACAGGGAACACTAAAAACGGAAGCCTCGAGTTTCGCCGGATATCTGACGACAGCAAACCTCGCAGTAGGTGGTTACGTTTACTTTGAGAACATTTTATACTATTGTTGTTTTGTTTGTTTGTTTGTTTGTTTTTTTTTGCTTTTTTTTTATTTGAACATTTTCTAGTGCTTGTCGGCACAGCTGTGAATTATTTAAGTTTTGCATGCGGTTGTTGTACATCGCTTTCCCTTGCAAACCTCCTCCTACACTCCAATAATGCTTCCACCCAAATCTCCAGCTCCTTCTACTATCAAATTAACGCTGTGAACACTCAATATTAGAAGTTTAAATTCTACTCCTAAACAGTACCAGCTATTACGTTTGCTTCAAGAAAAGCAACTTTACTTTTAGCCATTAAAGAAACAAAAATATTGGAGGAAGAGCAAGTTACGAAGGCGCGACAACCCTTCCTTACCTCGCACGAGGTCTGTGTAACACATGCAGCTGGCAAGACAGGAGGCTCTTTTTTTGTTCCTTTAAAAGTCCGTCCCTCTGTCTGATGTGAGTCTCACCACCGCACCGATGCTCATGGACGTTTCATAATGTGTGAGTTTAATTTGTTTCACGCTCAGTGGCGAATAATTTGTTTCTATGCCCCTTGTAAAGCCAGTGAGCGAACATTGTTTTTTTTTTTTTGTTTCACGAAATGTCACAATGCATCAAATCCAATCGGACCACAATAATCCTAGGCAACAATAACTGTGTATGCGATGCCGGTGATAGACTTACAGTCACGCGTGAGAGCAATGTTAATGCAAATGTATTCTGTGAAATAATTACAGAAAACAATTTGGATGATGCTTTTTCACATTTCGAACAAAACAACAAAAATCAGTTTTCGCACTTTCAACAATCTTCGCACGCACGCCTTGATCGCATTTATGTTTCTTTTGACATTGTACATAACATCAGTTCTTATTGCGTAAAACCAGTGTTTTTTTAGTGACCATTGCCTCGTAAAGGGGACAATTGCCGAAAACCAAGTTCCTAAAGCAAAATCTAATTGGAAGTTGTGGAAGCTAAACACCAATCAGTTTAAAGACAAAACTTTTGTAGATACAGTCGACGACCTGTTGAGGAAAGCGGCAGAACAGAATGAGAAATGTCCATTAGAACGATGGGAGCGGTTCAAGAAGGAAGTACAAATGTCAGCAATCGAAAGATCGAGCACGCTTAAATTTTACGCTTGGGCAGAGGAACAAAAACTGCAGCAGGATTTACGTAGTCTGTGGGAAGCTGAATGTGAAAGCCCTGGTTGGGGAGCAAAAGACATTGCAAATGTCAAATCACGCCTCGAAAAGTTACAGAGAGAGCGATACGTGGCGGTGTTATACCCTCAGGGGCACACCGATTTCTCTGCAGTGAGCAACCCACCAGACAGGCATTGATAGCGGAAAAAATACGATTTGTCCAAGGAAATTCTTGAAATCGAGAAAAATTGTATCATAACTGCAGACTGAGCGAGCATTGTTGTACTTTTGTGGAACATTATCAACGCCTTTTTTAACTCACTCCAGAACGACCAGATGATGGAAATGGTATGCTCTAGTCTTTTATGCCGATGCTAGATGACAAAACGAAGGAATGGCTGGAGGAACTCATTAACCTGGAGGATGTCAAAAGGGCAATAGGCGACCTGCGTGGGGGTAGAACGCCAGGCGCAGACGGCCTATGTTAAAGATTTTTTAAGAAATTCAGAAAAGTACTCGCTCCCATTCTGCTCGCTGTCGTAACTAAATCATATAAATGAGAATCAGTACAACGATTTTTCGCTAGAACTGATATTGTCTTGATTCCAAAATCACAGGACGCCACCAAGTTATGACATGTAAAGGTTATCGACAAATAAATTTTTGTAATTTAGATTATAAGATATTACCAAAAGTCCTGAACGGACGGTTACGGCACGTGATTTGCAAATTGGTGGGTGACCACCAAAACGTGTGATATGAAGGGCAAGACGATCGAAACGAACTTTCACGTAGCCAAAAGCCTTTTAGGATGTTGTAACGAGGAATGACACCAGATTGTCATGCTCAAGGTTGATTTAGAGAAAGCATTCGACCGTGTACGTCATAAATTTCTCTGGGTCATTTCGCGGCATATCCACATCGTAGAAGTTATTTCTAAAGACGTACGAATGGCATATGGTGGCTGTTCGACGCAACTGACCATTAATTGTAGCGTAACTTGCAGCATCCCTCTAATGTCCTCAGCACGTCAGGGTTGCCTGCTTTTGCCTTTATTGTTCGCATTTTATTTTCAGCCTTTTTGTTTGGGTGTCGCTAACAATGGAGACGTTCATGGTTTTACGGTTAGCTCCCTTGAAGTGAAGGTATTGGCAGATATTAAGGATGTAGCAGTTTTCTGCAGATAAAAAAATTGTAAGCACCGTTATTGATTTAGTTAAAAAATGAAAGCCGTTTACAACTTCCTGTGACGCCGAATTAGAGCGCAGCTCTTGAGGAGGAGGAGGGAAGGGTACTGAGGGGAAGGTATACCCCTCCTCCCTCCTCCTCACGTCCTCATCCTGTCTGCTACTCCTCCCTCCGAGCGGCGTCGCCGTCGCCTCACGAGGGTCACGTGACCTCACAGGGATCACGTGACGTCACCGGGGTCACGTGACGATGACGTCATCAGTGACGTCACCAATGACGTCAGTGATGACGTAACCGTCATCAGTGACGATGACGCTGCGAATGCCGATAATGTCATCAGTGACGATGACGATGCCGATGACGTCATCAGTGACATCACCCGTCCCATAATGCGCCGCGCGGTTACGCCGACGGCGACGCCGACGGCGACGCCACTCAAGCCGGAAACGGGCGCCTAAGAGCTGCGCTCTAAAGCGTTTGCGATATTACAGGTGCGATTGTAAATTTTAAAAAAATGTTCTGTATTTTGGCACGGTACATGGGCCACAAAGCCATCAGAGTTTGAAGCGATCAAGTGGGGCTAAACCCCTACGAGATACCTTGGCGTACCGCTCCAGGATATGCGTAATCCAAGTGTTTACTGGTCCGAAACCTCTGCTGAATTGAAATAGCAGGCAACACTTTGGCCAAACAGCGACTTATCAACGTTTGGTAGAGCAACTGCTTGCAACATATTTCTTTCCGTTCATATTATATGTGTGCTTCAAGTGTTACATTGGGCTCAAAGTGCTATAAAGAAATTTCATAGAATATGTGCTACATACAATTGGAAATCAAACTGAGAGCAATTGAGAAGAAATAACCTTTTTCGTCGTATTCCTTTGGGTGAGTTCGGCTTATCGCATATGTTTGTTCGGTAACTCGTATCACGATTCATGTTTTTACGTGATATTGAACAGCTTTTTAGCCCGCGATAGTTCAGACAAAACTGGCGGGGGATTTGCCTTCGTTTCTGGTATCGAGCCCTGGCAAGAAGCCAACGAGAATTGTATGACTTTTTAAAGAGTTTCTTGATGCATGCGATTGCTTGGCAGTTCGCTATTCCAGAGAATATTTGTCTTGGAAAACTAGAAAATCCTTGTTAAGCACTCTGTATGACCCTCTTTTCCCGGAGCCTTTGTATCGTACATTGTACAACCAGTGACCGAGTCAGAATGTTCTTTGTCGAGTCAAGAAAATGGCAATTCAGCCACGTGCTAAAGGTATCTTTTTCAAACTTCATACTCAGACGCTCCCTGTGGATCTCTGGATTCACGAGAAAGGTCTTTTTTTTTTACCTTGGAACACCAATTGCTTGCTGCGTAAATCACCCTAAACAATAGACCACGTGTGTCTATCTTTGTTTGGGATGCCTTGTTGTTATGGGATGTGTTGCAGAGATCCTTGAAAAGGGACTTAGAAATTTCAGCACACTCACTTCATTTTCTTCCCCGATCGCTTCGCAGGAACTTGTACCGTACGACTTTATAACGATAATTGGCCCATTCAGCATTTGGTTGTTCCCGGATGTCGGCGAGGCATGCAGACCTTAACCTGCGGCAGGCTGAAGCATATTTTGTTGAATTTGGGACTCAAATACGTAGTAGCTATCCACAACAGGATACCCCTGAGTGGGTAGGTGAGTGTGAGAGACTCCTAAAACGCCCCAAACGTATTAATGGAGATGTGCTAATCAAAAAACTGGACGCTTAGCCTGCACGTGTTTGTGCAATGTATACTGTAATAAAGAAACAAAAGACTGCGTGGCCTAGTCGGTAGAGTGTCTGGTTTGCAGCCGAAGGGTCGGGGGTTTGAATCCCGCCTAAAATTTGTATTTCTTTATTCTATAAGACAAATAAATTACTTTATAAAGCGAAATCCTTTAAGACATGTGGCGACCTTTAATTAGCATTACATGTCATGTTTTAATCACTTTCATTGCGCGTGTGTCGTCGCGTTTTACGTGAGCGTTGTGGGTTGTTTGGAATTCTAGCGCGAGGTCCTGTGACTGTGACGTCCTGACTCTATCGACCAATACTAGATTTTCCGGTCACAATGCCACCGACACCGACGCCGGCTTTCTGTGACATGAGCTTCCTAATGCTTTCGCATTAAAATTATTTGCCTATCTCTGACTGTCCCTCGCTGTGAAATGGGCGAAGAGCGAGCGTCGAACCGCTCCGGGAGGCTTCGATGATGTAACGCACTGCTAGGGCCGGGATTCTACAGCAGCGCCACCACGCGCCGTCAACGCGCAAACTCCTCGCGGTGAGGCCGCCGCTCTTTCCACTACACCTCTCTGGAACACTGTAGTTTAAACTAGAGTCACTGTATGGGTTTCCAGAGTAGCGAAACTCCGAAGGTTCGTTTTAGAACCGCGGCGCGGCGCTGAAACCAAAACCATGTCGCCGCCATCTTGGATCCACGCGTCGACGGGGGTATGAAGGCAATAGCGACATGCATTTGAGCGTGTTGAAAGAGCTTTATTTAAAGTGGTCGATGGGCTACACAAAAGCTTCTGTGGTGCTGTGAGTAGCTTCCGTAGATAATTAACATTACATTACATAATTTGCTCTCTGAGCCTTTTTTTGTTTGGTTACGATGGCAGGTCCAGCGCCAGGAATCGTAGGGACTGCGCTCTGTTTGAGGAGCTTTCTGCCATAGGCTCTGTGCGTTTAGAATTGTGACTCTTCGAAGTGATCCTAGAAGTCATTGTAATAAAAAAAAACGCAGCATGTTGAGGCAATCTGAACGGAAAACACAGCGATCTGAAAGCTATTCAGAACCATTTCACGAAACTAGGGAAGTAGCGAGAAGATAAACTGCATGAAAGCAATTTTTCAGAGAGTCACTAGGACCCGCTTTCGCTCGGTACGTCACTCCAAGGGGCAACCGCATGCGCGCGACCTTCGATGGATTAGCTCAGTTTGCTACACATCTAAAATTGAGCGACGCGATATGCGACAGCGAGAGATCTGATCCAACACCGGCTTAAGCTTAGCCTGTCGCTTACCAAATCGCAAGAGCATCGCTCGTGCGAAACCGAACACAGTTGGTGCCTGTTCGACTGCGAGGCAACGAGCGATACGTGGAATGAACCGGGTGTAATTGGCACTCGCCTCACAAAGCTTGCTTGTTGCAGTGGGCTCAAAATCCTTCCGTTTTGCTATGGCCAGCAGAGCCTTCTTCCCCCATCTTGCAGTTGCGTTCTTTCCAAACAGTATCCGAAAGAGTCTTTTTTTTTTTTATCCTCTGACTAGCTGCTGCACCCAAAAGCGCAACAAGCAGGCATTGTGCCACTAAGTACGCAACCTTGCTTTTGACGTCGGTAACCGCGTGGAAAAGACGGCACGTACACGCGCGTCCGATGTGTGCAGTTGTTTGCTGGACCCAAGACGCGCGTCCCTGTGCAGTTGTTTGCTGGACCCAAGACGCGCGTCCCTGTGCAGTTGTTTGCTGGACCCAAGATGGTGGCGATTAGAGCCGCTTGAAGCGCTGATGGAGGTGTGTCTATAGCGGTCCTTGTGTCACGTGATCGCTACCGTCTCAATGATGCTCGCCAAGCCAAAACATGATCGGCTAGAGTGAATATGTTGTCGGCAAAACGCAAAAAGAAACGGAATGCGTTACTCTGGGAACCCATACAGTGACTCTAGTTTAAACGGTCCCGCCACTCCGCTTCACTAAAGGTGGGCACCACTCGTTTTCCAAAATGGCTGTTATAGTGAGGGTCGGACATGCGTGAAGGTATACCGGTTGCAGAGCCTGTCTAGTGTGCTGGCTTATACAAGGAACCTAGGTGTTACGAGCGCAGGTAACCTCTTTATCCTGAAAACAAAAACGGTGTTTAACGTAATATTTATGCCAGGAGGCACGTTTTAATTCCAGAACTTAACCAAAACTAACCTATATGTTTTATTTAATTTCTCGGTATAGGTGTTCATTTAGGATTCTTTCATAACTCATGATGCGTCTCACCGTGTAATAATTCAGCAAAAGAAGATATTCGTCAAAACTTTATTTTGTGACATACCTGTCCGATCCGGGCACTTAAAATATTTTGGAGAGTTCAATATTCCTTTAAAGACAGGGTCCTTCGTACTCCTTCAGGGAAACATAAAATATTGTATTTCTAGAAAAAATCAGCACTGGTATTTTTGTGTTCTTGTCGCTTTTTCTCGCTAAGATAATTCTCACGTGAAATATTTAATTCCGGGCCCTTTCACGGGGCTTTGGGTATTAAGATGATCAATTGCTTTAAGATTATTCCCAAAACAAGAATGACAGAATGAATCCAAATTTTACAAAATCTCGACACGGGTGATGAGTTTATAATATGTTCACAAAGAAGAAATCCGAGACAGACCGCAGAAGAGTCTTTTCTTAAAGCAACGCGTGAGGCACATGACTTTATATTACATCCACTGTTTGACCGCTTGTCTTTCTTGATAACGATGTCACAGTTATTCATTTGCTAAAAGTAAAACAAAATGAGACCTTTCTAGAAATACTATTATGGTTAAATGACCTATTACTGTGATCGTGGCGTTTATATGGGCCTACATCGCCGCAGTTTGTATTATTAATAATAATAATAATAATAATAATAATAATAATAATAATAATAATAATAATACAACTAACATATTTTAATACGTAGTTTTTCCAGCTCTAATAAAATTCATGGCTTTTTATCTAATTCCAAACGCGCTACCGATTTTGGCAGTCCGATGCGTGCATATTATCATCACTGGTGCGAACTGCAGCTTTTTAATTAACCAGTTATAAAATAAAAAATAGTCTAAAATCAATTAAAACATTCTAGCTACTCTGAGAAATCCACGTATAGTTATATTAAAGGGCCCATGAAACGAATTTTGGGCTGGAATAAATCAATTTATATTGGGATTTTAATAATAGCACATTGTTCAGTGGACCAAAAGAAAAAAGGTAGAAAGTCAAAAGCCTGACTTTCGGTACGAAAATGTAAAAACACAGCGGACTATTTCGTACCTCCTTCCCTTCGTAAGCTCTCTGCCTTTTCACTGTGATACATCCGCGGTCCCCGCAGCGCAACACCGGGCACCCGCAGCGCG
Organism: Ixodes persulcatus; assembly: GCA_013358835.2. NCBI lineage: Eukaryota > Metazoa > Arthropoda > Arachnida > Ixodida > Ixodidae > Ixodes > Ixodes persulcatus. The sequence goes on along the minus strand of JABSTQ010009319.1, from coordinate 284,417 downwards.
TCACCGGACCCAAACGCACGTCACACGGCACCGAACCTCACTTAATCCCTTTACCCTTAAGCTGACATTGTGGTGGAAGCTACGCGTTTACCGGACCAATCAGCCGCCTCCCTTTCATTAGCTGAGCTCATTCTCTGCGCGTGGGTATGTGCGAGAGAGCGTGATCACGTTGCAATAGTGTGGCTGGCCCAACGAGCACGTAGCTTTCACAGCACAGTCAGCTTCGGGGTGAACAATGTGGGGAAAGCAACTTTTGTCTGAATTTTGAGCGACGGGCTAATCTTCCAGGGGGACAATGGCTGCGTCCGGGTGCACAAACGAGATCCGAGCAAGAGGGGACTCCTCCCTTCCCGTCTTCTTGAACTGTGTGGTAGAATGCGCTATTTATGAGTTGAGGAGGAAAGCTAAACAGAAAAAGTTGGAAAAGCGTTTCATGACTTCTTTAATTGTGGGTAAAGAATATGGTGCTATAAAAGTCGCGACTTTGTATAATCGGCAAAACTGCCAAAGGCGCCGCCGATCTTTCCGAATCAAAGCCCCTTCCCCCCCCCTCCCCCCCCCTAAAAAAACTAATAAAAAATAAAAAAATTAACGGATTCCGTTTGTGTTTGTTTTTAAATCACAGATTTCCCCAGAACTTTTTTTTTTCAATTTTTACATGCCGCCGTTTTGCCACTCTCAGCCTTTCCAGTTCGAAGGAACGCCTACCCGCTTGCACGTCTGCTCACTGCAGCACGTTGCGTTGGAGTTGTAAACCGGTGAAACAGTAGTGAGTTTTAGTATTGCGTATACGAGCGAACGCAGGCACTGTGTGTTTGCGTTAGAGTAGCGTGTTCCACATTGCGCGTGCGCGGAGCCAGAACTTGCGGTCTTGGATTGGTGCATGGCGACGACGCGCATGCGCAGCGTGGAGCACGTAACTCTAACGTAAAAGCACAGCGCTTGGTTCTATACGTAATACTAAAACTCTCCAGCGGAACCATCCCATACCGGCTGTAGCACTCCACTTGGACTGTGAAGAGCGCCGTTGGCATTTGCGGGCCATGGTGCGCTAGCAGTTCTGCCGTGCCCGCTTAAGGGGTGTCCAAACAGGATACCACAAAACACACGACTCCGACAAATCGTGCGGCGCTCCGCTTCCGGCCACCGGAGGAAATTTCCCCCTGTCAAATCTGCCGGGGGGAAACTTCCCCCCGTCAAATCTCCCCCTCCCTACCTCCACGGCGGCCTTGCTCTGCTCATCACGTGGGTCCGGAGAGCCACTCATACGCTCTGTTGGCTGTCGGTCAATCGCTCAAGGCCTCCGCCGCTTTGGAAGTCCCGAAAACGGGAAAGGGAAGACTCGAGTGTGAGGGGGCAAGCCAGGCGAGCGCGCGTCGTGTCCAAGGTCGTGTCATCTTCCAGCAGTTCTGTGGATTGGATCGGATTCCCGCGGCTCTTGTTCCCAACGTACCTTGTATAAACAAACAAACGTGGTTGGTTTAGAGGTTAATAAAATAAATGATATATTCTTAAGTTCTCGGTGTTTCTACATACAACTAAAAGTCTCACTGTTGCAAACTGCATTTTATCTTTTTTTTTTTGTTTGAGCTACGAACGTGGATCTTGACAAAGAAAGCTGAGCCGGGGCGGCCGAAACGCGCACTTCGACGCAGGAGTCTCCCAAATCCACCCGAAGCCGGACCTCTTTGGCCTTCCTGCCGAGGTGACGGCGGTAGCAAGGTCGGCGACCTCGCGAGCCGCGGGAGATAGACAGGCATCAGGCACACCATTGGCAGGTGGCGTGTGACGTCAAGTCTGACGAGCACCGACGTCAAAGAAAAGTGGAGGAGGCGAGCAGAAAAGTCGTGAATTTGGCTTGGCCGGTGTGCAAACAGACATTCGACCAACGACTGCCGGACGCTTCAATTTTGCCGATTTTTGCAGGAGTCATGTGGCCTGACAATTTTTGTAGTAGCCTGTTTGGACAGGCCTTTAGCGGCAAAACCGGGGACCCTCACTAGAGCGCTTCTTGTTTTCCATGCGAGTAGGCGGGCGACGAGCTGGAGACGCGCTGTGACACTGATCTTTTTTGTAGTAGGCTGGATCGCGGACCGGGGCTTGCCTTGTTTGGGGTGCTCGCAGGCTGAAAACCGCGCTGAAAATAGGAAGTTTGCGGCTTTCAAGATGACGGATGTTAAAACCTCGCTCGAGCTCCCACTGTCGTAGCTTTGCTTTGAGCTTACGTTTTCATCTAACGCGGCACGTATTGACGTAAACGTCAATACGTGCCGCTGATTCCGAACATTCTTAGCCTTCTTACGGCAGCCGCCTTTTCGAAACCCAACACGGTGCACCCCCCTAGAAGGGGTTGCTCCGTCCTTACTTTTGAAAAAGCATCTGAACCACCAAAGTTTCCAAGATTCTTTATCCTTTAAGCCCTAGCTGAAGAAAACTCACTGGCCAAGTTTTCGCCTTTCCTTGTATCTAAATGTTTTCATGCCTTCAAACGTAGAAACAGCGCAAAAAATTCGACAAGGGACAAGTGAAAGAAGTGCACGGACAAAGCGCTGACTATCAACTAAAGTTTAATTTTCAGGCGAACCAGAAAATAAACACAGGGAGCAAAGAACCAATCAAGACACAAAAAATACAACCTAACCGACAAGATTTCTACTACGTCATCACCCTCACACGTGCCTGCCATTCTCCTTGATAAAAAGGACTTCATCATCCCCCAAGTGCACCGACGGTGCGCTCACACATACCCCTTCCTCTTTTGATAAAATGAAAAAAAGCCTCTTCAATCTCTCTGGCGGTCTTACTTTTATTACGCGCCAAGATCGTCAAGTCATTAAAAATAGGTACGCATCCGCACCTACTACAACGTACCGCTAAGTGCCCAGCGGGGGAGGAACGGAGAGAAAGGGAATGCTCCCTTGCCCTCACGTTCACGTACCTCCCCGTTTGTCCAATGTACACCCTACCACATGTGAAGGGGATCTGATACACAGCCCCTAGTGCGCATGGTACAAAAAGAGTGCGGTGGTTGACATCACATTGCAAATCACTGGTACTCCCTCGGTTAACAGCAGAGCACAGACGTGACAGCTTCTGGGGTGCTGAAAACACCACTGGCACGTTATACTTGTGCGCCACTCGCTTGACCTGATGGGAGAGGGCGTGGACATAAGGCACCACCACCGGTCTTGTTGTCGGTTTTTGTCTGATCTTAGGACTGGGTCGGCCCCTAAACACCTTTATGAGGGACTATGAAACACCCACTATCAACGTCAGAGGGTATCCCGCCGATCTCAGCCTAGATACCTGAAACAATAGACTGTCCTCACACCTATGGTGTCATTCGGTTCAGCGCATTCTAAGCTTGTGAAGAGGGCGGTTACCACGGCGTGTATGAGGGCTTCTCTGCTGAAGTCATGCCACCATAGGTGTGAGGACAGTCTATTGATTCAGGTATCTAGGCTGAGATCGGCGGGATACCCTCTGACGTTGATAGTGGATGTGGCAGAGTCCCTCATAAAGGTGTTTAGAGGTCGACCCAGTCCTACACTCTTAGAAAAAAGGGTATCGATAGTCCTCCCTTAGGGGAGGAACGGTCTTGTAACCTATGTTCCTTCAGAAAGAGAGGAACTTTCGTCCCTGAAGCAGGGGAGCAAAGTTCCTCCGTCGCCTGCATCTCATTATGGCGGCCCTTAATCGAGCAAATCGAGCTCAATAAGGCTTAACGAGGACGCTACGTCTCTTGTACGGGACGAGAGGAGCAGCAAATAAAAGCGTAACACGAGCTGTCCGCGAACTGTGTTTATTTCCGAGCCAGATTCCCCCCACAGGTACAGAAACCTGCGTTTCGAAAGCAGTTACTCAGTCTTCTCGTCGACAGCACTGCGATGTTAAACGGAGACAACCGATACCCAGTTACTTCGCGCACTTTACGTCTTACCTTTGGTGTTCCTCGAGTCACTATTACTTCGTCAACCGCGCATCACGAAGGAACGGCAAACCCAATCCGCGAAACCAAAAGCCGCTCTCAAAAGAACTAACTCGAAGCCACTGTTTATCGCGTAGCGTGAAAGGTTGAATCGCTTGCCACTAGATGGCAGGGTCAAGCAGAGTAATTGCAAGTAGCTAGGCTAGGTGGCGCTAGGTACTGCCCAATTCATGTTCTACAAAAAAATATTTTTATTTCTTCAGCCCACCATTGCGCTTACGGATCTTCGGGAACCTCTCCATTACTCACATTACACATACTACAAGCACCACGTGAACATACACTGAGCACATACACTGCACATACACTGCATATACAAACATCAATTCAACGGCACACTAACCCGAACGCTACACCCGTGCTCTGCTTTTCCGTCTTTTATACTGGTCGTTTTGAACGTACGGAATTTTTCGGTGACTGAATAAGCAATAAAAAATATTCCCAGCATGTTGATTTTTTTCTAGCAATGTCATACCTTTGACAGTATTTTGAATGACTCAAGGGATGAATCTCTTATTAAAAAGCGAACGCTCGATCATGCCGTAAATATTTGAAATCCAATAAATCAAGCTGCTCCAATGCGGTTCGAAGCCATGAGTTTGTTTCTCCGCGCGGAACGTCGTAGCCTCTATTTATATTGTAGTGTTTATTTTCCTATTTGTGCTGTTCGCGCAAGGCTGCAATTGCCGTCTTGAATTATTCTCTGTAGAGCGGATATTCACTCAGCTGGAAGTGATGCTTCACGGGCTGAGAGATCGCTTTTCGATCAACTTGAATGCAGTCAAAGCCGCGACTTGCGGCAGGTGTTAAGTGTACGGAGCTACGCCGTGGCTAGCTCGAAAACTTCTTGCGAGCATCCCAGCGCGCCACTTTGAGGGCAGTTTCTCCAGGGACCGTAGTATATTTAAACAGCGAAATAAAGGGTAGCTTTTTTTTTCGATTTTACCTACTATTCCTTTTTCATGCTAAAATTCCACACTGTAAATATACCTACTTTCCGTCATGATTTCGTACTGTTCAGTCCTTTCCCCAGAGCGCAATCGCTCTCGGGCACGAGACAACCGACTGTCACATCGGCCACTGTACGATAGGAGCTTACTGTTCAGACCAGCGTTCCAACATGACTATCCGCACGTCGATCGATTGCACCTAACCCCTCAAGTGGTATTAAACTTTTTAATGTAAAGCGGAATGTCAACCTGCGACACCCCACCCCGTCCGATCACGGCCCGACCAGCGGCATCAATGCCCGACAGTTTACGTCATCTCATCTTGTTGTTACACCACTGATACGCGAACACACGGTCACATCGGCGATAATTCCAGTCTTTTGTTCACAACCCACAACACTGCCATCACGATGTGGCTGCTATGTTGCTGACACGCACAAATACAGAACCACGTTGAACGCCGGTCGCATTCGGCATCGGAAAACAGAACCGAACTCAGCAAGAAAGGCGCCCAGGCAGCCGGCAGCAAAACCTGCCTGTCTTGGACGCAGTTCCTGCGATTTCCATAACGTCGAGAACGTCGACACAGTCCCGCGTGGTTTCGCTACTGTAGTTCCGCGTGAGCCCCGCAATTCGGAGACGGCCATCTTTCCCAGTGTACGTGGCGCTGCTGGCACTGCTCTGGAACTTCGCCGTTTCTAACGGCTTCGTTTGCTCGTTTCATAAAATTAGTGTTAAAAACGTCAATGCAACCGAAATGCTCTGCACGTTTGGACTAGAAGACGGAATTACAGGCGGCCTTCGCTGCCGCTGAATCTCAATCAACTCAACAGCATTTATTAAACAACGTGCGCGACCTGCTCGAAAACGAAACCGAAAGAAGTTGAGTCGGGAGGGCGAAAGCTTTCTCCAGTCTGCCTGGAGAAGCCTGAGGAAAATGTCTCGTTCCTCCCTCCTTCTTGTGTCCGCTTGGGGGCGCGTCAGTAGAAGGGAGGAAGACGCGCCGTTGCTACTTTTTTCCTCCATTTTTTTTTAGAGTGTAAGATCAGACAAAAACTGACAACAAGACCGGTGGTGGTCCCTTATGTCCATGCCCTCTCCCATCAGGTCAAGCGAGTGGCGCACAAGTATAACGTGCCAGTGGTGTTTTCAGCACCCCAGAAGCTGTCACGTCTGTGCTCTGCTGTTAACCGAGGGAGTACCAGTGGTTTGCAATGTGATGTCAACCACCGCATTCCTTTTGTACCATGTGCACTAGGGGTTGTGTATCAGATCCCCTTCACATGTGGTAGGGTGTACATTGGACAAACGGGGAGGTGCGTGAACGTGAGGGCGAGGGAGCATTCCCTTTCTCTCCGTTCCTCCCCCACTGGGCACTTAGCGGTACATTGTAGTAGGTGCGGATGCGTACCTATTTTTAATGACTTGACGATCTTGGCGCGTAATAAAAGTAAGACCGCCAGAGAGATTGAAGAGGCTTTTTTTCATGTTATCAAAAGGGGAAGGGGTATGTGTGAGCGCACCGTCGGTGCACTTGGGGGATGATGAAGTCCTTTTCATCAAGGAGAATGGCAGCCACGTGTGAGGGTGATGACGTAGTAGAAATCTTGTCGGTTGGGTTGTATTTTTTGTGTCTTGATTGGTTGTTTCCTATGCTCCCTGTGTTTATTTTCTGGTTCGCCTGAAAATTAAACTTTAGTTGATAGTCAGCGCTTTGTCCGTGCACTTCTTTCACTTGTCCCTTGTCGAATTTTTTGCGCTGTTTCCACGTTTGAAGATGTTCAACCAACTCGCCCAACTTACCGCCTTGCATTCATGCCGTCATTGGCGAAGCTTTTAAGGCGAGAAAGTTTTCTGCTGATCTTCCCGTAGAAACCGAAACAAAATTTGAAACAGAACACTTCTAAAACAGCCATTTCTAGGCGAACACCAGATAAGAATCAGCCCACATCGGACACTTATAATGTCCGAGGTGTCATCTCTGGGGCTGATCTCATAGACTGCAGGTAAAATAGCATCCTGGCTGGACTCTAGAAATGGGCAGTGGTGGCCGTCAAGTGGATCAACATCCGTAGAGACAGGCAGAAAGAGCCAACCAAGCATTTTATCTTGACCTTACAGTTGCATACGCTTCCTACCACTGTTAAAGCTGGTTACCTACACTGCAAAGTCCGATTCTTTATTCCAAATCCACAAAAATTTTCACAATGTCAGAGCTTCGGGCATGGCACGCGGAACTGTCGGTGCCGCGAAACCTGCGTGAAGTGTGGCAGCACTGACCATGTTGCTGGCATTTGTGAGAATATCCTCATATCTGTCAATTGCCTTGGAAACCATGCAGCTTACGCTAGAACATGCCCGCCATGGAAACATGAATAAAATATTACCCCTTAAAGCACGAACAAACATTACTTACCCCAAGACGAAACAGCAGTTTTCCTTTTTGGGAAAAGGCACGTATCCCAGGCGGTGCGAAAGGTACCAGTACTGCGAACAGAATCAAGCCATCCAAGACTCGCCTGAGGTCCTGGCAGTGGCTCTTCAGGCCCCAATATCTGCGTACCCCCTCACAGTGGCAACAGCTTCTTTTTGTTTCCGGAGAGAGTGCACCAGTTTCCCCTCGACCACGGGACAGGCAGGGAGCCCCTCTGTCTGTCTCCACTCCGAGGTGTCCTTTCAAGGAGGAGCAGGAGTCTCGTCCCAACTCATGGCAGAGGAACCCGGATCGGCATCATGCCGATCCTTCAGCAGCCGAGGGGCAAGGACGGACAGAGTTGGGTGACACTCAGCCCAGGACCTCCACTGCTGCCCACTTGAGCGGTCGTGGCCGGGGTGTTCTGCCCCGTGCCTCGACTCTGACCAGACCTACACGAGAAGCCTTGTCTCAAGAGGTGGATCCGAAAGACGAGGCCACTGAGCCTTCCGCTCTTTCGTACGACCACTACGACATGGAATGAAAGACTCCTAAAACTAAGAAAAAGAAACGAAAAAGTCAGTAATTTCATTAAAGTTGTTTCCTCTGGGAACTTCATCCCTGGATTGGATTAATTGACTGTGTTCAGTATCCGTACGAAAAATCCGGTATAACTTTTCACTATCCGGATTATGGAACCGGAAATTTGTTTCTGGAAACCCGAAATCCAGATGGCAGACAAAGGAATGATTTCTGAAAGCATAAATTCCAGATAGAGTCCAGATAAAATCCAGATAGAATTCCGGTTCCATAATCCGAATAGCAAAAAGTTATACCGGTTTTTTTCGGTAGGGATATCTGCATTTACTTTTTATAACAATCCCCATTTCCTCCAATGGAATTGTTGAAGCCTTCTTGCAAATTGTGATGATGTCACTGATCTACTAGAGTAACGCAGACTCATTGCCCTCTCTTTGCAAGAGACTCACCTGAAGGAACGTCACTCGAAAATCCTGAAGCATTTCCAGCTGTTTCGCAAGGATCGACAACATTCAAGCCCTCCGTCCATAGGTTCTGCTGTTGTCTTGCACCGCTCGGTTCAATGCTCTGAAATTTCCTTAAACATGCAACTGGAGGCTTTTGCTGACCGTATGCTAATTCACCGGTGAATAACCTTGTTTTCTGTATATGAACCTCCAAATCATCAACTCAAGTGTGAAGAACTTGATGCTCTTTGTGATCAGCTACCTCTTCCTTTCGTGCTCGTAGGCGATTTTAATGCTCATAACCCTGTCTGGGGAAGTGGACGAAGAGATACACAAAGAGCACTTATTGATTTTTTTTTTTTTTTTTGTTTCAACGAGACTGTGTGAGCTCCACTTTAAAGAGGCTACATACTTTTCTTCAGCTGCACGTACATTCACATCGATTGACCTTTCACTTGTGATTCCGGAATTACTTCCACTGTTGTCATGGAGAGTTATCCCTAATCCTTACGGTAGGGATCATTTCCCATTATTTTAGACTTCCACAATCAACCTGTCACACTTCCAGCACGGTCACCTCAGTGAGTTTTACAAAGCAAACTGGGCACTTTTTAAGCAATCATCTCTCGTATATATATCGAGAGAGAGAAAGAGAGAGAGAAAGAAAAAGTGTAGCGGCAGGATGCGTAGCATTTACATCCCTCTATCAGCTCTCTGTCGATGAGGCAACAGCCCATATCAAGAAATGCATCCTAGATGCTGTTATGCTTGCAATGCCGATGACGTCCCCTCATTTCCAGAAATGTCCTAAGTCATGGTGGATTGAGGAGTGCAAGGAGGCCAAGAAGAAGCAAAATAAAGCATGGGGCATATTTAGGCGACACCCTACCCCAAGTAACCTTATATGGTTCAAGAAAATAAAAGCGTCTGCACGATTTGTCTGCAGATAGGCAAAACGACATTGCTGGGAGAAGTACATGTCTTCTGTATATAATCAGGCACAGCCAAAGAAGGTATGGGAGCGAGTTCATAAAAAGAATAGTTTTATCATGCTTTTTTCATTCCTCTTTTTACAAAAAATGGAGTATGCCTTGAAAGCCTCGAAGAACAGGCAGATATCCTTGGCAAGCGTTTCGAGTTTGTTTCCAGCCGGCACACTCAGCTTTACACAAAGGGACTCCAGGTCGCGATCTAGAGCGAATCCCCGATCGGCCATGATCATGCCCCCAGGGAAAGAAAAATCTTGCACTTCAGAGTCATAAGTAGGTAATACGGCTCTGGAATGCAGGATTTACCTTGAGGCACGCCCACCATAGGCTTTTGAGACAAACAACCCCCCTCTGGATCGCTCCTTTTGGACATGTTGCCAATTTGTTTTTTAGCTCTAAAGTTTAGACGTACATATTTGGTGTACAGCAGTAAACGAGGATTTTCACCACTTAACACGTGCATTTTCGTCGTCTTTTTGGAACCGTCCCCGGAGCTGTAGCGCTGGAGGCTGGCCAGGAGACTGGAGAAGACGTGAACGGAATGGTCTAATCGTGATTAAAGACGGAAATATTTTTATAGAGTAGCATCGCTGTCGTTACTACAATAGGGCACTACACAAGAACCTAAAATTCAGACTGCGTACCTTCAATGTGTGGGGGGTTCTCTTCCGCTTCCCCAGTCTCATGGCTCCGAAATAGGGATGGGAAAACTATTTTCAAAATTCTATTTAATTACAAATTCAATTACACGTTTTGCAGAACTGAAAAGATGCATATTTACTTTTTAGAGAAGTACTTAAATACAAGATACAAATACAACGAGAGTATTTTGTCCTCTTTAAATAGTTTTACAATTTCATTTTCTTCCAATAGATTGACATTTTAGACTTAAAATTAACCCCGAGTAAAGGTGTGTCCAAACAGGATACTACAAAACACACGACTCCGGCAAATCGTGCGGTGCTCCGCTTCCGGCCGTCGGGGGGAAATTTCCCCCTGTCAAATCTGCCGGGGGGAGACTTCCCCCCGTCAAATCTCCCCCTCGCTTCCTCCACGGCGGCCTTGCTCTGCTCATCACGGGGGTCCGGAGAGCCACTCACACGCTTTGTTGGCTGTCGTTCAATCGCTCAAGGCCTCCGCCGTTTTGCGAGTCCCGAAAACGGGAAAAGGAAGACTCGAGGGCAAGCCAGGCAAGCGTGCGTCGTGTCCAAGGTCGGAAGCGAGGTCGGCTACTTCGTGAGCCGCGGGACATAGACAGGCAGCAGGCACACCATTGGCGGGTAGCGTGTGACGTCAAGTCTGACGAGCACCGACGTCAAAGAAAAGTGGAGGAAGCGAGGAGGAAAGTCTTGAATTTGGCTTGGCCGGTGTCCAAACAGACATACGACCAACAACTACCGGACCCTTCGATTTTGACGACTTTGCAGGAGTCGTGTGGCCTTACGATTTTCGTAGTAGCCTGTTTGGGCAGGCCTTCAACCAACACTCCGCCCAAATGAAGGGTGGAGTCTATCTCTTCCAAGAATCAAGCGCTTTAAAGAAAATTGAAGCTCTAAAACTAATATTTGTTTGTCATAATGTAGGCGTGTACAACTCTTATTCATTACGAGTTTAGTTTGAAAGGCTCCATTGAAGCTATAAAGCCTTTTCAAACAACGTGTCATTATTTTAAGTTAGATTTTGCACCCACGTTAAAGGCTTCATGAAGGGAAGGATTTAGCCCTTTGGGTGTGCGCGTCCTCGCTTCGTGCCTCGCACGTACCGTTTGTTTCTTTTTCTTCAATGGGTGAGCGTTTCTTCTGTGACGCGATTAGCGCCTCTCCCTTTCATTCGACTAGTTCACGGCGCTGTTGTGCACGCATGACGTAGCTTTAAACAGGTTTACCGATCGGCTTGTGAACATCTAGAGTAAGCGGTTGAGTCGCTGGCTGTTCGTTTTTCCTCATAAAGGTCAAGCCGAGCACAAACGAGCAAATTTACGGAAAGCGAATAAAAATGAAGACATTAAAAAGTCAGAACAATATCACCACCGAGTGTACAATCCGTCAGGTTATTTAATACAACAATGATAAAGTTTACTGAATAGATACACCCACGTCATGTGTGACCTATGGCGCTCAAAGCGTTCCTTTCAGGATTGCCAAATAAGAGCAAAATACAAGGAGATTTTCATCATCCTTGTTTACACAGAGCTATAAAGCAATTTTCAGAAGCAATAGGGAAAATATTACAATATGTGGCACTCTATTAGAAGTGTCGTCGCTGTACTCACACTTTTGGAGACACTGAACTCTGACAGCGTGAAACACAAGCACCGTGTGCACTGTAAGAACCACCGAAATCAAAATGTGGACTGGTGAGTGTTTTTTTTTCTTTTTTATGTGTAGCGGGCGATTAAAAAAAAATATGTCTCGCGTATTCGAAGGGTTTATCGTCTCTACTAATTGTGGAAGTAACAGTCGCGAAGATGTATATTCTAAAGATACTAGAATATCAATCCATATCCGCCGGTTTTCTTTAGATATACTGAAGCTCTAAACATTGAGGGCTGTATGGTTTATTATATATAAAAGAGTATGTGAAACCAAATAATTCGGGGAGACCTATAGAGCGGCCAACGAGTTTCAGTTGTATTTTTAAAAATGCAATACTTTCGCAACGATTCACTCGTCAACGTTCGAACGTTTTTCAGAAATTCATCCTGGTGCTTAGATTGCAAACAATTTAGACTTAGGGCTCATTCAATTACCAAGTAAAAACTTAATATATGAAATTTTTTGGCTGTTATAAACAAAAAAAAATAAAGCAAAAACGCTGCGAACAAGCGACGCAATTCGCAAGGCGACGTTTGCTCTGCAAGCGGCTTAAGAACAGTGGACGCCCACGCTTAGCGCGTGTGCCCCCGGGCCAAGTTCGCAGGTTGCTCTCTGCATATGCGCTCCATGAACTCCAGTGGAAGAACAGCTCAATACATTATCTCACAGAAAATAACTAAACTACAACTTTGCTCAGCGTTTATTGTGGTAAGAATTTACGATTTTCTCTTTCGTTCCTTTGGCCGTATAACAGTTTCCCTCACGAATACAGTGCATCTTCGGGAAGCGCGGCAGAATAGCACACAACAAGAGAGCACGCGCCAAAACACCGCGGTCAAAACTGCACATAAGAAAACAGCGCGCTTTAATACAGCGTGCGAAAAACATGACAAAGATAAAAGAGCACGGGTCGAACAAGCACGACAATAACACAAGACGGATGTGGATAATATGACCAACGACGCTTCTGAATGCAGATTCGGCATCGTAGATTTTTGTTAATGGCGTGTTTAATACTACGTTTCAATTTAAATTCTGATGCAGCCGACGCTACGAGCTAATTGCACCAATCAAGCTGCGGCAAAAGCGCAAGTCACTTCGTATTTTACATTTATGATTGAGTTAGCGATGATAGAATACGTACAAAAATATACGATGAACACCAGCGTCGGCTGCGCCTGGACTTTTGGGGAAACGAAGTCTGGAGGACATGTTCTGCAAGTCGCGGTGCAGAACCTGCACATGCAGGGTTCAATTCCCGCACCTGGGGGTTTCTACAAGAACGAACATATTACCACCATGTGGTCGTTTAAACATTATTGCGTGAAACATTTTTAGTGGCACAAGTTAAGAGGACATAGTATGCTAAACTTGACACAGACATGTTTGCCTCCCGCCTAAGAGAATGCCTTCTGCATGAAAAAATGTGGTTAGAGCGGTACTGCACTATCCAAATTTGTTTCGTGCAGACGGCATTCTCTTAGGCTGGAGGCAAACAGCATCCCGTCACTTACCTGTTTGTTTACTTACGCGCGTCTGGTACTTGAGAGTGGCTGAAGGCCAGCTTACCCCTGGAATTAGTCCCTCAACACTTTCTGGAAGATCCTCGTTTGTAAAAAGGAAAAGGTGGATTTGTGACAGCCGTACAAACTTGATATGACTAGAAGCCGATGCCGCCTTTGAGTACTCTATGTCATAGCCTCCTCTATACTAGCAAAGCCTGGCAGAGAGGGAAAAAATCATATCAGTCTCCACGGGCAGGAGACGGACGAAAGGCACGCCTTGAGGGATTTTTGGGTAGCTTCGGGGGGGGGGGGGGGGGGGGGGGATACGGCAAAAGCAACTTCATCTTAAGGGGGAGAAGTGCTTTTTGAAATCCTCGTTCTTTCGTTATAACTCAATCTACGAGCTCTAAACATCCTGAAAAAACGAAATTACATTCATGCGCGGCCGATTTGCGTATTACAAAAAGCGATCAAAGTTCCCGACACTTACCGTCGGCGCAGAACGACAGATGCTTGCTGAATATGGTAGAACGGCTTACGGCGCCTGTCAGCCACTCGAAAGCGATAGGTTCCCGCGTGGACGAGCGGAACTGGTCGGCCGCTGGTCGACGCGGGAACCCGTCTCTCTCGGGTGTCTGAAAGGCGCCGTCCGTCATTCAACCATATTCAGCAAGTTTCGGAGAGCCATCTGTCGTTCTGCGCCGACGGTAAATGTCGGGAACTTTGAACATTTTTTAATGCGCAAATCGGCCGTGTATAAATGTAATATTTTCTTCTTTTTTTTTAGGACGTTTAGAGCTCGTAGGTTAAGTTGTGACAATAAAACGTCTCAAAAAGCACTTTAGTGCACCTTTAAGCCCCCCTTTGTCCTTCTGTAGGAGTTCCGAGAAGCGACAATCAAATCAACCCCCCCCCCCCCCCCAATCCCACTCCCGCGCAAGGTTTGCGAGAAGGGCGAGGAAGGTGCACCGCCTTCCCCAGATTGGTTACTTCGAAAATGCGGCGCTTTCCGGCCTCATCGGCGTACGGGAGAAGATCAATATACGTATTCAACTTTCAGCTGGAATTGCGGAACCCGTAAAGTTTCACCGCTGACGTCACAAGCGATGTCACTCGACTATATCCCGTATTTTTCCGGGAGACATTTTGCGGGCTGGTTTGAACCGGCCTTAAAAAGTGCGCAACTAACGTGCACCACGCGCATTCCTCGCACGACGGAGGTGAACCCAAAAATCAAAGCTTATTCGTGCAATGCATTCGAACAGCACAGCTGGAAGAAGTGCGGTGTTTGCGCGCTTTGGCTTCGGGGAGCAGTACAGCTGGCGCGGAGGTATACGTCCTGGTAGAAGGCAAAAAAAGACGAAGCGCGTCGAGCGTCATTTCGAAATACAATAAACTGTTGTCTTCCTTAAACGTTTATAAGATGGGGCTGACTTGGCAGTTTCTGATGGTGCCCAGAAGGTTCCTAATTGAAACTATAATATTCAATTCAATAATTAAAATTGTAATGACTCAAAAGCAATTGAGAACCTATAGTCGGTGACAGGTCAAGAACGAAGTGGAAGCTCCTCCCACCTCTCTCCACATTAGCAGAGCGATTGCTGGAGAGGAGGCAACCTTCTCTCCACTGTTCACTCTGCTAAAGTGGAAAGAGGTGAGAGGAGCTTTCCCTGCATACTTTACATGTCACTGACCATAATTATGCCGAGCGGTATGAATTTTCCTAAATATACTTTTTGGCCAGGTACCAATAGACCATATGACATCGACCTTATTTATATGAAATATATTTATACGAGTACATTTTACAGCGACGATTTTGCCGGCATTCTGTGATACACCCTCCATTAGATAATGTTTTTCGTTTCATAGCAACGTCGCATTCACTACATAAGCGTTCACTCTCATAATGAGTACTGCACGCTACCCCCGGAAATTATTACGAAAGACTTCTTGTTAAAAAAAAAAAGCCAACAATTTTTTTTTATATATAAGCAGACGTTGCACGAATACCACGTTCCATAAACCACGTAGTTCAACAATGCAACACTTCGGTGCCTTGAGCATCTACGTGTCAGCAGCCTGGCTCCTTGGTTGCTTTCTTGGGCAATTTTACGGCACACTAAAAACGGCACGAACTAATAAATAAAGAGCATGGAGTATGATACCAGAATATCCAGGCCTACGAACAAAAGAAATTGAATTGATGTCAGAAGTAATCGTAGGCTTCTAAAAGATAACCATGAAGCGAAAAATAGGGACTCTAACCAAAGATTTAATAAACATTTACCCGACGTTTCGGGACCAGTTTGGTTCCTTGTTCACGGGTGAGTGACAAAAAGAAAAGAACACGCGTCGCTTGAATGCCCACACGGATGTAGCTGGCTTTGCTCACGTCACGCAGTCCCGAGACGTAGCTGCTGGGCAGGGAGCCCGAAGAACGATTCACGTTCCCCAGCGCCTCTCTGCGAAGTTCTTACTTTCGCCAACGTATGAGGCCGGGCAATCTTTGCGTGCCATACCATGCAAAGATTGCCCGGCCTCATACGTTGGCGAAAGTAAGAACTTCGCAGAGAGGCTCACGCGACACAAATATGATGTCCGGAAGAGGGATGCGGAGGCAAGCGCCCTCGCGGAGCACGCAGAAGCAGCCGGCCACACAGTCGAATCGTTCTTTGGGCACCCTGCCCAGCAGCTACGTCTCGGGACTGCGTGACGTGAGCAAAGCTCCCTACATCCGTATGGGCATTTAAGCGACGCGTGTTCTTTCTTTTCGTCACTCATTCGTGAAGAAGAGACCGAACTGGTCCCGAAACGTCGGGTAAATGTTTATTAAATCTTTGGTTAGAGTCCCTATTTTTCGCTTCATGTCTATTCCTAACCAGGCAGAGGGCTGCCGAATGTTTACCTTCAAAAAGATAATCAGATTAACCCAAATCTTGCTGGCTGATCGCTTATCGGGTAATCGCATTTGGCCACCGAGGCACAACGTGCTAAGATACGACACTGACTATAATCTTACTGGTCAGGTCTAGAAGTTCACATCACAACTTCTGTAGAAGGTAAAAGCGCTAAATGCGACAGACAAGTTGAAGAACGACGAACACCGCAGAGTGCAACCTTCAACTAACGTTCACGAATAGAAAAAGGAAAAAAAGAACACGAGCGCAGTTATTTAAAATTTCTAAAATCATGCTGATGACTTTCTTTTTTTTTTAACAACGGAAACTGCTAGTGCTTTTTTTGTGCAAAAGTTTACGGAGTTCCGTACGCAAAAACTACAAGACTACGTCATAAAGGCCAGAGAGTGATAGCGCGTTTTCACTCTTCCCACCGCCTTCGCATTTTCTCGTAATTATTGCCCTCGTTGCTCGTTGGCGTTAAAGATTTGGAGGACGATGGCGTTGCCCTCGCACAACCACATCATCTAAAGCGCGATCCAAACCAACGCGTTTTTGTGCACAGGCAGGTCGTTCGCTTCCCGGAAATTGCGTATTTTGCGACGTTTCTGCTGTTTCCGGTGCGCTTTCTGATAGCGAGTTCGTTTCGGCCGGCACTCCACGAGTGGTTGGTTGCACGCTCCGAGATCGTTTGAGCGCCGACACCCCACGCGTGCATGCGCTCGCTGCACCGAGAAAATCGAGAGTGCGCCAAAATGCAATCCCGTCATGCGTCGCTCCGGCGAGGAGCGGGAGCAGACGACGAGGGTTCGTCTGCTACGATGTGTCGTTCTTACAGTGGAACCAAAAGGAAAAAAGTAGATTTTCTGATAAAAATCGTGTCCCGAGGGCAACGGAATCAAACGCGAGCTTGAATTGTGAGCGTCTGCTATTTCACGAAGAAAGCAATTGACAAGCCGCGCTTTATTGCAAGTTTTTAGTCGCTTTGTTGCCGTTGCTGAAATATACCAGTGCGCAAAGAAATGCTCAGAACAAACGCATCAGCGGCCCCCAAGTTCTTTATCAACATCCGTGTGCGGGTGAAAAATTGAACATTTGTCGAGAAAGCTACCCCAGCAGAAAACTGTGACTGCCCAATACGCATCCGAGAAAGCTGAACATAGTGACTTTACTTGAGGCTTGGGACACATCGCCATGTTTAACATTTACCTACGTCATCTATCTTGCCCCGTCGTATTTTATTCGAGAAAGCTCTTGTTCTCAACGCCATTACCAAGGCTGAAATATGATCGACCTGTAACGACGATTAAAATCCAATGTCCCACCAAACGTTTTGCTAGATATTCCAACAGACAAGTTTTAAGCCGTACCCTTTCAGTGGTTCATGCATAATACCATATTCAAACGGATCAAGCTTCTGCGCGGACAGCATCATCAGTTTTCTTCAGTATAGACGCTTATAAGAATTGAAAGATAGCAACCAGCTGCTTTGTAGTCAGCTGGTTGCGGAAATTTACGCCGTCTGTAAATATTTCTACGACAGCCGAGTTGCTTGAAGTCATCGCATATATAAACTACAGGTTGCAGTGACCAACGTTTATATATAAACGTTGACAGTGAATGCACTCTCGCATTCGCACCCATCACGTCGAACAGAAAGGCGCTAGTTTCGGTTTGAAGTTGGTCTATGTTGTAGATGCTGCCGCCATCTACAACATAGATGGCGGCAGCATCAGTCTTCTGCACTCGGTGAATTTGGCAAGTTTGTTTGAGGCCAGTTCGCCGTGCGACACTCCGCGAATGCAATGCATTCTGGGAGAAAACTCGAACCGTGCCAGTGCGTGTGAAATGAACTCGCTATGAGTCACAAGCGTGCGCGTTGGTTAGGACGGTGCGCCAGGTGCGCTTTCGGGCGAGCGGAGAGCATCTGCGCCAGACGGGAAAGAAACGCGGAGCCGGAACTGGTGCCCTCCACCGATTGATCGTTAAAGGAGCGCCCTACTACGTCACAGCGCGTTTACGTGCGCGTTCAGGAAACGTTGAAATCATTCAACTTTCTTATAGACCCCTTGCAGAAAACCCAGTGTGTCTCGGCATGGTAACCATGGCAACAGCGAGGCGGTCAGCAGCTGCGCGACATGGTGAAGGAAAGCAGGCCCCAACCTCGCTGTGCGCCAACCGAGCTTTAGGCGCTTCATGTGTTCTTTTAAGGACAGTTTACGCGCTCCAGAGTATCAGTGAAGATGTCCACACAGTGCTGTGTCCCGATCTGCAGGCAATGTGAATACACTGACAAATTCGGACGGAAGGGAGTACTTATATATGCCTATCGGACCGTCCGCTGCCGCGACCGTTTGGCTGACCTCACGAATTCGCATGCATTTGCTTAATGAGGATAATATATTGGTTCTGCATTATACTGCTTTGCGTTTTCTTTACCATTGCTGTTAGCCAGGTGTACGTTTGACGCGGATAAACGAGCGTCGGTTTTACCCGACGGATCCGTTGCCTTTCGGCCGGCCTCACGATTTTGCATGCAGTTGCTTCATAGACTACGTTGTTATTTCATCGCACATTTATTTGGTGTTGCTCGGTAGACAGATATCATTGGCGAGGCTAAACGAGCAGTCGAATTCCCGTATCAGTCCTGCGAACATTTTCAACACTTTAACAATAAACGCGCGAAAAAAACAAACCAAAAAGCAAAAACAAAAAAAAACTTCACCTCGCAGGCGCGTTTTTTTATATTTTTTATGTTATTGAGGCATCCACTAACACCATGTTACTTTATGCTTCTATGCAGAATTGGGACAGCACCGTATTAGATTACCCTTGAGGGCATCTTTTTATGCAAGTTTAGTGGGGACTTGCAGACACATCATGATTTGTCACATTTGTCATGATTTGTCATCATCTCACCATCTTTGCTTTCAGGTTTTATACCTAGCAAGCAAGCTAGCAAGGTTATTTTCCCAGCCGGCGGCGGGAAACAGCCGCGTAACTTCATTTGCCATGCCACTTTTTCACGCAAAGCCAGCGGGCCGAAGAAAAAACATTCCATCACCATGGAGAGCGCGCACACTGTTGGCCGAGGCGCACACGGTTGTCACACTTTTGAAAGGTGTCTATTGGCACCCGGGAGGCGCAAGGAATCAGCGCGACGTCACGAAATACGCAATTTCCAGGAAGCGCACGACTTATGCGCGCACAAAAACGCGTTGGTTCGGATCGCGCTTTAGGCAAGGCGCGCTTATAAACTTTGTATCCGTTTTTAATCAAAAACGCGTTAATGTGAAAGGGGCGTAGGGTTTACAGTGCACTTCTTTTCATGCGCTCACGTGAGATACATTATGGTTACAAAAATATATCTAGAATTTCGATAACAATGTTGAATGAAATGCTTCTGCCGTTCGATTAAATATATTTTCCTGCAGGTTTGTCGTCTATAAGCTTCCCAAGATGAACAAGATAAAGACTACTGACAGCTATTATGTAACTCCGGACGGTGAAGAGATCGCCTACTTTGACTCCACCATGAACCAAAGCCACAGCCCTCGCTGGAAGCAGTCACGTCAGAGCATCTACGGCGAAGACAACCCCGTGGCTTACACCCTCGGTCCTCTGTTTCAGAGGAGTAAACCAACGGTCAGTACAGTTCAATGAAACGACTCCTATTTTAGTGATACCGTTTTACACTCAGGAAATATTTTAACTGCGTTATCGCCTCATGTTATAGATACGTTCATTGAAAATAGACCCTTTTGTTATCGAATGAATCTCAAATTTTATTTATAACTGTCACAAAGCGTTCATTATAACGATACAAATTCTCAACAAAATGTCAAATCGGGTGTGCCCCAGGGAACCGTGCTCGGTCCTTTGCTATTTCTAATATATGTAAATGGCTTACCAACTTGTATTTGGTCCACAATTAGGCTATATGCCGACGATTGCGTGATCTATCGGAAAATAAAAAGGCTAGATGACTGTGCATTTTTGCAGGGCGACTTGACATGTCTCGAAACATGGTGTGAAGAGTGGCAAGTGAAAATTAATGTTTCCAAAACAACATTTCTCAACTTTAATACCAAACGTTCATCAACCCAGTTCAACTACACTATTTTCAATTCGTCTATTGAAAATGCTCCAAGATACAAATATCGTAGGGTTCACTTCACCTGCAATCTTTAATGGGAGCCTCACATAAATTACATTACTGCAAAGGCTAACAAAACCCTCGGTTTCCTGAAGCGACACCTCTACCTTGCAACACGGGACACTAAACTGATCGCATATATGCGATCTCATTTCATTTCATTTATTGTACCCTTATATCGCCCTCAGGGGGCTTTACATAAGGCGGGACAAATAGCAATATATGTTAAAACTCACAAAGAAAACGCCAAAAGAGTTTAGGTTAATTACGTGTAAAGAGCGGCAAGTGCGGCTCGAAACGTGCTGGGCTCTTCTATTGTTACAATTTTATCGGGGAGTGAATTCCAGTCGGTAGTAGACAGCTGTAAAGGTGAAAACTTGTTTATGTTAGTCCTAGGAGTGGTGACGTGAAGTTTCCGTGTGTTGTCTGTGCGTTAGGAGATGTCGATGGCGGCTCTGCAATACTTATCTTTTTTGGATGGCGAATGGTAGTACAGCTGGTGCAGGGCATTCAGCCGTGTCTCTCGTCTGGAATCGGCATCAGTCATATTTGATCGATAAATTAGAAGCCATACAAAACCGAGCAACTCGCTTCATACTTCGTAACTACACCCGCACAAGCATTACAGCATTAAAACAGCAACTTAAGGTTCCACTTCTTGCAGACCGTCGGAAAGTGTCACGGCTGAATGCCCTGCACCAGCTGTACTACCATTCGCCATCCAAAAAAGATAAGTATTGCAGAGCCGCCATCGACATCTCCTAACGCACAGACAACACACGGAAACTTCACGTCACCACTCCTAGGACTAACATAAACAAGTTTTCACCTTTACAGCTGTCTACTACCGACTAGAATTCACTCCCCGATAAAATTGTAACAATAGAAGAGCCCAGCACGTTTCGAGCCGCACTTGCCGCTCTTTACACGTAATTAACCTAAACTCTTTTGGCGTTTTCTTTGTGAGTTTTAACATATATTGCTATTTGTCCCGCCTTATGTAAAGCCCCCTGAGGGCGATATAAGGGTACAATAAATGAAATGATATGAAATCGCTTTCATAATGGCTCTCCATCATATCCATACACTTTCCACACGTGTCATTCAGCTCGGGGCTCCCGCAGACCCTACCGCTCAGGGGTGACAGCAATAAATTTACTCTAAGTAAATTACGGTAATGTAATTAATTTGATATCTTTATCAAAATCCTCATTTTGATAAAGATATTAAATAAAGTAGCTTGGATACAAAAAGGAAATGTTATTAATGTTTTCAAGTAATTTCCAGATGTATTTATTCGCTTCAACCTTTATAAAAAAAGTGAAAGCCGTTTACAACTCCCTGTAATGCCGAATTAGAGTGCAGCTCTTGAGGAGGAGGAGGGAAGGGTACTGGGGGGTGGGTCAAGTGACCTCGGGGGGGGGGGGGGGGGGGGGGGGGGGTCACGTACCTTCGGGGGTAACGTGACTTCGGGGGTCACGTAACCTCGGGGGTCACGTGACCTCGGGTTACGCCCGAGGTCACGCGAGGTCGCTGTCGGCGTAACTCAGGGTTACGCCGACAGCGACGCCGACGCCGCTCAAGCCGCAAACGAGCGCCTAAGAGCTGCGCTCTAAAAATCGGTGTGATTTAATTGCATTTTTGTCGTATCAATAAGAGTAACTATACGTATGTCATTGAATTTGAAAAGAAATTAAAATGATGTGGCCACTTCCGCTACCACTACGCTCAAACGTTCTGAAAAACTTGACCTCTAAAAATGTTCTACCTATTATTCCTTAAAAGTCTCCCCTTAACATGAATGCGATCCAGACAAGGTGCGCATTATATGGCATTCCGCGTTCCATTGGAGCAGAGCTGACAAAACCTCCTTTCTCGCTTTTGACTGGCGAAGAAATGTCAGTGGCAACGACACATAGACCTTGATTTTTCTCATTATATCTAGCGTTTTTGTGTAACCTCAATCCAGAGCATAAATCACGCGCCCTCAACCCCATGCATCTTGGATTGCCCCTCTAACATATGGCAAGCAACCGCAAATAAGCCTAGGACAATGTTGTGCAACGCTTCACATTTAATCATAGCCTTTGGTTTAATCAAAAGGCACTACGTAATGCATGCTTTAATACTTCGTTTAAGCTTAAATCCAGACGCAGCCGACGCTATGAGGTAATGCGACCAATCAAATAGCATCTAAAGCGCAAATCACTAGTCCTTTTATGTTTATGATTGGATCAGCAATATTAGAACACGTACCAAAAAAAAAATGAAAGACGTTTACAATTCTCTGTAATGCCGAATTAGAGCGCAGACCTTGAGGAGGAGGAGGGGAAGGTATGCCCCTCCTCCTCATCCGTACCTTCCCCTCCTCCTCTCCTTCTCCCCTCTCAACTAGCAGAGAAATTCTTCCGCTAAATTTAGCGGAAAACGTTCCCCGCTAAGTTTTGCGGAAAACGTTTCCCACTAAATTTGGCGGGAAAATTTTTCCCACAAAATTTGGCGAGAAAGTTTTATCCTATTGACGTCACACATGACGTCACGTGTGACGTCATTATGGGAAACGTCCCATAATGCAACGCGCGGTTACGCCGACGCCGATGCCGCGAAATGCGGAAACGGGCGTCTAATGATACGTTTACACTTGCGGATCAGCTAACGAATCCGCCCAGTTTTTGCCGCTGGGGTGAAACGCTGGGCGGAAAACGCGGCGGCGGGCCGTATGGGTTCAGGACCTATTTCTGCCGTCGAACGAGGCGTCTCGCTGACCGGAAGTGACATTCTTGCGCACCGCTACGCTGCCTACGTCACGAGTACGCGTTCTTCCGGGAGCAGCAACGCCCGGGAGAGACACTCGAGGTGGCAACTCTCGCGCCTTCTCGTCATATTTGACGGGATGTTACCAGAACAGCTGCCGCAGCCGGCGCCGCCGCCGGGAGCGAATCCGCTCCCGCGGCAGCGGATTTGTTCTCAGGTGTAAACGTACCATAAGAGCTGCGCTCTAAAACATGACGAACGATGGTGCGCTTTTGACGGTGTTTGACTGTGGTCCCATCAGCTCTCTCGTACCCCCGCCCCCCCCCCCCCCCCCCGTCGTTCGACGCGCCACCGTTATGGAAATCCTCTACGGGAGCTCTACAACTGAAGTAATTTAGTAACGTTGGCTCTCACGCGGCCTATCGCCCCTTTTGTCTGACCAAATGACGTCAGTGCAAGCCATGTACAAAATGTCCCTCCCCCCCCCCCAAAAAAAAATACATAACTTTTTTTTCTGTACCGCAAAAATAAACTACGCATCACTGAACGCTCATTCTCAGCCCACATGTGGCCCTAGCGGTCCGAACCGGATGCCAAAGTTTTTCAATTAACGGTTATCTCAATAAAAGGTTAGGGGATTTTCTGAAAGTTTCACTGGGAAAATGGGGCCCGTTTTCGCCCGTTTTCGGTAACCGGCGCCCTTGAGGTCCATGTATTATAAGAGGTTCATCGGCCGCCATTTTCCCAATAAAATTTTCAGAAAATAAAGAAACTTTTGATTAAGATAGCGGTTAGTCCTGAAATTTCGGAATCTGGTTCCGACCGTCGGGGTACATTTTGGCGGAGAAAAAGCGTTCTGTGATGCGTAGTTTATTTTTGCAGTAAAAAACAAATCCGCGTAAATTTTGTGGGGAACACCCCTGTACAGAGCATCTATAATGTAACGCTTCGAACCCATTTTAGGCGGTTCCAAAAAATCAGCTTTTTCACGTATCGCGCTCAGGTTTCCTACAGAGGTGCGGCTATCATGGTGGAATCCAAAAAATACACTTACCGCGTTCAAAGAAGAAAAAGAAAGGAAAACCGGTTTTGGGCTATTTAAAGGAGCTGTGCAACAATTTCAGGGCTTTGCTTAAATAATTGTGGAAGTTGATGCCTGACACTTCTGCGGTGAACTACAGAAAACAGATTTTGCCTGGATACCCTAGTTTTTTATTTTAAAAATGAAAAAGATCCAGGTTTTTGCCGCCTCTCAACTCGTACATCGTCTTCCGGGTCACGTGCGCTGTGACGTCACTGGAGTAGGCGCGGGGCTCCGGTAAAATCCTCTCTCTAACGCCATCAGTGAGCGGCGAGAACTCATCCGCTCACGACCACGTGACCGCGTCACCACATGCTTGCGACACGCGATCAACATGGCCACCGGCTGCTGGAGAGGCGAGCTCAACGAGGTCGAGCTCCAGATTCTGGAGTACAGCGAGTCACTGGGGCTCGTTCCGTACGCGGGGACGCCGGACCCCTGAGAGGTTCTTCGCGCGGTAAACGATGGAACAGGAGCTTTTTAGCACGGACAAGAGGGCTTTGTGGAGTCCGGTTTAGTACACAGGAGAACAGAGCACCCGGTCGGCATTGCCGAGCGGCGGCGTTCGAAGTCGAGATCGACACGGCGGAAAACCAAACCAAGGCGCTCGTTCGGCTCCTCGTGCTAGCCGCTGACGCTGCTCGAGCTGACGGTTTTGTTGACCTCGGGTAGATGGCGCCACTAAAACACTGTATGTATAATAAACATTTTTGTCAATGATACTACGTTTTTGAAGCATTTATGTTGTTGGGACGACAATATTTATGGAAAAAAATACCCTTTATCGAGCAGGTATGTGCAGAACTTGCTATCTTTTTTTACAACTACCCAAGTGACGTCACGCCGCGTGTTTCCCCATGACGGCCGCTCGCGGCTGCAGGTCGTGGGATATTCTAATTTTTTACCTCGCGATTACGCGGCGAAATCGCAACATTTCGATGAAAAGAGGTGTGTTTTCTGTCATTTGTGACAAGGTGAAGAATATCAAAAGCAGAAGATGCCAATTGACTCCGTAAGTGTGACGTCATGGGTCCAAACAAACCGTTGCTAGGGTCGTTGTTATGGACAAATACATGTGGCTAGGTTTCGCTACGAAAATCCGACCGTTCAAAAATCAGGAGTGGGATCTAAACTGATAAAAATCGCAGATATAGAAAGCTCGAATGTCATATATTTTTCGACAGAAGTGTGCCGGTAATCGCTTGTTTCTGAAATATTTACGACTGCAACTTCCGGTCCTCAAGATGCCTGCAGCAGACGAAGAATGCAAGAAGTATGCCGTCTGCCGCACGCCGGCCGGCCAAGCCGGGCCGTCGTTTGAATCGTGTGAATAAAGACGATATTCTGACATCGCATTTGTTTGAAATATAATGAGTTTCAGACACTTATAAGAATTCATAGTGGGGTGCGATGCAAAATATGGTTTATCGAAAGTCAGAGCGTCGATCGAGATGATCGTCTGCTAAAAGATCGCATTGCACCCGTGAGAAAAGCACTTCAGGCGATCGGTATACATCCCACATTTTGTTTGCGGACTCGCGCTATGCGAGGGTGCTTCGTACACCTGGTTGTAACCATCGCGTGGTGAAAGACCCTTGCAGCTTCTTCAGATTTCCGCAAGACCCCAAAGCGCGAAAGAACTGGATAAAAAACATAAGGTGAGTTCATTACAGATTGTACTCGCATCGCGGGTTCGATGGAGATCTTCCCCAAAAGAGCACATCCACGGAATTTTATGTATACCAAGGGGAAAAAAGCAAAATACTGCGAAATTGCGATAGACATGCAATTCATTAATAACCTGACAACCACAATAATAACAAACGACTTACCTCGACGGCGTACGATTTGTTTCTCATGCTGGCCTGCACTACGCCGGTAATGCACTTCAGGTCGTCGTCGTAACTAATCTGCATGACGTGGTTTGATTTTACTGCATTTTCACCCCTCGTAACTAAGCTGGCTTCTTCACAAAAAAAAAAAAAAACGCACATTGCGGAGGCCTCTACGGCCATGATGATGCACTTGTTTTTGTCGCTCGTTTACCGACGCAATTCAATGAAGACGCCCGCTGCAACAGAGGCCAGCAAATCTATCGTGAAAAAACAGTGAGTGCGCAGGCGAGCTGGTGGATGTTGAGCATGATGTAGAAAACCCGAGACTGTGGTAAAAGCAGGGAAACTTGGTCGAAGAAGAAAGACAGGGGAAAGAACGTCTCAAACTCAGCTAATGCGTGTCGTCTGCTACCAAAGCAAAGTACAGTGTAAGTCTTTAGAAATGGCTTTCATCGTTGCGATACGACACTGAGACGACAAGAACATCTTCATAATTCGATATCAAGAAGTTAGGTTGCTTACAAAAAATTAATTAGTCACTTGTAAGCAAAAATCTAGCCTCATGTGGAGTCTCCATGCATTAGTCCATAGCAACGTCCCTAGCAACGGTTTGTTTGGACCCAGACGCCTTGTTGTGACGTCATCACTTACGGGGTCAATTCTTTCAACGTTAAAATCGTTGCACAGCTCCTTTAAGGCGGCATTCGCAGACCATGCATGCCGTCTGCGTAAACCTGCCGCCTCGACGCCTCGACGCCAATGTTAGCAGACGTCCTTCCGAAAAGTTTGACTACTCTTTGTCAGCCCGGCCTGCGTCTTTGTGATTTGCAAATTTTGAAGTGTTAACTTTTTTTTAATTCACTAAGTACAAGAATAAATAAGTATTTAAATTTCCTAAAGTCACCCCCCTTTTCTTTTTCTTTTTTTTTCTTTTTTTTTTTTTTTGTACAGAGATGATTGAACGAGGCGCCCCGGCATGCTCTTGTACTTTCCGTTGCGCGTCAGTCGCCTTGGCGGCCGCTTAGATGCCGGTGAGCTCCGTTATTCCATTGTCTTCGAATGCCACCGTAAATTGCCCGAAACAGATTTTCCTTTTTTGAACGAGGCACGCTTCTCCGTTGATAATTTTATTCTTAACTTCCACCACCTAGATGCTCTTTTGTAATAAATCACAGCACGAAACGTCGAGAAACCGAATTTTGTGGGCAATTTAAAGTGGGATTGACGTTAGTGTACATGCCAGGCACGTATCAAGGGGGGAGGGGGGGGGGGAGGCCTATGGAGCCCGGCCTTTCCCCTCCCCTCCCCGAAATCTTCCATTTTGCTGGGGCATCCTCTCCCCCCCCCCCCCGAGTCAAAATCATGGCTACGTACCTGGTACACATCGCGACACTGTTAGCGCGAACACGACATCGGCGCATTTTCGCATTTTACTTCTATATAGTATTAGCGAGCACGAAATTTTATCGCTTACATTACAGAACTAAATGAGCTCTTTTCCGTTGCAAGAATAACTTGAATGACATCCCTTGGTTGTAAAGAGTAAAACTGGAAAAACCGGCGATCGCTTGTTCGCGCTAACAGTGTCGCGCTCTGTACATGCTGTAGATTGCTTAAACCTAAATGCAAGCACGCGTGAAAATATTTTGAAGTTTTGGCACAATTTTAGCCATACTTCACACTTGGCTGTGAGTACCGAGAATCGATCATTCCAAGGCGATTCACGTTTTAATACTAATGAATAATGGAAGTTTTGATTCTTATAGTCAACAAAATATAGTAGGTCGATACAACTATAACAGGTCTTAAGTTTAATTTATTCTTGACGCAGGACATCGCCTACGTAACCTACAATGACCAGGTTCCGGAAGGATTCAGTGGCACCAAGGGTGGTCATTCAAAAGGTGAAAAATATACAAGATTGCAGACGTTTCTGTTTTTGATCGCTGTATTCTAAGAATTTTCACTCATTTCTTTCTTTTAAACAGTCTGCTTTTATACTTATTAGGTTAGCTTCTTGAATTTTAGTAGTAAGTTTTAATATTGCGTATATGAACGCAAGCAAGCACTGAGCGTTTACGTTAGCGTTCCGTGTTCCACATTACGCCTGCCCGGAGAAGCCCAAAGTGCGGTCTTGAATCGGCGCGCGGCGACGACGCGCATGCGCAAAGTTGAGCACGCAACGCTAACGCAAACGCTCAGCACTCGTGTCACCCGTAAACAATACTAAATGTATACAGTATCCGGAACGCGTCTTCGACCAGTGTCCGTTCCTCCCATGCGTCGAACGTTGGTCGCAAGGTGGCAACAAATGACGTCACAAACGCAGGAGTGTCACGTCGTCGGACGTCGCGATCCTGGTGGTTGTCCTTATACAAGTTACAGCAAAGAGCAGGAGCAAACGCGAGTATCGCTGTCGTCGTCACGGCGTCCCAACTCCTGGCTGCCAAGCTGTCCTGAACTGTCAAGCTGAAGACGGGCGCGCAGCAGAACAGGCGTCTGCCACATACACCAGCGCGGCTGTAACACCGCCAGGATCGCGGCCGGCGACAGCGTGAAACTTTTACGACGTCATCAGGTGGAAATCGATTGACCACTTTTTTGATCGCGGCAAACACACCAGTCAGAGACGCGTTCCATGTACCATACAAAATATCTTCATTGTTTAGTCCATTGCGTGGTAAATTTTACGACAACAGTATTTTATTCGACGACCAATGCTTTGACACTCGCTTGTACATTACCAGTGGAATTCATAATTTGATCGACTGTTTAATATAACGCGCGAACATCGGCCCAAGAGACTGCCTCCGTCATCTGCTGGCGCAGTCTGGCAGTTTACGTCGTAGTTCTTTTCCAGTGCACTCCCAGTATTAATGCAATGACCGCTTGCTTCGGCAATAACATAAAATGTGTACAGAATCTTAGGACACAAACGAGCTGGTGATGATTAAACACCCTGAGACTAGAGAGAAAGACGACGATGAAGGAGAGGAAGAACGGTAGTCTTTTTGATACGCCTGTTCAACGCCTCCTCTATACGGTAATGCCTGTCAGATCATGCCTTCAACAATGGGTACCGGCGGACACCCCGCTTCTCTCTCTTCCCGCTACGTGGCGCCACAGCCCGACCACACATCGCTCCAACAGTGACTGGGGCGAATGGGAGAGGGTAACAGGAAAGGGCATGATCGGTGGAAAAGCGCTCATGTGACAGGCATTACTCAATAAAGGAGGCGTTGGCCTGTTCTATCTGTCCTTTATTGTCGTCTTTCTCTCGGTGCGCATCCACTATTGGCCCTCTCCTCCCCCCCCCCCCCCCTTTTATTCTCTTCCAACATAACAACGCGATCTCTCTCTCTCTGTCGTCTTTCTCCTTATTCTCAGGATTATAGTTCATCAAATAAACGTTGTCTTTTTACTTTTCTTTTTCGTAGTGTTTGCACTAAGTTTGCTTGTATCAGAGAATGAATATTTATGTAGTCAGATACAAGTGCAACCAAAGAAAGACAGTGGGAGTGGGGAAAGGCGGGAAAGGGCGGAAAGCTGAAGTGGAGAGAAGTGGCCTCCTTTCTACAACGGTTTTCTCGCGCGGGCCCTTTTCCCCCTCGCACTGTCTTTCGTAGGTTGTATACATAGTCCGTTGAATTCAAGGAGGTGCTTTTTCCTCCCCATTAATCCTTTTCCCTCGATCTACCTGCTTGCGCTGTAACTAACTGGCCAAACTTTTTCGGAAACAGGTTTCGGAAAGTTTCGGAAGAACGGCCGCACCTCGGTGTGTTTCGGTTAGGTCCAGATAGTTTCAGACCGTTGCCGGAGTGGCCAGAAAATAATTAAAATTTTAAATATAAATACTTTATTTAACAAAATAGGTTTGTTCGGATAAAATCTCAGATATGGAGAAATAAAAGACCGGACAACGCGACACAAAGTATTGATATTTTGTGTCGTTGCTCAATATGGTTTCGATTTCAACACTCCCGTAGTCTCGTCGTCACGTTACCAAAACAAAGCGGGCAGGTAGGTGAATTGTTTAGTGTCATGTTCTTTACTGGCGGACTGGGTCGCAAGTTGGGGAAAGAAATTCAAACTATGCGTGGTTTTCTCAGTTGCCACAGAAGTTGCTTAACGTTCGTTTTCTTAAATCTATTCCACTGATCTGCAGCCGTAACTGCCACTGAAAAACACTTCCTTCTTTGTTTTGCCATAGCAAAAAAACAGCAACGAATTTCATCACATCCTTTGATATAATTCTACTACAACAGGGTGGATAATAAAAATCGAGATAATTTATATCTTGATTTAAATAAATATTTAAATCACCAATTTGGCTAGGAGGTTTTAAGTCGCACAGATTTGGCAATAATTAATTAAATCAAACACTTTTCCTCGAAACAATACTCAAAAACATTTTTTTTTATTTACCGCTTCCAATATCATTGTGCCGCCCATGGGTATTTATTTGTATTTGAAGTAAATAATGATCAAGCAAGGAATATTTATAACAGGCAGCCATTAAATAAGACACATTCGGTGATACAAAGTCACCAGTTTCTAGCTGAAGAGATTTAATTCACGCAGGGTTCATTCAAACAAAAAATATTGATTCGAATAAAAATAATCATTTCTTTTCATCCTTGCCACAAAAGAAACACATTTATTTCAGCTTAGAAATAAATGCTACTAAGTACACGACCAAATAAATAAGGGGGAAAATTTCCGGCACTTTCACTTTCCAATGTCTCAAGAAAATGTCTCAGCTCATTAAGAAGATATTGAGCCAAAAGGTTTTGCCTCGCATGCACCTTAAAATAATAATAATAATATTAATAAACTAGCTTGTAAATATGTACGCTCAGACCTGCATCTGACTTTATGTATCCTATAAAACCGAATGAAGTGGGAAAAAAAAAAAAGAAAACATTACGTCAGGCGAACACCCCGACAGTGGACACACAAAAAAAAAACGCAATAAAGATGCTCGTGGAAGCATTTAGGGAACTTATACAATTAGTTGCACAGCACAGAAGGGCATGGCACAATTACAAAAGTGGAATTTGGTGAAGGTACTGAAATTATCAAACTCTTCTGATGACAAAACTCTGAAAAAGCTATGCGGATCGACTGGTCGAGCTTCAGATATTTTGCCGCCTCATGCTTCTGTACTCTGGCACGATTGAGTAAGTTAATAAAGAAATGCAGCTCAGTGGCAACATAAAATGCCATCACTTCAGCAGTTAATGCTTTGGGGTGATTAGCACATCCAATCTTTTGGACAAGCGGCGTCCGCCAAGCGCACCCGACGTCAGCTAACGTGAGAGGAAGCAACCGATGCAGCCAGCCGTTTTCTCCTCCATTTGTCGACTGCAGCGCCACAGGCGGCCGTCCGCCCTTTTTCGGCACAGCTCCTCCCATTGACGTTAGCGTCGCTTTTGCCGCCACTCCCGCTTCTAGAACACTGTAACGTCGTGGCGTGTGTCGGTGTATAATTTCATGCATTTCCCCGCAAAATTTGGCGGGAAACTATACCAGTGCATAGGTCTTGTGACGTCGTCACGTACCACCAATTGTCTCGCCTAATTTAGCTGGGAAACGGAAACAGTTTTCCCTCTGAGTTAGGCGGGAGAGTTAATGTCATGGGACGACGTTAGGATACCTTACAGCGATTCAGTTTCGCAGCTATATTTATCAGAAAAATTGATGTCAGGTGACCTGACGTCACGTTAGCTATACACCAATTTAGTTTTTTGTGTACATGTCACGTGACGTCAATATTTCAGAGAAATTTAGCGGGAAATTAAATTGGCCTGTAGGTCTTGGGGCACCAGGTCACGTGACATCAATTTTCCCCTAAACTTAGCAGGAAAACTGAGTTGCCGTTTAGCTCACGTGATGTCGATTTTCCCTCGAAAAAGCATTTCACGCTTTAAAACCACGAAACCAAAGTGAGCGTTTTGGGGTATGAGAAACCACCTTAAATCGTTTGTTTCTTTTTTTTTTTTTGTGAGCAGGAATCCTTATGGTTGGAAAAAGTACAACTGTCTGGCTGCAGCACAGTGTGCCGAGGTTCCCCAAGCGGCTGCACAGACGGTATAAATATCCTACGAGTGGCCGAGAGAACGCCCAGCTTTTTCTCTGCATCACCGTCCCTACCGAAAACACTGCCGAAGTAATTGGTAAGTGTCGCATGAGTTAAGCGAAATCTATTTAACGAGAGATACAAAGACCTTTGATCGTTCGTGCAGAATGTAATATGAATAGTCAGCCAAAAGAAAGAGTTGTTTCTTGAGCTGCAAAACTATCTTTCCGTCGCCGAAAGCATAGATCCGTTTCAAATATAATGCTAGCGATGATAAATGCAAGAGTAACAAAACTCCTTGTTCTTAAAATAAAGCGTGATAGTTAAAATGCAAAACTTTTTTTTGACGACAAAACACCTTTCCACAGCAGAAGCAGACGAAGCGCGTCTTCTATCCGCTTTTCAAAAGGTGCCCCTGCCAACCACGGCTCGAGCCAACTAGACTCTTGCGCTCAAGCATTGAAGTGTGGCGCCCTCTCTTGAGGTAGCACATGCTCACCGGATTGGGCTTCGCACTTCCCTCGTGTTGGGTAGCTCAAGATCGCCTGATTTGGCATTAGAGGGCTTCGTATAGCGACCTCATCGCCGAGTTTTTTTTGTTTTTTTTTTGTTCTTCTTTGTAGTCACCGCCACCACTAGGGTACGCGTCTTCGAAATCTAGGTGGTGACGTCATACCACCTGGCGTCACAACACTTTGGTCAACGCTACTAGAATAGATCAGTTGGAAAACTCCCGTTCACCCCCCTTTAGTCCGCTTCAGTCCGCGTGCTGTCGTCTGAAGCGCCTCCTCAATGGACCCTTTCCAGAATTCAGTCGAGCCAACTTGATCACTATCATCATCTGAAAAATGGCATATTTGCTATACTAATGGCGGCCTTCTGTTTACTGATGAAGGAAGAAGTTGAAGATGCTCCTAAGCAGATAATTCGAGGCCGATACATTCTAGACGTTAGCGCGACGTGAATCAGGAATTGGATGCAAGAGCTGCATAAGCGTTCATTTCTAACTCAAGCCCAGTCAATATGTGAGTAGCACATACTCAACTTCAATGCCCCCTGATGTATAGAATTCTATCAATGCCTTTATGTAGGTTGGCGCTTCGTTCTGACGAGTTGCATCTTTTTCGCCATCGACACTGAAAGAGATTGAAAAAGAACTGTACAGTGAACTGCACATTCTCGTCTACCGTTGAGTTGCGAAAGTGACGGTGCCCCATAAAATACTGCAGGCCACAGGGTCATTGCCGCCATTAGTATGGTAAAAGTTATACTGCTATTTGAGTCACCAGATGGCACTGAATTCCGGAAAGCAGAGTAATTGGAGGAAGATGAAGGTCATGGATCTTAAACGGGAGCTAAAAGCAAGGGGTCTTTCAACCGTTGGATCTAAGAGCGAACTGCTAGATCGACTGCAAGCCGCTGCGGAAGTACCTGGCGATCTGCTGAGAACTGTACAGTGTGAAGAACCATCACTGGACAGCGACGGGGAGCTGAGCGCCGATGTGTTGCTGCCGGAGGGGCACCTACGAGCTCTTACCGAAGACAAGGAGGGTGCCGCAACGGTCAGTGACTTCGAGGGAAGCTTTCTGACACCCCCGGAGTCAATGCCTACCCCTGGTGAGATCCAGGACGGATCGCTTTTGTCTTCAGAACGGCGGACGGCCGCAAGGACCCAGTGCCGGCCAGATGAAGGGACCACTGTGCAGGCTTCACAGCATGATATAAAATTGATCAAAAGTCCAAGTACTGAGCCGCAAGAACCTCTGACCAGTATTTCCTACAAGGGCTGCGCAATGCTAGAACAGCTATGCCAGACGCAGCAGAAAACGCTGGAGGAGCTGGGGGTGCGGCTAAACGGCTTCGCCGAGCGCCTCCAGAAAACGGAAACGGATGGTAGCGCTCTAAAACAACTGCACCGAAGGATAACAACAATATAGACACAGCTGAGGGAGGTTACGACACGAAACGGGACCTTTCGAGGCATGGAGGCTGAATCACAAGAAGCAATACCTTCCACTAGCAACGAGACACTGCCATCGATGTTGAAGGAGCAGTCGTTCGAATCACGAGTGTGTCTGAATGTCCAAGATGTCCATGGCCAGCTGGACAACAGGATTACATTTAATAGGGCATCCCAGGAATATCTTGATAGCCATGAAGGTGTCAACGAACCGCAAGCGTTGGATACTTCTTTAAAACCAGTCGCCGAAAGACTAGATGGCAGCAGCGACATAGGGACTGACAATGGCGTGGATGAACCTCACGACGCAAAAGACCCAGATGCTTTCAGAAATAGGGACGCAAGTGGAGGCGTATCCAAGCGGTTTCGACCAACAGGATGTTACGAGACTACTAAGGGAACGCCACGACCGAAGAGTCCTCCCCAGAGACCTCCCCAAGGCGTGACACGGGAGGTCCTGGTCGCTGGAGACAGTAATGTGGCGCGGATTGCTGACCTCTTCCAGTCTGAGGTAAACAACAGAAGCTGTGTGGAGATACTGCTCCACAGAAAGGCAACAGTTGAAAGAGTCCATGCAATGATCGACGAATACGAGGAACAAGCCCGTATGATACCTCGCATGTACAGAGCGCGACACTGTTAGCGCGAACAAGCGATCGCCGGTTTTTCCAGTTTTTCTCCTTGAAACCAAGAGATGTCATCGAAGTTATTATTGCTATGGAAAGAACTGATTTAGTTCTTTAATATAAGCGATAACATTTCGTGCCCGCTAATACATTTCGGAAGTAAAATGCGAAAATGCGCCGATGTCGTGTTCGCGCTAACAGTGTCGCGATGTGTACATCTTACATGTGGGGATTAACAATCTGCTCAGGGGAGACAAACCAGAGCATGTGGTGGAATATCTCTAAAAAAGATGGAGTTCACGTAAATCGGCACTCACTATTTGTTCGGTCCCAGAAGTCGTGACCAAAGGAAAGGAAGTGCATGCGGTGACGATGCTACTCAACGCCAAACTCAAAAGCCTATGTAAGAAGATACGCGCACGATACGTGGATTTAGGACGAAATATAGATGATCAAAACACCATGGACACAGATGGCGTACACTACGGGAGGACGGGAGCCCAACTAGTGGCCCAGCAACTAGCCTCAGTCGCAAGCCGTTTTTTAGAAAGAGGAGACGTAAAAAGCGCTGGCGGAAAAGGAAGACAGAAAAGAAAGCTTTCGGACATGCGCGACTATCATTGGAGAACCGGTCAGAGGTGGAAGAAACCTCCTCCAGGCTTCAGCGATCATCTCCCAGAGGGACACCGGAGCACTGTTTCCCGCCTGATCAAGCCGTCACGCCATTTATATCACAGAGGCTCCGACGAACAGCCGCACACAAAGAACAATCCAGCGTTTTTCCCAGTCATGCTGCCCTCCAGGACAAAGGAAACGAATGCTTCGGTGTCATATCTGGAACCGGCGCAGCTGGGAGCCTGGGACAACCGCTGCGCTACTCTGTTCCAGTGAACCGACCCCCGGTGTGTGGGCTCCCACAGAAATCGCACACCGTAGACCAGACTTGTGCCTATCTCAAATACTCTACTCAAGATACTGTATTTTAAATACTTTTTGGAGTATCTTGGTAGCTTGCAAATACTTTTGATCGAGAGTATTTGATACTCTATTTTAATTACAATTCCGAGTATCTTGTACTCATTATTTTAAATACATTTTTGACATTCCGCCATTTTCCGAGTTTTTCGGTATGAAGTGGCGTGGGCGTGGCACAACCAAACGTGTCCGAGTTTTTCGGTGTGAAGTGGCGTGGGTGTGGCACGAGCGGGATACGGTCCATTGGTCACATGCGCACTCGTCACAGGACGATTGGTCACAGGATCATTGGTCACAGAGGAACATTCGTCATAGGATGACTCGTCACGCGGGCAGCTGGTCCCACAATAGTTCGTCCCCAAGAAAATATATTGTTCTATTTGGTTCGGTTTACAAAGTGGGTCACCTCGTATCTTAGACGGGAATAACCCCTGTAGAAGAGGATTATTATCGCCATTCTTTTCCAGCTCGCTTGCACCTTTGCAATAATTGCACTATCATCTTAACTTAGCATGTCTTTCGCTTCTCAATGACGAAGAATTTGTAACAAACGCTTTAGCTTTTGGTTCGGTCCCGAACAATGAATGTTAGTTGGGCCGGACAAAGTGGGTCACCTCTTACCTTAACATGTATTTTGCTTATCAAGAGCGAAGAATGTGTAGCAAACGTTTTAGATTCTGGTTCCGTCCTTAACGGTGAATGCGGAGGCCATTAAAAAGCGACTATCTTTTTAACTCGGAGTGCATTCGAAAGGATGAAGGTGGTCGCAATAGAGAGAGGTGGAGCTCTGCCGTTTCACGAGGGGTTCTCGTACGCATGGAGCAGAAAAACTAATGATACTTGTTATTGGATTTGTCACAGAAGAGGTATATGCTAGGCAGAAGTAACAACTGATTTGGCTGCCAGTCGGATAATTGCTTGTTCAAGCCAGCAAAGGCATGGAGGGCCCAAGTGAGATGAACCTGCTGAAAAGTGAAGACTCATCATATCATGAAAAAAAAAAGCGGTTGAGTGCCAAAAACTTTCCTATGTTGAGTATTGTAAGATTTGCTTTTCTAACCATTGGTTTATGTCACAGTGGGAAGTCGTGAAACTCTTGATCACGGGTGTAGGACAAAATGGTCCCGGTCAGAATGGTCCCGGTCAAAATGGTCCCGGACAAAATGGTCCCGGACAAAAAGGTCCCAAGTGCAAACCCGGACAAAATGGTCCCAGGAGAATTTATCAATACTTTGAGCGCTCTTAATAGGACAAAAATGGTTTGGTACTTTTATTTTGGCGCACGTTCAAGGATAATACCAACATTTCATTATAATAATTGGAACCAAATTTTAAATCCCTTCTATCTATACCATGTATATCTATTTCTCTAAGGTTCTTGATTTCTACCGATAGATTCCACGTGTGTAATCAACATCTTTCTATCGCCAGAACCTGTTTTCAAATTAGCGCTATCGAGCTTCAAAACGATATTCGGAATGAAAATCATTATCATACACGTACTACAGGTTCTTGACGTGGTTTTTTGAAATGAACCTGTAGTACCACCGTGTTCTATTTTTCAGAAACGGCATCGCTCTGTCTGAACATTGTATATTAAAGAAATCAAAAATTGATTTCGCAATTATGAGCGTATTTATTACATAGACCACTTAAGAGACAAGAAGTCGACGCTGCTGAAGCGAAGGCCTAATACGAAAATGTATTCATATGACCCACACCCCTCAAAAAGTCGTTCAAGGGACAGAGCCCTTGCACGTACTGTGTGCACAGAGTTACAAGCCGCTGCTAATATCCATCAAGAGCAGAAAATACAAAAAGAACCTGCAAACAGCAAATAAATAATGCCACGCTGGGACCATTTTGTCCGGAATGGCAGTTGGGACCATTTTGTCCGGGACCATTTTGTCCGGGACCATTTTGTCCGGGACCATTTTGACCGGGACCATTTTGACCGGGACCATTTTGACCGGGACCATTTGGACCGGATCCCCTTGATCACGTAATGTGGGCATTTGTGGAAATTTACATTGTACTATCGTCCCTGCGCACTCGATGAGACCAGTTGCCCGCGTGACGAGTCATCCTGTGACAAATGTTCCTATGTGACGAATCGTCCTGTGACCAATCGTCCTGCGACGAGTGCGTATGTGACGAATCATCCTCATCCCGGCACGAGCAAACGTGAACATTCTTTCGAGCAACCAAATCCTGTTGGCTTTTGGTAGAGCTCGTGAAAAAAAACATCGCTTTTTTGCCAATTGTGAGTCATATCTCAGCCAAAAGATCGTACAATGAAGGTTTTCCCCTCGCCTTCCCAAATGCGTCTTTTGTTTCCTAGAGTTTCCCCCGAAAAATCCTCAAACAGAAGGGGTGGTTTTACGGAAGTTGAGATTGCCACACTGAGGCGCAGCGCAGACCGGAAAACGACCTACGACAACAATGCAGACTTGAGTGTCAAGAAACAAAAAAAAAATTAAAAAAAAATTAGAAGTGGACAAAAAAAAAGACATTTTTGTTTTGCTTGTTGTATATTTGACCCCCCTACGGCAAAACGTTGTTTATTTTCTTTTTTTCGTCAGTCCGTCACTTTTTGCTCTCGCGAACACAGTTTGTAAGCGAACATTGATAAGGAGAGAACGGGTGTAGGAAAAAATGTCCCCGGAAAATATGTCCCCGGAAAAAATGTCCCCGGAAAAAAAGTCCCCGGACAAAATGTCCCCGGAAGAAAAGGCCCCAAGTGGAAAGTAGGAAAAAATGTCCCCAAAGGATTCTCTATCTCCGGGTTTTCCTGATCCTCATGGCCTTCGGGCGGTCCGGTCATATGTCCTTGGGGGAAAAAAAAGGCACCCTGCGGAAAGTAGGAAAAAACGGCCCCATCATATAAGGAAATTACAATTCCCCAAGGTACACATCGCGTCACTGTTAGCGCGAACACGACGTCGGCGCATTTTCACATTTTACTTAGAAAAAGTATTAGTGGGAACGACATTTTACAGTCTGCGCTATATCCCCAAATGAGCACTTTCAGTACCTATAATAACTTTAATGACAACCTTTTGTTTCTACAAGAAAAAAAAAAACAATTGACCGCATCTCCACGTGGTGAATGATGTTGCTTGGGGCGAAGCTCTGGTGGTGCTTGTCTGCGTAGACGCCGAGCCGCAGCATGCCGAGCCTTTTCATTCATGTCAGTAGGAGAATGTGTGGTTTTCTTCTTTTTCTTTTTTTAAGCAGACAGATGGGATGGCATCTCACAACCCCCTACTCTTCTTTTTCTTCTTTTTCTTTGAGCCTTTTCATTCATGTCAGTAGGAGAATGTGTGGTTTTCTTCTTTTTCTTTTTTTAAGCAGACAGATGGGATGGTATCTCAGAACCCCCTACTCTTTTTTTTCTTCTTTTTCTTTTTTCATAATTTTTTTCATCTTTTTTTTTCCAATTTTTTTTTTTTCCCTACACGAGCACGTGAGCATGTGCTCACGTGCTCGTGAGCACGTGATCTCACGAGCAGAAGCACGAGCACCCGACGCCGGGCCTACGGCGGACGGCGGACGGCGGACGGACATGGCTAGCCCCTAAGGAGCTTCGCCCCTAAAAACTAGAGATTGCTTGTTTGTGTTAACAGTGTCGCGCTTTTTACCTATTTTGAAATGGTACACAAGTACCTCTCAAATTTCCCCAAACACAATAACTTGGTTTGGGCTAGAATTGTTATAATTGTTTATTTCACATTGAAAAAAAAACACACACACACACACACACACAAAAGGAACAATAATTTGGTTTTGCCAAACCATAATTTGGCTTCCAAAATACCCCACAATAGATTGCTTCGGTTGCTTTGTGTGACTTCCAGCCTCCCTTTCTACCTCTAGGTGGGTCAGGTCATTTCTGACCGGATAATGACAGGACCGCCGGAAGGCCAGGAGAATCGGGGAAAACCCAGCCATAGAGAACCCTTTGGGGACATTTTTTCCTACTTTCCACCTGGGGCCTTTTTTTCCGGGGACATTTTTTCCGGGGACGTTTTTTCCGGGGACGTTTTTTCCGGGGACGTTTTTTCCGGGGACATTTCTTCCGGAACCCGGAGAGAACAGGACAGGAAACGAGCTAAAAGCTGGATGACCTCTCAAAATTCCAACA
Source organism: Ixodes persulcatus (assembly GCA_013358835.2). Lineage (NCBI taxonomy): Eukaryota > Metazoa > Arthropoda > Arachnida > Ixodida > Ixodidae > Ixodes > Ixodes persulcatus. The sequence goes on along the minus strand of JABSTQ010009319.1, from coordinate 244,761 downwards.
AAGTGTCCCCCAACGCTGAGTGCCTTTCTGAACGCACCCTACTTGAAGAAGGTGCGACCACTGCCGTGGCTATTATGTGGGTTCTCTTTGTTATTTTTTCACTCATATCTGTATCCCAAGTTTGTTTATAGTGAACACCCCATATAGAGAATCCGTATCCCAAGTTCGTTTATATGGATTGTGGTTAAACGATGCGTCTAAGGTGCTCCGAAGGACGTGATATTCAGCGATGTCACTATAGCTAAAGCGACCTTTTTCTTTCTGTCCCAGAAATGTTTTGTAACATGTATCAGTGATATCGCCACGCGCGTCGCCGAGCGAGCGCGAGGCCGAATGGTAATTGCGCTTGGCTCTCGCGCGGAGCCTCCGGGTTCGATACCAGGGAGCGAACTCCTCTTTTATTTATTTTTTCAACTTGACATTCTCGTTACTTCGAGAACCTTGTCGTCTGATTGAGTTACGAATGTTCTACGCGCGGAACGTTCCACGCCAAATGTTTCAGAAACCCACGCGGGTACGGTGCTCCGCGTGGCGCTAGAGAAAGCTTGCGCTGGGAAACTCCTTGGTTCGATCCCCACCGCCCCCGCCCGTTTCGATCTGGACGAGTTTCGTACAGACACGCGTTCGTGTAGTCACAACTGCGTGATGCACGTTAAAACCCCCAGGTTAGCGGTTGTACTGCACTGGCTAAATTTCTCATCTACAGCTAAGAAGCGACCGGTCACCCGTTGAGGCGTACCAACATCAAGGCTGTATAAACATACAAAAGCAAGCCAATTCTTTTTTTTTTTTTCCTTTTTTTTTTGGTCCGGAGTTAATTTCGCCTTAGCGCTCGACCTTGCTGTTTTGCCGACATCGACGTCTGCGACGCTAGCCTTTCTCTCTTTTGTTTTTGGCACAAGTTCGCCCCCATTAGAAGTTTGGTTTCTTCAGTTATTCACCGCCTCATCATTCGTCATTCGTAACAATATTCTGCTCCTTGTAGTTGGACTGCATAAAATAGCCCTACAATTTTTGTTGTGTTTTTGTGTGCTAATAAACCATTCTGGTAACCCAGATTTTCGGAGCTGTATAATTGTCCAATAACTGACATTGATACAAATTAGGCTGGGTCCGAACATTTCATCGAACGCCGTTTCATCGAACACCGTTTCATCGAAGTCGCTTCATCGAACGTAGTTTCATCGAAAGCCGTTTCATTGAACGCCATTTTATCGAAACCGTTTCATCGAACGCTGCCTACTTGAGCGGCAGGAATTCTACATCACATCTAGGAAATATTTTTCTTTTTAGCACCCGGAGGATAGCAGTGTTTAAATATGTATTATAATTTATAAACCTATACATGTATAAAAGGAAGAAACCTTTTTTTGTCAAGTTTCTATACTTTTTTTTAGTAAATGATGACCTCTGTTAATATGGCCAATAAGAAACGGGAACACTGACGACACTTTGTGAAACTGTGTTCATCAGATGCAGTGACGAACGCACGTCCGTTGAAGGGCGTATATCTTGGTTCCCGGACATTTCATCGAACGCCGTTTCGTCGAACGCCGTTTCATCGAAAAAATGGACGTTTCATCTAACTCCGTTTCATCGAACGCCGTTTCATCGAATCGCTGACGGCCGTTTCATCGAATGTCTATTATATAAAAAGTGTGAAAGATGCTCTTTTATGCACGGATCGAGTGCATTTTCGTGTCATTCACCCATTTCATCGTCAGGTTTTTTAATGTCCAAACTTGTAGATGTTACAATTTATTTTGATGCAAGTAACCCATGAGGATATTTGTACCGATTTTTATGTTTGTTTCGCACATTGTGCTTATCTGTTCACCCCCTCTGTATTACCCGATGGGCCTTGAGGGTATTGTAACAAATAAATAAAAAGTCACACTCCCGGTAAGAGCGCACTCCAACTCATGGAGGCCAGAAGGTGACTTCGGTTTTGCGCAGGCGGAACAACTTTAGCCATTTGAGCCTTTTAGCCTCTCATGTCTTTCTATTGATACGTTTTTACTGCCCGAAGCTTGCAGTAACTAAAGCTGAGGTGCTATTTATTAAACTACAACAAAACATTGTTTTTTTTTTTGTTTTTTTTAGTTCTAAGACTCGATGAAGTCAAGAGTAAGTACGTCACCTCAAATTTTATTTGAAAACTTTCGGGGGTTCATGTGTTTGTGCGACAGCCATTCACAGTCCCCCACAGCCATGCTCCGTCGGTTCTCATAAAAAAGGCGGACCTTCTCATTTCTTGCCGCTATGGCCCTCTTCTGGCGAGGAGGCTCTGGGGAACTCAGCATCGCCTCCAGCTTGTCTTCCGTCAGTTGATGTTCTGCGGCGATGCAAGTCAAAAACTTTCAGAACCCGGGATGGACACCTCCGACCAGCTTCAGGAAGCGGGAATGCCACCCTGGCGTTCGATAAGACGGCGTTTGATAAAACGGCGTTCGATGAAACGGCTTCGATGAAACGGTGTTCGATGAAACGGCGTTCGATGAAACGGCGTTCGATGAAACGGCCTTCGATGAAACGGCTTCGATGAAACGGCTTTCAATGAAACGGCGTTCGACGAAATTTCCGGTCCCAGTATAGGTTCGTCCTTGAAGATACCTGTTCTGCTTCAAAACGAAGCCGTCCTTGAAGCAGTGATTTGTCTCCGTGTCCAATGATACGGAAAAAAAGCTTGTCTCCCCTTTTTATTAATTTATTAAAACCGACAAAATCATTGACCTGTCGGATATTCGACGTACAGTATATACACTGCATGTTGAAGATCCGACCGGTCCACGGTTCTGTCGGTTACAATAAATTAACGAAGAGGGGAGACGCGTCTTTTTTATGAACACACAAAAAGCGTGTGGCCGAGAACAGCCGCCTATTTTACCAGAAAAAAATAAGTCGCCTATCCACTCAAGTTTTGATATATATTAGCGGCGAGATGTTTTGGTGGCGCCCTCCTGTGGTTCCCCCTTGTGACGTCATTACCTTTCAAACAACAAGTTCGATGGTGTTTGTTATTAGCATGGTGGAAGCTTGAAATCATTGCGCTCTCAAATTAACACTGCCAACACCGTCAAAATTAAAGTTCTTTCATTCCTCTTATTTCCGTCGATGATAAATCCCCTTTCCGACGTCATAGTCAGCGTTCGGCCAATCGTGGAAGGCCGACCACAGCGACGCTTTCGGTCGCGCACGGGGCTAATAGCTACCCTCTATGATTCAGTAGCCAACGTTTAGGTTGAGAAGAAATTGACCGTGTAGTAACTTTATTTCTGGTGAATTTGGAGCGGCGTCAAAATTAGTTTAAAAGCGTAGTAAATTATGTAAAAAGTATTGTATTGCTCTAAAATTCAGTAAAAGGAAATTAGATGAAACGGCATCAAGTGATTCGATGAAACGGCGTTCGATGAATCGGCGTTCGATGAAATGTCCACTCATTCGATGGAACGGCGTTCGATGAAATGGCGTTCGATGAAATGTCCGGTACCCAAATTATACTCTGTTTCATACTTAGCGTGCAACGCTGTCAAAGCTACTGGCGCGAGCGTGGGGCTTGATCTCGTTGGTCATTTGCACGCGTTCTCGCGCAAACAAAACCACAGATGAAGCCACGCGCTCGCGCCAGTAGCTTTGACAGCGTTGCGCGCTAAGTATGAAACAGAGTATAGGCAATGCGGAAGTATCTTCAAAAGTAATTGAGTTACATTTCTAAGTATTTGTACTCTACTCAAGATACTTTACAGTGAAAGTAACTTGACTAGTATTTTAAATACTTTATGAAGCAGGTATTTAGTAACTTATCTTAAATACTTTTATCGAGTATTTTGTCCAACACTGCCATAGACCCAGAGATGCAACTGCTTTCGGCAACAGAAGCTCCAGGGTTGCAGCAGTGGATAACCACACGTGCGCCACCATACGACCATGTATCACCGGAGTGGCCTCCCGAAATGAAGTCACCCCACCAGCACAAGATGCTGCGAAAGGGAGGGCCCCCGACCCATTGCTTGCAATCTCCGTCATTCCCAACACCTGCGCGTGTTGCTCAACTGTGCCAGCCTCTTCTGCCTCATCCACAAGACCTGCGCAGTATGGTGTCAGATATTGTAAGGCAACAACTGAGCTACCTGGACCAATGGCACCGCCAGTGAGAACGCTCACAGGCAAGGGGGGGGGGAAGACAAGTGGCCAACGGGGAAAAAAAAGACGGAGGCGACGTAGATGCAGTAAGAAAACCATGGAAGCGGTGGGGTTTCTCAACCTCCACGGAGCGCGACGGGAGCAGAAATGGGAAGAGCTCTACGGCGAGCTGGAGGGAGAAGATATGACCCTCTTTGGGGTAGCTGAGACGCACCTTCGTGATCTCGAAGAACCACCGACTTCGGAAAGCTGGTACTGGGCTGGACGCAACCGACTGGAGGGGACGCGTCGAGGTGGAGGAGTGGGAGTGGTGTGGCGTAGCTCATCCGTATGTCACAAGGAGCCACGAGAGTGCTGGGATCACATCTGGGTAACAGGAGCGATACTCGGTATTCCGGTCGCCGTTTGCGTACTGTACCTGTCGGTGGGAGCTGCCCGCCGAGAGGAGAACCAAGCGTTAATAACATGCGTGATGAACGATGCTAGGGCCCTGGCTGATACGAAAGAACTACTCATAATGGGAGACTTCAATGGACATCTTCATGAACTGGATGGCTGGGAAGATGAAAATGGACGGTTGCTGCTGCAGATGAGTGAAGATCTCGCCTTGGAAGTAGTTAATCTAAGAGGTTCATGTGAGGGTCAATTTTTTTTGGAATGCTCGCGCAAGCAAAACATGTATTGATTACGCAGTAGTGTCAAACAAGCTGGCTCGTTATCTTGTTCAAGTTCACATAGACGAGGCTGGTGAACACAGCATCGGAAGCGACCATAACCGAATTAAGCTAATATTCTCGAAAGCAACGTTTATAACAACGAGACGAAAGCCCCATGCGACAAAATGTCTCACGCTATTTTCAAGTGCAGTTGAAAGAGTTGTGGAGGAATTTGAAAACAGCACCACGAGGAAAAGTGCTGCTGACTACATGGGATACGTAGAAGAACTGAAGCAAATCATCCAGCAACATTCCACGAAGGCCCGAAATGGGCGAAGGCGGAGAAAGCGCTGGTGGGACGCGGAGGTTCAAGCCGCCATCTGAGTACGGAAAGAACTGAACAGAGAACACCGCATGGCCCTTCACATGGGGACCAGAGACGAAGTCGAAGTAAAATGGCAGATGTACCAGGCGCAAAAGCAAGCCGCACAGCAACTCGTCCAGAAGAAAATGTCTCAGGCTGACTTGCACACAATGAGAGACATTAGCTCAAGCGGGAGAGATGCGCCTAGAAAGTTCTGGAGATACCTTGGAACCCTGAATGGGAGAGATCAGAAGCCGGCTATACTTGACGAGAACACAAGGCTGACCGCAGATAGACTTGGGCATAGCCTTACAGAACACCTAGTGAAGGTAGTTTCGCCCCCGGGAGCAGCACCACCTCAGGACATCTTTCCAAATCAAAATCTGGATGGTACTCCGGTTGATGTCAACGGTGGAGAAATCGGCAGGGTGTCAATTATACGCGCTTTGACTCACCTAAAAAGTAACACCGCCCAAGGATTGGACGAGATTCCAGCAAGCGTCCTCAAGGCACTAGGGAAAGGTTCAAGGGATCAGCTGGCAGGAATTTTTAACAACATTGCCTCTGGAATAGAAGAAGTTCCTGGAGACTGGAGGAGAGGCAAAGTCGTTCTCGTTCCAAAAAAAGGTTGTGACCAGCGCTACCTCTGCAACTACAGACCACTGACTGTGACCAGCACGATATATAGAACTTTCGTACATATTCTGAAGGAGCACATGACTGCATGGGCAGAGGAAGAAGGCTTGCTTACGGAACTTCAAGGTGGTTTCCGACGAGGTCGCCGGTTGGAAGATCATCTGTTCACTCTAACACAATGTATTGAGGTGGCCCGCAAGGAGCAGAGTTGTTGTTTTCTCGACGTCGCCAAGGCCTACGATAGTGTGCCACATGCCCAGTTGATATGTCGACTACAACATCTTGGCATGCGACCAGAGTGGGTCACCCTCATCCACCGCCTATACAGTGGAAACACGGTTAGGACAAAGTTAGGTGAGGCTAACTCTGAGGAAGTGCTGGTGACAAGGGGCTTACCCCAGGGGTGCCCGCTCTCTCCACTATTGTACATGCTTTACGTAACCGGACTCGAAACGCAACTGATCCGATCTGGACTGGGCTTCTCGTTGACTCTCTTAGAAGATGGACTGACCGTCGAATGGATTCTACCCGGACTTACCTACGCAGACGATGTAGTACTGACCGCGGCATCAGTCTGCGACATGCAGAAACTCCTAGATATCTGTACCGAGGTAGCAACAGGACTTGGATTGAAATTCAACACCAACAAGTCAGCAGCGGTGCTGTTTGCAGGTCCACAAGATCCAACATTTGGCAGTCTTCGACTCGGGGTGGACTGTGTACCTGTAATGAACTCGTACAGGTACTTGGGCATTACACTCACAAATACAGAGGACTACCTGCAAGAGCACCCCGCCCATCTCCGCCAAGCAGCCATCAGAGGAACCAGCATTCTGCGCAGACGGAATCTCTGGAGTTGCAATAGATTCGTTGTGACCCGGGAGCTGTGGAAGGCGGTGGTGGTACCAGGACTGACTTTTGCTAACGCTGTGGTGTGTGTCCCTGGAGATATCCGAGCTCACATAGAACGTAGGCAGAGGGAGATCGGGCGCCAAGCGCTAGGCTGTCATGGTACAGTAGCGAATGAGGCTGTCCAGGGTGATTTGGGATGGTCCTCTTTTGAAGCCCGTGAAGCTACCAGCAAAATCGCCTACGACGGACGTCTCCGACATATGGACACTTGCCGGTGGGCCAAAAGGCTGTTCAGGTACACTCAACTGACTGGTCTGCAGACCCGCTGGCAGCAACGCCTATACCAGCTCCAAAGCAAGTACGGTTTTTTTGCCGACCCTGTCCAAGCGTCGTCGGCCAGAGAATGGGAGAGAGAGGTCCGGAAAAAGGTTCGCGACCAGGAAACACAGCAGTGGCTCAAAGATGCCCAATTGAAGACTACGCTCGAGGTGTATGTTGCAAACAACAAACGACTACCCAATAGCTTGGGTAGTCGTTTGCTATTTGAGGCACGAGCTGGGGCACTAAGGACTCTGTCTTACAGACGACACTTTGATTCTACCGTGACCACGAGCGTGTGCCGGGTGTGCGGGGCCCACGACGAAACAGTAGCACACATTGTACTGGAATGTGCAGGACTCCGGCCATCCCGGTCACTAGACAACGACCGAGACCTTCAAAACCCTCTGGAGCTTGCCGAAGTATTGGGCTTCACTGTTACTAGAGATGGACACCAAACCATTGAGGTTAGGCCAGCCGCACCAGCGGACAGGCCTGCCTCGAGCGAGACTACAGCCTCCAGCGGCCCGCATAGGCCGTCTGTCGAGGCAACAAAGAGACGATTAGAGGACTGGTATAAAAAGATCTACCTTAGGGGGCAATAGCACGCAAATGCCCCCAGGCTTGGGCATGAATATTGTTCGAGCCCGCCCGATCTAAAGGGAACAGCCGCATCATCATCGGTCTATTTTCTTTGCAAAACTGTGTGTTGCATAGAGTGTAACGCAATCTAGACGTTGTGCTTCAAAACAGAAGATACTACGCTATATGATGGAAACTATCGAAAACGAAACAGATAAGTACATGAATTTTTTTTCATTATTAAGGACAACTCAAATTAATAATGACTTCTGGGAAAAAAAAAGAGGTGCCCGTATTAACGAGACATCATTGTGTGCCATAGAAGACACTGCAGTTACCATAGCAGCCATCCTCAAAATGGTGGTGCCTCGAACGACGGGGCGTAGGTCTTGGGGGGAAAGTGGATACTGCTTTTGGAAGCAGCGTCTATGGGCAGTTTCGTAACTGAGGTAATCCTAGTAACGTTGGCTTTGATTTCCTTTTTTTTTTTTACTCTGGGCGCTTAAAACAGCGCCTCCCGATTCCAGCTCTTGGCATCTTAGCTTTGATCTACGCTTTGGTGGCGTCTTGATTTTTTTATGTTTCCCGGGATTCCGTTTAACACCGTCCGAGACACAAGTTTGTACTGTCCATTATCAATGAACAAGTTGCTTTCCGCAGCATACCCTGGACAAAGCAGGAAGCCTTTAGCACCAAAACAAAATGCGTACCCTTTCCTCCACTTGCGCGCTTACTTTTGAACCCACGCAGCGTCGCCTAGTTTGTGTTCGCGTAGCCACCAGAGCGTCCCTGACACGTTGGCAGCGTCTCACAATCGCCGCAATGCGGAGAGCAAGTTCGTCTGCCTCTTTTGCAGGGGTTGTGGTGACGTCAGAACTCCAAGCTCTGACTGGTTCTGAATGGAAGATAGTGGGTAGACCTCAAGGCAGCTTGCTCTGAGGTCTACCCACTATGCTTCATTAGAGCCAATCAAAGCTCGGCGTCTTTCTGACGTCACCGCAACCCCTGCGCAAGAAGCAGACGACTTGGTCACCGCATAGGCCTCCTGCATTGCCCAGGGGGCGCTGCAAAAAGGGACTCGTTAAGACTTGTTTTAGGTAGTACCATAGCAGTTTGACAACGGAGCCTCAGAGTGCCCGGTCGCAGATTTGGAGCGCGAGGATCTGGTAGCAAAGGGCATTTCTCGAGGAACCTGGTATTCAGCGCACAGCTTTTGCAGCGGCGAGGAGCCGAAGCATGGTTTTCAAACCCTACGATCGAGGAAAGAAGTGGTAGAGCGAGGAGCGCGAGGAGCACGAGCGGACATTCCATCGCTCAGGGAGAAGTGTGTTTCGGCGTCTCGCCGCAGCGGGACACCGGTCACCTGGCTCTCCGCTTATCCGTTGTCTGCCGCTCTACCTTTTCAATTTCGGCGGCCGCGTCTGGTGGCGATCTGCCAGGCTATGTCAGTATAGAGGAGGCTATGGTAGTACTAACTTAAGCACCTCAAACTTCCACACATGTAGAAGCGTCCCTGCTCTGGGGCAGAACGCGACGTCACGAAGAAAATACAAAAAAAAAAATTTTTAAACGCAGTCGAAGCACGGATCAAAGCAAAAACGCTAAGAGGGTAAGCCAAGAGACGCCGTTTCACGCCTTCCAATAAAAAATTGGAAGAAACAAAACCTCGGGACGCCAGTTGTTTCGACGTCATCATGCAGAGATATCAGGCGCGTACCCTAGCGTGGTAGCATGAATCTGGCACTTTCGATTGTCTTGCGCCGTCGAATCTAGCCAATTTCGAACCTCGACACGTGTTTTTTTTTTCGTTCTTCAGCACTACACAGAAAGATAAAAGCTCAGCGAAGGTGGCATAAGTATAGTGCAAGGCCCAGTCAGGTGAGCTTGTACTACCGAAAATGAGGGCGCCACAATTTGTCCAGAGCTTCAGCGCAAGAGGCCTATGGTGACGTCCCACGACGTCTACGTAGTACGTTGCTGAGCCACGTGCTCTCTTGGAGTTTCAGAGGCCATCTTTGAACGTTAATGCAGAGTTGCATTTTACCAACTCCCGGCTCAGTTTCTGACGTCTGCAGACCTGCCCTGGGCTGGGACTGGGAGGAAGGCGGCGGCAAGGGTTGGACACATGACAAACACCTGCACCCCCCCCCCCCCTCCACCCCAAACTACGGATAATTGCACGCGTTTCGTGTCAGCGCGGATTGCGTCAGCAGATAAGGTACTCCCATGGACTCAGTCTGTGCGTATCTGTATTCTCTGTGGGTTACCAAGAAAGAAAAAGCGAAAGACACCGACTTGACGACGCTTCGGAAAGGCGTGGCCCTTCTACATGTAACGGTTTGATCAGTATATAAGATACAGATACAAATTATTGCAACACACTCCAGAGTAAAAACTTTGTACCTTGGCGTTTGAAAACTTGTTTGTGTTGTCACGTGATGCAATCCACGAAAGTACTCTGAATCCCCTCTAGTAATATTTGGAACACCGCCAAGTCTGTGCCACTTAGGGCATTTCGCGAGTCTCCTAGTGATGAGGTGATCCACAATATACCTATACTTTCTTTTACCTTATGCCTGAACGCAGTCGACGGTTTAATCTGAGGGGACAATCAAGCAGTGTCGAAAGCGCAGAGTCACGGCATTCGCCGTATTTCTGCGCGTGCGCAGTTTGGTCTACAGCTGACTCATACATAACCGATTATAAATGTCATGTCTGGAGTTGGTGCAGTACGGTTTGTCGGTTTGTCATGTAGCTATATCCGGTGGTTGTCGTGCGCTGTCAATGGCTAAACATTGCAATAACATGCTCTGCTTATTTTTATAACCTAAATAAAAATAACATACATATCTTCTTTATGGTGCCATTTGAACATGAAGGCAGAACCCATAAGGAGACTTCCATGTTCAGCTAGTATCATATAGAAGCAATGAACCAACTGTACTCATTTTCACCTAAAGAAAAAAAAAATGTTTTGCACATTGTTCATACGCCGCGCGAAGTAGTTCTAACAAGATTTGGTTGTTGAAGCAAGGAGCGACGCTTTTGGCATTTGAAACCTGCACGTCTTGAAAAGATTACATATATGTAATCTAAAATGCGCCCACACTTATCTTAATACTCCAGCTAAAGATTGAAATTAGTGATGCTGCGCGAGGGGCCGGACTTTTGTTTTTTTTCCTTCGGTTCTTGAGGTGAAACTGAGTATTGCTCAGCTTCCAGCCGTAACATATATCAACGCCGAAAAATCTACCGTTGCAGCTTCGATCAATAGGGAATCTCCAGCAAGCCAAAAAAAGAAATGCCATTTCGCGTCATTACTTTATTGATATAGCTGGCCAAATATGTCTCGTCATCTCAATCGCAGTCTCGTATACCCGTTGCTCAAAAGAAGTATAATCGATTACACTTACAATTACTCCTGGTTAGAAATCATTCAGTTATATGGCTTTATTACCCGAGAAGATGAGTAATATGCCGATACCTGATAGAGCACCCGTTACTTTTCCAATTCGCTCAAATATTTTCGAAACGACTAATTTTTTTGCCGTTTGAAAGTGGTGGGTTTTTTCATACTGTTCATTATTGGATGAGAATCAGCAAATTATAAACTACTCATTCTTATCTGCCAATTTCGAAAAACCATTTTCCTGTCGGAGACTTGATTCCAGGATTCCTTGGCAGGGAACTTATATGAAGGGCGCCATTAGAACGGGTAGAGGGGGGGGGGGGGGGGGGGGGGAGGGGAAGTAGCGGTTACAATTGATTTTGTACTTCCAAAGGTAATCAGAATAATTTTGCGATTACTTCCTAATGAAACTACAAAATGAATCCCAAACGTAATCTATCGCAAATAATGTGATTACTTGTAATGTGTGCCGTAGCAGTCTGCTCAATAGCTTGTATACTTTCATTTTGTTGCAGCCTACCACCTGCGTCTCCAGTATGCAAACGTCTACCAGAGGCATCGCGTGACATGGATGAAGGCACCAATGTTCCCAAACTTTCATATGCTGCTTCTAGGGAAGTACGTAAAAGGAAAGGAAAAGCCTCGCTAACGACACCATGCACAGTGTCAGTGAAAAACAACGTGTGCTGTCTATTGCAAAACGCAGCACGTGGCACCATGGTATGGCGTACCCTTCCTTTCGTGAGACACTCAATGTAACTTTGGGATAGCGTCGATACGTACATCAGTTCGTGGATACGCCTCGAAACTCCCCACAGATGTTTCAGGATGAGCTCTTCGCGACGGAGCCACCAGCAAAAGCAAACAAGGGTTGCCGATTTCGTCAGCGGACCGCAGCTAGGAGTGCGTAGTACAAAAGGTCGCGCTGTAGAAAAAAGTGCTTCTAAGGTCGATCCCCTCGTCTGCCCGTTAAATACCCCATTCAGGCGATCATAAAGGTTCCTTTAGCTAAGGGTCGTTCTTTGTCGACGACAAATCTTTCGCGATCCTCCGCAGGTGGCATCCGCCGATTGCAAAAGTGCTATGTTAAGGTTATCTTTATGCTGGCCGTGTGAATGAGGTATTTGTCTGAATAAGGATCGTACCGGCGTACTTTCGTGTGTCACTACATAGTACAGCGTGACGCACGCTAAAGGTCCCAAGCCAACGGTCGTACTGAACTGGCAAACTTCCTCATCTACAGCGGAGACATCAGACATCCCATAGATCAGGCTAACTTCCGGCCGTCTAAATGCTTGTAAAACGAAAACAAATCACTTCACCTTTTCATGATTCAATCACGCGCAATACAAAGGCGGCGGCCAAAAAGTCCGGGTGGCTTCCGCATGGTGGCGCCAGGTTATGGCGAATGTATGTGTGGTAGAGGCCACCGCCCGCTTCGCAGGAACAGCAGGAAGTCAGGGTAGTCGGTACCGGGAACACAATGCCTAGGATACCACCATACCATAATATGTGCAGAGCACAATAGTAGAACTAGAGAATAAATGGAATTGAAATATTACATTGATTTATTCAAATGAACCATTGCATTTCAGCATTCTATTTATTCCCTAGCATCTATGTTTATAGACTAGATGACCATTTAAGCGATCGATGTGTACAGCCCTGTGACTGGATGAGCTTATTAAAGTGCTCGTAAAACAACTCTTGGGCTTTCTTCTAAATGACGGATTTTTAATTCTGCAGTACAATGTTGGATCTCATGAACATTTCCTTATTTCCGTCTGAAATATTTTAACACTAAAAACACCACAAACCCTATCATGCGTGGATTCGGCAGCCGCCACACCCTCACTCCCAAATCGCGTAACTATAAGCAGCAAATAAAAATCATCGAGGTCAAAATAAAATAAAAAAATCTTAATCCTAGAGAAAGTGGAGCGTGTTTGAGGTAGGTGTTTACTTAAGAGAGTATCTGAGCTCGAGTGACACGCTGTACAAAATGTGCTTCTCGAATTTATCCGTGGAATTAAAATACATTTACATTTAGTCTTGCGCAGAGGGGATGGGTATTTTCGGCTTCATGCGGACTTTCAAGTGTAGTTAAAGGTTTCGCGACTGACGTACGACGATCCACCGCAGCTGTTTTTAAAGCCGGGGTCACACTGCTCCTACATCATACTAAAATACAGTCTGCAAACACGATTCACCGCAATATTCGTGGTTCAAATGCCGGGTGCCAAGTCTCCTCATTGAACTCATTGCCATGCGGCGTTCGAAGCACGGATCTCGCGATGACTCGCGTTCGGATATGTATCCAGACGGTCCTTTGTACATTAGCTGGCGACATGTTCGTCAACTGTTCATTGATTTGCTTGTCACAGCTGGGGGATGACTTCCGGCTGGAAGGACTGTATATCAACCGCGAATGGGAAGCGTGCGACAAGATAGTGACGTCATGGTGCGACTCCTAGCAGGCCAGCACAAGCATTTCCCATACACATCGCGTGGATCAGCCGACCTTAGTTTCAAATCAATTTCAGCTTGCCTGAGCATAGCGCCATACAAAACGCCCGGGGCCACAGTCCGAGGCAATTTTTTTTTTCTTTTTTTGTTTCACGAAACACGCAGATTGAAAACACATCCCCTTTATACACTGGTGAAAAAAGGCGAGATTATCACAAACCTAGTACGTCTACTCGATCTGCGCTAGCGAGCGAAGGGCAATCTGCTAATAATAAGAAAAAAATACTTCTCATGTAGGTTTTGTCACTTCGTGGCACTGGTGGATGCCGTCCCACACTGATTTCCGGACCATCAAACACACAAACGCTTGGTAGAGGCATGTTTCAACGAAGACGAAAAACGTGGCTGTCTCGAGGTCGTGGACACTTACAGTTGTGTGTATGTGTATGTGTGTGTGCGTGTGTGTGTGTGGGGGGGGGGAGGGGGGGGGGTGACCGACATGAACCCGAGCTCTGAGCAACTCCTGGGGGACGAATGACCTACGAACACGTACAGAGCAACGCTGCATTCGCCATTTTTTTGTTTGGCAACAAACTCAGTGGCGCCATCTATTAGGTAGTCCCCCGGCACACTTCCGGTTCACGTATGTCCTAATTATTTACTCATCATTCTTTTATCCTAAGTAGTAAATTAAGTCTGAGAGCGCTAAGTGGCCATTTCCAGAAGACAGCGTGCACATTCCACTTCGCAAATACTGCAAAAACCCGCCGTCTACCTCAGAACCGGAAGTGGTACGGGCAATTTTCAAAGTGGCGCCACCTTGTTACGACTCACGCGAGAAAGAGCGAATCGATAGGTTCTGGAATTTCAAAGCGCGAAACCTTTGTGGCGCATTCAGACTGACCGGTTGACGGTTGGCGGTTTTTCGGTGATCACTCGTGAACTTTTGGAACTTGTGTTTGGCAACCTAGTTTGACCATCCAAAAATTTAGCTGTTTTGGTACAGAAGGTTTTCCTTCGGGCTGTTCGCCCACATGCCGAGTTCAGGCAGCAGGAGAAGAGACATGGACCCGCGTAACCACGCCGGCGATCCCCCGACGCTTCTCACGAGCTACCCGAGCTCGCCCACAGACAAAGCCCAGCTAGACGCGCCCTGCTGAATCATAGCCTCCTGGTTGAGAGGATGATGTCCCGAATCTTTTTTTTTTGTTCCAAGTGGACCCTGCCGGGCTGCCCGTATGAATAGCTGAACTTGTTCTAGAGATAGGAGTGCCAGTTTCTACTCCCTCGTCGTTCGCTTTTCCATTTTGCGGAGTATTGACCGGCGTTTGTGGTGCGGGGAATGTGTTCCACTAAAAAGGGGAAGAGAGAAAAAATGCCCTCCCCTCTCATCCCGCACGTCGTCTGCTCCGCCGAGTGGGCTGTACCTAACATCCGGCTGGCGTTCAAACTGGGTTTAAAATCGCGTCATTTTGGAAATTTCAACCGCAGATGCGCGGATTTTGATATGCAAGTTATTGTATAATGCTATGCTCGATAAAAAGACTAACTGAGTCTAATTGCGATGTTACCTGCGTGCAAATAAAAAAAAATGGAAAAACTGTGCAGAGTGGTTGGTCACTCCGGGGAAAAGTAAATCCGGTTCTGTAGCTATTTTACTATAGGAAGTTCGTACTGGTGTAGGCCTTTAGCGACAATGAGTGGAAGTCTGGAATAATAAATAAAAACGTGCACTCCTGGCGCAATAGACGCAGTGGTTGAGTTGCCGGCTGCCTCCGCTGCTATTGAAGTAACGGAACAAAGATACGCTAGATGATCATTTCCTGAAATAAAACAACAAAGCGCTAAAGGCTTATTTTGGAGTAGCCATGAATATTCTAAGAACGCGAACCAATCCATAACGGCAGCCACGAGCGAGAGTTCGATGTTCGGTACAGCCCGCCGGTACAGCCCAAAGATGGAAAACGGCGACCTCCCGGTTTGTCGTCTGCTAGCAGAGTCAGGCGCGTGCCCTCTCTCTCGTTTTACCCCGCCGAACCTGCTGAACTTTCCGGATGTCTAATAAAATGGCGCCGCCCTGAGAGCGCTAAATGGAATGGTCTATAGCCAGTCGTGGTTTGCTTGGTGGTGGACTCGCCTTTCGTCACACGTCGATCGAGTCTGTTGTTTGTTTGACATTAAGCTCAAATAAACGCCGTATGATGTACCCATGCTTCATGTGGTATATACACTTTATTTCTTGGGTAGGTGCAATTTATTCCTTTTGGTAGCAGAAACGTCACGGGTCAACCTAGCACAGCTATCTCGGGTGCCACGCCAGCTCCGCGGTAGTGATACGCAATTACGCTCACGTCTACATCGGTCTTATTCGTCGTCATGTACGATGTCGATGGCTTTCAACAGTTTGCGCGGCTGCTGAAGTGGGCACGACGAGCTTTGGTACCTCGAATAGCAAACAAACCAGCTTACCCGAACCAAACAAACCACCGCAGCGAAGAAAACATTACGAGTAAATTATTTTCGCGACTGATTCAAGTGAGAGACATGAAAACGTTTATTTTCTAATGTGTTCCTAGGTCTAGAGCGCCTTTAGGACGCCTCACCAGCGACGGGTGCCATTTTGCTTCGAAAGTCACCGACGTCACGTAAGCGTCGCGTTGTGCTTGGTTACCGCTTCCGCGGTTCTCGAAAGCGGTTGGGAGAAGCCGGTCCTGAAGCTGTTGGCAAAAACGCGCACCGAGCGCGGTATCCCGGATGCTTCGCGGTTGAAAACGCGCGGATCCGCTTCCAGCGTGAACGGGCCATTACTCCGGATCAAGAACGAGAAACGCGGCCGCGGGAAGGCGCAGACGCGGACCAAGACTTTGTGGGCGCATTCAAAGAGGTCGGAGCGGGCAGCGCTTCATTATGCAACGTCACGCGGACGCTGTCGTTGGTGAAGCTGCCAAGGAGGATCGGGTCCTCCCTTTGGATGTCACACGCTCCCAACACTCGTGACGCGAGTCATCGCCGTCTGGAGAAGGAATTTTGAGGATGAGTTCCTGAGGTGTAGGATATATTCCCTACTATGCCTTCGGTCCAAGTGCAGTACGGGGAAGTATACCTGACGTTATGTGTGAAAGCACTCGGAAATATCTGCACGTATATTCAAGTTCCATTATAAAGAAATGTTGCCAGCTTTGAAAGCGTTGCTTGATCACTAAATGGGACTACGCGAAAAGAGGAATATCGGTGCCATTCGCTCAGTATCAGTCACATGCGCAGCTGGAAGGAACTACTCTGCAATGTGTTTTGTTTTGTCAAGTTGGAAGTATCTTGAAATCAACGAAAATTCGATTCTTGCGAAATTCATCGCAAACGCAATATTCAAGGCACGATTTGGGAATAAACTTTATCAGATTCGCGAAGTAAAAAATGTGTTCTTAATTCCTAACTCATTCGACTCCCTCTTTTTTTTTTTTCTAAGTGCTTGATGGGTGGCGCAAATTCCAATATGTACCTAGATACACGATAAAAACTAGGATGCATCACTTCTAAGATGTACTCTAAAAAATGGACGCAAAATTGGGATATTGCGCATAAATTCAGCATTACTATCTACTCGTTCTAGTGCTTTTCGAGAACCCTTTAGGAGTCAGGCATCCGTTTCCAAACTTCTTCAAACAAGTAATGCACTGTGTTAGAGTAAGTGTGAATACTGTGTTTAGTAAGGTGATTCGAATAAACATCAACGACATGAATATACTATGCTGCTTCCATCTCTTCTTAAAGGCCAATCTAGACTTAGGCACTGGTCCTCATACCCCTCCAAACTAGGAGTGCAATGTAATGTGCAATGTGGAAAGTCGTCTTTAGTCATCACCCACATTTGGTGAAAATAAGAACAGTCTTGGCTTGTACGTAAGAGTTTGCTCATGCGAGTGTATTGCAAGACGCATAAAGTCAGACTTGGTTTCCATTCAGAGTAATCTAAACTACCTCTTTGCGTGTAGAATGTGCAGTTCACATCAGGCACGAAACATAATTTGTGGTCACGTGATATGTGTTTTTGTGCAGATATCTACTCGGAGTTTGTGGCTCCCTACGTTCTGCAAGATAATTTGGTTGTGGAAACTTGGAGAAACGGTGCCGGAGGAGCCGTCGATAGGCTCTGCCGTAAATATTCTGTGATGGACGTGAAGCAAGTAAAAATTGTATTCGACACACAACAGTACTGTAAGTTCCTCTACACGGAGGACCATAGCAAGTGGGCGGTGACTGTATACAAGGAATACTTCTGCTTTTCCTCTCTTAATAGGATGGTGAGTCAAGTCACTCCTATTCAAAATTTAAGCTTCGGGACTTCCTATCTCTTATACAATATATGACTAGACGTGTGAATCGCGTGAAATGTGTGACGAGATATCCCATTAGTAAGGAAAAAATTCTAAATTAAACAATATCATCGGGTGGCACTCAGTCGGTTGAACGACGTTTTAGCGAATGCCGACTTTTCACCGAAACTCTAGCGAATAGTCGGCCGCCGCCGCAGACTGCCGCCGCAAAGAGCGCAGTGCGGGGGGGGGGGGGGGGGGGGGGGGGGGGGGGGGGTGTTAAGAGGCGCTTCCGTTTTTCGCTAAAACGTCGATTCGCTCAAATTGCGCTGTTCGCTAAAACATCAACAATTCGCTCAAATCGCGCTGTTCGCTAAAACGTCATTCGCTCATGTGATATGGACCCCAATATTATCATAAGATGACAGATGAGTCATAACCAAGAAACAGTCAAATTGCATTTAGGGTCCTCCTCAAAGAAGCAGCCGTGTGGCACGTTTTTTTTTTTTTATCATATCGTCATTATCCCAACGTACGTTCACATATACACAACGACGCATGGTCTTGCATGATTATAATACTAGTGAATATTGCGCGAAGAACAAGTTATGAATATTGATAGTCTAAAATAGCACTGTAATTTTTGTCTAACTCGTTAGCTTATATTCCAAGCACCTCTGTGCTGCGAAGGACAAATGCTCGTTATTCATGTACAACATGCCCAGGTATGTAAGGCTTGTCGCAAGAGGCAGTGATATGTCTGACGAGGCTCCAGACAACCGATTATCAGATCACTCAACAAAAGACGGGCTCTGGATGTAACCGGATATTATGAACGTCCACCAACAGTTCTATAACTTGATATGTGATATACTTCTTTTTACTTTTGTCGCACAGAAGTCCCAGTTCAATCGGGGTGGAGAAGTGACATGTTTGCAGAACCTGAACCTTGCGAAGCTTTTCCGTGACAGCATCGCAGAAGGATACCCCTGTACTGGCAATCCAGGGCAAAATCCTTTTCCAAAATAAGGAGTAGTTATTTGCAATAAATTTGGTAGAAAAACCACCATAACTTTTTCTTTCAGTTCAATATTTGTTGCCTGAAACAGTTTCTGCCTTCGATGAGTACCGAAAAGATATTCTAGCACATATTTTGTTGCCCAAACGTCGACTATGTTTGGGAACACCACTGAAACACCATTTATTTATTTTTTTTTTTGAAAAGTCAACAAAACATTATTTAAACAAAACAAAAAAAAACTATCCCCAATTCGTACCTCGTGGATGTCTCCACTGCAACTTGGATATTGTAACTTCCTCGCCAGCTGGGGCTTTGCTTTGATCAGACTTTAGAGACCCAGATTCAGAAGACCCGGCTTGAGTTGAGATAACCTCTGCATTAGCATTGACGTCTTCCACACGTCCACTAGCTCCGGTTTGGCACTTGCTTCAGTGGCAAAGCCCTGTAGCACGGCCGCATAGATGGAAACAGAGTCGTCACTCTCAAGTCCGAATTCGTCGTAACGCGCACGTTTTGCAGTACGACACCCTCTGCGGCATACGTGACCAACCCTATGGCATCGTTGACCGCAACGGTGGTCGTCCGGACATGAACAGAAGGGTTTATAAACCGGCAACTGTAAGCAGGTGGGTAACGTCTTTTGACGTCGCGGTGTCGTGAGACGTCAGGCAGATCTATCTGTTGATCATTTTTATATTCTGAATAATCTCGGGACCCGCCACGATTTTTCTAGTGACGCTCAGCTCCGTTCCAAACGCTGTTAACGCCTTCAGCATTGTTTCCATTTTATAGCCACGACGGAAGTTAAACGAGCCTAAGCTCGCGTCTTTTGAATTTATTTTGAATTAAAGAAGGTAGAAAAACATCCAGAATTCAACTGCATGTAGAAGGGCTGGTGAGCGTCTTTCCTGTCTCCTGTATTCTTCTACAGTTTCCTCACGTTGTTCGCTGACTTTAACCATGTATAATTCAGAATTCAACTATAGAGTCTCTGACATCTTCAGAAACGAAGCGCGTGGCTTAATTATTATGCTTAAGATTATCAATTTGTAAGTCGTTGTTCGGGGTACTTGACGGTTAATGCCGCGACCTCGTTCGCTGCGGACCAATAATAAGATGCCTAGAACTCGCCACGACCTTCGTTTTTGAAGCTGTCAATTCCAAGCGCAAGTTCGTCTGCTTCTTCTGCAGGGGGTGTTGTTACGTCAGAACGCTGAGCTCTGATTGGCTCTGATTGAAGAATACTGGGTGGAACATGATGAAAAATCGCGCACAAAAAGACAAGGACAAACGTGGAAGAAACGCAGAACACAGACCGGTGTGTTCCTTCCTTGTTTGTCCTTGTCTTTTTTGTGCGCGATTTTTCATCATGTTCAACGTTTACCAACTCGCCCAGCTTACCACTTTACAATAGTGGGTAGCCCTCAAAGCAAGCTGCCTTGAGGTCTACCCGCTATCCTTCAATCAAAGCCAATCAGAGCTCGGTATCTTTCTGACGTCACCACTACAGCTTCAAAAGAAGCAGGCGAACTTGCGCTCCGCTGAAGCATAGTAGTGGGATGGCTCAAATAGAGAGTTTACTACGGTTGATCGAGCGCCATTTCTTTGAAACATGTTTTAGAGAACAGGCACGTTTTATCCAAACTCGGTGTAGAGAAACGCCATTTATCGAAAAGGGAACGCTGTTTAAAAAAGGCTGGGCAGGTGTGTTAACACGCGTGCGTCACTGAGGCGCGTGTAAAAAACGCGGGGAGGGGGGGGGGGGGGTAAGCAAAAGTTCGTCTGCTTCTCTCGCAGGGGTAGTGATGTCGTCAGAACGCCGAGCCTCCTTTTAGCGAAATCAGCGGCCGCTTCGCGGCAGCCGATTTCGCTAAAAGGAGGCTCGTTGCCTTTTCTCTAAACTGGGTATTTTTAACGGGATTCGATAAACTGGGGTCGGTAAAACAGAGTTCGCTAAAACGAGCTTTTTTAAACTGCATTCCGGTTGAAAGCAAAAGAGCGGACACAGGCAGCTGCGTATAAAGATAGCTAAAAAGCGGGGCGGACACAAACAATTTATGTCAGAGTCAGTGGAACGCTACGTTGCCATATTTTGATAGAAAGAAACTGTATTACGTTTGTTTTGTAAATGATTGACTAATATTTTCACTTTTAGAGATGAACCAATTAAAGGCCACCAATCTTGACTGAGAGTCATGCCCTGACAAGTTCAGGGAACTGCGGCACAGAGCTCAGCCAGTAATGACCAGTGGTCTCCAATGCAACCGCCGCTTCAAAAACGCGTCAGGCAGGAGAAGGCTTAAGTCTGTCCCCTCTATCTCTGATGATTGGCCGAGAGCCATGGCTCCGAGAGACGTAGACAAAGCGCACTTTCTCCGCAAAATCCACCGAGCAATGATTTCTCGCTCAGCCTAATTCAACCACTCCGCTCCCAATTACTCCCTCCACCCCCAATTACCTCTCCGAGCTCTATCTATTCAATCTGACTACTCACGTTTTTCTAGTGTCACTCGAATAAAGTCGGACCTTTCTCTTCCCTTACTTGCTACCCGACGGAAAATGTTTCGTCTGTGCCTATTGCATAAAGTCTATTATTCGCCCCTACTACATCAGACTCTTCTCACTCCGCCAACCTATTCGTCTTCCAGACTAGATCATCCTAAAAAAATAGCTTGCCCGCGATGTTTTTCCAAAGCACATCAAAACGCCCTTCTCCCCGACGCAATTGTGGACTGGAATGGCCTTCCCGGTGACATCCCAGCCATCGAGGACGCCGCCGTATTTCGCGAAGTGATTAAGCAATATTGTAATCCCCACTCCCCTCTCTAACGCCTCACGGCCTTGAGGGTATTGTAAATAAATAAATAAATAAGGATAGTGAGTAGTTCTCGAGGCTGCTTGCCTCGAGGTCTACCTACTATCCTTCAATCAGAGCTTGGCGTTCTGACATCACAACAACCCCTGCAAGAGAAGCATAGGAACTTTCGCTCCTTGTAGACGATATGCGAAATGCACAGCGCTATCTAGTGGGGTGCCGAAGAACATGCTCCGTCTCGCCAGTTGACTTCGGCGCTGGCAAAGGACAGGGCGCGAAAGCGTAGTTCCGAAGAATCCTTCACTCGCACAAGCCCTTCCGCAGAGAATTAGCACTTTCGAAAACCAGGCGGCTGCGCCCGTGCCTCTGCCGGCACTCAAAGCCAAATTTCGAGCTGGAGTGTACGTCCGCCATGTTGGGTGCGGCAAGAAACCACCGACCGGCGGGGCGTCGATCACGTACAGTGGACCATTGTTTTATAGCGAGTTCGTTTCACGGCACTCATGCACACGCGTGCCCACTCGCAGCGTGGAGCGGGCTCGTTTCGGCGGGCACTACACGAGTGGTTGCACTCTCCGAGTTCGTTTCATCCGTTTCATCGCTGACACCCCACGCGTGCATGCACTCGCTGCACCGAGAAAATTGAGAGTGCGCCAAAACGCAATCCCGTCATGCTAGCTCCGGCGAGGCCGGCGAAGAGCGGGAGCAGACGACGAAAGTTCGTTTGCTACGATCTGTTGCGGAATCGAAAGGAAAAAAAAGTAGTTTTTCTGATAGAAATCGCGTCCCGCGGGCAACGGATCAATCATGAAGGAAGCAATAGACTTCTTCCAAAACCGACGCGCCCCATCGCGGCGAAATACCACGCAGTGCACTTTGGGAACTAGTTGGCCACTCAGTTTCGGTTTTGATTGAGCAGCTTCATTTCATGCGATCACGCCGTGACCGAATGCGCCGCTTGCGTTTTCGATTATCTGTCTTTTCACGAATGTACAATACACTCATTCTCGAGCGATGTAAAACGAAGACTGGGGCGCTTTCCTTGGTTCCCGAAACACCGGATATTCTGCGTGCGTGTGCAAACGTAGTAAGACGTGGCTTAGTCACCTCACCCACGAGTGCATCTTTGAGCTCAATTTCAAAAATCCCATCTAGTACCAGTGAACCACAACTGAAATTTGGTCACCTTGAGCAGAGAGAGAGAGAGAGATAAGCCGCATCCTCACAGGAGCCGCATCCCCACAGGAGTATCAAAGTTGAGCCCAGCGTTGACGCATGAACGTTTAAGGAAGTAAAGTGGTTTAACGTTTAAGGAAACACAATAAATTCGACCTCACAACTGCACAAAAAATACTATGATGTCTTCCTCGTGTCATCATATATCGCCCACTCAAATTTTACGCCGATAGGAGATTAGGCTTTCGCAAATGCTGAGGTCGGCTAGCTACGACAAAGGCTCTAACGAGCGTCCCCTACTCCTCGCTAAGCCTTTTTGGACGAGCTTTTACTGACGCCCAAGATCTGTGTCTGAACGGTGTGTCTGAAATTATCTCGGCATACTCAGTATGCCGAGATAATTATAGGAAGAAAGCAAACACATAACAAATATTACGGCCATTAGCAACCGTCAAATGCACTTTGAATAATTTCGTTCGTTTGGCACGCCGCATAGAGCAGTGGTTCTCAAATGGGGGTCCGCGAAGCCACTTCTGGGGTCCGCGAGACCCTCAACAAAACTTTTTTTTTATTTGGCACGTTTTTTGTAGTTCAGTCCGGCCGTGACTAATTTGCAACCTGCTTCCGGAACTACGACAGCAATAAAAGGCACCTGTTTCATGCTCCAGACGTGTTAACTTACTTACGTACCCCCCCCCCCCCCCGCCCCCCCCCCCCCCGCTGGAAGGGGTCCCCCATCACTGCCAGCGGTCCGCAACGGGTCCCCGACACATCCATGGCTGAGAACCACTGGCATAGAGGTTCACGCCCGTCCGGCGCACTTCCGGCGATTGGTGCGACATTCTTCACACAATTGCTCGACTTTTGCTTTCTTAAAACGGTTTGTATGTGGGAATGTGCCTATATGATTGCAGAATAACTTTATGTGCATACGTGATGTTGAATATTAGTGGAATGCACGCGGGTGGGGACTTACCTTCGTGCAGTGCTGCGGGGCAGTACAGATAAGAGATAAGAAGCGTGTTCAAATTGAGCTTTTCAATGGCGCCTCCGAGTTTCACCTCACGTACCCAGGCGTATTAAGAAAAACAGTAATTGCAAAAAAAAATTATATTTCGTCTATGGACGCGCAAAACAAACAAACTTCCTGACCAGATGAAAAGGTGCGAGCTCGATGTATGCAAACTTATTGGTCGTTACAGCTTGTTGACTCGTACACAAGCAAGATACCCGAGCTACGCAGCGTCGAGATTCCCAGCACTGGCTCATTCACATATATCTCGAAACGCTAACAGGACGGCTCGATCGTGTACAAAAATACAACAGGCATGTGTGAAGACAAGAACGTCTCGGGCTTGTGCTATAGCTTCGAGGTCTGGCCATTTAGGTTAGTCCAGAGACCAAAAATGATGCTCTCGGGACCAGAAAACGTGAGATCACGGCCTATAATAGTCCACGCTTTCTGTATAATCTCTTGTCGACGTGTCGATCGAAACCGAAACCATGCCAATCTCCTCCCTGGCCAACTAGTTCCCAGAGTGCAACGCGCGCCGTGTTGCATGCAGGGGTTTATGGAAGTGGTCCATTGACAAACCGTGCTTTATTTGGAGGTTTGAAGTCGCTCTGTTGATGTACAAACGCTGAAATATATCACTGTGTAAAGAAATGCTCAGAACAAACGCATGAGCGGCCCCCGAGATGTTTATCACCATCCGTGTGCGGGTGAAAAATTGAACATTTGTCGACAAAACTCCCCCAGCGGAAACCTCTCACTGTCCAATAAGCATCAGAGAAAGCTAAACATAGTGACTTTACACGAGGCGTGGACAACAGCATCATGTTTAACATTTACCTACGTCAGCTAACTTGCCCCGTCGTATTTTGTTCGAGAAAGCTCTCGTTCTCGACGCCCTCACCAAGGCTAATATCTTATCCACCTGTAATGACGATCGAAATCGAAAGTCCCACGAAAAGTTTTGCTGAATATTCCAACAGACTAGTTTTAAGCCGTACCCTTTCAGTGCTTCACGCATAATACCATGCTCAAACGGATCAAGCTTCTGCTCGGACAGCATAATCAGTGTTCTTCAGTGTAAACTGTTATAAGAATTGAAAGATCGCAACCAGCTGCTTTGTAGACAGCTGGTTGCGGAAATTTAGGCCGTCTGTAACTATCTCTACGACAGCCGAGTTGCTTGAAGTCATCGCATCTATAAACTACATGTTACAGCGACCAACATTAGTAGATAAACGTTGGTAGCGACTGCACTCTCGCATTCCCACCCATCACTCCAAATAGAAAGGCGCTAGTTTCGGTTTGAGGTCGGTACCTTTTCTACATCATAGATGGCGGCAGCATCAGTCTTCTGCACTCGGTGCATTTGGCAAGTTCGTTTGAGCCCAGTTCTCCGTGCAACACTCTGCGAGTGCGATGCATTCTGGGAGAGAACTCGAACGGTGCCAGTGCGTGTGAAACGAACTGCTATTAATCATATCAAGCGAGCGTCGACCGCCGGGACGGGCAGTGCCGTGCCGCGGAGGCATGCGGCGATACGGGAGTGATTAAGCGCGTGCGCACAAAGCCCTTTCTGGTGGGAGCGTCGTCTGCTAGGGGTATTCCGTTGATGCACACAACCCCTGCTCTGTAGCAAAGGAGGGCAGGGCGTTTGCAATGTCGAAGTGCATCGCCGATACGCCCCTCCTCCTGGAGTGCGTTCACAATCCTATTGACGGTAGCCTGTGTAACCCTGACTGTTGTTGTTATATCCGTTTGCATCATGTCGCCCATCAACATTTTCACACGTGCCCGTGTTTCTATGGGCACTCGAGGAGGCATAAAAATGTGCCTGCGCCCGCTGGTCAAAGAAAAGTGTGACCACCCGGCTACATAGGCTAGAGGACGACAGCAACAACGCAATTGATGATACAAAACACCAAGCGAAAACCCTGTCTATACTCCGTTTTACTTTGTGTTGAACCGCAGCCGACGCTACGAGCCATCTTGGCTAGGGCACTCTAATCTTGGCCAGTCCATCGCTAAAAGTGTGTCACGTGGCCTTCCCGTTGGGTACAACTGCACGTGGAAGCACGATGTCACGTTGCAGCGTGAAAGCACTGGATTGGTTTTGATGGCTCGTAGCATTTGCTGCGGTATATAGTTTGATGCAACGTTAATTGCATTCAGTTTGTCGCGTCACCATATTTTTCATTTTTGTTGGTGCTCGCAAAGTAAACGCAAACATGAAATGAAAAAAAAAAAAAGCTAAATTAAACTTGAGATGACGCGCTGTTAATGTACGCCTGAGCAGTATCACGCAAGCAAGCGCTGTTCAGAGCATTGCTTGAAGGCTATGCCAGCAGATAATGAACAGGGGCTGAGTGCGGGCAACGGAATAGCTTAGCAGACGACGCTCGCAACGGAAAGAGCTTTGTGCGCACGCGCCCAATCTCTCCCGTGTCGCCGCACGCGTCCGCGTCACGGCGCTGGCCGTCCTAGGCGGTCGACGCTCGCTTGATATTATTAAAAAATTGGGCCACCGTACATGCGCAAAAAGAGCGTAAAACAATACTAAACCTCAGCTCGCGTGAGTGAGGATCGATGAGGATGTGCAGCAGGCCTCGAGTTTTGCCGACTACGAAATTGACAAACAGCAGAGGAATCTCGACGCATTTAGGATGGCAGCGAACAATTTCGCATATGGTCTATTATATTCCGGCTTTTCCAATATTGTAATCCAACCACAAACCAATTTCTTCAATGTAGTTATCCAGTTACATACCAGTTTTCCCCAATATTGGCAACCAATGATATACCTTTTTTTATAATCTTGTTATTCATTATTAGCCCAGGTTTTCTAATCGTGTCTTTTATTATTAGGTTCAGCTTTTTAAGTATGTTAAGCAGGATAAGCTTGAACTGTGCCAATAATGGCCTCCTTTTTCAGCAGGAGTTTGACAATTGTGTGGCAGAAACATTCTTTATTAATAGCTAATATGAATAATGACGAACAAACAATTACCGTATCATATGTATTTGTTTTTAATACAGCTGATGTCAGATAAAATAAAAATGAAGTCGTCTATGTTTGCATTACCCTAAGAGACAACGAACACGTCATTTATTTAATGATTCCCATTTATTTCACCAGTGACATCTTCCCATGACAAAACTAACGAATGTCCGCCATTTTGCAAATCAGCCAAAGTAATAGGGTCGACCAATTAATGTCACTTTGAAGAATCAACCTCAAACATAGCTACAAATTAACATTGATTTTTAGAAAAATTGCTGCCTTCGACATCTTCGTTTCCAAAACGAAAGGTGTTTTAGCACGATTCCCAGCTCGATGATAACTCCCAGGATGTGAACTGAAAAAAATTGCAAAACAAAATTAAAATCTCAGCTTGTTTAATAATATATAAAAATGTGTTACACGTTCTGGAAAAAAAAAGCAACAGCATAAAAATATTTTCAAAAATATTTCGTTTTATCTTACAAAAACAAAATTATGCATCCAAAATATTTTGCTCCTTATTTTGTTCACACGAATCACAGCATGGTGCTCCGAGGATCCGGTTCCCTGGGCGGCACCCCCTCAGCCCGTCACTTAATTCAACCCCGCCTTAGGGGGTAATTTGGGACGATAAAGTAGTTACTTCGACATGCATAAAATTTGCTCCGTAACATGTCGCTAAACAGTCGCAATTGAAATTCCAAACACACTCAGAAGCCAATCGTACCATTTGAGAGCAAAGTCGTATAAAAGTGCTGTTTCAGCATGCAGTGGCGTAGAAACGGAAATGAGTTTGGTAACGGGCGAAGACCACATTTCTACGTCCAAATAAAATAGCTTTAATTAACTGAAAAAGAAAAAAAAAAGTGTTCAGACTGCCAGAGTGTGATGGTGGCGACGTCGCCTGCGGTAGAAGAGAAATTTAGCGAGTGCATTACATATCTGCTGGCCTGGGGTGTTAAAGGGACACTGACACCCCCAAAATGTTTTTTTCAATTTTTCGCCAGGCGATTCATTATGGTCTCGGAATACTACCCAATTAAGATTTTGCTACAGAGACACGTATTTTTTTAATAAAGCCAAAAAACGCAACTGCTTGAAACCGAAACCGAAACTTCCGCACCGCACGGAGAAGTCGAGAGGAGAAAGTGCAATTATTTCCCTCCCTCCCCCCCCCCCCCCCCCCCCCCCCCCCCCCCCCCCCGGCAGCAGACGAAGTGAGTGGCGGGATTCATTCGCCGTGCGATTCCTTTGCAGTTATGTTTGTTCCGCTCGCTGTTCTGTACTTGAAGATAAGTTGTTTTGTACATTTAAGTGTTGGCAATTAGTAGTGAGTGCTCGTGGTGAATTCCCGTGATCGGCTCCGAAAAGAATACTCCCAAGATGTTGCGTGAAGAGCTGCCTCACATGTCCTGCATCTGAAAGTGGTATTGTGCGGCAGAGGTGTCTAAAATGGAATACCATACCATTTAGTTCAGCGACGTATCGTCCACAACAATTATTTTTTTCCAGTGATAATTGTAAAAAAAAAAAAGAAATGTAAACATTGCAAAATGTTTAAAAAAAATGGTACGCCTCACTAGGGATCCAACCCGTGTCCGCTGCGTGTGAAGCGGACGTCTTTCCACTCAGCTACTAAAGAAACCTTTTCTTTCGTTATTGTTGAGCTACTGAAGAAACGCTTACGTTCGTAGGATTGCGGCCGGTCAACTGTATGTCGGAAAGTTTGCTGCCCGTTTCCCACAAGTACCTGCACTCCCGGCTTGAAGTCGGGCAGCACCACGCATTGACCACATTCGCACCTAGTAAAGGAACCGTACGCGTGCGTATTCAACTCGAAGTACGCACTTCGAGCTTGACGTTAGAGCGAGCGATGTCTTCAGCCACGAGAAGGGACGACGGCTCGGCGACGTCTTCGTGCAATCGGCTCGCTGGTCGGGCGTGTCGTACGGGATGAATATCAGTTCTCTTGATCGGTCCAAAATTTCTCTTTCGAAAAAAGACAGAATTTGCCGGTACCGTGAAGGACAGTTCTGAAGTAAAGGTCCCACACCCGTCGTCCGCTGCCACCCGCGAGTCCCAGGAAACGCGAAACGACGCCATGTTGAGAATTATGCAGTGAACGCACAGAATGCTTCCGGTTGTTTGTGCAACCTTTTTTTTCTTTTTTCAATCAACGTATTTTTAGCTTTTCGGAAGCCAAAAAAAGGGTTTCATATTTTTTTTCTATTTTAGTATTGACTGTGTGCCTTCAATGACCCACGACATTGATTAAATTTGGTGGTCGCGTCGAAACCTTAGAAAACGGCCCGTGACCACGGAAAAGAGAGTGAGCGAGACTCGAACCGACCAGTTCTTGATCGGTGGTGTTTGGGCGGAAAGAAACCGAATTTCGAGCCGCAAATTCTGTTCTGGGTAGTTGGGCTCTCATATGTCGCGTACAGCTAAAACCCTCGGCGAGCATAAATACCCTGTCAGTAAGGGTGCATCGCGCGGGAGTGATACACGACCGTCGTAACCGGCAGGAGCTGACTCCGAGCTCCTGTGCTCCAACCATCCAACCTGCGGTGCGCTATCACGCTGGGACGACGATCCCCTTAATGAACTGAGTTTAAAGTCTTGGGAAACCCTAGACCGAGGAACGAAAATTGTGAGGCAATTTCGAAGCTAGAACGCTTTGAAGCGTTCTAGCTTCAAAGAGGTTTAACGATACTCTGACGCGGCGCCCTTCGTCGGATAGTTTAACGCGTACCATGCTTGTACGCTTGATAGTTGTTTTCCGAGTTTCACGTAAGCGTGACAGAATTTGCTCATCCGAATCTGTCCACTGGGAGCAGCTGCACCTCGTGGCTGCACCGACCTGCAATCGGTGTCACGCAGTGTAAATTTCCCGCTAGGTTTGGCGGGGGAAGCTGAAGTCGTGTATCGGTCACGTGACATCAGGTCACGTGACGTCAATTTGCCCACTAAATTTAACGGGGAAACTGAATTTGTGTATAGGCCACGTGACACGAAGTCATGCGACATCGTCTTCCTTGCTGAATTTAGCGCGGAAACTGAATTGGCGTTGAGGTCACGTGGCGGCAATTTCCCTGCTACATCTAGCGGGAAAACTGAATTTGTGTATAGGTCACGTGACGTGAAGACATGTGACTTCATTTTCCCCGCTAAATTTAGCGCGGGAACGGAATCGGAGTTGAGGTCACGTGACGTCGAAGTTTCCGCTAAACCTAGCGGGGAAACTGAATTCGTGTGTAGGTCACGTGACACAAAGTCGTGTGACGTCATTCTTCCCGCTAAATTTGGCGGGGAAACTGAAGTCATGCGACGTCACACGTCACGTCTTCAGCATAGAGTTATTACAATAAACGCTAGAGGCTCAGCTGGCGCTAGTGTCTACGAGACTTCCGGTTGCAAATTGAAGCAGACAGCATGCAGTCTACTTTTCCAGTCTTCCTGAGTATTCCTATGGGAAAACGCGCGTGAATTTGGTCTCTTCGCCGGAAAATAACATGAATAACTTTTGTTATTTCGGTTGTACCGGATAGTATGTACCTTTATTAATAGTGTGAAAGTGTAATGGCTTTAGTTACAGCATTTTTTCTTTACCGCTGAACGATGTTAAACTTCGCTATATTTCAGGCCCAAACCTCTGTTCCATGGCAGGTATGTAAAAACGAGCGACGATTCTAAGCAAAATAACGATCGAAAGGAATGTAGAGTATGTTCAAAGTTCGCCAGTATTCCGTTGGTGCTTATATATTGCTAACATGCCCGTCCTGTCACTACATGAAAATGACCCCGTCGTGCATCTTTACGAGTGGTTCAAAAAAAAAAAAGCGTTCAAAACGTAAATAATAAAGTACGTGGGCTACGAAAGGTGTGTTTTCTTATTATTTCCTATGTCGGGCACTTTTTATGGGGCACCTGCTCTCTGGCTTTTCTCTGTTTGCAAAGATTTGGAGCGTGCGGGCGATGATTTGAATCCAGAACGTGCATCTTCGCACATATTCATGAGCAGAAAGAATAAAGCAGTACTTATTTATTGAAAATCGAACTATATTACGTGACTTTCAATTTATTTTGATCGTCTGCAAGCACAAGGAGTTGCTTATCCAGTGTTCCTGCGTAGTTCTTGCAGTCTCTCTAGGTTTTCCACATGTCCTTCGTACTGGAAAGCGCCGACGCCGTGTTCGCGCTAATAGTGTCCGACAGTGCACATAAATACATGTACGAAGCGGTTTTAGCACAGTTTTTCATGCCGCGATTTTAAAATAAAAACGCCGTAACTGACCAATTATTTCATCTGCGTGACTGGGAAATGTTCCAATGTGCCTAGTACGTACAAATTATTCGTGATATTTGCTCTTATAATCGAGCGCAGAGAGGAAATTCACTCGCTTTTTTCCATAGAAATGCATTACCGCAAGTCAATTTCCGACTGCTTGCTGTCTGCTTCAATTTGCAACAGCACACTAGCGCCAGTTGAACCACTAGCGTACATTATAATAACTCTATGGTCTTCACGACATCCGGAGCAACAAGTCAAAGAACGTTTCACATTCAAAGGTGGACAATACACAAGGGCCTTAAGGGGGACTCAACCGCTATTTATTTGTACCCTTTTCCTCATAGATGGCGCAGAATTTTTCCGGAACAAACGAGTTGCATGCTACCAGCTGCGCATGCAGGTCGGGCGCTCGAGGTGGGCTTGGGCCACGGGCTGTTCGACGCCGATCTCGAGCTAGGTCTTCTTCGCTCTGCGTCCGCCGCTGCAGGAAGCGGCCAACAGGCGGCGCGAGATACGATCCATTACATACGTAGATTACAGTGGCTTACAAAACGTAGAATAAGCTCTGATTCCCGAATGAATTCGAAGTTCCATCCACGTTCGAAATTATCGAAAGCACAAGGTGCGGCGTTGCGGCCGTTTGGACCACCACATTTACCACGCAAACGTTGTTTTGCAAAATATATATATATATATATATATATATATATATATATATATATATATATATATATATATATATATATATATATATATATATATATATATATATATATATATATTTATATATTATTTTTAGAGCTTAAGTTAAAGCTAGAAAACAAAAAAAAATAAAAAAAAGTGGCAGTTTTGCATTTCCTATGTCCTATATCGGCCTGATCTTCGTCTGAATACTGGTTTGCAAACCCGCTCCCAGGTTCTGAGGAGTAAAGCCCATCTGTCCTGGGAAAAGTGGCGCCAATCATTTCTGTGGAAATGCTCGAAACACGTGCCACGCGCATTTTCTGGGAAGAACTAGAACCACTAAATGAGCTAATTTAGTGGCACTATATACAGAAAAACATGGCGTCTCAAATTCAGCTCAGTGCTGCGCTGTTCCGCCATGATCTTTCCTAGTGCCACTAAATAAGCTACGCTTCAGGGTAACGACAATTGCCCATATTGTGGCTTAAAATCATGGCTGCCAGTTATCTGAAAATTTATCTGAAATCACAGGAAACGTTTTTGCGTCCTCCACAAATGTTTAAACGCTTCGCGACAGAGCAAAGCAATATTACATGAGCTTCCTAACACCGATTCAAATGCCGAGGAAGTCGCACTTTTGAATCATGACGATCGGCAGTTGCGTCTGCCCTGTACAAGCACCAAGATGGCGGCGCCCACAGCAATATTGGGGAACAGAGCGCCCACCCTAAGCATAGCTCATTTAGTGGCGAGGTCCACATTTCTGCGCGGCGAGGTCCACACTTCTGCACGTCCAGAGGTGTGGACCTCGTCGAAGAGGTCCACACTTCTGCGCGTCGAGTCAAAAGGAACAAGAAGCAACCGTTTTCCACCCGTAAACTGTACCAAGGAGTTCTCTGTCCAAGCAAGTGGCGCGGCTCTACTACTCGTCGACAATCGCGCGCCAAGTGCACAGCTGCTGACAAGATTGGCAACGGGTATGGCAAGAAAGGACACTTTCCGTCTGTCTGCCTGTCAGCGAAAAAGAACCACTCAAATATACAAAGCCATGTTGCACTCGAGCTATCCTCGTAAATTCCATAAGTTGAAGGCGCTGCCGGCATGTGCAGACTAGTGCCACTAAATAAGCTACGCTTCAGAGTAACGACACTTGTTCATATTGTGCCTTAAATTCATGGTTGCCAGTTATCTGAAGATTTATCTGAAATCACAGGAAACGCTTTTCCGTCCTCCACAAATGTTTAAATTAGTTCACGACAGAGCAAAGCAATATAACATGAGCCTCCTAACACCGAATCCAATGCTGAGGAAGTCTCACTTTTGAATCATGACGGTCGGCAGTTGCGTCTGCTCTGCACACAAGCACCAAAATGTCGGCGCCCACAACAATGTTGGGGAACAGAGTGCCGATACCCTAAGCGCAGCTCATTCAGTGGCTCTAGTGCAGACTAAATTCATTTGATAAAATTCACGCTTACAAGTACTGCCAACCATTGTTGTGAAAACGCGCAAGACACGTGCGAGGAGCGGGTGCTCCGCACGTGTCTGTGTACCGCCCCGACACCTTGCGGTACACTGTTACGTCACAGTGCACGGCGGGAACTTTGAATTGGGCCTCGTATTTCTATTTTTATAAAAAGAACTACGCAACTCTATTGTGAAACAATTTTTTGTAATGTCCTGATATGCCATTGCAACGTTTAGCATGAAAAAAAAAATATTTTTTGGGCGTGTCAGAGGCCCTTTAAACTCAGCTGCGATATTTATTTCTTGTTCCAAGCTTACTCACGTTTTGCAGCAGTTGTGCATGGGCGCCGCCCTAACCGACCTCCAGTTTTTTTTGTTTCCTTTCATTCCGCACGCTTCACTCCCCCTTCACCACCGCAAGCCAAGTTGTTGCCATCTTAGTATATTATTCCCTTCTCCCAACCATTGGCGTTTGCGGATGCTCGTTGCAACACCCAATTTAGTGGCTCGGTATCTCAGTAAAGGCGCAATCACACTGAGCAAAAAAAACGCGCGTTGCATTCCACGTCGACGCCGTCGTCGAAAAAGACGAAGCAGTCACACAGGGCCACCCGACGACGTCGACGTCTTCTCGAGGAACCTCGCACTCGCCGAGAGAACACTTTTTTTTTTTTTTTGTCTGCTTTGTACGATTGTTGTTGCCTTGTTTTCGCAATTGCATTTGCGCTCGGAGACAACCGTCTTCACGGAATGGACAACGGCAATGATTACATATACGTTTACACGCCGGTTATATGCAGCATTGGCGAAAGGCACGGACTCGAGCGGGCAGCTTCAGAAGGTGCTCTTTTGCCGCGTTTTTGTGCAAAACAAAACACGCTGCTACGCCGGCGCGTCCGTGCCTTTAACACTGCACGCAGCTTGTGCGATAGTGTTTTCGAAGGAGAACTTGTATTGCGTAGTGGTGGCGTGCAAACAGAGAATGCACAAAACACATTGGGGGTGATCGCTCCCGCACAGTCGGAGGTCTGAGCGCACCGCAAACTTCGGTGGCGGCTTTTGCGCAAACGATGAAGAGTAGTCTCACGAATTTGTACCATACACACATAACACTGCTCACACTCAGATGTTCCAATCGGCTTGATTCTCTCCACGCTGAAATGCTTCCCGCCACGTTTGGCGACTGCATGAATCCCTCGACCCCTCTGCCTTTTCGCCTTCCTTGTGTATCAAAAATAAAAACAGCGAAAACGTGTCCTAACCGGAATGGGGCGACACGTCACGTATGGTCGTCGCTCGCCGATCGGCTCAAGCGCGCGCGTCGAGGGAAAAATTGGGTCCAGAGACGTCGCCTCCCTGCGTCGTCCTCCTCGGCGCGCTACTTTTTTCAATACAAAAATAAACAAAACAAATCTCACCCCACGACGCGCGTTTTTCCGCAGTGTGAATGCGCCTTAAGACGAGAAAAGGTCAGCAATGGCGGTTGTAAATCTGCGTCCGTAAAGCGCGCAAGATTTACCCACAACATAAGACCCACACCAGACATTCAGAGACGTCCGAATTTAGGTCTCGTAACACCACCAATGTGCCCACATTGGAAAGGGTTTCCAACTGTTCGATCGGAGTCACGTTTTTCCAATAGACCGATCTCACCAGTCAGTCTGACTACGCCACCGCTGCCGCAATGCATCGAGGGAACTTTAGTCTTTTTGCGCGTGCGACAACCTCGCTAGAGCTCTGCGCGTGCAGGGCACGAAGAGTCTCGTGCACTGCCGATTGCCTCCTGTGAACTAAAGTTATGGCTGCCTCGCGCATGCGTCGAACGCTTGGTGAGATCGGTCTATACGAGTTGAGGTGTCGAAAGCATTAACCGTTCGCAAGCGTCTCGGCATTACCGCCGGCCTTCCCCCTCGCCAGGCGACAACGCAATGCAGTGGAAGCTAAGGTGCTCGGGGGACCAATCGTACTTTCATCTTTAATCACGTGATCACGCTCCCTCCCGTATCCACGCGGAGTGGGTTGCAGGTGATGAAATGGAGGCGGTTGATTCGTCCGTCGGACCCGTAGCTCCCACCGCATTGTCAGCTTCAGGGTGATTGGAGTACACCAATCGCGCAAATGGCATCCTCCATTCAATTATTTAAATTAGAAACCCTCTGCAGGGTTTGAGTTGCACCCCTTAAATCCATTCTCCCTAACCGCCACAACTCTCCAGATGTCTGCGCTCACCGACCCGCAGTAAAAACATCGAGGGACATTTGCAGCCTTGAAACCTGACCGACCCGCTCAGCCCCACTTTCCACTATAGCTGCGGGAAAGTAACCAACTCAACCTTTAAAAAAGTGCATTATGTTTTCCCCTTTAACAATTTAAAGGGCTAGACATCCTGTTCAAAGGCAAGCACAACTGAAATTTGGCAGAAACAAGATGAAGACATTCGCAATGCCTAATCATTTTTTTTTTTGCATTTATTATGCGTACGTTCTTGGAAAACAATTCTCGGGAACATCCGACTGTGCGGTCAGTGAAGCGAACTGTCTGGCTCCACAGTCTGACTGACGTAGTCTATGTCCGCAGGAGCACATCACGTGGAGTGCAAACACGGATTCAGCAAATACGTTGAAGGAAACTGGGAAGTTTTCTGGCCTCGACACCGCTTAATGCCAGCAAGAATCGGGGATGAAAAATCTAAAACGAACGAAAGTGAAGCATTGTTTATTTGACACAATGACGCTTGAATGCAGCTGGTTATGATATGAGAAGGATTAAAAAGCTGCCGGTTTGGAAACCGCGGTTTTCATTAACGAACCGAACGCATGATCTTGCTGGGATCGTAGTAGTGACGGTACTGGGAACCAGCTTCAGCCAGCGGCCTCATGGTGCCGTCCTCCTGGAGACCATCGAGACTCGACGGCAGACCCGGGAGCTGAGGAGGCTGGGTGACGTTCGCAGCATCCGTTGACGCTTCGGTGATCTTGATAACGCCATGATGTGTCGCCAGAGGTACTGTGCTGGAGGCCACTACGAACGACGTGGGCCTGGTGACCTTGAACTGGGTGGTGACGCGTCCTTCCCCATGGGTGGCCGAACGGGTGCTGAAGGGTGGGCCAGTGGTAGTCTTGAAGTCAGCCGTGACGTCAGGGAACTTCGTATTGTCTGCGTAGGTGGTGTTCGTAGCCTGCGCGGTGACGTACAGAGTTGAAGACTTCGTCGGGAAAGGTGTGGTACGCGTTGGAAGACCCTCAGCCATTGTCACAATTGTGGTGGAAAGGACCGCCGACGCAGGAACAGGACGGGTGGTAGCCTCCGTTATGACGGTACCGACAGTAGCAGACTGGGTTACCAGGTCCGTTCCAGAGGTGGCGGCTGGGGTAGCCGCAGTAGCAGAAGAATGCGGGCTACGTCCGGCTGGAGGGGTTTGGAGAGGACGAGTGGTGACCGGAACGCTCCGTGGTTCGACGGTGATGGTGGTCGAAGCCTCAGACGGTGGACCGTCCGATTCCCTGAAGGCAACGGGAGTACTCTGCGAGAGAGTGGACAGGGTCGAGGGGGTCTGGGTAGTCGGTACCAGCGGCGCCCTCAGGCCGGGAATGTAGGGCCGCAGAAAAGCGAGCAGCCCGGGGAAGGACGGTGGCGGGACTGAGACAGCGCCTAGGGAACCTGCATAAAACAAACACCCCGCAGTAAGTCGTCAATTGTAGACACGCAAACGCTCGGGACTGAATAGCTTTGACATACACGTTTCATATTCTGCACCTACGGCAACGTCCCAGATCAACACGGCTACGCACACAGTTGCACACCATTCTATTTTCCGTTCACCCTGAACGGGATGCTGAACCAAGCACTTCAATGTCCATAATAAGGGGCGCACGATCTCTCCACGAGCAGCCACGCACACACAACGAAATTAAATCACAGTCGCTTATGACAGTGAAATGTGTAGGTTCCGGGAAAAGGAAGACTAAAGAGGGTTTTCATCTCCACAGCGGGTTCGGGTGTAAAAGGTAGGCGATTAATCGGCCTAATAAGCACGTAGCTTTCACTTGGGAAATGGAAAGCCGGCCCGTCTTTTCTCGTTTTGCCCCGACTCATACATTTCACTGAATGGGTGGACCATGACGTTGCGTGCGCTCGGGCACACCGGCGGCTGCTGGCCCATGGAAAGACCACGTGCCACCTATTATGGACACAAAAATGTTCGATTCAGACTAGAAGCTCACCTCTTCAGTGAGAGCTTTCTGCCCTTCCTAAGAAAAGTGTGAACGCGCAGACACGCGCAACGAAAGCACTGTGGAAGCCAGCGAGCTCGTGCTGAAGGCGGAGCTTCTATTCAAGGGTGAACGGAGTATAAAGGAACCGCGCTCCCTGACAAGACTGACCGAAGCAACTTCCAAAGTCGACAACGGTAGTAAATTCAAGATCAAGAGAATATACCTCACCTGTCGTGGTGAACAGAGACGTTGGTAGTGCAGTTGTGGACGTTGGCGCCGCCTCAGAGGCCAGAGTAGCAAAATCCTGAGTGACCGTTGATGTCGACACCGTCTCGGAGGCACCCTGACGCCCGTCGAACACCACGAAGTTAGCGGTGCCGTCGGCCTCAGTCACCAGCTTCAGCACGGGGTCCTGGAGGTGGCCAACGGCCAGCGCGAGATCATCCAAGTTCACGGTGCTGTAGTTGGAACTGTAGTTGGCGGGTGGAGCAGTAGCCAACAGGTCCATAACGGTCGTCGTCGCCGCGGTTGTGCCGAAGGACGTGTTGGACGTCGCCATGGTCGTGGTCGCAGATGTCGTCGATGCCTCGGTCGTCGCGACGGTCGTGGTTGCTAAGGTGGTCGCAATGGTCGTTGTTGCCGCGGTCGTTGTCTCCGAGGTCATGGTAGTAGCGTTCAGGGTTAAGTTGGCGTTGGCAGTACGGTCCACCGGGTTGTCGCGGAGCCAATAGAATGGCGAGCCGAAGTCGAAAGTGGCGTCCGTGGCGCCAAAGTTGCACGCCAAAACGGCGACCACAATGAATGTCGGAAGAATCATCTTCTCACGGGTCATGAGCGGCAGAACTCACGAGTGACGTCTGAAAGGCAAAAGGTCTCGGGTTGAGCACGCTGACGTAGCAGTAAATAAGAGGAAGGAAAAAAAAATAGGCGACTAAAGCACAGGACTTTTTTTTTTTGCGATATTGAGGTAGCCAACAGACTACCACCAGATTGTAAAGTTTGCTTGCACAAATATTGCGCCGCAGTAGCTGGGAGATTGTGAAATTCTATAAATTCAATACCTTAAACTCACGCCGCTTTTTTTTTCTTTTTTTTTTTTGACTCGCGAAGTAGCCCTACTACCACAGATAGCACATAACAATCTATATCAAGAGCACTGCACTCACATGGCAGAACGGTCAGCACGAGGCACCAGCAGCAGTCTGTCCGGCACACTGATGGGATGGGGTGTGGCAGCGGAAGCAGCTCAGTACGGCGAATTTATCACTTCCAAAACGCGCTCGGACAGGGTTTCCAACATCGTTCGCCATCCAACCCGGAATTGACAGAGAGACGTGTCTTTGTGAAAGGCCCACCCACATACTTTAAAATAATCTGTCTGCCAAAAAAAAAAAAAGAAACAAAAAGACTGACCTTTTCTTTTTTTTTTGTGCGGGGGGGGGGGGGGGGGGGGGGGGGGCTAGGCGAGATAACGTGTGCCCTTCCCCGTGATCTTACCTTCTTACCTAATGCTTGGCAAGAACGGAATGTTCTGGAAAATCCGATGACCTCATTGTCGCTGCGTCGGGTTTTTTTTTTTTTTTTTTTAAGTTTTTATGCGAACGTGCGAGAATCCTTGAGTCATCTGGCACTGATCGTAGTTCGTTAAATCAACTGGTCGATACACATCGCAAAAACGCTGCGAATGGACGCCTCGTTTCTTTAGAGGCGGCATTCGCAGGTTTCACGATGACCAGCTCTTGTAAGCTCAAGATCGGGTGATTTATATACAAACAGGATAATCATTAGCAGCATACCCAGAATGACGGCAAACAGAAGAAAACAAACTTAATATTCTGGATTTATTTTGAGCGTCTTAGGTGTACCGTCACATCTTGAAGAGTGACAGAGTGATGGTCCATCTTTTAGAGGGCGAATAAAGCGCGAAACACGTGTACGACGAAACCGTCCGATCCGACGTGCGGACTGCCGGAATGACCTTGGGGGGTGAGGGTTTTCGTAGCACCGGAGAGCGTTGAAAACCCTCGCCTCCGACCGTCGTATGGCCTGATCGGACGTCGGATCGGACGGTTTCGTCGTACAAGTGTTTCGCGCTTAACGGCGCACCTCATCAGAATAAACTGAAAGACGCCATTTCCTTGCCCCAAAAAGCGCTTCGTTATCCGTGTTAAAGTATCAAGGGGCTTCAAAACAAACAAAAAAAAATACTTGTCTACTGAAGATTGGCACCATCGGCAGGCCACAATTGATACATTTCAGCGACAAGCGGCATCGCGGCGCGACACACACGCTTCGAAGTTCGTAGGTGACTGACATCGGAGAAAAATTTCTCTTGCTTTAT